>LR738712.1:590668724-590884213 GCA_902687465.1 Secale cereale
CGGAGGAAACGGACCTCCTATGGTCGAAACGGGGGTCCTGTTGATCGGGAGGGGTGTGGCGTACCGCAAAACGGAGGAAACGGACTTGTGTTGGAGCGCTACGGTCGAAACGGGGTTCATGTTGATCGGGAGGGATGTAGCATACCGCAAAACAGAGGAAACGGACTTGTGTTGGAGCGCTACAGTCGAAACGGGGTCCTGTTCATCGGGAGGGGTGTGGCGTACCGCAAAACGGGACTCCACGGGATACTGTTCATCACCATCGTCGACCCCCTCCAGCCTCCGCGGGCTACTGTTCATCCACCGTCAACCTCCTCCAGCCTCCACCTCCGACTGTTCGGCCTCCACTTCGCGCTACTCCACCGGCTACTGTTCAACCAGCCCTCTCCACGGGCTCCTGTTCAACCACCCCACCACGGGCTACTGTTCATCCAACCCTCCACCGTCTACTGTTCATCCAGCCCTCCACGGGGTGGTCCTGTTCATGCAGCCCTCCACGAGGTCCTGTTCATGCAACCCCAACCGGCTCGATCGGACGGGGTCCTGTTCATGCAGAGGCAACACCACGGGGTCCTGTTCAGCCACACCCACCGGGAAATGTTCATCCAACCCCCCCCCCCAGCAACGCTCACTGTTCATGGAGAGGCAGCATCGATCGGCTTCTGGTAGCAGCAGTAGTGAAGGAATCGCTCGATCGAGTTCAGTTAACAGCCATCGATCGATCGCTCGGGTTCAGTAACGCGTATCCTGCAGTGCAATCGCTCGGGTTAAGTTAGAGCCCAACGCCTAACCGTAACATGTACGAGAGAAATGCGCATCGCTCGGCCCCGACCACCCACCGTAACCGGGAACACCCCGATATTTTCCTCGCCCTCGTTTCTAACACGGGTTTTTCTGTCATGGACGGCCCAAAGAATGTTATGCAGCTGTGTCTCCGGCACGCCCAGGATGAAAAGCCCATTTTCTATCATGATTTTTTGTCATCGAAGTAGGACCCCACCACATCTATGATGATACCGTGTTTTGTCATAATTATTATCATAGAAGTGTCATAAGTATGACGGAAAAAAGTTTCGTTCGGCCCAAAATATCACGTATGTGTCTTTTTTTTGTAGTGCTCTTTCCTTTTTTATAGGCCGCCATCATAATCCCCCTTCAAGGACACATTATAAAGGAGAAAACGACGGAGACGTGCAGCAGGGCCCCCCGTTGAAATTTCTTTTTTTCGTTAAATTCAGGCTCTGTGTAAACCTTTTTCTCTCCTTTTTTTATTTTTTATTTTTTTCCGTTGGCATGTAAAATGCCCAAAGACATTATCGGCATTATCTGTAACCACACGGCTCACCGTATTACACGGGATATAAAAGAAGCAATTTGGTTCCAATTCACTTGGAGTTCATTTTTATTACCACCTGTGTTCTCTTCCCATGTCAGAGTGCCACATGTGCCTTAATACTTAGACTTAATACCAGGGGCTGTATTCGGCCCGGCACACATCCAAGTCCGAACACCTATAGGGAATTGTTCGACGTCCCGGATATTGCATTACATACATCGGCTCCGAATCATGTCTTGGGTCTATAGTTGGGTTGCTCGGCTCCTGTGCTTACCACCTTACATTCCGCAATTTTTGACAAAGGTAGTAAAGGGAGAACTATTGCGATTGTACTTCTGGTTCGTTCAATCAAGTACCTCAGTAGAGAAAACCAAAAACTGACCATCATGATGAAGCGAGAGCAGGTCAAGCGATTTGGTGACCTAGTGTTATACTACGATCGATAGTGATCTACTCCGTGTTATATGAGGGGCTGGTCTTTGCCCAGCAGCGTAAAGTGGGCACCATAGTTCGGAAAGCCGCACACGCATCAGGGGCTAGTACTTAGCCCGACAAGTCAAGATCCTAGGGCTAAGTGAAAGCATTAAAGCCACATAATCTGATTACCTAGTTCGCTCCGCGGACACCTCCTTTATGGACTAAGATGTTGGATAAAGAGTGTTTGCACGCATTACTGAACACCCTTGTAGTATCTACATGGGGGCTGAAGCCGACAACTGGAAACTTTCAAGTTTAAATAAACAGGCGCACAGGAGGAAAGGTCGCTTACAATACAAGAGCGCAAAATTATATATACATCGGTTCATAAGCTTAGTCCTCACAATCCAAATACAATCACTCAAAGATTACATCCTTTGAGCACTAGCCCTCTACAAGACGGGCTCCTTCTAGGACATTACCACTAGGAAGCTTTCCACTTCCGTGCTTCTTCGCAATTTTTATGTTGGCATAACTCCGTGGAATAGATTTATCTTAGATTCCATTACCGGAGGGAATTTCTTGGGTAGCCATACCTTTGATTCTTATAATGCTATGACTAAATTTTTGGCTCACCACCTCTTATGGTTAATGGGACCGTTTTAACTTTGGAGCATGTTATGCAAAGGTTAGAAATCATTGAAAATAAAGTTGCTACGGTAGAACTGGTAGAGAACTTGGATAGAAAAATCCATAATGAAATTACCCAATATGGATCCAAGGTAGGAGTTGTTCTGAAAATTCTTAAGGAAAAGGAGCCCATAATTAAAGAAAAGCTAGATCAGGATTCTACTAGAATCAATAAGCTTGAGGATATTATCACTAATGTGGGTTCTGCTCTTTCTGCTATAAAAACTACTCCAAATACCTCTACCACTAAATTATCTAAGTTCATGTATGTCCCTAAAGACAAGGGTGAAACATCTAGTAAAGGAATTGCGGATCTCAAATCCATAAGTGTTCACCCCAATTTGCTTACTTTTGCAACATGCCCTTTTGACACTTTAGAATTTCTTGATTTCTTGCCCAAGAGTTTGATTATTAATAGGGAGAAATAAGTGCCTAAGAATCATAAGTGCTTAATCAAAGAATTGCCATCCAAGGATGGCAATACCTAGATCTATCATGTATCATGCCTAGCTAGGGGCGTAAAACAATAGCGTTTGTTGGGAGGCAACCCAATTTTATATTTTTGTTTTTGCTGCTGTTAGGGAATAAATATTTCATCTAGCTTCTGTTTAGATGTGGTTTCATGTTTGTTTAGTGTTTGTGGCAAGTAGAACCTTTGGGAAGACTTGTGTGAAGTTTATGTGATCTTGCTGTGAAAAACAGAATCGTTAGCGCCCGATAGAATGGTCATCAGATTTTACTGGAGCGTGCTATTTAGTTGATTTTTTTGCAGATGATTAATAGACAAATTCCTCACGTTTACCAATTTAGTTTGAATTTTTTGGAGTTACATAAGAATGCGAAACCTGCATATTACTACAGAATGTTCTGTTTTTGACAAATTCTGTTTTTTTGTGTGTTGTTTGCTTATTTCAATGCATCTATGAGTAATATTGGGAGGTATGAACCATAGAGAAGTTGGAATACAGTAGGTTTAACACCAATTTAAACAAAGAATGAATTCATTGCAGTAACTTTGAGTAGTGGTTTGCTTTCCTATACTAATGGAGCTCACGAGATTTTTGTCTAAGTTTTGTGTTGTGAATTTTTCATGTTTTGAGTATTGCTTTGATGGACTATGGAACAAAGAGTAGCAAGGGACTAAGCTTGGGGATGCCCATGGAACCCCAAGTAAAATTCAAGGACAATCAGAAGCCTAAGCTTGGGGATGCCCCGAGAAGGCATCCCCGCTTTAGTCTTCATCCATCGGTAACTATACTTGGAGCTATATTTTTATTCACCACATGATATGTGTTTTGCTTGGAGCGTCTTGTATAATTTGAGTCTTTGCTTGTTAGTTTGACACAATCATCCTTGCTGGACACACCTATTTGAGAGAGTTAAATATGTTCTAGGAATTGATAGAACACTCTATGTGCTTCACTTATATCTTTTGAGTTGAATAGTGTTTGCTCTAGTGCTTCACTTATATCTTTTAGAGCACGGTGCTGATAATATTTTGAAGAAATTGTTGAACTCTAATGCTTCACTTATATCCTTTTGAGAGTCTATTAAAACAGTGTTTAGGCTATAAAACTAGTCTTCACATGATAGACATCCAATATCAATGTAGTAAAAACTTTCACACTAAGTGCATTGAATATGATGAGAAGTAAGATGCTTGATAATTGTTTTGAGATATGAGGATAGTGATATTAGAGTCATGCTAGTGGAGTTATTATGAAATTGAGAAATACTTGTGTTAAGGTTAGTAATTCCCGTAGCATGCACGTATGGTGAACCGCTATGTGACGAAGTTAGAGCATGAGGTATTTGTAAAGCGCCAACCTTTGTGTGGAGGTCGGGGGCGCGGGATTGTTAACTCCTACCAACCTCCGCCCTAGGAGTATGCGTTGATTGCTTTGTTTTGATGACTCGTAGATTTTTGCAATAAGTATATGAGTTCTTATGACTAATGTTGAGTCCATGGATTATACGCACTCTCACCCTTCCACCATTTCTAGCCTCTCTTGTACCGTGCAACTTTCGTCGGTACCATAAAACCACTATATATCCTTCCTCAAAGCAGACACCATACTATTCCTCAAAACAGCCACCATACCTACGTATCATAGCATTTCCATAGCCATTCCAAGATATATTGCCATGCAACTTTCCACCGTTTCATTCATATGACATGCATCATATTGTCATATTGCCATGCATGATCATGTAGTTGACATCGTATTTGTGGCAAAGCCACCATGCATAATTTTTCATACATGTCACTCTTGATTCATTGCACATCCCGGTACACCGCCGGAGGCATTCATATAGAGTCATACTTGTTCTAGTATTGAGTTGTAATATCGAGTTGTAATTCAGTAAAAGTGTGATGATCATCATTATTAGAGCATTGTCCCATGTGAGGAAAGGCCAATAAAAAAAGGAGATGGCCCAAAAAAATATAGAGGGGCTAATAATACTAAAAAGAGAGAGAGAGAGAAAGCCCCTCCAAAAAAATGAGAGAAAAGAGAGAAGGGACAATAGGAACTATCTTTTTCCACACTTGTGCTTCAAAGTAGCACCATGTTCTTCATGATAGAGAGTCTCATGTTTAGTCACTTTCATATACTAGTGGGAATTTTCATTATAGAACTTGGCTTGTATATTCCAACGATGGGTTTCCTCAAATGCCCTAGGTCTTCGTGAGTAAGCAAGTTGGAAGCACACCCACAAGTTTCTTTTGTTGATCTTTCATACATATTTAGCTCTAGTGCATCCGTTGCATGGCATTCCCTACTCACTCACATTGATATCTATTGAAGGGCATCTTCATAGCCCGTTGATACGCCTAGTTGATGTGAGACTATCTCCCTCCTTTTGTCTTCTCCACAACCACATCTCTATTCCACCCATAGTGCTATGTCCATGGCTCACGCTCATGTATTGCGTGAAAGTTGAAATGTTTGAAAGAATAGTGTATGAAAACAAGTGCATGGCTGAAACTGGGGTTGTGCATGATATGAATATTTTGTGTGATGAAGAGGGAGCATAGCCAGACTATATGACTTTGTAGGGATAACTTTCTTTAGCCATAGTATTTTGAGAAGACATGATTGCTTTGTTAGTATGCTTGAAGTATTATTATTTCTTATGTCAATATAGACTTTTGTCATGAATCTTTCAGATCTGAACATTCATGCCACAATTAAGAGAATTACATTGAAAAACGATGTTGGTTAGCATTCCACATCAAAAATTCTGTTTTTTTTTCATTTACCTACTCGAGGACGAGCAGGAATTAAGCTTGGGGTTGCTTGATACGTCTCCAACGTATCTAGAACTTTTGATTGTTCCATGCTATTATTTATGATGTTTTGGATGTTTAATGGGCTTTGTCATACACTTTTATATTATTTTTGGGACTAACCTACTAACCCAAAGGCCCAGTCCAGATTGCTGTTTTTTTCCTGTTTCAGGGTTTTGCAGAAAGGAATATCAAATGGAGTCCAAACGGAATGAAACCTTCGGGAGAGATATTTTTGGAGAAAATCACGCATGGGAGACTTGAGAACCATAGAGTAGGGGTTACGGGGTGCCCACGAGGGTGGGGGGCATACCCCCCTAGGGCGCGCCCCCTACCTCGTGGGCCCCTCGTGAGTCCCCCGGCGTCCTCCTTCCTCCTATATAAGCCTACGTACCCCGAAACCCTAATTCCACCGCCGTAACCTTCTGTTCCCATGAGATCCCATCTTGGAGCGTGTTCCGGAGCTCTGCCGGAGGGGGGTCCATCACGGAGTGCTTCTACATCATCATCATTGCCCTCACCATGAGTTGTGAGTAGTTTTCCACAGACCTTCGGGTCCATAGCTAGTATCTAGATGGCTTCTTCTCTCTCTCTGGATTTCAATACAAAGTTCTCCTCGGTCTTCGAGGAGATCTATTCGACGAAATCTCTTTTTGCGGTGTGTTTGTCGAGATCCGATGAATTGTGAGTTTATGATCAAGATTATCTATGAGAAATATTTGGTTCTTTTCTGAACTCTTTATGTGTGCTCATAATATCCTTGCAAGTCTCTTCAAATTATTGGTTTGGTTTGGCCTACTAGATCTATAGTTCTTGCAATTGGAGAAGTGCTTGGCTTTGGGTTCAATATTGCGATGTGCTTTCCCAGTGACAGTAGGGGCAGCAAGGCACGTATTGTATTGTTGCCATCAAGGATAAAAAGATGGGGTTTATATCATATTGCTTGAGTTTATCCCTCTACATCATGTCATCTTTCTTAAGGCGTTACTCTGTTCTTACGAACTCAATACACTAGATGCATGCTGGATAGCGGTCGATGTGTGGAGTAATAGTAGTTGATGCAGGCAGGAGTTGGTCTACTTGTCTCGGATGTGATGCCTATATACAATGATCATGCCTAGATAGTCTCATAATTATTCTCTTTTCTATCAATTGCTCGATAGTAATTTGTTTACCCGCCGTAGAATATCGCTATCATGAGAGAAGCCACTAGAGAACACTATGGCCCCCGGGTCTATTCTCAACATATCAATCTACATCTACTTTACTTTTTCCGCTTTTACTTTCTATTCTTATAGAAAAATACCAAAAATATAAACTATCATCTCTATCAGATCTCACTTTCGTGAGTGACCGTAAAGGGATTGACAACCCCTTATCGCGTTAGCTGAGAAGTTCTTATTTGTTTGTGCAGGTGCGAGGGACTCGCGCATGGTCTCCTACTGGATTGATACCTTGGTTATAAAAAACTGAGGGAAATACTTACGCTACTGTGCTGCATCTCCCTTTCCTCTTCGAGGGATTACAACGCAAGCTCGAGAAGTAGCAAGAGACAGAGAGACAGATCCAATCTCGGAGGGGCTCTCGCCCCTCCGCCGCCATGGAGGCCATAGATCAGAGGGGAAACCCTTCTCCCATCTAGGGAGAAGGTCAAGGAAGAAGAAGAAGAAGGAGGGGGCTCTCTCCCCCTCTCTTCCGATGGCACCGGAGTACCACCGGGGTCATCATCGTGTGACGGCGATCTACACCAACACCTCCGTCATCTTCACCAACATCTCCATCACCTTCCCCCATATATCTACATCGGTGCATTCTCCCGCAACCCGCTGTACCCTCTACTTGAACATGGTGCTTTATGCTTCATATTATTTGTCGGAATTAGTGCTCCGCAAAACCCAAGAAGTTCGAACACAGGGGTGTGAACGAAGATCTCTCCCGCTCGCGTCTACCTAGCGCCTCGCCCTCGTCGGTGAAGAGATTCAAGCAAACAACAGATAGAACACGCAAGAGTTTACCCAGGTTCGCGCCACCATGTGGTGTAAGACCCTACTTCCTGCTTTGGTGGATTGGCCTCGGGAGGGCTGGAATATAGGCGAGTACAATAGTTCCTGAGCTCAGGAGGTGAGCTTAGGAGGGTCAGGAGGAAAGTGTTCTTGCTACTTGCGTGGTGGCGGAGTGTATGTCTCGATCCCTTTCACAGTGCGAATGCTAGCTACTTATATAGGCAGCCACGGTCATCTTCCCACGAAATGTTTGGGCGGGAAGGGATCCCACAACGGCCATTTTTGAGCGGGAACACAAGGACGTTCCTACCCTGACAAAAGCGGTCTTCCCCTGCAAAAGGACCAAGCAGTGACGCGGTGGTGGGATCGACGGTGACATCCTCCTTGGCGTCCTTGCGGTCTTCGGTCTTGATGCACCAATAGGGAAACCTTTGCCCCACTCCTCGGGAACCTGCGGCTGCGATGTACCCCTTGCACCGAAATGGTAACTACGCCGCTGGCGGATGCTGGCACCCGCTGGAGTGGTGCGTCACTGCTGACATCACTGCCTCCTCTTGAGGCAGGCTTGGCCTTGGATTCTCCGCCCCTCCGGAGCACCTTGTCGAGGCCGCTCCTGAGGCGGTCTTGACGTCGTTCTCCTCGCGAGGCTTAGCTCCCTCGCGAGGGTCTTGGACAAATGGTCGATCAGCTGGGCCGTACCAGGCCATAATAGTAGCGCGTCGAGGCCAACAAACAGGCAAGTCTGGGTACCCTGGTTCCCAGGACGCCGACAGTAGCCCCGGGGCCCAAGGCGCGTGCGGAGTTGGCTTCGGGGCGAAGCCTTAGTCGAGGACGAAGCACCGTGGGCCCCAAAGGCTGCGGGCCAGGCTGGCATGCGACAGTTGGATGGGACGTGGGCGGCCCCGCCTCCCACGCAGTCTTGGTAGTCGTGCGCCTTGCCAATCGCATGACCGGTAGGGCTTCCTGCTGCCGCCTCTGCCTTCTGCCCTTCAATCGCTCCCTTTCTTAACTTGCCTTCTCTGCCCCTCCTTTCCTTGCTATCATGCTGCGTAGGGCGAAGAAGAGAGGGGACGGCGAGCCTGCCGCGTCGCCGCCGGTGTTCCAGCCAGCGCTGGGCCGCTCCCTCATAGTGAACCAGGAGGGTGTGGACAAGGTGCATCGCGCCTTGGCCGATGCATCTAACGAGTGGGGGCCGACCCGGGTCTGGCTCGCTTCCCGGCCGGTGGCAGAGCTCGGCGCCAACGACATCCATCTTCATCACCACTCCATCTTCAGGGGTCTCCTTCCCCCTTTCTCCACCTTCTTCTATGTAGTGCTCACGCATTACTAGATTCGAGCGTTACACCTGGACCCTGTGTCCATCATCCTTCTTTCTGGCTTCGTGTTCCTGTGTGAAGCTTTCGTTGGCGTTTCCCTGTCTGTGGCCTTGCTTCACCACTTCTTCGCCCTCTCCTTGGTTGACAGGGGGCAGCGCTTAGGGTGTGTGTCGTTGCATGCAGTGGAAGCGACTGCTGCTTCCGGGATTGACTTCTCGCTTCATCCAACCATAAAAGGGTTTTGCCGGCAGTGGGTGTTTGTTGATGCCGCTGCGTACAGCCCCCAATTCCATCTTCCCGATGCACCGGCGGTGCCGAACTTGTGCTGGGGGCACGAGGTCCTTTCAGATCCACGGGCGGAGCTAGTTATGCGCCGACTGGCCAGCCTGAGGAGAAGCGGATTAACCCTGGCGATGGTGGTGAGGGACTTCCTTGTCCTCTGTGTCGCCCCACTCGAGCGCCATTCTAGCCCAATGTGGGTTCTTGATGATCGCGCGCGTCTCTAGCGGAAGCAGCTCCCTCCTGATATGCTCCCGGGGCTGCTGCGGCTGCTCGTCGACGGAGTGCCTGAAGCTCGCCCTGGCTCCGCGACTCCCTTGTACTTGGCTCCTGTAGCCGGAAGGGCTCTTGCTGAAAGGATGCCCCGCTTTGATGCGTGGGTACTGTCGCCAGGGGGCACCCCTGATCCTCATGACGATCCCTTGGTGGTGGTATCAGGGCTCGCGAGCTCGTCCTTCCCTTCCAGGGCGGATGCGCCTAGCGGAGCCCCTGGCCTGGGGTCGACTCTGTCCTTGAGGCAAGCGGACGGAGCACAGGAACCAGTGTTGACGGAGACGGCGGAAGGTGCCGAGGCACCGCTGGCTCCTGAAGCGACTGAAGGGGAGGCGCAGCAGCCTCCGGTCGAAGCGAGTCTGGGGAGCACCGCACCAGGGAGCGGGGTGCCGGCCGCGAGCGCCTACTGTGACCTTGCCCCGGGTCTAGGCACATCTGCCTCAAGTGGCCTCCAGCCATCCTTCGCGACACTAGGCAAGAGGCAGAGGTTGAGGAGCATCTACGGCCCTGCCCCGAGGGCTCTGAAGAGGATGAAGCTGGCTATACCAAGCAGGTGCGTGTCCCTCGGCTCTTCCTGTCTTTCCCAATATGGTTCTACTGACCCCTTGCTCCGCAAGGTTTCCTCCGATTTGTCCTCGAGGTGCTCGATGAGGCCCGCAGGGGCATCCGCCTGCATCCCTCCTCCGGACCATGTCGGGCCTTCGGGAGGCCTCGCGCGGGCTCTTGAAGCCGCGCCCGGGTCTTATTGCACAGGTCGTGCTCCCATCCCCCGAGCGCTTCTGGGGCAAGGCAGCTCTTGGTACGTCGGGAGCCTGCCCCGTGCCCTAAGTCTTGCCTTCACTGTGGGTCAGCAAGCTCCTGAGGCAGCCCGAGCGGCTGTCCTCCCATCAAGGCCACGCCTGCTCCTGATGCCGGAAGCATCGCGCGCCCCTGGGGCAAGCCCCGAGGTGCACGATGAACGGGAGGTAGAGGGGGAGGCCCCTTTGGGCGGCGCGGATGTCGAACACGAGCCCGGTTGCCTTCTGGAACTTGTATTGTGTAGGAGTGCGGTTCGTCATGATCTTGTGCGGGAGGCGTCGGACGCCCTGAAGCGTCTTGAAGTCGAGGTTCCCGAAGTGGATGGGCGTGTTGAGGCCGAGGGTCTGCTTCTGGCGAAGGGTTGGCGCCAGCTGAGGACCGCCGTTAACCTGAGCTAGTTGCAGCACGAAACCGCCCTAAGGAAGGCGGAAGCGTCGGCCGCCGCGGCTCAGGAAGCTTGCGACCGTGCCCTGGAGGAGGCCCAAGACGCCGAGCGCCGCCGCACGGCCGTCGGGGAGTGTGAACATGAGCTTGAAGCTTCGAACGCCACGCTCGAGCGCCAGGTTCATGCACGAAGGGCTGTCCTTGCCGCACCTGCGGTTGATGATGATAGCCCGGCGGGCCTCTTGGCGCGGGAGGAGGCGCTGGCACTCGAGGCGATGGAGCTGAACATGGAGTGCGAATGCCTGGAGACTATGGAGCGCCAGATAGCCGAAGCCGAGGGCAACCTTGATGATCGCGAGGTTGTCGCAAATAAGGCTGCCAAGGAGGCGGAGTGTCTCCGGAAGGATTACCGCGAGAAGCTGGGGCTTCACGAGACTCGCTTCGCTGACAAGTGCAAGGAGCTCCAGAAGGAGGTCACGGCTCTGAAGAGCAAACTGGCAGATGTCGAGCTTCGTCTGCAGGTGTCGGAGAAGGCTCGTGCTGCAGCCGAGCGTCGCGAATGTGTGTCGAAGAAGGCTCGTGCCGTGGCGGAACGCCGTGAGTGGGCGTCGGAGGAGGCTCGCGCCACTGCCAGGGCGGAACTGTCCTGCTTTCACAAGCAAGTGGAAGACATTTCCGCCCTCGCGGCTCGAAATTCTGAGGAGGCCACACGAGTCCGTGGGATGCAGCACACCCGCTCGGAGATGTTTGAGGCCCTGCGGCACCGGGCCGGCCGGGCCCTAGGAGAACTTCTTGGCTCGGGGGTCGCCGGCCCTCTGGTTATTGATGACGTCGGGTATCTCGGGTTCTTTACCAGGGTGGTGGAGTGTCTTGAAGGTGGGGTCAGGAAGGCTCGGCAGCTCGTCGAGGAGCAGAGCGGCGGCGTCCTGAGGAGCGCGGTCTCTCGCATCTTTGGCAACTTGCATCGTCATGACCCTCATACGGACTTCGAGGCCCTGCTGGAGCCTGCGCCTGAGGCGGTCGCCGGCCCCTTGGAGGATTGGGTGAGCGACCACGTGGACGCATTGGTGACGGAGCTCGTTCCAGCCATCGATGACGCGCCGGTGCATGAGGGGGGCGACACTGATAGTTTTGGCGAATACGTCGATGCTTAGTCCAGTTCCTGCTGTAAATTTGTTTTTGGTTGTGGCTCCAGAGCCGGGTGAGATGAGTGTCACAAGGCTCCAGAGCCGCGAGTACCTGCTGTGAGCGCAAGAGTGGTTGGCGGTCCTACCGCAGATCAGACAGAACGTGCGCCCACGCCCCAGCCCCTGCTCGCGATGAGCGACAGGGTGGGGTCGCGGACGTAGCCCAGCTCGGCCGAGCAGGACGAAAAATGGACTATTGAAGAAAACTCAGCGGAAATCGCAAAACACAAACAAAAATTCTCCCCCTTTATTCAAGAAACGAGTCACGCGGTTGCGGGATTGGCTTGAGAAAGAAGATACAGGAGAGGCAAGGGCGAATGCAAAGGAAAAGGGGGGGCGTCCGGCCCCTGTGCGGGTCTTCGGTCTTCTCCCTAGCGCGGAGCATAGCGCTACCACCGGCGGGTGTGGGCATAGCCATTGGAGGGCAGTGTCGACGGCCAGCGCGGAGCATGGTGCATCCACTCGGCATGGGAGGGAGCCCCCGAGGTCCTAGGGCGACGCTCCGGAGACTCCGGGGCGTGTACAGCCCCACTCATTATTACGTCAGAGTGTCACGAGCGGAGATCTTCTGACGTGCCCGCCCCTTCGCTTTGAGGGCCCCGCCCCGCAGTAGTCCGCTCTCTCATGAACTCACCCGAAGGCGGTATTCATAAGGTGGGACACTGCACATGATGGGGGGATGGGACCTTGGCCATAGGCCCCCCTGGCGAGCACCAGGTGCAATGCTCACGCGATCTCCGAGCGCGCTTCACCCCTGTGGGCTAACGTCGTCCAGAGACACGGCGTCCTGAAGTGTGAGGGTGACCCCGCCCTACTCACGCTCCTAATGGCCCCTGAGCCCTTCCTGATCAGGGTCGAGCCCAGCTGGTATGGGATTTCGTGAGCAGGGGGACGGAGCGCGGTCTTGGGCCCTCCTAGTGCGCGTAGGACGGGCTGTCGTACCGCCTCCAGACGCACCCTCCGCAGCCCGGGGGGATGGTATGCCGGGAGGCGCGGTGTCTTGAGGCTGAACGGAGGGGGAAAAGACCCCTCCCCGCGCGCATCATACCCGCCGCCAACGAGCCCCTGGTGAAATCCAGGGTGGGCTCATGCGCGATGGGTCACGCGCGGGGGGACGAGGGCCTGACCCGGGCCTTCCCTTCTATGACGCCCGGGTAATCAAGCTAAAGTAAAACTTCAGTAATGATGCCACGTCACCTAGATTACAGTGGATAAACTCGTGTCAGTTCGAAACCAAGTTCAAATTTCAAATTTAAAAAAAGGCAAAAATTAAAAGTTTTCAAATAATAAAACTAAAATGTTCGGAGTGAACCAAATATTGCCTAGGTAATTATGGTGGAGAAACCACACCTATTTAAAATTCTTAAATACTATAAGATATATAAAACAATAGTAAAAATAATTGTTTAAATACCTTTTGTAATTAATAAAAAAAGTCAAACTAATTGATTGAGGAATAGACTCTTGTTGACTATGGACTAAGTTGAAATACTAATTTAGATGCTATGAGTATATTTTACTAAAACTAAATTTAATAGGAAACAAACTAAATCAGTAAAAGTAATAAAAGAAAAAAGCAAAACAGAAAATAAAACAAATCAAAAGTTTAAAAAGGTTAAAGACCCCCATGGCCAACTGGGCCTCGGCCCAGCCGGCTGGCCACTGCCACCCTGAGCTGACCGGCCCACCCCGCCACCACTTAACCCCCTCCCCTCCCCCGTAACCCTAAGCCTCCCCCCACTCCCTCTCGCTCCCCCGTGCGTCGCCACGCACACCCCCGCGAGCGCTCTGCCGTTCTAGCCATGTCCGCCGCTGCTCCCTGCGGCCCGGCGAGCACGCCTGCGCCGGAGGACCGCCGCCTCCGCTCCTCCCGCCGTCCTCGCGCCGCCTCCTTCCGGGAGCTCGTCCCGTGTCCGCCGTGGCTGGATCTCCATGTCCGTGCCTGCCCAAGCCACCTCGCCACCAGAGGTGGGTGGATCCCGGAGGCCCCGTCGTGCCTCCCTCGCCTGAGCCCCCCCTCGTCGCTCGCCATCATCGTCGTCGACCCATCGCCACCACTACATCGTCTTCAAGCGCGCTTCCGAGCTCCTGTGAGCTCTCGGTCCTCAGTGACCTCCCCCCCCACCCCTCTGCGTCTCGTAGCTCCGTCGCCGATGAGGCCGTGCCTCGGCCGCCGCCCGCCTAGCGTCACCGCCGCCCCATGTCTCCCATGCCTACTATTGCCCGGGGGCGTGCCCGGCTCCCCTCGTCCCTGCACGTGGCCGCGCTGGCCGAAGCTAGCCACCGCTTGGCCAGCCACTGACCCTGCCCTGCTCGGACCGCGCCCTGGCCGCCAGTGCTCGCGCCCGCGAGACCCATATCTCCGACCCCCCTCCCTCGACCGCTCGAGCCCGCCGCCTTGGCCGCTGCGGCTGCGCCCACTGGCTAGCTGTGCCAGCCAGGGCTGCTGCCGGCCGGGTTCGCCTGGCTTCGCTAGCCCCGAAACCTGCTGGCCGCCCCGCACCCGCTATGGCCTCTCGCCCAATGACAAGTGGGGCCAGACCCCCAGAAATGTTTAAAAAAACAAACTGAATAAAAAAAGTATAATAATTAATTTGATAATTAATTAATTAATTAAGTTAATTAATTAATTTTTTTAATTAAACTAATTATAATAAGTTAACCTAATAAAGTAATTAAGCCAATTAACCCTGTTTAGTTAGTGTGAGCCTATGACGATCGGGAACCACCTGACAGGGTTGACCTAGTCAACTGCTGGTCCAGCTGACATCACACTGTGTCATATTTACATTTTCTATTTAAATTAATTCTCTTAATTCTAAAATGTGTTAAAATCTTTAAAAATTAATATAAAATAATCCGTAACTCGGATGGGAAAACTTTGTACATGAAAGTTGCTCATAACGACGAGACGAATCCGAATACGCGGTCCGTTCGTCCGCCACACATTTCTATCATACCGAACACGCAACATTCCCCCTCCGTTTCATCCGCCCAAAAACACGAAATACCGGGAATACTTTCCCGGATGTTTTCCCCCTTCGTCGGTATCACCTCCTACCGCGTGAGGTCACACGTAGCACCGCGTTTCACCATGTTATGCTTTGTGATGCGATGTTTGCTTTATAATTATTGTTTCTCCCCCCTCTTCTCTCCGATAGATATCGGGACTTGACTGCTGACGGTGCCACTGTGATCGACTGCGTCGACGACGACCCCTCCTTCTTGCCAGAGCTTCCAGGCAAGCCAACCCCCTTGACCACCAGATATCGCCCATTCTCTTATCTCTTACTCTTGCATTAGAATTGCTATTGTTGATGATTCGATAACTCCTATTCTGTTGCATAGCCTATCATTGTTGCTACTACCGTTGATACCTTTACCTCCTATCCTAAATGCTTAGTATAGGATGCTAGTATTCCATCAGTGGCCCTACATTCTTGTCCGTCTGCCATGCTATACTATCGGGCCGTGATCACTCGGGTGATGATCTCGGGTATGTACTATATACATACTTTACATGACACATGATGTGACTAAAGTCGGGTCAGCTCATTGAGGACCCGCAAGTGATTTGATGAGGGGGATTAAAGGACAGGTGGCTCCATCCAGGTAGTGATGGGCCTGAGTTCCCGAAGGCCCCCCGAGTGGATCTTTGTGGCGGAGCGACAGGGCAGGTTGAGACACCCAGTGGAGAGGTGGCCTGGCCCTGGTCGTTGTCCGCGGTTATTTCGTAATAACACGCTTAACGAGTTTGGATATTTGATCTGAGTCTGGCCATTGGCCTATACGCACTAACCAGCTGCGTGGGAATAGTTATGGGCTCTCGACGTCGTGGTATCAGCCGAAGCCTTCTTGACGTCAGCGACTGAGCGGCGCGCACCGGGTTGGACCGCGTAACGTAACTACCTTAGTAATGGAGGTTGCTAGGTCTGCTCACCGGTCGCCCTCGCAACGTGCAGGTGTGCATTGGGCGCCCAGACCCCTATGCGCTTAGGACTTAGACCGGCGTGCTGACCTCTCTATTGTGCTTAGGTAGGGTTGTGACGTGTTGATCTTCTGAGGCCGGGCATGACCCAGGAAAGTGTGTCCGGCCAAATGGGATCAAGCGTGCTGGGTTATGTGATGCACCCCTGCAAGGAAGTTAATCTATTCGAATAGCCGTGTCCCTCGGCAAAAGGACGACCCGGAGTTGTATTCCGACCTCATGACAACTAGAACCGGTTACTTGATAAAACACACCCATATGAGTTCCAGATATAACTCGGTGGTTGCTCTCTCACAGGGTGATGTGCGGGAGGATCGCCGGGTAGGATTATGCTATACGATGTTACTTGGTGAACTCTTCAGCTATCAAGATGGAGGCTGCCAGAAGCTTTGATACTTGTTACTTTTCCATCTACTCTCTTCTACTGCTGCAAGATGGAGGCTGCTTGAAGCGTAGTCTTCGATAGGATTAGCTACCCCCCTCTTATTCTGGCATTCTACAGTTCAGTCCACAGATATTACCCCTTTACACATATACCATTGCATATGTAGTGTAGATCCTTGCTTGCAAGTACTTTGGATGAGTACTCACGGTTGCTTTGCTCCCCCTTTTCCCCGTTTGTCCCTTCTTCTCGGATGATGCAACCAGGTGGTGGAGTCCAGGAGCCAGATCATCCCTGAGGATGTTTCTACGTGGAGTTCGGCTTCGAGGAGTAGTTAGGAGGTCTCAGGCAGGAGGCCTTGCCTTTTCGATCGTTGCTACATTTGTGTTAGCCTTCTTAAGGCAAACTTGTTTAACTTATGTCTGTACTCAGATATTAATGCTTCCACTGACTCTTGTGTTTCCGAGCTTTTGTATTCGAGCCCTCGAGGCCCCTGGCTTTTAATATAAAGCTTGTATTATTTTAATTTGTGTCTAGAGTTGTGTTGTGATATCTTCCAGTGAGTCCCTGATCTTGGTTGTACACATTTGCATGCATGATTAGTGTACGATCAAATCGGGGGCGTCACAAGTTGGTATCAGATCCGACTACCTGTAGGAATCCCCCTTTCCAACTCCTTGGCCGAAGTTGAGTCTAATCTTTGAAAAACAAATTTACTAACTTGTTGTGTGGCTTACGGGCCCACATCACCAATGGATGGTGTTAGGATCTTTTATTCCTTGTCTATGCTCTGGGACTCTGATCTCTCTTCTATTCGGGTTAAAAGATTTTGCTAACTCTGACTCTAGGTTCTCGTAACTATTTCTCCCGGAGAGCCCTCATTTCGGAAGATCACTTGCTTCGTCGGAAGATTCTAAGGATATCCCTCGATATTTTCCCGAGACCCTTGTGCTCATCGCCTTTGCAATTCACTACCACCGATATATCCCTATGGATATCTGCATGCACTTGTCATTCTCATGATCATTCCTCATCGCTCTTGTCGTTACAAGATGCCTCGAAATATTCTCAGTTGTCCCGAGAATCCTTTGAGTTTACTATCTTGCAGTTTTATTTCGCATGAAAACCCTTACGGTTAATTCCTCACATTTATCAAGGATCCGTTCTTCTCAATTGTTCATGTGTCTCACAAAATTCTTTGGAATACTTTCGATCTTTTGAAAATCCTGTGCAGCATGTTACTCTTGAAATTCTTGCCTTCTTGCATTATGGTTAATTCCATATGACTAGTAGTCTTCGTTAACATCCCTTGTCTTAGCCATTTTGAGCCTATTGATTCAATATGTGTGTATGCACGCAGTTACCAGGTTATCCTTTTTAAAATTATCTTTCCGGCTCAGACGTCATTCCGGACATGAGTTGGTTCTCGGCAATTCAAACCTTTATTGATTGTCCAACTAAGTGTTTTCAACTTATCCATCCTAGATCAGAGCGTCTGCTTCTGATCCTTCGTTTTGAAAACCACAATTTCTTTCTATTTAAGCATCAGGCTAATCAAATGATTCTTGAATCTGATGCCTCTGCATTCTTTCTTCCTCTAAGTGAGTACCAATACTCACATTAGCTCCGTTGTGGATCGCCCGATCCATTGTTGGATTGTTACCCGACAGTGTCCTTCATATTTAATCACCTTATGAGTTTTTCCCCTGATACATAATGCTTTTGGTAAATTGTATCCTCTGCCTGGCCAACCATGCTCTGGTTTCGAGCTTGAGTATTTGCTTTTGAAACTTGTGGTATATGTTACTAAGATGCCTGATGGGTTGAACCTATGCCTTCCCCTAATCCGTGAGAACCCGAAAGTTTTCACGAGTCATACTCTTCCGGTGTCCCACCAAATGAAATTCTAACACTATAGTTATATCAAAGCGAGAGGTGAATGAAATTATATGCATTAAAGAAGTGGGAGTCGACCTTGGACTTGTGTTCATGCCCATGAAAATGATGTAGACCGCCTCAGAAGCTTCTTGCAAAATGATTATCCAACTGTATGATTCTTTCGGTATTCTTGAATTGAATCCTTATAGTTATGGTTCCGAGCATGCTGTCCTGATCTGATATATCTGATAGGAATTCATTCTAGTGCCTCGTCTAATTTTGGCAAGGTTGAAGTATCTACTGTCATAGGTCAATGACCCGGTTCTACTTATATCATGTTCTACCTTCGAGTATTACCCCCTGGTATCTCGAAGATGTCTTGCCATTACACCACATCTTACTAACTTTGTTGAAATAATGTCTTTCCTTGTCGTAATCACTCTACGGGTTCTGGGTTATTATCAACCGAGGACACCGTCTAGTGAAATTATTCCGCACTACAAATCAAATACCCCTAGTATTTTACTGGGAAATTCTGAACTCAATCTGGTCATTCCTATACTATCGGCTGCATCTTGGTCTTGCTATCTTCGACTGTGCTACCTCGTCCTTCTCTAGTGCACGAATTCTTCAGTGTGTGAGCACGACTTACGTTGAGCTTTCAACATGATGTTGATTGTCTTGAAAGGCAACTTTGGTTCCGAGCATGCATCTTATATATTGATCATATAACTTGCCACTTCATCATTCCCTTGCTTGTTGCCGTTGTTGTTTGATTGCATTCTCTTGAAACCTCCCGGCAAATGTGTCGGATCACCTTCAACACTTTGACTTCTTTCGAGATGTCAGATGTGTTCATGATGAGACATACTCTCCTTGCCCTGGATGATTTTTATTATCATCGACAACACCCTTGACTTCCTTTCATCGCAAACTTGTCCACATTATAATTACAACTTGCTCTCCAGCTAGGGTTGTGTTCTGCATTGAAGTATTACTGTCTTTTATGTCGAGAATGTTGTGGGGATTGCTCCACCTTATATAAATTCTCGGTATGATGATACTTCTCACCATCATCATTCTTCCTTGGTCCCCGTGTTGTTTTTAATTGGGATACCCATATGCTAACGATGCTGCTTGAGTGTTGTATTTCTAGCAACCCTATTGCCTTGAAGTTAACGATCCATAGTTCGTTCTTAGACTGTTGGCTATTGAATCATCACTCCAACATTGATCTTGCTGCCTAGGTCATATTTTGGGCACACATTTCAACTAATGATTAATGGTGTATGTTTTCCTCAAGCATACAACATTATATCATTTGAATTGACAAGTGTCAACTTCTTGTTCACATTATTATGGAAATCCATCCGTTTGGAATTCTCGATGAATTGTCCCTGATGCCCATCAACCACCTCCTCATCCTCTCCTTGGTCTAATGATGAACTATTGTTTCGGGAACCTGCTCCCATAGTTCATTTCCCGAGAACCTTGGAAAGTCATTTCGTCGATTGGTGTTGCACCTTTTCTTCTTGAACATCCTGAGTCTGAGGTATCATGACACCAATCGGATCTGAATCTTGGTCAGGTATGATGGTTGGGACAACTTTCCAGGAGTTATAATGTTGGTCCTTTGATAACCCGGTAATATGATGTCATGCCTAGCACCCCTGGCTGGAGGACCTATCATTATAATTTCTTTGCAAGGATAACCATTCTTCCAGGAGGAAATTGTAAGACTTATTTTATAAGCTGCTCCTGATGAATCCTTTGTGTACCCAAGTCCGACCTTTGCTTAAAGACCATGCCAATGCTATCTCGAAGCATGTCTGTGGTACTCCGATTTTCAACAAGAGCATTTGAAGCCCAATGCTAAATGTTTCTTGGTCAGTTATCAAAACACCGTTGTATGGGTAACATCTTGATTAATCCTTGCCTCTTTATCTGAATGGTTGGGTACTAGCTCTCCTACCATGCGTGCCATGTTCTTCTTGTCCATGGGATGGATATACTCCTATTAACTGTGTGTAATCACAATTTTCCTTTCCATTTGTTTGTTTAACCTTTCCTTGATCTACATGTAATCTAAGCAGTAGTAATTCTTTGGTTATGTAAACACCTTGTTGTACAACTCTGTCGGTAAGACCCTGTTCTTGGGGAACGTAGTATTTTAAAATTTTCCTACAATCATGCAAGATCTATCTACCAGACGCATAGCAACGAGAGGGGAGAGTGTGTCTACGTACCCTCGTAGACCAGGAGCGGAAGCGTCAAGTGACGCGGTTGATGTAGTCGAACTTCTTCGCGATCCAACCGATCAAGCACCGAACGTACGGCACCTCCGCGTTCAGCCTACGTTCAGCTTGATGACGTCCCACGAGCTCTTGATCCAGTTGAGCTTCACGGGAGAGTTTCGTCAGCACGATGGCGTGGTGACGGATATGATGAAGTTACCGACGTAGGGCTTTGCCTAAGCACTGCGACAGTATGACCGAGGTGTGTTTATGTGGAGGGGGGCACCGCACACGGATAAAACAATTCAACTTGTCTGTCTTTGGGTGCCCCCTGCCTCCGTATATAAAGGAGCAAGGGGGAGGCCGGCCGGCCCTCTATGGCGCGTCAGGAGAGGCAATCCTACTAGCCATAGGATTGCAATCCTATTCCTAGTAGCAGTCCACCAAGAAGGAGAGGGGGAAGGAAGGAGAGGGAGAGGGAGAGGGAAAGAGGGGCCGCGCCCCCCTCCCCTAGTCCTATTCGGACTGCCCCTAGGGAGGGGGCGCGCCACCTCCTGGATGCTGCCCTCTTTCTCCCCTATGGCCCACCAGGGCCCAACATTCCCCCGGGGGGTTTCGGTAACCCCCCCCCCCGGCACTCCGGTAAATTCCGAAACTTTCCAGAACACTTCCGGTGTCCGAATATAGTCGTCCAATGTATCAATCTTTACTTCTCGGACATTCCGAGACTCCTCGTCATGTTCGTGATCTCATCCAGGACTCCGAACTACCTTCGGTACATCAAAACTCATAAACTCATAATACCGATCGTCATCAAACGTTAAGCGTGCGGACCCTACAGGTTCGAGAACTATGTAGACATGACCGAGACTCATCTCCGGTCAATAACCAACAGCGGAACCTGGATGCTCATATTGGCTCCTACATATTCTACGAAGATCTTTATCGGTCAAACCGCATAACAACATACGTTATTCCCTTTGTCATCGGTATGTTACTAGCCCGAGATTCGATCGTCGGTATCTCTATACCTAGTTCAATATCGTTACTGGCAAGTCTCTTTACTCGTTCTGTAATACATCATCTCGTGACTAACTTAGTCATTTGCTTGCAAGGCTTATTATGATGTGTATTAACGAGAGGGCCCAGAGATACCTCTCTGACACTCGGAGTGACAAATCCTATTCTTGATCTATGCCAACACCACGAACACTTTCGGAGACACCTGTAGAGCATCTTTATGACCACCCAGTTACGTTGTGACGTTTGATAGCACACAAGGTGTTCCTACGGTATTCGGGAGTTGCATAATCTCATAGTCATAGGAACATGTATAAGTCATGAAGAAAGCAATAGCAGTAAAACTAAACGATCATAGTGCTAAGCTAACGGATGGGTCTCGTCCATCACATCATTCTCCTAATGATGTGATCCCGTTGATCAAATGACAACTCATGTCTATGGCTAGGAAACATAGCCATCTTTGATCAATGAGCTAGTCTAGTAGAGGCATACTAGGGACATACTGTTTTGTCTATGTATTCACACATGTACTAAGTTTCCGGTTAATACAATTCTAGCATGAATAAAAGACATTTATCATGATGTAAATACAAATAACATCTTTATTATTGCCTCTAGGGCATATTTCCTTCACCTATTACTATGGTTGGTAACATTCCGGTAACCACCGATGGACGAGAACTTGCCTATTGGTCCGCCTCGTTCAATGAGCAAGAAAATAATTCTCTCTGTCCCTCGCCCTTGGTACCGATGTTGTTGCCGACATAACTGGCATGCTATCCTCTGACATACCTTGCTTACAAGATCGTGCAAGACGTCACTAGCCTTCCTATTTTCAACCCACATGGTGGGCCCATAACCCACGGGTCCACTGGATCGAAACATGACTCTTCTTTACAACCCGGATTCTAATGTATCATTTGCACCTAGCTTCGTATGTGATTCACGAGCTAAATTCTATACCATTATTCATCCTGGGATCAAACGTCATGTTATTCCCGTTATTCAAGCCCCCATTCCAGTTTCTGTCTAGGCATCGAATGATTGCCTACCCATTTGAAACTTTGGTACCATCGCTTATTGTTCTCAATGCATTCACTGAAATACTACTCGTAGGGTACTTCATATATCACTTTCTGAATTCGCCGTCGTATGCACAGACTTCGTGGAGATACGTTCCTCCAAAGTTTTCCCCCTGGTCGCATTCGTAGGACGATGGAGACCCCGAAGAAAGGATGACGAGTTGGTCACGATGACTTGAAGCAGAGAAATGAAGACATCAACGAAAGGGATCAACCTCTTCGAAGGGGCAGCCAAAACCGAGAAGACTCGTTAGGTTGCGCTACCAGCACTCCCCCCGCTTACTACACCGCTTAAATCTCGGGACGAGATTTCTTGTAGTAGAGGAGAATTGTGACGCCCGGGTAATCAAGCTACAGTAAAACTTTGGTAATGATGCCACATCACCTCGATTATAGTGGATAAACTCGTGTCAGTTCGAAACCAAGTTCAAATTTCAAATTTAAAATAAAGACAAACATTAAAAAGTTTTCAAATAATAAAACTAAAATGTTCGGAGTGAACCAAATATTGCCTAGGTAATTATGGTGGAGAAACCACACCTTTTTAAAATTCTTAAATACTATAAGATATATAAAACAATAGTAAAAATAATTGTTTAAATACCTTTTGTAATTAATAAAAAAAAGTCAAACTAATTAATTGAGGAATAGACTCTTGTTGACTATGAACTAAGTTGAAATACTAATTTAGATGCTACGAGTATATTTTATTAAAACTAAATTTAATAGGAAACAAACTAAATCAGTAAAAGTAATAAAAGAAAAAGAGCAAAACCGAAAATAAAACAAAACAGAAGTTTAAAAAGGTTAAAGACCCCCATGGCCAACTGGGCCTCGGCCCAGCCGGCTGGCCACTGCCACCCTGGGCAGGCCGGCCCACCCCACCACCACTTAACACCCTCCCCTCCCCCGTAACCCTAAGCCTCTCCCCACTCCCTTGCGCTCCCCGTGCGCCGCCAAGCACAACCCCGCGAGCGCTCTGCCGTTCTGGCCATGTCCGCCGCTGCTCCCTGTGGCCCGGCGAGCACGCCTACGCCGGAGGACCGCCACCTCCGCTCCTCCCACCGTCCTCGCGCCGCCTCCTTCCGGGAGCTCGTCATGTGACCGCCGTGGCTGGATCTCTATGTTCGTGCCTTCCCAAGCCACCTCGCCACCAGAGGTGGGTGGATCCCGGAGGCCCCGTCGTGCCTCCCTCGCTGGAGCCCCCCCTCGTCGCTCGCCATCATCGCCGTCGACCCATCGCCACCACTACATCGTCTTCAAGCGCGCTTCCGAGCTCCTGTGAGCTCTCGGTCCTCAGTGACCTTCCCCCCCCCCTCTGCGTCTCGTAGCTCCGTCACCGACGAGGCCGTGCCTCGGCCGCCTCCCCATGTCTCCCGCGCCTACTATCGCCCGGGGGCGCGCCCGGCTCCCCTCGTCCTTGCACGTGGCCGCGCTGACCGAAGCCAGCCACCGCTTGGCCAGCCACTGACCCAGCCCGGCTGGGACCGCGCCCTGGCCGCGAGTGCTCGTGCCCGCGAGACCCATGTCTCCGACTCCCCCTCCCTCGACCACTCCAGCCCGCCGCCTTGGCCGCTGCGGCTGCGCCCGCCGGCTAGCTGCGCCAGCCAGGGCTGCCGCCGCCCGGCTTCGCCAACCCCGAAACCCGCTGGCCGCCCCACACCCGCTATGGCCTCTCGCCCAATGATAAGTGGGGCCAGACCCCCAGAAATGTTTAAAAAACAAACAGAATAAAAAAAGTATAATAAATAATTTGATAATTAATTAACTAATTAAGGTAATTAATTAATTTTGTTTAACTAAACTAATTAAAATAAGTTAACCTAATAAAGTAATTAAGCCAATTAACCATGTTTAGTTAGTCTGAGCCTATGACAATCGGGACCCACCTGACAGGGTTGACCTAGTCAACTGCTAGTCCAGCTAACATCATGCTGACATCACACTGACGTCATATTTACATTTTCTATTTAAATTAATTCTATTAATTCTAAAAATGTGTTAAAATCTTTAAAATTTAATATAAAATAATCCGTAACTCGGATGGAAAAACTTTGTACATGAAAGTTGCTCAAAACGACGAGACGAATCCGAATACGGGGTCCATTCATCCGCCACACATTTATATCATACCGAACATGCAACATCCCCCCCCCCTCCCCCGTTTCATCCGCCCGAAAACGCGAAACACCGGGAATACTTTCCCGGATGTTTTCCCCCTTCGTCGGTATCACCTCCTACCGCGTTAGGTCACCCGTAGCACCACGTTTTGCCATGTTATGCTTTGTGGTGCGATGTTTGCTTTATAATTATTGTTTCTCCCCCCCTCTTCTCTCCGATAGACATAGGGACTTGACTGATGACGGTGCCACCGTGATCGACTACGTCGACGACGACCCCTCCTTCTTGCCAGAGCTTCCAGGCAAGCCAACCCCCTTGACCACCAGATATCGCCCATTCTCTTCTCTCTTACTCTTGTATTATAATTGCTACTGTTGATGATTCGATAACTCCTATTCTGTTGCATAGCCTGTCATTGTTGCTACTACAGTTGATACCTTTACCTGCTATCCTAAATGCTTAGTATAGGATGCTATTATTCCATCAGTGGCCCTACATTCTTGTCCGTCTGCCATGCTATACTATCGGGTCGTGATCACTCGGGTGATGATCATGGGTATATACTATATACATACTTTACATGACACATGATTTGACTAAAGTCGGGTCGGCTCATTGAGTACCCACAAGTGATTCGATGAGGGGGGTGAAAGGATAGGTGGCTCCATCCAGGTAGTGATGGGCCTGAGTTCCCGACGCCCCCCCCCCTAGTGGATCTTTGTGGCGGAGCGAGAGGGCAGGTTGAGACACCCAGTGGAGAGGTGGCCTGGCCCTGGTCGTTGTCCGCGGTTATTTCTTAATAACACGCTTAACGAGTTTGGATATTTGATCTGAGTCTGGCCATTGGCCTATACGCACTAACCAGCTGCGTGGGAATAGTTATGGGCTCTCGACGTCGTGGTATCAGCCGAAGCCTTCTTGACGTCAGCGACTGAGCGGCGTGCGCCGGGTTGGACCGCGTAACGTAACTTCCTTAGTAATGGAGGTTGCTAGGTCTGCTCACCGGCCGCCCTCGCAACGTGCAGGTGTGCATTGGGCGATGGGCCCAGACCCCTGTGCACTTAGGACTTAGACCGGCATGCTGACCTCTCTGTTGTGCTTAGGTAGGGCTGCGACGTGTTGATCTTCCGAGGCCGGGCATGACCCAGGAAAGTGTGTCCGGCCAAATGGGATCAAGTGTGTTGGGTTATGTGGTGCACCCCTGCAGGGAAGTTAATCTATTCGAATAGTCGTGTCCCTCGGTAAAAGGACGACCCAGAGTTGTATTCCGACCTCATGACAACTAGAACCGGATACTTGATAAAACACACCAAGATGAGTTCCAGATATAACTCGGTGGTTGCTCTCTCACAGGGTGATGTGCAGGAGGATCGCCGGGTAGGATTATGCTATACGATGTTACTTGGTGAACTCTTTAGCTACTCAAGACGGAGGCTGCCAGAAGCTTTGATACTTGTTACTTTTCCATCTACTCTCTTCTACTGCTCCAAGATGGAGGCTGCTTGAAGGATAGTCTTCGATAGGATTAGCTATCCCCCTCTTATTCTGGCATTCTGCAGTTCAGTCCACAGATATTACCCCTTTACACATATACCATTGAATATGTAGTGTAGATCCTTGCTTGCGAGTACTTTGGATGAGTACTCACGGTTGCTTTGCTCCCCCTTTTCCCCGTTTGTCTCTTCTTCTCGGATGATGCAACCAGGCGGTGGAGTCCAGGAGCCAGATCATCCCGAGGATGTTTCTACGTGGAGTTCGGCTTCGAGGAGTAGTTAGGAGGTCCCGGGCAGGAGGCCTTGCCTTTTCGATCGTTGCTACATTTGTGTTAGCCTTCTTAAGGAAAACTTGTTTAACTTATGTCTGTACTCAGATATTATTGCTTCCGCTGACTCTAGTGTTTCCGAGCTTTTGTATTCGAGCCCTCGAGGCCCCTGGCTTGTAATATAAAGCTTGTATTATTTTAATTTGTATCTAGAGTTGTGTTGTGATATCTTCCAGTGAGTCCCTGATCTTGGTCGTACACATTTGCGTGCATGATTAGTGTACGGTCAAATCGGCGGTGTCACACCTTCCCTTTCTGTCTTGGCGTGGCAGCCAGAGTATTTCCCTGGCCTGTCGAGGCTCGGTGCCAGAGAGACAGTTGGCCCGAGGCCTACGGCTAGTGCCGCGAGTGCCAGCATCTGCATGCACCAGCGCGCGTTTTCATTCGTGCTCCATGGCCGTTGGTGGTGACGGCGGAGGGTCAAGGGCTAGGAGCATGGCGTCGGCCTCCCGACCTTCCGCTCCTGAGCCCCCCCCCCCCCCCCCCGGGGCCGGCGCCTGATTGCACCCGGCGTTCGGCGTAGTCCTGGGGTCGCCTCCTGATGGCTCCTCGACGAGAGCGGTACCTGAGTAGAAAGGGCTTCGAGGCAGAGGGGCGGCATCATACGCAGGGTTCAGCGGATCATACCCCATGTCGCCCTTGTAGGTCGCCGCGGGTCTTGACCATACGGACGATCGGGTGCGGCCGGGGCGGCACCCGGTCCCCGACGTCGTCGTGTGGAGGTAGAATGGCTCGGCCCGGTGCTGGCGGTGTCGAGGAGCTCGGCCACCCTGAGGAGTAGTGCGTCGTGGCCACTATCGAGCAACCGGCACCTTAGCAGTTCCCTTGCCACCAGCAGTGCGGCCCTCATGTTCGCCATTTCACGCCGGTCCTGTGAGCTCTCTGCCGCGTGCTCGGCGACCTGTGCCGCCGCGCGGCTTTTGCGTCGAGTGGGCGGTGGGTGCTGTCGGTCCCCGGGCGGCGGGTTGGTGATGCTCATCGTGTCATCGGCCCCGATCAAGGCCGGGTGACGGCGAGTCCCGCGGCCGAAGGGCGATGCCTGAGCGGCGCGGACGCCACGGGCTTCCGCACGCGTGTGATGCGCCTCTGCCATCGTGGTCACGGTTTGTTGAAGCTAGGCGACGCCGGGTCGATGGACGAGAGCAGGACGAGGTCGTCGGAGAAGCGAGATCTTGACACGCCCCCTACCTGGCGTGCCAAATGTCGGATTATGGCTCCGCAAAATCCAAGAAGTTTGAACACAGGGGCGTGAACGAAGATCTCTCCCGCTCGCGTCTACCTAGCGCCTCGCTCTCATCGGTGAAGAGATTCAACCAAACAAGAGATAGAACACGCAAGTGTTTACCCAGGTTCGGGCCACCGTGTGGTGTAAGACCCTACTTCCTGCTTTGGTGGATTGGCCTCGGGAGGGCTGGAATATAGGCGAGTACAATGGTTCCTGAACTCAGGAGGTGAGCTCAGGAGGGTCAGGAGGCAAGTGTTCTTGCTCCTTGCGTGGTGGCAGAGTGTATGTCTCGATCCCTTTCACAGTGGGAATCCTAGCTACTTATATAGGCAGCCACGGTCCTCTTCCCCCGAAATGTTTGGGCGGGAAGGGATCCCACAACGGCCATTTTTGAGCGGGAACACAAGGACGTTCCTACCCTGACAAAAGCTGTCTTTGCCTGCAAAAGGACCAGGCGGTGACGCGGTGGTGGGCTCGATGGTGACATCCTCCTTGTCGTCCTAGCGGTCTTCGGTCTTGTTGCACCAATAGGGAAACCTTTGCCCCGCTCCTCGGGAATCTGCGGTTGCGTTGTCCCCCTTGCACCAAAATGGTAACTGCACCGCTGGGGGACGCTGGCACCCACTGGCGCGGTGCATCACTGCTGATATCACTGCCTCCTCCTGAGGCAGGCTTGGCCTTGGATTCTCCGCCCCTCCGGAGCACCTTGTCGAGGCCGCTCCTGAGGGGATCTTGACGTCGTTATCCTCGCGAGGCTTAGCCACCTCCCAAGTGTAATGCCCCGGATGTAATACTTTCCCTTTTGGGTATATAATATATCTCCGGCTTCATCTATTTCCATTCTGGGTTCTTTGTCTTTCAGGTTTCGTCGTTTTGTTGTGTGAGTGTGTGGCATTCATTCATATCATGTAGACATGTGCATCGCATTGCTTTTGTGTTGTCGTTTGCATCCGGTTCCACGCGTTCCTTCCCGTTGTCCGTTTCGCGTTCCGGAGCTCCCTCACGTGTCCGTGTCATCCCGTAGGCCTACTTGGTGTTTGGGCGTGTAACATTACCGGTGTGCCGCGAGACGTGTCGTGCGTTGTTGTTTTGTTGTGTGTAACCCGCCTCTCAAATCTCGTCGCGTTTGGACTCCGTTTGCTATCCCTTCAGTTATTCGTGTGGGTCCAAAGTGCCTTCACTTTGTGTCCCAGAAACACCCCTACAGCAGCCCACTACCCTCTTCTAGGCCCATCCTGACTCCCCCCGCGATCGGATCCGTCGGATTGCGATCGAAGGGCTCCTAACACCCCTAAATCCCCCCTAACCCTAAAAATCTGCTATATGATAGACCCCCTAGTCTATTTTTGGCATCCCTAACCCTAGCCCCTTCTTCATCCTCCTTCTCCCCCTAAATTTCTGGATCCACCACCACCTCACTGCCACTTGGCCAGTTCCCGAGGGAACCAGCCAACAACCAGCCGACCGCCGCCGTTTTTCTCCTTCGCCAGGGCCAAGTCAACGCCCGCATCGATCGATCCTTCGGCAGGCCTCGGCCACTTCGTCCCTCCCCCAATCGATCGCCTCCTTCAGATCCAGGCCCGAAGACCAGGACCACTTCGCTGCGCCGGAGCGTGGGCCTCCCTCCTCCCGCAGCTCCGCAGCGGCCCAGCGCCGTAGCTCCTCCAGGCCTCCCGCATCGCCTCCCGCGCCAGGCCGCAGCCGCCTCCCCTCGGCGCCTGGTGGGCCGAGGCTTCCCACCGGCCCGACGCGCCGCCCGCCGCTGGACTTTCCTCCAGCCAGCCGCCCCGGGCCGCAGCCTCTTCGTCAGCTTCCGCCCAGGCCGCCGCCGCCTCCATCTCGCGGGCCGCGCCGGGCCGCTCCCTCGCCCGTCCGCTGCCCCGAGCCCAGCCGCGCCTCCAGTCGGGCCGGATCCAGGCCGGGCCCGTGCTCCTATTTTTTCCAGATCTGTGTGAGAGGTTGACCCCTAAAAACCTCTAAGTCCTAGATCTTTTACTTGTCTGATGCATTATTCAACTGCTGATAACTTTTTGAGGATGTCCGTTTTGCGCAAATAGCATGTCCAGGCGTTCGTGGTGATTAGCACTACGTTTTATCTTTTGGTGTCATGCATGTTAGAGATCATCTAGGTGCTTGTTTTTCTGTTGCAATAGTGCATCGTGATATAATTGCTGCTATGTGATGTTTTTATGCCATCTTTGCCATGTGATAACTTTTAGCTCGTTTGTCCGAATGATGCAAATGACATGTCCACGTGTTCGTCTTGCCATGCTCTACATGTTGTTGGTGATAGGTTGCATGATAGATTCATTCTTGCCATGTTTACCATCGTTGCTGTGATGTTGTTTCACTTGTTATGAAATGCCATCTTGTTGAGCTCATTGCTATCGTTGTGTTTATCTCCATGATGCATGCTTGTATGTTTCGGAATCACCATCATGTGTACTTTGATGTGGTGATTACCACTTGCCATGTTTAGTTTCGAGGTGACTTAAACTTGCTCGTTTAGATGCCATGATGAAATTGCTGTTTTAGGACTTAGTGGATTTTCACTAAGTCTGAAATCTGTAACGTTCCGATGCCATGTTTGCTTGCTGCTCTAGGACAAACCATGATAGTTTTGGGGTGGATCTTGATTGTTCCTTGTAGTATATATTGTTGGCTTTCCATTCATGTTCTCACATGCTTATTTGAGTGGCTGTAGCATGTTTATCTTTTGCTCCAAAGTTTCAATAAAATTCTGCTGCCAGAATTTTATTGTCAAGTTCAATATGTCCAAGCTGATTGCTATTGATCTGTGGCTCCTTTAGGGGTGCACCTTTCGACTTATTTGCTGTAGGATATGTCTAGTTTGTGTACTAGCTCTTTGCCATGATGTTTGAGTGATGTAGCTTAATTATTTTGTGCTCCGAAGTTGTTATGTTGCTGTAATTTTCAGCTTTCGCTCATTTCTTGTTTCGGGCATAACTTTTAGCCCGTGGCTCCGATTTCAGCGAATCTTATATGAAACTTGATTGATTTTCAGTGTAGATTCATAAAATCTTATTGTTATCATGTTTTGACGTGTTTTGCTTGAGTGCTATTTTCCGTGCTCCGTGTGCATCCTTAGTGCATCCATCATTTTCGAGTGCGCATTGCATCTTGTTGATTTGTGCCTTGTGTGATTGTTTTGTTTAGAGCCGGAAGCTGCGACCGAGTACAAGTACGAGCACGAGGTTTCTAACGAGGTTGAACACGAGGACCCTTCTTACGATCCGAACGACTTCTCTTCAGGCAAGATGACCGAACCCCGATAACATTACTATCTTTGCCTTTTGCTAGTAGTTCCGCTCTATAGTTTTGCCTCGATGCCAATGTTCTTCCTGTCAGCCTCCTACTTGTAACCATTGCCATGTTTAACCACCCTTCCTATGCAAACCGTTGCTTGGCTAAGTACGCTTCGCTCAGCCCTTCTTATAGCGTTGCTAGTTGCAGGTGAAGATCGAAGATGCTTGCTTCATGTTGAAGTTTGGTTGGGTTATATCACACTATATAATTGCTAAATGAAATCATCTATATATTGGCAAGGGTGGAAGGCTAAGCCTTTTGCTTGGTGATTTGTTCCACTCATGCCGTTAGGAACCGTATAAACCGGTGTTATGTTCCTTGATTATGCGTTCCTAACACGGTTGGGGTGTATGGGACCCCCTCGATAGACCGCTAAGTGCTAAGTCTTTTCCAGCAAGTCCCAACATTGGTACTATTCGCCTAAACAACTAAAAACTTTCCGAGGGAGTAATTAACCCGAGGCTTAATTAATTCAACCCCCCTGGGCCAGTGCTCGTTTTGAGTGTTGGTCCAAACCAGAGTCACTTGCGGATACTACCCAGTTCGCTGGGGTCTTCGATATCTGTATGTAGCGCTCATCCGGTCGTGTCCTGCGACCTAGATACGCGCGACTACTATCAGGGTGTCGACACGCCGGAAGGATTTGCTGGATTAGCCTTACCTTAGTTCGGTATATCTTGAGCACAGGATTCCGAGAATACTCGGGTCTTCCCACTTTGGAGTTGCGACTCCGCGGATCGTGGGCTTGTAATGGGTCAAGTTGGAACACCCCTACAGGGTTATGAACTTTCGAAATCCATGCCCGCGGTTATGTGGCAGATGGGAGCTTGTTAATATCCGGTTGTAGATAACTTGACACAATGTTTCTAATATACTACCAGCGTGTGTTCCGTGACCGTCAATTTCCGAATAGGGATTCGGGAGTTGAACACGGAGGGGTTATGTTTGTTGAGCTTGTAGCTAGGATCACTTCATGATCACTTCTCGACCGAGGCTTCTCTTCTCGCTCTCTCTCACGTAAGCTAGTTGCTAGTTGCTGCTGCAGACACTTATTCTTTTCTTCAGCCTTATCCTCTCCCAAGGCTTAAATAGTCTTGTTACCCGGGAACGGGATTGCTGAGTCCTCTGTGGCTCACAGTTACTTCACCACACCAGATGCAGGTCCAGTTGTGAGATATCCAGGTGATGGCACCGAGCTAGACTGGGAGTACGACGAGGAGCGTAGTCGATACTATGTTCGTTATCCTGATGATCAGTAGTGGAGACTTCTACTAGGATTCGATCCGACCTGTGGTTTATTTATTTAAGTTTGGTATCTTGACATTTGGATTTTGCCCTTAGAGGGTTGTGTTGTTCTTAATGTATGATGTTTGTGACATGTATTGTATTTGGGTGACGTGGCGAGTGTAAGCCAGCTATTTATGTTTACAATTCCCCTCTTTTAAATGTGATGTGCAAAGATTACCAAACTTGAGATCATTCTAGGATGGACTTATGCCTTTAAGTCGTGCCTCGACACGTAGGAGGTATAACTCCATCCTGGGCATTACAAGTTGGTATTCAGAGCCTTCTCCGACCTAGGAGCCCCCACTGATTGATCGAATCGTTGACGGTCGAGTCTGGGCACACACTGAAAATATTTTGAGTCCTATATTATATCAGAGAGTAGGATTTCTTTGCTTCTCATCCCCTTTCTCTCTGGTGAGGACTCCTGACGACTAGTCTTGTCTCTTCCATCTTCAAAAATTGCACCAAATTTTTTTTAGGAATCTTGCGAGTATTCTCGGATTGTTTCGATGTTCTTGTGACGAGAGTATTGTTCTCGATGCCTCCTGACATTAGGGGTTGTGGCAGTGTCCCGGGGAGTTGAGCTTCGGGGTATTGTCGTCACAAGCATATCACGGCAGTACTAAATACTTAAGACGGCCGACATCGAAAATCTCTCCTATACGGCCAGTGGCAAGATAACCCCGACATCACCCAGTACTGGGGAGGTAGTTCGAGAGTATTGCCATAGCTTGTTATAGTGGATGCTTTTCGAAGGTCCGAGAATGACTGGTTATGTGTTGAAGGATGGATACACCTGGATGTAGGTTTAGAGTTGATTGCGCGGTGCTTCCCGTGTATCCCCAACACCTGATTGCATAACTGGAATCTTTCGGAAATTTATAGGTGGGCTTATCCAGTAGATCGTAGGCATTCTTCCAACGGATGCAGGTTAGCGAGTTTGGGGTTCTACATTGAGTGAAGTGGTTTATGACCGATGTTACTATCAGGAGTTGCCTCTTAAAGGATCCTTGGCTATGCTGATCCGGGGATTGCAAAACCTTTTCGTAACGCGTTCATATGCTTTCAGCACAAAGATGTTAGAACGAAGCTCCTATCTTGTGTTTGTTCCTTCCGTACCTTGTTGTTTTCTTTTTTTTCATTTTGATCCCTATGTGGCTTCTCGTGAAGATTGATGTTATCATTAAACTGAGAATTTCACTCGTTCCTCTTGTTCGAATGATTTCATTCGTTCTATTGTTCGAATGATTATTGTGAAGACTTGTTGCAATTCATTCCATTGATTCAGCTTATACCTTTTGTCAATCAATTGCTGATTCGTGGTCATCTCTTTCAGGATGGCTCCGAAAAGGGTTCCAAACGCTAACCCAGAGGGTGAAGAGGTCCCAGACCGTCCTCCTTCCCCTCCTCCTCCGTCTGAGGCTTGGAGAGCGATTATGCAGACTACAGCTCAGAACACCCAGATGTTGATGCAGATGATGCAACAGATGCAAGATAATCAAGCTAATCAGGGTGTTCCAGGGAATCAAGGCAACTTCTTCAACCAGCAGCACCATGCTACTCTCAACCGGTTCTTGGCCAATAATCCAAAAGCTTTCAGTTACTGTGTCGACCCTCTTGATGCTGAAGATTGGTTAACCGACATAAAGAAGCATTTTGAGTGCAGTAACGTGAAGGAAGATGATTATGTGAAGTTTGCAGCCTTCCAACTCAAAGATCAAGCAGCTGACTGGTGGCAGCAGTACAAAGACTCCAGGCCAGGTCAAGTGATCTCTTGGGAGAATTTCTGTAAGGACTTTCGCTCTCACCATATTCCAACAAGTGTCATCGAGGGTATGCGTGAGCAATTCCGCAACCTGAAGTAGGGCTCTATGACAGTCTATCAGTATAATGTCCAGTTCCAAAACCTCGCTCGTTATGCTAAGCAAGACATTCCTGATGCCAAGAGCAAAATCTACTAGTTCCGTGGAGGTCTCAAAGATGAACTTCAACTTGCTCTCACCTTGTTCGAGCCGGATGAATTCGACAAATTCTATAACATGGCTTTGAAACAAGAAGCAGCTCAGCTCAAGATGGAGGCTTCTAAAAAGAGAATTCGAGATGCCGTTCATTCTTCCTCATCGTCTCAGTTGGCTGCGAAACAACAGAAATTCTGGCTTCCTCCTACTCCAGTGATTCGAGCTCCATACAACAACTCCAACAACTCCAACAACAAGAACTCTAGTGGACGTGGTTTCTCCCACCCACCCAACCCGAGCTACCAGTCGAAGAAGCAGTTTCAGTCTCAAGGCTCAAAGTCAAGTGGCTCTCATTTCCGTCCTCTCTCTGAAGTGGTGTGCAACAAGTGTGGCCAGAAGGGTCATTATGCCAACAGATGTCCGAATCCGAAGCGTCTTCCACCTCCTCCGCCGGTGAGTTCAGCTATTGTCAGGCATGATCCAAAGGCAGCAAGGGTCAATCTGATGAGTGCAGCTGAAGCGGAGAATTCTTCTGATGTGATTTTGGGTAACCTCTCAGTTAACTCTGTTCCAGCTAAAGTATTGTTTGATTCGGGTGCATCTTTGTCCTTCATTTCAAGACCTTTTGTTGCTAAGCATGAATTGGTTTCGGAGAGGATTCCTAGACCTTTGAAGATTATTTCTCCGGGTTTGCAAATGACTTCCAACACAGTTGCTCCGAATGTTTCTATTCGCATGGGTGACTATCGATTTCTGGCTAATCCGGTGGTTCTTGGTAATTCTGACATCGACCTCATCCTCGGAATGGATTGGCTTTCTCAGCACGATGCTCACATTGATTGTGCACAGAAGGAAGTCAAGATGACTCATCCTGATGAAGATGTGATTATCTTTGCCTCCAGGGATAACACTATCAGGCTTTTCTCTCTCAATGATAAGGGCGAAATTAATGCCATATCTCAAATTCCGGTGGTGAACGAATACCAAGACGTCTTTCCTGAAGAACTTCCAGGCATGCCTCCACACCGTCAGGTGGAATTTGTCATTGAACTCGAGCCGGGTACTGAGCCAGCATGCCGGCGTCCGTACAAGCTCTCTCCGGATGAATTGAAGGAATTGAAGAAGCAGCTTGATAAACAGGAGAGTATGGGTCTCATCAGGCCTAGTACGTCTCCTTGGGGCTGTGGTGTCTTATTTGTCAAGAAGAAAGATGGCACGGAGCGTCTATGCATTGATTACCGGCCATTGAACAAGAAGACAATAAAGAACAAGTATCCGCTCCCCAACATCAACGAACTCTTCGAGCAGCTCAAAGGAGCTAAAGTGTTCTCTAAGCTTGACCTCCAAATGGGCTATCATCAAATTCGCATTCGCAAGGAAGACATTCCCAAGACGGCCTTCAGAATGAGCTACGGTTCATACGAGTATACCGTCATGTCTTTTGGTCTCGCCAATGCTCCTCCTACCTTTTCGAGGATGATGCACTACATCTTCAACCCCTATACTGGCGAGTTTGTGCTTGTGTATCTGGATGATATTCTGGTGTTTTCCAAGAATGAAGAAGATCACGAAAAGCACCTACGTCTGGTTCTTGATCGACTCCGTGAGCATAAGTTCTATGCCAAGTTCTCCAAGTGCGAGTTTTGGCTAGATAAGGTTTTGTACCTGGGCCATATCATCTCAGCTGACGGTATTGCGGTTAATCCCGAGAAAGTTGAAGCAATTGTCAACTGGGAAGCTCCTCAGAACGTCAAGCAACTCCGTAGTTTTCTGGGTCTTGCCAGCTATTGCAGAAGGTTCGTTGAGAACTTCTCCAAGATTGCCAAGCCTCTTTCCAACTTGCTTCAGAAGAATGTCAAATACTTTTGGTCTCCAGAGTGTGAAGTGGCATTCAAAACTCTCAAAGAAAAGCTTGTCTCTGCTCCAGTTCTGACTCCTCCAGATGAGTCCAAGCCCTATGAAGTATTCTGTGATGCTTCTCTTCAAGGACTTGGTGGTGTGCTTATGCAAGATAAGAGAATTGTGGCATATACTTCTCGTCAGCTCAAGCCAAGTGAGAAGAACTATCCCACACATGCTCTTGAGCTAGCAGCTGTGGTACATGCTTTGATTACGTGGAGACATCTGTTGTTGGGAAGAAAGGTCGACATCTTCACTGATCACAAGAGCTTGAAGTACATATTCACACAGCCGCATCTGAACCTCCGCCAGACTCGTTGGGTTGAAATGATCCAAGAGTACAATCCCAGCATTGAATACACTCCTGGCAAGGCGAATGTGATTGCAGATGCTTTGAGCAGAAAGGCATATTGCAACAGCCTTCTTATCAAGCCGTGCCAGCCTGAGCTTTGTGAAGCATTCAGGAAGCTCAACCTCCAAGTTGTTCCGCAGGGTTTTCTTGCAAATCTTCAAATTGCTCCTACCTTGGAAGATCAAGTCCGTGAGGCCCAACTCAATGATACCATGGTGAAGAAGGTGAAACATGCTATTACTAAGGGCATTCCGAAATACAAGTGCTTCCGTGTTGATGAGAGAGATACCTTGTTCTTCGAGGACAGACTCGTTGTTCCCAAAGGTGATCCCAGGAAGCTCATAATGGAAGAAGCACATGATTCTCTCCTTTCCATTCATCCTGGCAGTTCCAAGATGTACCAAGACCTCAAGCAGTCTTACTGGTGGACACGCATGAAAAGGGAGATTGCCCAATTCGTGAATGAATGTGATGTTTGCAGAAGAGTGAAAGCAGAACATCAACGTCCAGCCGGTCTTCTCCAACCTCTTCCTATTCCCGAGTGGAAGTTCGACCACATTGAAATGGACTTCGTCACTGGTTTTCCTAAATCCAAGCGAGGAAATGATTCTATCTTCGTGGTGATTGACAAGCTTACCAAAGTCGCTCACTTCCTGCCAGTCAAAGAATCAATCAATGCAGCTCAATTGGCAGAGTTGTACACTTCCAGAATTGTGTCCTTACATGGCATTCCTCAAGTTATATCCTCAGACAGTGGAAGTTTGTTCACTTCAAGGTTCTGGGACTCCTTTTAGTCCGCCATGGGCACTAAGATCAGGTTCAGCACTGCTTTTCACCCTCAGACTAGTTGTCAAGTCGAGCGAGTGAATCAGATTCTAGAAGACATGCTCAGAGCCTGTGTCATCTCCTTTGGCATGAAATGGGAAGACTGCCTTCCATTTGCCGAGTTCTCTTACAACAACAGCTTTCAAGCAAGTGCAGGCAAAGCTCCGTTTGAAATCCTCTATGGCAGAAAGTGCCGTACCCCTCTCAACTGGTCTGAAACAGGCGAACGTCAACTTCTTGGCAATGACTTGATCTCAGAAGCCGAAGAGATGTGCAAAGTCATACGTGAGAATCTCAAGGCCGCTCAGTCGCGTCAGAAGAGCTACTATGACGGCAAACATCGTGATTTGGCATTCAACATTGATGATCATGTCTATCTCCGTGTGTCTCCGATGAAAGGCACCCAAAGATTCGGTATCAAAGGAAAGCTTGCTCCTAGATACGTCGGGCCTTTCAAGATTCTTGGCAAGAGAGGCGATCTAGCCTATCAACTTGAGCTCCCTCCCAACTTCGCCAATGTTCATGATGTGTTCCATGTGTCTCAACTCCGCAAATGCTTCAAGGCACCTGAGCGCATGATTCCGTTTGAAGAGATTGATCTTCAACAAGACCTATCCTACCGAGAGCATCCAGTTGCTATTCTCGAAGAAACCGAACGCAAGACCCGCAACAAGTCCATCAAATTCTTGAAACTCAAGTGGTCACATCACACCGACCGAGAAGCTACGTGGGAACGAGAAGATCATCTTCGTTCCGAGTACCCTTCCTTTTTCCAGTCCTAGATCTCGGGACGAGATCTTTTTGTAGTAGAGGAGAATTTGTAATGCCCCGGATGTAATACTTTCCCTTTTGGGTATATAATATATCTCCGGCTTCATCTATTTCCATTCCGGGTTCTTTGTCTTTCGGGTTTCGTCGTTTTGTTGTGTGAGTGTGTGGCATTCATTCATATCATGTAGACATGTGCATCGCATTGCTTTTGTGTTGTCGTTTGCATCCGGTTCCACGCGTTCCTTCTCGTTGTCCGTTTCGCGTTCCGGAGCTCCCTCACGTGTCCGTGTCATCCCGTAGGCCTACTTGGTGTTTGGGCGTGTAACGTTACCGGTGTGCCGCGAGACGTGTCGTGCGTTGTTGTTTTGTTGTGTGTAACCCGCCTCTCAAATCTCGTCGCGTTTGGACTCCGTTTGCTATCCCTTCAGTTATTTGTGTGGGTCCAAAGTGCCTTCACTTTGTGTCCCAGAAACACCCCTACAGCAGCCCACTACCCTCTTCTAGGCCCATCCTGACTCCCCCCGCGATCGGATCCGTCAAATCGCGATCGGAGGGCTCCTAACACCCCTAAATCCCCCCTAACCCTAAAAAGCTACTATATAATAGACCCCCTAGTCTATTTTTGGCATCCCTAACCCTAGCCCCTTCTTCCTCCTCCTTCTCCCCCTAAATTTCTAGATCCACCACCACCTCACTGCCACTTGGCCAGTTCCCGAGGGAACCAGCCAACAACCAGCCGACCGCCGCCGTTTTTCTCCTTCGCCAGGGCCAAGTCAACGCCCGCATCGATCGATCCTTCGGTAGGCCTCGGCCACTTCGTCCCTCCCCCGATCGATCGCCTCCTTCAGATCCAGGCCCGAAGACCAGGACCACTTCACCGCGCCGGAGCGTGGGCCTCCCTCCTCCCGCAGCTCCGCAGCGGCCCACCGCACCAAGCCGCGAGGCCCAGCGCCGCAGCTCCTCCAGGCCTCCCGCATCGCCTCCCGCGCCAGGCCGCAGCCGCCTCCCCTCGGCGCCCGGTGGGCCGAGGCTTCCCACCGGCCCGACGCGCCGCCCGCCGCTGGCCTTTCCTCCAGCCAGCCGCCCCGGGCCGCAGCCTCTTCGTCAGCTTCCGCCCAGGCCGCCGCCGCCTCCATCCCGCGGGCCGCGCCGGGCCGCTCCCTCGCCCGTCCGCTGCCCCGAGCCCAGCCGCGCCTCCAGTCGGGCCGGATCCAGACCGGGCCCGTGCTCCTTTTTTTCCAGATCTGTGTGAGAGGTTGACCCCTAAAAACCTCTAAGTCCTAGATCTTTTACTTGTCTGATGCATTATTCAACTGCTGATAACTTTTTGTGAGGATGTTCGTTTTGCGCAAATAGCATGTCCAGGCGTTCGTGGTGATTAGCACTACGTTTTATCTTTTGGTGTCATGCATGTTAGAGATCATCTAGGTGCTTGTTTTTCTGTTGCAGACGTGCATCGTGATATAATTGCTGCTATGTGATGTTTTTATGCCATCTTTGCCATGTGATAACTTTTAGCTCGTTTGTCCGAATGATGCAAATGACATGTCCACGTGTTCGTCTTGCCATGCTCTACATGTTGTTGGTGATAGGTTGCATAATAGATTTATTCTTGCCATGTTTATCATCGTTGCAAAGTGCCATGTGGCTGTGATGTTGTTTCACTTGTTATGAAATGCCATCTTGTTGAGCTCGTTGCTATCGTTGTGTTTATCTCCATGATGCATGCTTGTATGTTTCGGAATCACCATCATGTGTACTTTGATGTGTTGCTTACCACTTACCATGTTTAGTTTCGAGGTGACTTAAACTTGCTCGTTTAGATGCCATGATGAAATTGCTGTTTTAGGACTTAGTGGATTTTCACTAAGTCTGAAATCTGTAACGTTCCGATGCCATGTTTGCTTGCTGCTCTAGGACAAACCATGATAGTTTTGGGGTGGATCTTGATTGTTCCTTGTAGTATATATTGTTGGCTTTCCATTCATGTTCTCACATGCTTATTTGAGTGGTTGTAGCATGTTTATCTTTTGCTCCAAAGTTTCAATAAAATTCTGCTGCCAGAATTTTATTGTCAAGTTCAATATGTCCAAGCTTATTGCTATTGATCTGTGGCTCCTTTAGGGGTGCACCTTTCGACTTCAACTCCGTGTACATCTCATATGCACCATGACGTTCAAAACGCCTTTGAAGTCCTCCTTCCAAGCCGTACAACATGGCACACTGCACTATCGAATAGTCATCCGAACGTGTCTGCCAGACGTTCAAAACGTCCGCAGGGGCTGTAGGAGCGGGGGGGTCACCTAGCGGTGCATTTAGGACATAAACCTTTTGGGCAGCTGTGAGGATGATCCTCAGATTGCGGAGCCAGTCCACAAAGTTGCTCCCGTCATCTTTCAGTTTAGCTTTCTCTAGGAACGCATTAAAATTCAGGGGAGCTACTGCGCGAGCCATCTACAACCAAAAATTTGCAAAGACATTTTAGACTATTGTTCATGATAAGTGAGTTATTACCTAATCAAATTAATTATAACTCCCACTCAAATTGACATCCCTCCGGTCATTCGAGCGTGACATGATCCAAATTCACCAACCCAAGTCCGATCATCACGTGAGATGAGGTGGTGTCAATGGTGAACATCAACATGTTGATCATATCTACTATATGACTCATGCTCGACCTTTCGGTCTTCCGTGTTCCGAGGCCATGTCTGTACATGCTAGGCTCGTCAAGTCTAACCCGAGTGTTCTGCATGTGCAAAACTGGCTTGCACCCGTTGTATGCGAACGTAGAGTCTATCACACCCGATCATCACGTGGTGCTTCGAAACGACGAACCTTCGCAACGGCGCACACTCGGGGTGAACACAATTTTATCTTGAAATTTTAGTGAAGGATCATCTTATAATGCTACCGTCGTCCTAAGCAAAATAAGATGCATAAAAGGATTAACATCACATGCAAATCATAAGTGACATGATATGGCCATCAACTCGTGCTTTTGATCTCCATCTCCAAAGCACCGGCATGATCTCCATCGTCACCGGCGCCACACCATGATCTCCATCATCATGATCTCCATCATCGTGTCGCCATCGGGGTTGTCGGCGCCCACCATGCTCTTACTACTATTGCTACCGTTCAGCGATAAAGTAAAGCATTACAAAGCGCTTAATGATTGACACGCAGGTCATACAAAAAATAAAGACAACCCTATGGCTCCTGCCGGTTGCCGTATGCATCGACATGCAAGTCGATATTAACTATTACAACATGATCATCTCATACATCAAATATAACTCATCATGTCATTGGCCATATCATATCACATACATACCCTGCAAAAACAAGTTAGACGTCCTCTAATTTGTTGTTGCATGTTTTACGTGGCTGCTATGGGTATCTAGCAAGAACGCTTCTTACCTACGCAAAACCACAACGGTGATATTCAAGTTGCTATTTAACCTTCTACAAGGACCGCCTTGTTCTATTCCGATTCAACTAAGATAGGAGAGACAGACACCCGCCAGCCATCTTATGCAACAAAAGTCACATGTCTGTCGATGGAACCGGTCTCATGTACGTGGACATGTAAGGTTGGTCCGGGCCGCTTCATCCCATAATACCGCTGAATCAAGAAAGACTAAGGAGGGCAGCAATTTAAACATCAACGCCACAAACCCTTTTGTGTTCTACTCGAGAAAGCATCTACGCAAGATCCTAGCTCATGATGCCACTGTTGGGGAACGTTGCATGGAAAACAAAAAAATTTCTCTACGTTCACCAAGATCAATCTAGTAGATGCAACTACGAGGGGAGAGTGGGATCCACATACCCTTGTAGATCGCTAAGCGGAAGCGTTAAGAACGCGGTTGATGGAGTCGTACTCGCCGCGATTCAGATCGCTGAAGATCCAAGCACCGAAGCAACGGTGCCTCCGCGTTCTTCACACGTACGGCTCGGGGACGTCTCCTCCTTCTTGATCCAGCAAGGGGTGGAGGAGAGGTTGATGGAGAACCGGCAGCACGACGGCGTGGTGGTGATGGTGGAGAAGAACTACAGCAGGGCTTCGCCTAAGCACCGCGGGGAAAGAAGATATTACGGGAGAGGGAGGGCAGCACCGAGGCACGAACTTGTGTTGGCTGCCCTCCCTCTACCTCTCTATATATAGGGGGAAGGAGGAGAGGGGGGCGCCCTAGGGTTTCCCCTAGGGGGCCGGCGGCCAGGGCAAGGGGGGGGGGCGGCGGCCAAGGCTGGCCCTAGGGTTTCCCCCCCTAGGTGCCTTGCCCCCCAAGGCTAAGGGGGTGCGGCCACCCTAGAGGGGTCCACCTCCCTTGGCGCACAAGGAGAGGGCCCAGGGGGGGCGCACAGCCCCCTGAGGGCTGTGGTGTCCCCCCTTGTGGCCCATTAGGCCCAGAAACACTTCCGGGACCCCCGAAACCCTTTCCGGTACTCCGCCGATTTCCCGATGCTCCCCGGAACACTTCCGGACTCCGAAACCTTTCAACCTATATATCAATCTTCGTCTCCGGACCATTCCGGAGACCCTCGTCATGTCCGGGATCTCATCCGGGACTCCGAACAACCTTCGGTAACCATGCACTATTCTCACTAACAACCCTAGCGTCACCGAACGTTAAGTGTGTAGACCCTGCGGGTTCGGAAACCATGTAGACATGACCGAGACACTCCCAGGTCAATAACCAATAGCGGGATCTGGATACCCATATTGGTTCCCACATGTTTCTCGATGATCTCATCGGATGAACCACGATGTCAAGGATTCAGGCAATCCCGTATACAGTTCCCTTTGTCTCGTCGGTATGTTACTTGCCCGAGATTCGATCGTCGGTATCTCTATACCTAGTTCAATCTCGTTACCGGCAAGTCTCTTTACTCGTTACCGTAATACATAATCCCGTGACCAACTACTTAGTCACTTTGAGCTCATTGAGATGACGTATTGCCGAGTGGGCCCGGAGATACCTCTCCGTCATACGGAGTGACAAATCCCAGTCTCGATCCATGTCAACTCAACAGACACCCTCGGAGATACCTGTAGAGTACCTTTATAGTCACCCAGTTACGTTGTGACGTTTGGCACACACAAAGCACTCCTACGGTGTCAGTGAGTTACATGATCTCATGGTCATAGGAACTTATACTTGACATGCAGAAAACTATAGCGATAACTGACACGATCAAAAGCTATGTTTAACGTTTGGGTCTCGTCCATCACATCATTCTCCTAATGATGTGATCCCGTTATCAAATGACAACTCATGTCTATGACCTGGAAACCGCGGTCATCTTTGATCAACGAGCTAGTCCTGTAGAGGCTCACTAGGGACACAAAGTCTGTCTATTCATCCACACATGTATTTGAGTTTCCAATCAATACAATTATAGCATGGATAATAAACGATTATCATGAACAAGGAAATAAAATAATAACTCTTTTATTATTGCCTCTAGGGCATATTTCCAACAGTCTCCCACTTGCACTAGAGTCAATAATCTAGCATTACAAGGTAATGAATCTAACACCCATAGAGTCTTGGTGTTGATCGTGCTTAGCCCGTGGAAGAGGCTTAGTCAACGGATCTGCAACATTCAAATCCGTGTGTACTTTGCAAATGTTTATGTCCTCCTCCTTGACTGAATCGCGGATGGAATTGAAGCGTCGCTTTATGTGTCTGGTCCTCTTGTGAAACCTTGGTTCCTTGGCTAGAGCAATGGCACCAGTGTTGTCACAGAACAGAGTCATTGGGTTCAGTGCACTAGGCACAACTCCAAGATCTGTCATGAACTCCTTCATCCAGACACCTTCCTTTACCGCCTCCGAGGCAGCTATATACTCCGCTTCACATGTAGAATCAGCTACCACGCTCTGCTTGGAACTGCACCAGCTTACCGCTCCCCCGTTGAGAATATATACGTATCCGGTTTGAGACTTAGAGTCATCCGGATCAGTGTCAAAGCTTGCATCGACGTAACCCTTTACGACGAGCTCTTGATCACCTCCATAAACGAGAAACATCTCCTTAGTCCTTTTCAGGTACTTTAGGATATTCTTGACCGCTGTCCAGTGATCCATACCAGGATTACTTTGAAACCTTCCGGCCATACTTATGGCAAGGCTGACATCTGGTCTTGTGCACAGCATTGCATACATGATAGAGCCTATGGCTGAAGCATAGGGGACGACACTCATCTTTTCTCTATCTTCCGCAGTCACTGGGCATTGAGTCTTACTCAACTTTGTGCCTTGCAATACCGGCAAGAACCCCTTCTTGGATTGATCCATTTTGAACTTCTTCAAAACTTTATCAAGGTATGTACTTTGTGAAAGTCCTATCAAGCGTCTTGATCTATCTCTATAGATCTTGATGCCCAATATGAAAGCAGCTTCACCGAGATCCTTCATCGAAAAACTCTTGTTCAAATACCCCTTCACGCTATCCAAAAATTCTATATTGTTTCCAATCAGCAATATGTCATCCACATATAATATTAGAAACGCTATAGAGCTCCCACTCACTTTCTTGTAAATACAAGCTTCATTGTAAACTTGTATAAACCCAAACGCTTTGATCACCTCATCAAAGCGAAGATTCCAACTCCGAGATGCTTGCACCAGCCCATAAATGGAACGCTGGAGCTTGCATACTTTGTCAGCATTCTCTGAATCGAAAAAACCTTCTGGTTGCATCATATACAACTCTTCCTTAAGAAAACCGTTAAGGAACACTGTTTTGACATCCATCTGCCAAATTTCATAATCGAAATATGCAGCTATTGCTAACATGATTCGGACGGATTTAAGCATCGCTACGGGTGAGAAAGTCTCATCGTAGTCAATCCCTTGAACTTGTGAAAAACCCTTTGCCACAAGTCGAGCTTTATACACGGTGACATTACCGTCAGCGTCCGTCTTCCTCTTAAAAATCCATTTATTCTGAATGGCCTTCCGCCCTTCAGGTAATACTTCCAAAGTCCATACTTTGTTTTCATACATGGATCCCATCTCGGATTTCATGGCCTCTAACCATTTGTCGGAATCTGGGCCCACCATCGCTTCTCCATAGCTCGTAGGTTCACCGTTGTCTAACAACATGACCTCCAAGACAGGGTTACCATACCACTCAGGTGCAGTGCGTACCCTTGTCGACCTACGAGGTTCGGTAGTAACTTGATCAGAAGCTTCTTGATCATCATCATTGGCTTCCTCTTCAACCTCTGCAGGCTCCACAAAAACATGTTTCTGTGCTGCGCTACTTTCTGGTTGAAGCAGAGGTTCAATAACCTCATCAAGTTCTACCTTCCTCCCACTCAATTCTTTCGAGAGAAACTCTTTCTCGAGAAAGGACCCGTTCTTAGCGACAAACACTTTGCCCTCGGATCTGAGATAGAAGGTGTACCCAACTGTTTCTTTTGGGTATCCTATGAAGACACATTTGTCCGCTTTGGGTTCGAGCTTTTCTGGCTGAAGCCTTTTGACATAAGCATCGCAACCCCAAACCTTGAGAAAAGACAACTTAGGTTTCTTACCAAACCACAGTTCATACGGTGTTGTCTCAACGGACTTAGATGGAGCCCTATTTAAAGTGAATGCAGCTGTCTCTAACGCATATCCCCAAAACGATAGTGGAAAATCGGCAAGAGACATCATAGAACGTACCATATCTAATAGGGTTCGATTACGACGTTCGGACACACCATTACGCTGTGGTGTTCCAGGTGGCGTCAACTGTGAAACAATTCCACATTTTCTTAAGTGATCACCAAACTCATAACTCAGATATTCTCCCCCTCGATCAGATCGTAGGAACTTGATCTTCTTGTTACGATGATTTTCAACTTCACTCTAAAATTGCTTGAACTTTTCAAAAGTTTCAGACTTATGCTTCATCAAGTAAATATACCCATATCTACTTAAGTCGTCAGTGAAGGTGAGAAAATAACGATATCCACCGCGCGCCGTTACACTCATCGGACCGCACACATCAGTATGTATGATTTCTAATAAGTCACTTGCCCGTTCCATTGTCCCTGAAAACGGGGTCCTTGTCATCTTGCCCATGAGGCACGGCTCGCACGTGTCAAGTGATTCAAAATCAAGAGACTCCAAAAGTCCATCAGCATGGAGCTTCCTCATGCGTTTCACGCCAATATGACCCAGACGGCAGTGCCACAAGAAAGTGGTATTATCATTATCAACTCTACATCTTTTGGCATCAATGTTATGAACATGTGTATCATCACTATCAATAAGAATAAACCCCTAACTTCGGGTGCATGACCATAAAAGATATTACTCATATAAATAGAACAACCATTATTCTCTGATTTAAATGAGTAACCGTCTCGCAATAAACAAGATCCAGATATAATGTTCATGCTTAACGCAGGCACTAAATAACAATTATTCAGGTTCATAACTAATCCCGATGGTAATCGAAGAGCGAGCGTGCCGACGGCGATCACATCAACCTTGGAACCATTTCCCACGCGCATCGTCACTTCGTCCTTCGCCAGCCTCCGTTTATTCCGCAGTTCCTGTTTAGAGTTGCAAATGTGAGCAACCGAACCGGTATCAAATACCCAGGCACTACAACGAGAGTTGGTAAGGTACACATCAATAACATGTATATCACATATACCTTTGTTGTTGTTGGCCCCCTTCTTGTCCGCCAGATACTTGGGGCAGTTCCGCTTCCAGTGGCCGTTCCCCTTGCAATAGAAACACTCAGTCTCTGGCTTGGGCCCAGCCTTGGGTTTCTTCACTGGATTAGCAACTGCTTTGCCACCCTTCTTAGAGTTACCCTTCTTGCCCTTGCCATTCTTCTTGAAACTGGTGGTTTTATTGACCATCAACACTTGATACTCCTTCTGGATGTCTGCCTCGGCGACTTTCAGCATCGAAAACAGCTCGGCGATGGTCTTGTTCATCCCTTGCATGTTATACTGCTGCACGAAGCTCTTGTAGCTTGGAGGGAGTGACTGGAGAATTCTGTCAATGATAGCCTCATCCGGGAACACAAGTCCCAGATCAGCTATGCGGGTATAGTACCCAGACATCTTCAGTAAGTGCTCACTGACAGACGAATTCTCCTCCATCTTGCAAGCAAAGAATTTATCGGTGGTCTCATACCTCTCGATCTTAGCATTCTTTTCAAAGATGAACTTCAACTCCGTGTACATCTCATATGCACCATGACGTTCAAAACGCCTTTGAAGTCCTCCTTCCAAGCCGTACAACATGGCACACTGCACTATCGAATAGTCATCCGAACGTGTCTGCCAGACGTTCAAAACGTCCGCAGGGGCTGTAGGAGTGGGGGGGTCACCTAGCGGTGCATTTAGGACATAAACCTTTTGGGCAGCTGTGAGGATGATCCTCAGATTGCGGAGCCAGTCCACAAAGTTGCTCCCGTCATCTTTCAGTTTAGCTTTCTCTAGGAACGCATTAAAATTCAGGGGTGCTACTGCGCGAGCCATCTACAACCAAAAATTTGCAAAGACATTTTAGACTATTGTTCATGATAAGTGAGTTATTACCTAATCAAATTATTTATAACTCCCACTCAAATTGACATCCCTCCGGTCATTCGAGCGTGACATGATCCAAATTCACCAACCCAAGTCCGATCATCACGTGAGATGAGGTGGTGTCAATGGTGAACATCAACATGTTGATCATATCTACTATATGACTCATGCTCGACCTTTCGGTCCTCCGTGTTCCGAGGCCATGTCTGTACATGCTAGGCTCGTCAAGTCTAACCCGAGTGTTCTGCATGTGCAAAACTGGCTTGCACCCGTTGTATGCGAACGTAGAGTCTATCACACCTGATCATCACGTGGTGCTTCGAAACGACGAACCTTCGCAACGGCGCACACTCGGGGGGAACACAATTTTATCTTGAAATTTTAGTGAAGGATCATCTTATAATGCTACCGTCGTCCTAAGCAAAATAAGATGCATAAAAGGATTAACATCACATGCAAATCATAAGTGACATGATATGGCCATCAACTCGTGCTTTTGATCTCCATCTCCAAAGCACCGGCATGATCTCCATCGTCACCGGCGCCACACCATGATCTCCATCATCATGATCTCCATCATCGTGTCGCCATCGGGGTTGTCGGCGCCCACCATGCTCTTACTACTATTGCTACCGTTCAGCGATAAAGTAAAGCATTACAAAGCGCTTAATGATTGACACGCAGGTCATACAAAAAATAAAGACAACCCTATGGCTCCTGCCGGTTGCCGTATGCATCGACATGCAAGTCGATATTAACTATTACAACATGATCATCTCATACATCAAATATAACTCATCATGTCATTGGCCATATCATATCACATACATACCCTGCAAAAACAAGTTAGACGTCCTCTAATTTGTTGTTGCATGTTTTACGTGGCTGCTATGGGTATCTAGCAAGAACGCTTCTTACCTACGCAAAACCACAACGGTGATATTCAAGTTGCTATTTAACCTTCTACAAGGACCGCCTTGTTCTATTCCGATTCAACTAAGATAGGAGAGACAGACACCCGCCAGCCATCTTATGCAACAAAAGTCACATGTCTGTCGATGGAACCGGTCTCATGTACGTGGACATGTAAGGTTGGTCCGGGCCGCTTCATCCCATAATACCGCTGAATCAAGAAAGACTAAGGAGGGCAGCAATTTAAACATCAACGCCACAAACCCTTTTGTGTTCTACTCGAGAAAGCATCTACGCAAGATCCTAGCTCATGATGCCACTGTTGGGGAACGTTGCATGGAAAACAAAAATTTTTCTCTACGTTCACCAAGATCAATCTAGTAGATGCAACTACGAGGGGAGAGTGGGATCCACATACCCTTGTAGATCGCTAAGCGGAAGCGTTAAGAACGCGGTTGATGGAGTCGTACTCGCCGCGATTCAGATCGCTGAAGATCCAAGCACCGAAGCAACGGTGCCTCCGCGTTCTTCACACGTACGGCTCGGGGACGTCTCCTCCTTCTTGATCCAGCAAGGGGTGGAGGAGAGGTTGATGGAGAACCGGCAGCACGACGGCGTGGTGGTGATGGTGGAGAAGAACTCCAGCAGGGCTTCGCCTAAGCACCGCGGGGAAAGAAGATATTACGGGAGAGGGAGGGCAGCACCGAGGCACGAACTTGTGTTGGCTGCCCTCCCTCTACCTCTCTATATATAGGGGGAAGGAGGAGAGGGGGGCGCCCTAGGGTTTCCCCTAGGGGGCCGGCGTCCAGGGCAAGGGGGGGGCGGCGGCCAAGGCTAGCCCTAGGGTTTCCCCCCCTAGGTGCCTTGCCCCCCAAGGCTAAGGGGGTGCGGCCACCCTAGAGGGGTCCACCTCCCTTGGCGCACAAGGAGAGGGCCCAGGGGGGGGCGCACAGCCCCCTGAGGGTTGTGGTGTCCCCCCTTGTGGCCCATTAGGCCCAGAAACACTTCCGGGACCCCCGAAACCCTTTCCGGTACTCCGCCGATTTCCCGATGCTCCCCGGAACACTTCCGGACTCCGAAACCTTTCAACCTATATATCAATCTTCGTCTCCGGACCATTCCGGAGACCCTCGTCATGTCCGGGATCTCATCCGGGACTCCGAACAACCTTCGGTAACCATGCACTATTCTCACTAACAACCCTAGCGTCACCGAACGTTAAGTGTGTAGACCCTGCGGGTTCGGAAACCATGTAGACATGACCGAGACACTCCCAGGTCAATAACCAATAGCGGGATCTGGATACCCATATTGGTTCCCACATGTTTCTCGATGATCTCATCGGATGAACCACGATGTCAAGGATTCAGGCAATCCCGTATACAGTTCCTTTTGTCTCGTCGGTATGTTACTTGCCCGAGATTCGATCGTCGGTATCTCTATACCTAGTTCAATCTCGTTACCGGCAAGTCTCTTTACTCGTTACTGTAATACATAATCCCGTGACCAACTACTTAGTCACTTTGAGCTCATTGAGATGACGTATTACCGAGTGGGCCCGGAGATACCTCTCCGTCATACGGAGTGACAAATCCCAGTCTCGATCCATGTCAACTCAACAGACACCCTCGGAGATACCTGTAGAGTACCTTTATAGTCACCCAGTTACGTTGTGACGTTTGGTACACACAAAGCACTCCTACGGTGTCAGTGAGTTACATGATCTCATGGTCATAGGAACTTATACTTGACATGCAGAAAACTATAGCGATAACTGACACGATCAAAAGCTATGTTTAACGTTTGGGTCTCGTCCATCACATCATTCTCCTAATGATGTGATCCCGTTATCAAATGACAACTCATGTCTATGACCTGGAAACCGCGGTCATCTTTGATCAACGAGCTAGTCCTGTAGAGGCTCACTAGGGACACAAAGTCTGTCTATTCATCCACACATGTATTTGAGTTTCCAATCAATACAATTATAGCATGGATAATAAACGATTATCATGAACAAGGAAATATAATAATAACTCTTTTATTATTGCCTCTAGGGCATATTTCCAACATCTAGTTTGTGTACTAGCTCTTTGCCATGATGTTTGAGTGTTGTAGCTTAATTATTTTGTGCTCCGAAGTTGTTATGTTGCTGTAATTTTCAGCTTTCGCTCATTTCTTGTTTCGGGCATAACTTTTAGCTCGTAGCTCCGATTTCAGCGAATCTTATATGAAACTTGATTGATTTTCTGTGTAGATTCATAAAATCTTATTGTTATCATGTTTTGAGGTGTTTTGCTTGAGTGCTATTTTCCGTGCTCCGTGTGCATCCTTAGTGCATCCTTCATACATCCATCATTTTCGAGTGCGCATTGCATCTTGTTGATTTGTGCCTTGTGTGATTGTTTTGTTTAGAGCCGGAAGCTGAGACCGAGTACGAGTACGAGCACGAGGTTTCCAACGAGGTTGAACACGAGGACCCTTCTTACGATCCGAATGACTTCTCTTCAGGCAAGATGACCGAACCCCGATAACATTACTATCTTTGCCTTTTGCTAGTAGTTCCGCTCTATAGTTTTGCCTCGATGCCCATGTTCTTCCTGTCAGCCTCTTACTTGTAACCATTGCCATGTTTAACCACCCTTCCCCGTTGCTTGGCTAAGTACGCTTCGCTCAGCCCTTCTTATAGCGTTGCTAGTTGCAGGTGAAGATCGAAGATGCTTGCTTCATGTTGAAGTTTGGTTGGGTTATATCACAATATATAATTGCTAAATGAAATCATCTATATATTGGAAAGGGTGGAAGGCTAAGCCTTTTGCTTGGTGATTTGTTCCACTCATGCCGTTAGGAACCGTATAAACCGGTGTTATGTTCCTTGATTATGCGTTCCTAACACGGTTGGGGTGTATGGGACCCCCTCGATAGACCGCTAAGTGCTAAGTCTTTTCCAGCAAGTCCCAACATTGGTACTATTCGCCTAAACAACTAAAAACTTTTCGAGGGAGTAATTAACCCGAGGCTTAATTAATTCAACCCCCCTGGGCCAGTGCTCGTTTTGAGTGTTGGTCCAAACCAGAGTCACTTGCGGATACTACCCAGTTCGCTGGGGTCTTCGGTATCTGTACGTAGCGCTCATCCGGTCGTGTCCTGAGACCTAGATACGCGCGGCTACTATCAGGGTGTCGACACGCCGGGAGGATTTGCTGGATTAGCCTTACCTTAGTTCGGTATATCTTGAGCACGGGATTCCGAGAATACTCGGGTCTTCCCACTTTGGAGTTGCGACTCCGCGGATCGTGGGCTTGTAATGGGTCAAGTTGGAACACCCCTGCAGGGTTATGAACTTTTGAATACCGTGCCCGCGGTTATGTGGCAGATGGGAGCTTGTTAATATCCGGTTGTAGATAACTTGACACAATGTTTCTAATACACTACCAGCGTGTGTTTCGTGACCGTCAATTTCCGAATAGGGATTCGGTAGTTGAACACGGAGGGGTTATGTTTGTTGAGCTTGTAGCTAGGATCACTTCATGATCACTTCTCGACCGAGGCTTCTCTTCTCGCTCTCTCTCACGTAAGCTAGTTGCTAGTTGCTGCTGCAGACACTTATTCTTTTCTTCAACCTTATCCTCTCCCAAGGCTTAAATAGTCTTGTTACCCGGGAACGGGATTGCTGAGTCCTCTGTGGCTCACAGTTACTTCACCACACCAGATGCAGGTCCAGTTGTGAGCTGTCCAGGTGATGGCACCGAGCTAGACTGGGAGTACGACGAGGAGCGTAGTCGATACTATGTTCGTTATCCTAATGATCAGTAGTGGAGACTTCTACTAGGATTCGATCCGACCTGTGGTTTATTTATTTAAGTTTGGTATCTTGACATTTGGATTTTGCCCTTAGAGGGTTGTGTTGTTCTTAATGTATGATGTTTGTGACATGTATTGTATTTGGGTGACGCGGCGAGTGTAAGCCAGCTATTTATGTTTACAATTCCCCTCTTTTACATGTGATGTGCAAAGATTACCAAACTTGAGATCATTCTAGGATGGACTTATGCCTTTAAGTCCTGCCTCGACACGTAGGAGGTATAACTCCATCCTGGGCATTACACCAAGGGTCTTGGACAAATGGTCGATCAGCTGGGCTGTACCAGGCCGTAATAGTAGCGCGTTGTGGCCCGCGGACAGGCAAGTCTGGGTACCCTGGTTCCCAGGACGTCGACATTATTATCCAATGATGTGTTGCCATCCTATGATGTGTGAGTAGATTATCATTGTCCTATCGGTGATTGGTGAATTGCTATGATTGATTTAATTTGCTTGTGGTTATGTTGCTATCCTTTGGTGCCCATCATATGAGCGCGTGCGTGGATCACACCATAGGGTTAGTTGTATGTTGATAGGACTACATATTGGAGGGCAAGAGTGATAGAAGCTTCAACCTAGCATAGAAATTGATGCATACGGGATTGAAGGGGGACCAATATATCTTAATGCTATGGTTGGGTTTTAGCTTAATGAACGTTAGTAGTTGCAGATGCTTGCTAATAGTTCCAATCATAAGTGCATAGAATTCCAAGTCAGGGATGACATGCTAGCTAGCAGTGGCCTCTCCCACATTAAACTTGCTATCGGTCTAGTAACGTAGTCAATTGCTTAGGGGCAATTTCGCAACTCCTACCACCACTTTTCCACACTAGCTATATTAACTTTATTGCTTCTTTATCTTAGCAGCCCCTAGTTTTATTAACGTGCTCTTTATTATCTTGCAAATCTATCCCACAAAAACTACAAACTACTTCTAGTTTCATACTTGTTCTAGGTAAAGTAAACGTCAAGCGTGCGTAGAGTTGTATCGGTGATCGATAGAACTTAAGGGAATATTTGTTATGCCGTTGGCTCCTCATTGGGTTCGACACTCTTACTTATCAAAAGAGGCTGCAACCGATCCCCTACACTTGTGGGTTATCAAGACCTTTTTCCGGCGCCGTTGCCGGGGAGCAATAGTGTGGGTTGAATATTCTCATGTGTGCTTGTTTGCTCTATCACTAAGTAGATTTTATTTGCTTTTCTAAGTTGTTTTATATCTTTAGTTATGGGTAGGAAACGCAAAATACCAAAAAAAATAGTGGTACCTACTGAACCAATGGTTGAAGAACCACTCCAAATCTATCACACTACAGAAGCTTGTTACTTGGATCATCTTCGATCCCTATGTGCTCAGGCTGAAACCTCAACTAGCTTAGTTGAGGGAAAATCTTTAGATGAGCATGCTTGTTATGTGCGACATCGCATATCTGAAAAAGGGAAACTTCTACTAGTTCAAATTCATCGTTTGCAATGCTATGCTTGGAATTTATGTGAAATATATTATTTTACTTGTTGTTCTGAATACCCTAAGAAACACCTTCCCTACCAATGTGAGTTTAGTGATAATGTATTCGTATCTTCGTATGCTAAGGGTGTTTATAGTTACTATGATGTTCAACAAATTGAAGAATTTGTTGCTTTTAAGGGTTCTTATGAAATTGCTTCTTTGATTGAAAAGTATGATGCTACTCTTTACAAATCTGAAAATTTTGCCATATTTAAATATTGTTAAACCATATATTGAGGACTACTCCACTATCCAAGAAGAGACTAATATTTTGCAGGAATCTATGGAAGAAGAAATCAATGACATTATGAGCTCATTGGATGAAAAAGATGAGGAGGAGAGCGAAGAACAGAAGGAGGAAGTGTGGATTAGCTACCCGTTCCCACCCTTCTAATGAGAGTAACTCTTCAACTCATACATTGTTTAATTTCCCTTCGTTCTTACCGAAGGATGATTGCTATGATCCCCTTGGATTATTTTGAAATATCCCTTTTTGATAATGCTTTCTATGCTTGTGGCCAAGATGCCATTATGAATTATGCTTATGGAGATGAACTTGCTATAGTTACTTATGTTAAACATGAGATAGTTGTTATTACACCCACACATGATAGTCCTATTATCTTTTTGAATTCTCCAAACTACACTATATCGGAGAAGTTTGCACTTATTAAGGATTATATTGATGGGTTGCCTTTTTCCTGTACACATGATGATTTTTATGAATATAATATGCATGTGCTTGCTGCTCCTACTAGCAATTATTATGAGAGAGGAACTACATCTCCGCCTCTCTATGTTTCCAACGTGATAAAATTGCAAGAAACTGCTTATACTATGCATTGGCCTTTACTTGATGTGCATGAATTGTTCTTGTATGACATGCCTATGCATAGGAAGAGAGTTAGACTTCATTTTTGCATGACACATATCACTTTGTGCTCACTACTAAATGCCAAATCATTGCTAATTAAAATTGGCTTTGATATACCTTGGGATCCGGGTGGATCTATTACTTGAGCACTATATGCCTAGCTTAATGGCTTTAAAGAAAACGCTGCCAGGGAGACAACCCGGAAGTTTTAGAGAGTCATTTATTTCTATTGTGTTCTTTTATAAAGTTTAAAAAAATAAAAATAAAGAGGGGAACCTAAAACTTTTTCAAAAAGAAAAGAGAAAGTGAGAAAGACAAGCATTGTTAAAGTGGGAGCTAGCCTTGAACTTTGTTCATGCCCATGGAAACTTTGTGAACCTTGATTACAAAAACTTTTCAATAAAAATAATTATCCCCTTGTACAATTCCATTGTATTATAAAAATAATGTGCCAAGAGTTTCCTTTAGGATGATTATACTGCTTGTTGGTTTGTGCAGTGCAAAAACAGAAACTTTGGCTGTAGTGCGCGATTTTACATTTTTTACTGGAACATCTAAAGGATCTGAAACTTATTGCAAAGTCTTTCTATACAAATTTTTGTTTTTTCCTAATTTTTCCATATTTTTAGAGTTAACATAAGTATGGTTAATGTTCATATTACTACATACTGTCCTGTTTTCACAGATTGCTGTTATAGCTTCATTATTTGCATATGTTTGAATTCTTATTGATGCCTCCTTGACTTGGGGCCATATAATTGTGATAGCATACAGTAGGTAATGTTTGTTCATAATTATACAATAATGTTAGGGCAGTACATGATGAGATTTCATTGATCATATGCACTAACCCCGCCACTAAAAGTTCGGTTAAGTTTTGTGTGGATGAAGTGTTCGAGGATCGAGGATGTCTCGATGTGAGAAGAAGGAGGAGAGGCAAGAGCTCAAGCTTTGGGATGCCCAAGGCACCCAAAGTAAATATTCAAGGATACTCAAGCGTCTAAGCTTGGGGATGCCCCGAAAGGCATCCCATCTTTCTTCAACAAGTATCGGTTTGTTTTCGGATTCATTTTGTTCACATGATATGCGTAAATTCTTGGAGCGTCGTGTGCTTTTTCATTTTTCTTTTAATAAATGCACCATGCTGGTATGAGATAGTCCTTGGTTGAATTATAGAATGATCTTTGCACTTCACTTATATTTTTTGATTATGGCTTCATAGAATGCTTCTTGTGCTTCGCTTATATCATATGAAGTTTGGATTGCCTGTTTCTCTTCACATAGAAAACCGTCATTTGTAGAATGCTCTTTTGCTTCACTTATATTTTTTAGAGTGTGGGCATAACTTTTGTAGAAAGAATTAAAACTCTCTTGCTTCACTTATATCTATTTAGAGAGTTGACAGGAATTGGTCATTCACATGGTTAGTCATAAAATCCTACATAAACTTGTATATCGCTGAATATGATATGTTTGATTCCTTGCAATAGTTTTGCGATATAAAGATGGTGATATTAGAGTCATGCTAGTGGGTAGTTGTGGATTGTAGAAATACTTGTGTTGAGGTTTGTGATTCCCATAGAATGCACGTATGGTGAACCGTTATGTGACGAAGTTGGAGCATGATTTATTTATTGAGTGTCATCCTTTGTGTGGAGGTCGGGGGTGCGCGATGGTTAACTCCTACCAACCTCCCCCCTTAGGAGCATGCGTGTAGTACTTGGTTTCGCTGGCTAATAAATTTTTGCAATAAGTATGTGAGTTCTTTATGACTAATGTTGAGTCCATGGATTATACGCACTCTCACCCTTCCACCATTGCTAGCCTCTCTTATACCGCACAACTTTCATCGGTACCATACACCCACCATATACCTTCCTCAAAACAGCCACCATACCTACCTATTATGGCATTTCCATAGCCATTCCGAGATATATTGCCATGTAACTCCACCGTTCCATTTATTATGACACGCACCATCATTGTCATATTGCCTTGCATGATCGTAAGATAGCTAGCATGATGTTTCCATGGCTAGTCCGTTTTTTGATGTCATTGCTACGCTAGATCAATGCACATCCCAGTACACCACCGGAGGCATTCACATAGAGTCATATTTTGTTCTAGCTTCGAGTTGTAATCTTTGAGTTGTAAGTAAATAAAAGTGTGATGATCTTCATTATTAGGGCATTGTTCCATGTGAGGAAAGGCCAAAAAAAAGAGATGGCCTAAAAAAATATAGAGAGGGGCTAAAAAAAGAGAAAGCCCCTCCAAGAAAAACAAAAACAAAAAAATGAGAGAAAAGAGAGAAGGGACAATGCTACTATCCTTTTCCACACTTGTGCTTCAAAGGAACACCATGACCTTCATAATAGAGAGTCTCTTGTTTTGTCAGTTCCATATACTAGTGGGAATTTTCATTATAGAACTTGGCTTGTATACTCCAACGACGGGCTTCCTCAAATGCCCCAGGTCTTCATGAGCAAGCAAGTTGATGCACACCCACTAGTTTTCTTTTTGAGCTTTTATACACTTATAGCTCTAGTGCATCCGTTACATGGCAATCCCTACTCACTCACATTGATATCGATCGATGGACATCTCCATAGTCCATTCATTTGCCTAGTTGATGTGAGACTTTCTCCCTCCTTTTGTCTATCACCACCTTCTATTCCACCCATAGTTCTATGTCCATGGCTCACCCTCATGTATTGCATGAAAGTTGAAAAGGTTTGAGAATACTAAAGTATGAAACAATTGCTTGGCTAAAACCGGGGTTGTGCATGATTTAAATACTTTGTGTGGTGAAGATGGAGCATAGCCAGACCATATGATTTTGTAGGGATAACTTGCTTTGGCCATGTTATTTTGAAGAGACATGATTGCTTTATTAGTATGCTTGAAGTATTATTGTCCTAATGTCAAATGATAGACTATTGCTTTGAATCACTCGAGTCTTAATATTCATGCCATAATTAGATTACATGATCAAGATTATGCTAGGTAGCATTCCACATCAAAAATTATCTTTTTTATCATTTACCTACTCGAGGACGAGCAGGAATTAAGCTTGGGGATGCTGATACATCTCCATCGTATCTATATTTTTTTATTGTTCCATGCCAATATTGTACAACTTTCATATACATTTGGCAACTTTTTATACTATTATTTGGGACTAACATATTGATCCAGTGCCCAGTGCCAGTTCCTATTTGTTGCATGTTTTTTTGTTTCGTAGAATATCCATATCAAACGGAGTCTAAATGGAATAAAAATAGACGGATATTTTTTTGGAATATATGTGAATTTGGGAAGCGGAACCAACATGAGACGATGCCCGAGTGGGCCACGAGGCAGGGGCGCGCCCACCAGGTGCAGGCACGCCCTGGGCCCTCATGGCCACACCATAAGGCGGCTGATTCCCTTCTTTCACCGAAAGAAAGCTAATATCCGGATAAAAATCGTGTCAAAAAATCAGCCCAATTGGAGTTACGGATTTTCGGGAATATAAGAAACGGTGAAGGGCCAGAATCTGGGAACGCAGAAACAGAGAGAGACAGAGAGACATATCTAATCTCGGAGGGGCTCTCACCCCTTCGCCGCCATGGAGGCCATGGACCAGAGGGGAAACCCTTCTCCCACCTAGGGAGAAGGTCAAGGAATAAGAAGAAGGAGGGGGCTCTCTCCCCCTCGCTTCCGGTGGCACCGGAGTGCCACCGGGGCCATCATCGTGTGACGGAAATCTACACCAACACCTCTGTCATCTTCACAACCATCTCCATCACCTTCCCCCATCTATCTACAGCGGTCCACTCTCCCGCAACCCTTGTACCCTCTACTTGAACATGGTGCTTTATGCTTCATATTATTATTCAATGATGTGTTGCCATCCTATGATGTCTGAGTACATTATCATTGTCCTATCGGTGATTAGTGAATTGTTATGATTGATTTAATTTGCTTGTGGTTATGTTCTTGTCCTTTGGTGTCCATCATATGAGCGCACGTGTGGATCACCATAGGGTTAGTTGTATGTTGATAGGACTACGTATTGGAGGGCAAGAGTGACTGAGCTTCAACCTAGCGTAGATTGATGCATACGGGATTGAAGGGGGACCAATATATCTTAATGCTATGGTTGGGTTTTAGCTTAATGAATGTTAGTAGAGGCAGATGCTTGCTAATAGTTCCAATCATAAGTGCATAGAATTCCTAGTAAGGGATGACATGCTAGCAGTGGCCTCTCCCACATAAAACTTGCTATCGGTCTAGTAATGTAGTCAATTGCTTAGGGGCAATTTCACAACTCCTACCACCACTTTTCCACACTCTGTCGGTGTACAAACAGAGGGGTACTCTTTTTGTACCCCTATGACTGTGCGCGGGCAGTATGAGACACGGGCACCACCACACCAAGCATGGCAAGGGAGGTGAGCCGGGGTAAGACCAAAGCGTGATGGAGACTGGAACAACGCCAAGAACAAGACCACAAAGAGCAAAGGGACGAAGCGGCTCTCCCCGGCAAGATCCTTGCCGGGGCCAGCTCTGGCAGCCTAGGCAAGACCCTTGCCGCGGCAGCTCGCCGCACGCCTACGGAGCGGATCCCCCTTGAGTCCTCTGCCCCCATGGGGCGACGATTCGGGAGATATCCCTGTGGTGGCATGCAGATCTTTGTGAAGACATCCAAGATCAGATACAAGTTAAGAAGACGACGACCCTTGGCAGGATCCCGGCCAAGGAGAACTACAAGGCCCCCGGCAAGCACCCTGCCGGGGATGACAGCAGGTGCCACGGCAGGACCCTTGCCGGAGCCCCGGTAAGGCCCTTGCCGAGGACGCTCGCAGGGCCACCATCAGGCCCGCACCAACCGGGTTCCACCGGCCCACGCAGCTGCCGACCCGACCAGCTGGACAGGCTCCTGCGTGGCAACCCACAGATCTTCGTGGAAACCCGCTGTTGCGCCACCTCAGCTGCCTGTCTGCCTACATGGCACCTCAGGCACTGCTGGCCAGGGCGCGTGTCAACACGAGGAGGGGCGGCGACGGACAAGACGGACGTCTCCCCTCGTCCCCGATAAAGCAAGGACACCTAAGCTAAGCGCATTAAATGCGCCTTGTCCTGTAATGCGAGGGATAACCTCGCATCACTGTACCCTTTCCACCTCCTGTGTGCCGCTGTGGCGACCCCTTTTTCCTATAAAAGGAGGCCCGAGGCGACCAGGAGGAGGATTCGGCTTTTTAGAACTCCTCGCGACTCTTTTGGAGCTCCTCACTAGCTGAAGAACACAAACATATAATCCACCAAAGCAGGAGTAGGGTTTTACGCATCTTTGCAGCCCGAACCTGGGTAAAGGAACCGTGTCCTGACTATCAGATCTGCTCTTCTCTCAACCCCGCGCCCCGCAACCGTAGTAGTGATTCTTGTGATCCCATAGGTGTCGATCCAAATACACCGACACTAGAGCCTAGTGCCAGTTTCTGTTTTTCCTTGATTTTGAGTTTTACAGAAAAGGAATATCAAACGGAGTCCAATTGACGTGCCAATTTTTGATGATTTTTTTCTAGACCAAAATAAGCCCCCGAAGTAAAATAGTTGGACCAGGACAGCCACGGGCTGCCCATGAGGGTGGGGGGCGTGCCCTGGGCAGGTGGTGGCGCCGCCCTATCTCGTGGACGGCCGGGAGGCCCCCCTGACTTGTGCCCTACGCCCAAAAATCCTATAAATACTGAAACCTTCAGAAATTAACCTAGATCGGGAGTTCCGCCGCCGAAAGCCTCTGTAGCCACCGAAACCCAATCTAGACCCTATTCCGGCACCCTGCCGGAGGGGGGAACCCTCACCGGTGGCTATCTTCATCATCCCGGCGCTCTCCATGACGAGGAGGGAGTAGTCCACCCTCGGGGCTGAGGGTATGTATCAGTAGCTATGTGTTTTATCTCTCTCTCTCTCGTGTTCTTGAGATGGCACGATCTTGATGTATCGCGAGCTTTGCTATTCTAGTTGGATCTTATAATGCTTCTCCCCCTCTACTCTCTTGTAATTGATTGAGTTTTCCCTTTGAAGTTATCTTATCGGATTGAGTCTTTAAGGATTTGAGAACACTTGATGTATGTCTTGCACGTATTTATCTGTGGTGACAATGGGATATCATGTGATCTACTTGATGTATGTTTTGGTGATCAACTTGCAGGTTCCGTGACCTTGGGAATCTATGCATAGGGGTTGGCACACGTTTTCGTCTTGACTTTCCGGTAGAAACTTTGGGGCACTCTTTGAAGTTCTATGTGTTGGTTGAATAGATGTTTCTGAGATTGTGTGATGCATATTGTATAATCATGCCCACGGATACTTGAGGTGACAATGGATTATCTTGGTGACATTAGGGTTTTGGTTGATTTGTGTCTTAAGGTGTTATTCTAGTACGAACTCTATGATAGATTGAACGTTACTACGGACTCTTGAATAGATCTTTCAGAAAGAATGGCTTTGAGGTGGTTTCGGACCCTACAATAATCTCTTTGTTTGTTCTCTGCTATTAGTGACTTTGGAGTGACTCTTTGTTGCATGTTGAGGGCTAGTAATATGATCCAATTATGTTATCCTTGTTGAGAGAACTTGCACTAGTGAAAGTATGAACCCTAGGTCTTGTTTCCTATCGTTGCCAAACCGTTTATGCTCACGTTTACCACTTGCTACCTTGCTGTTTTTATATTTTCCTATTACAAAAACCTATATCTACCATCCATATTGCACTTGTATCACCATCTCTTCGCCGAACTAGTGCACCTATACAATTTACCATTGTATTGGGTGTGTTGGGAACACAAGAGACTCTTCGTTATTTGGTTGCAGGGTTGCTTGACAGAGACCATCTTCATCCTAGGCCTCCCACGGATTGATAAACCTTAGGTCATCCACTTGAGGGAAATTTGCTACTGTCCTACAAACATCTGCACTTGGAGGCCCAACAACGTCTACAAGAAGAAGGGTGTGTAGTAGACATCAGCCACCAGGGATCGTGATGCGGCATGATGCCTGCACTCGCCCTGGTGTGTGTCGAGGAGGATCTCCACGCCCTTGTCTTGCTCAATGCAGTGTTGGAAAATGTCGGTGGGACTGCGCTTGACGAGCTCGTTGTTGATGATGTTGTAGGCGGACGCTCGGCGCTGCACATGTCGAGCTTCGATCTTGTCCATGGGGAGGATCCTGCTCTCCAGAAACTCCAAGATGGGCAGCACCCATGATGGCGCCGTCACCATGGCGAGAATGGCCACCATGGCCGGTTCAAGGGTGGCAGCCCCCGATCCGGGTCCAGCAGTCCCCGGGTCGGGAGCAGGAGCCACCGGATTGAGGGTTGCAGTCACCGGGCCGGACTTGGCAGTCCCTGCGTAGGGCTGAGCAGTCCCTGGGCCAGGTTCGGCAGTCCTCGGGCCGGGTTGAGGCGCGCCGGGTCTACCGGGACGTGGATGGACTCTGAGTCTGAAGACGGCTTGACAGATGCCTTGCGCAGGTGCTCGAGGGAGATGTCGAACGGAATGGACTGTCGAGACGAGGCGATCTTGGCAAGCATGTCGGTGGCCTCGTTCTCTGCCCGCGGGATGTGGAGGAACTCGCAGCCCGCGAAGAATCCGGACAGCTTCTGAACGAGGAAGCGGTAGCTTGCCATGTTGGGGTCGCGGGCGTCCCACTCCCCGGAGCACTGCTGCACCACCAGGTCCGAATCGCCGTAGCATAGGATTCATCGGATGTCGAGTTCCTTGGCTGGCCAGAGGTCATGCACAAGGGCCTCGTACTCGGCAACATTGTTGGAGGCGGCGAAGTGGATCTGGAACGCATACTTGAGTCAGTCGCTCTTTGGGGAGGACAGCACGATGTCGGCAACCAAGCCGAGACGCATCTTCGAGCTGTCGAAATGCATGCGCCAGTGTGTCGAGTCCGGAGGCGGCGGCAGGTACTGGGTCTCGATCCAATCGACGACGAAGTCGGCTGAAGCTTGGGACTTGATCGTGGTGCGGGGCTCATAGAGGATGGTGTGGCTGGCTAGCTCGAGCGCCCACTTGGCGACCCATCCAGAGGCGTCACGGCACCCGATGATCTCGCCGAGGGGGGCCGTGCTAACCATAGTGACCTCGTGCTCTTGGAAGTACTGCTTCAGCTTCTTGGTGGTGAAGTACACACCGTAACACATCTTCTGGTAATGTGGGTAGTTCTGTTTGGAGGCGGAGAGCACCTCGCTTGGGTAGTAGAGGGGACGCTGGACGGCTTGGATCTTGCCCTTCTCTGGTCGCTCGACCACCAACACCATGCTGACTGAGCGCGAGGTTGCAGCTATGTAGAGCAACAGCGGCTCCTTCTCGGCTGGAGCGGCTAGGACGGGTGCGGTGGAGAGCATGCGCTTGAGGTCCCAGAAAGCTTTGTCTGCCTGGTCGCTCCACTCAAATGGTGTCATCTTCTTCATCAGCTGGTATAGGGGCAAGGCCCTCTCGCCCAGCCGGCTGAGGAACCGGCTGACCGAGGCCAAGCAGCTGGTGAACTTCTGGACATCACGCAGCCGAGCCGGCTTGCGCATGTGCTCGATGGCCTTGATTTTCTCCGGGTATGCCTCAATGTCGTGCTCCGAGACGAGGAAGCCGAGTAGCTTTCCGGCTGGGATGCCGGAAACACATTTCTCTGGGTTGAGCTTGACCTTGTACTCGCGTAGGTTGGCGAAGGTTTCCTTCAGGTCGTCGAGGAGCGTGAGGTGTTGGTTGGTCTTCACCACGATGTTGTCCACGTAGACGTCGATATTGCGGCCGAGTTGCGGAAGCAAGCATTTCTGCATGCACTGCTGGAAAGTGGCTCCGACGTTCTTCAGGCTGAACGACATGGTGATGTAGCAATACGCCCCAAACGGCGTGATGAAGGACGTCTTTAGGGCGTTGGCCGGGTCCAGCTTGGTCTGGTGATAGCCAGAGTAAGCGTCCAGGAAGGACAAGAGCTCGCACCCGGCGGTGGAGTCGATGACTTGGTCATTCCGCGGGAGGGCGAACGGATCCTTGGGGCAGGCCTTGTTCAAGCCGGTGTAGTCGATACACATGCGCCAAGTGTTGTTTTTCTTCGGGACGAGGACTGGGTTGGTGATACATCTCCAATGTATCTACTTTTCCAAACCCTTTTGTCCTTGTTTTGGACTCTAACTTGCATGATTTGAATGGAACTAACCCGGACTGACGCTGTTTTCAGCAGAATTGCCATGGTGTTGTTTTTGTGCATAAATAAAAAGTTCTCGGAATGACCTGAAAATCCATGGAGAATTATTTTGGAAAATATAAAAAAATACATGCAAGAAGATCCAGACCAGGGGGCCCACACCCTGTCCACGAGGGTGGGGGCGCGCCCCCTCCCCTAGGGCGCGCCCCCCTGCCTCGTCGGCCCCCTGGTGCTCCACCAACGTATCTCCGGATCCCATATATTCACTTTCGGGGAGAAAAAAATTAGAGAGGAAGAATTATCACGTTTTACGATACGGAGCCGCCGCCAAGCCTTAATCTCTCTCGGGAGGGCTGATCTGGAGTCCGTTCGGGGCTCCGGAGAGTGGAGATCGTCGCCATCATCATCATCAACCTTCCTCCATCACCAATTCCATGATGCTCACCACTGTGCATGAGTAATTCCATCGTAGGCTTGCTGGACGGTGATGGGTTGGGTGGGATCTATCATGTAATCGAGTTAGTTTTGTTAGGGTTTGATCCCTAGTATCCACTATGTTCTAAGATTGATGTTGCTATGACTTTGCTATGCTTAATGCTTGTCACTAGGGCCCGAGTGCCATGATTTCAGGTCTGAACCTATTATGTTTTTCATGAATATATGTGGTCTTGATCCTATCTTGCAAGTCTATAGTCACCTACTATGTGTTATGATCCGGCAACCCCGAAGTGACAATAATCGGGACCACTCCCGGTGATGACCTTAGTTTGTGGAGTTCATGTATTCACAATGTGTTAATGCTTTGGTCCGGTACTCTATTAAAAGGAGGCCTTAATATCCCTTAGTTTCCAATAGGCCCGCTGCCAGAGGTAGGTAGGAAAAAATATGTCATGCAAGTTATTTTCCATAAGCACGCATGACTACATTCGGAATACATGCCTACATTGCATTGATGAACTGGAGCTATTTCTGTGTCACCCTAGGTTATAACTTCTACATGATGAATTGCATCCGACATATAATTTCCCATCACCGATCCAATGCCTACGAGCTTTTCACATATTGCTTGTTGCTTATTTACTTTTCCGCTGCTACTATTACAAAAACACTATCTTTACTTTTATTGCCTCTACTGCCACTATCATACTACTTTGCTACTAAACTACCTTGCTGCAGATACTAAGTTTCCAGGTGTGGTTGAATTGACAACTCAGCTGCTAATACTTAAGAGTATTATTTGGCTCCCCTTGTGTCGAATCAACAAATTTGGGTTGAATACTTTACCCTCGAAAACTGTTGCGATCCCCTACACTTGTGGGTTATCAAGACTATTTTCTGGCGCCATTGCCGGGGAGCATAGCTCTATTCTTTAGGTCACTTGGGATTTATATCTGTTGATCACTACAAAGAATTTGAAGGACTCAAAAACCAAGATCTTACCCTCAACTACGAGGGGAGGTAAGGAACTGCCATCTAGCTCTGCACTTGATTCACCATCTGTTATGGGTAAATTTGCGACACCTACTCCTGCTATTGAATCTGATATGTCGTATTTTCTTGATGATGCCAGTTCCGCTATGTATGATGAAACTACTTCTATGCTTGATAATACTCTGCCACTAGGTGAATTATTAGATGAACAAATTGCTAGGGTTAGGGAGAATGCAAATATTGAAACTGATAATATTTATGAAAGTGATGATGAAGCTTCTCCCAATAGATATGAGTTGCATGTTGTTCCTGAGGGTTACGTTATGGATGAAGAAACTGCTAGAGACTTTCTTGCTTGCAATGATAGATATGATCTTAAGAAATTATTAGCTAACACGAAAGAAGAGTCCTTGAATGCTAGGATGAAACATGACCCTGCTTTTGCTACTACACCTATCTGTGTTACTGATAAGGATTATGAATTCTTTGTTGATCCTGAGTTAATTACTTTGGTTGAATCTGATCCTTTCCATGGCTATGAGTCTGAAACTGTTGTGGCACATCTTACTAAGTTGAATGATATAGCCACCCTATTTACCAACGATGAAAAGATTCGTTACTACTATATCCTTAAGTTGTTTCCTTTCTCGTTAAAGCATGATGCTAAGACTTGGTTTAATTCTCTTGATCCTGGTTGTGTGCGTAGTCCCCAGGATATGATGTATTACTTATGTGCTAAATATTTTCCCGCTCATAAGAAACAAGCTGCTTTACGGGAAATATATAACTTTGCACAAATTGAAGAAGAGAGTCTCCCACAAGCTTGGGGAGGCTTCTCCAATTAATTAATGCTTTGCCTGATCATCCTCTTGAAAGGAATGATATACTTGATGTCTTTTATAATGGACTAGCCGATGCTTCCAGAGACCACATGGATAGTTGTGTTGGTTGTGTTTTCAGGGAAAGAACAGTTGATCAAGCGGAATTACTTTTGAATAATATGTTGGCCAATGAAAATAATTGGACACTTCCTGAACCAGCCCCTAAGCCAACTCCGAAGAAAAGGCGTGTTCTATTTCTCAGTCCTGAAGATATGCAAGAGGCATAGAAATCTATGAAAGAAAAAGGTATTAAAGCTGAAGATGTTAAGAATTTACCACCTATTAAAGAAATACATGGTCTTGATAACCCGACACAGGTAGTAAAGGTAAATTATCTTTATAGATTTGATGAAGGTGATATTCCTTGTTATAAGTCTGCTAGCCAATGCTTAGATGAATTTGACAATTTTATTGTGAAACAAGAAAACTTCAATGCTTATGTCGGTAGACAATTGCAACACAATGCTTATATGATTGAACGCTTGAGTGATTATCTGTCTAGAGTTAAAGGTGAATTGAAACTCATTAGTATACATGCTTCCATGGTCACCACTCAAGTAGAACAAGTACTTAAGGCTCAGAATGATTTGCTCAATGAATTAAATAGTAAGAATAATGACTATGCTGTTAGAGTTGCTACTAGAGGTGGTAAAGTGACTCATGAACCTCTATATCCTGAAGGCCACCCTAAGAGAATTGAGCAAGATTCTCAGAGAGCTAATTTAGATGCACCTAGTTCTTCTAAGAAGAAGAAAAAGAAAAATGATAGAACTTTGCATGCTTCTAGTGAACCTATAGCTGGCACACCTGAGAATCCCAATGATATATCTGTTTCTGATGCTCAGACACAATCTGGTAATGAACATGAACCCAGTGATAATATTAATGATGATGTTCATGATGATGCTCAACCTAGCAATGATAATGATGTAGAGATTGCAGCTGCTGTTGATCTTGATAACCCACAATCAAAGAATCAATGTTATGATAAGAGAGACTTTGTTGCTAGGAAGCATGGTAGGGAAAGAGAACCATGCGTTCAGAAACCCATGCCTTTTTCTCCAAAACCATCTAAGAAAAAGGATGATGAAGATTTTGAGCGCTTTGCTGAAATGATTAGACCTATCTTTTTGCGTATGCGTTTGACTGATGTGCTTAAAAAAATCCTTATGCTAAGTATATGAAAGATATTATTACCAACAAAAGAAAGATACCTGAAGTAGAAATTTCCACCATGCTTGCCAATTACACTTTTAAAGGTGGAATACCTAAGAAACTAGGAGATCCAGGAGTACCCACTATACCTTGCTCCATTAAAAGAAACTATGTTAAAACTGCTTTGTGTGATCTCGGAGCCGGTGTTAATGTTATGCCTCTCTCTTTATATCGTAGACTTGACTTGAGTAAGTTGACACCTACTGAAATATCTTTGCAAATGGCTGATAAATCAACTGCTATACGTGTCGGTATTTGTGAGGATGTGCCTGTGGTAGATGCAAATGTTACTATTCGAACGGACTTTGTTATACTTGATATTCCCGAGGACGATAGTATGTCTATTATCCTTGGTAGACCCTTTTTGAATACTGCAGGGGCTGTTATTGATTGCAACATGGGCAATGTCACTTTTCATGCCAATGGTAATGAGCATACAGTACACTTTCCGAGGAAACAACCTCAGGTCCATAGTATCAATTATATTGGAAAAAATTCAACTATTACTATTGGAGGTTTTGAATTTCCTCTTCCTACTATCAAGAAGACATATGATATTCTTATTGTTGGGGACATACATATCCCCATTGAGGTAACCTAGTGTTATTCAAAAATTCTCCAGTTTAATGTTATTCGGAAAGGGTTTATTAACAAGACTTGATCAACCTTGTTAATGGATTCCTTTTGATGAGCATGGGATAGGTGAATCTAGATAGCACAACCTTCTGTATACCCCTTTTACTTTCTGTTAATTAGGATAAATAAAGCAAAAATAGTATTTTCTGTCTGTTTCTAGACTTATCCGTGCAATAAAAAAATACCCTGAAAATAAAAGTTCTCCAAATGCCCTGAAAATAAAATATGATTTTTTTCTAGAATATTTGAGAAAATATCGCACAAAACACACAGTGAGGGGAGCCAGCACCTGGCCACGAGGGTCCAGGGCGCGCCCCCTGCCTCGTGGGCCCCACGTGGCCTCCCTGCACTTATTCCTGCACTCATACTCTTCTTCTTCCTCCCAAAAAAATCACTAACCAGCTCAAACCTGAGTTCTAGCTCATCTTCCTGCCATTTTCGATCTCCTTGCTCAAAACACCATTCACCAAACTGTATGGGGAGATTGTTCCTATGTATGTGACTCCTCCATTGGTCCAGTTAGTTTTTGTTCTAGTGCTTTATTTATTGCAATTTTTTGTTGCTGTGGTGACCTTGTTCTTGAGCTTGCATGTCAAATTTCTTTGGTCCCAAGTAGTTCAAATGCATGATATAGTCTCTAGGCACTAGTAGGAGTTGTTGCTATCAATCTTGTTGAGTTTGGTTAACTTTTATTTTGAGTTGCTAAAAATTTCAAAAACTTTCAGAAAAATGCATAGGAAAAACTTCCAAGGTGGTTCTTCAAGGAAGCAAGAACTGAGGCTCGCGTTTCGTGAGCCGGACGATGAACTACCGAGGGATGCTGACGTGCGGCCTTGTGAATGGCCGTTAGATGACTTTATGGATCAGGTTGGCATCAAGGATGAATTTTATGCATATGTGCGCAACGCTGACCTCGAGGGCTTCATACAAGATAAGTGCCCTCAATACCTTGGCTTAACTGATACCTTTGTGAGAAGGTTTAAATTTTCATCTTCATGTAACTCTCACACTGTCCTGTTTGACCTTTATGATAAATCCTATACCATGGACTTAGAGGATTTTAATGATTCTTGTAAGCTCCCGCAGTGGGGCAGTATGGGTGATCCTCGCAAATCTGAATATGGAGATTCTCTTGCTAGTATCACAGTGGGGGGATCTAGAGAAATAACACAGGCTACCATAGGGAGCATTCACTTTCCTGCTATCCATTACTTTGCTCTCTTTATTGGTAGATGCATAAACGGTAAAGATGAGGCTTGCCACATGTGTGTCCCTGATCTTAGTGTTCTCAAGAGTGCGGTATTAGGTGATAGACAATATAACTTGGGAGCTATTGTTGCAAGTAGGCTACATCATAATGGTTTGCATGGAGATTTATTTGGTGGGATTTATGCCACTCGCATAGCCCGCCGTCTTGGTGTGCATGTACATGAAAATGATGAACCTTTAGCGCCTGCTCATTTGGATTACAATTCCATGACTAGTCACCGGTTTATAGAGAGGGATGAACAATACCTCAAATATCGACTAATCTTTAACAGGCATCATGCCATCCCTATTGTTCTTCCTGCCCCTACTTTGTTTGACTTTCAGGCAAAAGGGAGATACACTATAACCATGGAGGAGGCAAATGAGTATCATAATGTGACGGAAGCAGCCCGCCTCAGAGCTGCAGCTCCGCAGGCAGTAGCTGCTGCTACCCAGTACAACCCCAACTACGACTTTGGATATCCGTCAGGCAAATACTGGCCATAGACCAACTTAGGCCAAAAGCCTAAGCTTGGGGGAGTACGTGTTTCTCACCGACTTTACATTCATGTTCACACACTTATTCTAGTTGTCGGTGCTCACACTCTTTCATTGTACCATCCACGCTTAGTTTCAATTTTTTCTTAGTCTTTTTCTTGTGTACTTGAAAAACCAGAAAAACAAAAAAATATTAGTTGTAGCTTCTAGCTAGTTTACTTTCCTTGTAGTAGTATTTAAAAGAAAACCCAAAAAGATTTCTCGTTCTTCTTTTGCTTGTTGGGAGCTTTCCCGTGTAAATAGTTTATTTTCTTTTCTTTGGGGTCAAGAGTAGAAGACCATGATTAAAATGCTTAGTGGCTCTCATATGCTTTATTATTGATTTAACCTTAAGCCATATTACCTTGTCTTCTCTCTTGTATATAAATGCTCGCATATTCCAGCTTAGTCCAATGCACATGCACTATTATTATTATCCACACCGTTCGGTCGTGCGAGTGAAAGGCAATAAGGATGATATATAATGAACTAATTGAGATGAGAAAAGCTGGTATGAAATCGACCTCTCTTGTTTTTGTAAATATGATAGTTCATCGTTCATGATTCAGCTTATTATGAATGAAACATGCTTGCAATGACAACTAGAGATCATAGCTGCTTATGCCATGCTTAATTAGCTGAGAGTTTATAATGGTCTATCTTGCGTGCCAACATGATATTAAAATGGTTGTGATGTGGTATGATGGGGTGGTATCCTCCTTTGAACGATTCAAGTGGTCTGACTTGGCACATGTTCACGCATGTAGTTGAAACAAATCAACATAGCCTCCACGATATTTATGTTCATGGTGATTTATATCCTACTCATGATTGCATTCATTGTTGATTAATTTTAATGCATGTTCATGACCGTTGTTGCTCTCTAGCTGGTCGCTTCACAATCCCTTTCTAGCCTTCACCTGTACTAAGCGGGAATACTGCTTGTGCATCCACTTCCATAAACCCCAAAGTTATTCCACATGAGTCCACTATACCTTCCTATATGCGGTATTTACCTGCCGTTCCAAGTAAATTTGTATGTACCAAACTCTAAACCTTCAAATGAAATTCTGTTTTGTATGCTCGAACAGCTCATGTATCAATTAGGGTTGTCTATATCTTCCATGCCAGGTGGCTTATTCTCACGATGAGTGGACTCCGCTCATCATTCATGAGAAAATGGCTGGTAACTGGGATGCCCAGTCCCATGCTCAAAATCATAATAATTAAACAAAACTCCCCCAGTGTTGTTGTTGGTTTGGACGGTACCCGTTGTTTCGGACTAGCCGTGGAGTGTGCTTGTTGGTTGGTGGGGGAGTATAAACTTTACCATTATGTTTGGGAACCACCTATAATGTGTCTAGCATGGGAGATATCGAGATTCTTGGTTGTTATGTTGACAATAAAAGTATACCGCTCAAAATGTTATTCATCTATTTTTAAAAATCGAGCTCTGGCACCTCTACAAATCCCAGCTTCCCTCTGCGAAGGGCATATCTATTTACTTTTATGCAGAGTCGTCATCCTCTTACAAAAGAGCACCAGTAGGAGAGCACCTCTGTCATTTTCATGTATTACCATTAATTTGCATTGAGTATGATCATGACTCGATCTCTTTTACCATGAATTACAATGTCTAGTCAGTCCTTGATCTTTAAAGGTGCTCTGCATTTATGTTTTGCGGTCTCAGAAAGGGCTAGCGAGATACCATTTTGTTATATCATATCATGATTGTTTTGAGAAAGTGTTGTCATCCGAGGTTTATTATTATTGCTCGCTAGTTGATTATGACATTGGTGTGAGTAGACATGAGACCTGAAAGTTATTGTGAATGTGGTTACTTCATGATCATTGTTGAAAACCTGAAAGCTGGCTTACATATTTACAACAACAAGAGCAAACAGAGTTTATCAAAGTTTTTCTTTATCACTTTCAGTTTATCAACTGAATTTCTTGAGGACAAGCAAAGGTTTAAGCTTGGGGGAGTTGATACGTCTCCAACGTATCTACTTTTCCAAACCCTTTTGCCCTTGTTTTGGACTCTAACTTGTATGATTTGAATGGAACTAACCTGGACTGACGTTGTTTTCAGCAGAATTGCCATGGTGTTGTTTTTGTGCAGAAATAAGAAGTTCTCAGAATGACCTGAAAATCCACAGAGAATTATTTTGGAAATATGAAAAATACCTGCAAGAAGATCCAGACCAGGGGCCCACACCCTATGCACGAGGGTGGGGGGCGCGCCCCCTCCCCTAGGGCGCGCCCCCTGCCTCGTGGGCCCCCTGGTGCTCCACCGATGTATCTCCGGATTCCATATATTCACTTTCGGGGAGAAAAAAACCAGAGAGGAAGAATTATCGCGTTTTACGATACGGAGCCGCCGCCAAGCCCTAATCTTTCTAGGGAGGGCTCAACTGGAGTCTGTTCGGGGCTCCGGAGAGTGGAGATTGTCGCCATCGTCATCATCAACCTTCCTCCATCACCAATTCCATGATGCTCACCGCCGTGCGTGAGTAATTCCATCGTAGGCTTGCTGGACGGTGATGGGTTGGATGGGATCTATCATGTAAGGACTTAGTCGTGAGGCCAGCGCATCTATATAGTAGCTTGAGAGGGGTTGAGCGGAATCGAGAGACGCACGCAAGACAAGGATTTAGACAGCTTCGAACCCCGGGAAACATCATCCGGTAATAGTCCTACGTGCTGTTTGAGGCTTCTCATTATGATCCTCATGGTGTCGCCGGTAAACCGGCTCTTTGTGTCTAGCCCTAGAAACTTGTGAGAACATCTCCCCCTTTGGGGAGCCCTGCCCCTCCTTATATATGTTGAAGGGGCGGGTGACATGACTAGTCCTAGTAGGATTAGGATTACTCTATTACAAGGAGTCCTAGTCTTGCTTCCTTTGTAGGAGAATATTCCTTATGCTTTCTTCATAAATCGGCACACCATAACATGAACCGACCTTCTGGGCCTTGGCCTTGTCATCCGTGATCCGCCCCCCCGGGTTACCAGTGAATCGTCAAGTGTAAACCGTCTCAAGTAAACCGCCAAGTCCGGCCGGGTTATACTTCCGGCCGGGTTACGCTGCGGGGTATATCCCCGACATTAGCCCCCAGTTTAATTTGGATTTATCCATGTTAAACTTGATCCTTCCTGCATACATAAACACGAGAACAAATTTGATAGGTCGTGCTCCGGGTTAAAATATTTTCCTGAACCAGCACCTGATCATCCTTATATCATTGTCATTTCCTCCTTGATATGTATCCATGATCTCATAGCAAATCTCCTTAGCAGATATGTTCAAACATTACCAATGCAAAAATCCAGGCACTTCTTCTGAAAACTCCAGGTCAGTAGAACAACTTCATAATCAATTTGCTTGAAAAAGATATTTTGTAAATAAATAATCCATTTGAATCGGCCTTCAATGCTCTGATTTGACAAAAATATTGGTCTTCAAATATTCAATTGATATCCAGCCGGCTTGAAGATGCCGGTTTATGATTACCACCATTGTCGGGTTATAAAAACAGATAATTCCGGGTCATGACTGTTATAGACGTCGGGTTATGATTGTTGCCAACGCTGGGTCACACAATTAATCTTCGTGATTTGCCCAAAACTGAGAATTTGAAGATGTTCCTCCTTTATATCCATATTACCTGTAGCCCCCAAGTCTTAAGAAGAGAACATAGTGATAGCTTAAGACTTGTTTCAGTATAAATGTTGCAACCTTGAAGAAATCCAGATTGTTCATCCCAATCACTAGTAAAAACTGAATATTCCACATATGTAGCCCCCAAGTGTCGGGTTGTCATGATTGCAGCAACCTGGGACTTGTAATTGCCTGATGCTCAAAAACTTCAACCAGTGTAGCCCCCAAGGGCCGGGTCATTATGTAATAATGAGCAGGGACTTTTATATACTTCACTGAAGATAGCATTATATAATATAACTCCCATTATGGGGCTTGAACCCACGTCCACAAGGTTAAGAGCTTTGTGCTTTACCAACTGAGCAGTGGACCCTTCAATATAATGGATTAAGACTTGTGTACCTTGAATTGTTTACAAGAGTAATTGGTAGCCCCCAAGGGCCGGCTCATTATGATGTGATGAGTCGGGTCTTAAATAAGGTGAGCAAAAAATGACTTTGCATTAGCCCCCAAGTGCCATGGTGCATGCTGGCAGTGACATGGGACTTCCACATTTTAATGTAATCTCAATTTAAATAATGTAGCCCCCAAGTGCCGGGTCATAAGTCTGCAGTGACTCGGGACTATTCCTTTCATTGTAGAATAAATCATTTCCATTGATAATATGATAGCCATTGCGCTAAAGCGACTTTGAAAACCATAATCATAATACTGGTTATTGATAACCATAATAAAATCCAGCCATGTTGGCTATTAAAGATTTGAATAATGTAACCCAATGATTTATAAGCGCATAATTCCAATGGCGCAATCCAAATATATACTGGCGACTTATAGTCGAAAGCCAGGCCGGGTTAATAAACACCGGTCATTATCTTATCTCATACTGCCGACTTATAGTCAAAAGCCAGGCCGGGTTAATAAACACCGATCATTATTTACCATCATGTACTGGCGACTTATAGTCCAATGCCAGGCCGGGTTAATAAACACCGGTCATTATTTACCATCATACACTGGCGACTTATAGTCCAATGCCAGACCAGGCCGGTTTAAATAAATGCCGGTCGTTATCTTATCTGCTTCTGCATAAAACAATGTTTAAAGTGTCATGGCGGTTTATCGCCGGACGGGTCATAGTGCCCCAACACATTATCTAAGTTTATAACTTGAACTGTGTACAAAATATAAAGTATGTATCATACCTGTGATTAAGTGTGTCACGATTAACCTTAATCCGGTAGTCAAAGATAATGATCCAAGGCACAAGTGTTGATGACTCCCTTGATTATTTGCCGGTTCATTATGAAACCGAACCGGGTTATGATGAACTCCGGTTTAGCTGTAGTTAGTACTGGTGTTTATAACCCAGACTATAACTCTGTAAACACAGATGTAGTGGCAACTTATAGTCATCCACTCCTTGAATCATTGGACTTGGTTTAAAAACCAATGACCTTGAAGATAAAGATATGAGAAAACATAAAAAATAAAAAATAAACTTTTTGGGCAAATAAGACCATGTAGTCGAGGCTTTTTACGAGCTGCGAGGCTCCAAATTCGAGGCTTTTTATGAGCTGCCAGGCTACTGTCATTAACCATTTTAGCAAAGCCTGTTAAGATGATCCGCAATCTTTAACCAAATCATCAATGTCAAATGCTACCAATGTTCAAAATCTCATAAAGATTTTGGCTTGTGTAATCACTTGATGATCGTCAATCTAATGTGACCAAGTTTAGGGTCCCGAAGAATTGACTTGTGATACGTTCGACGGGTCATACCAGGTTTACCTGGACGGCGCGATTTACTTGATGCAGTCAGGTTAATCCGGGGTTTTAGATGTATACACCGGGCTTCCAAGCCGTGTTCACTACAAGAGTTTTCAACTCGCTGATGAACTTGCATCAGGAGCCCCCAGGTAGCGTGTGAGCATTGCTCGTCGGGGCATATGTTTGAGTTGTGCTAGGCATCAAACCCTCTCTTGCCCCTCATCATCATGTGGAAATTGTTGAAGCAACCAGAGCAGTGCTCTTATGATGGTCTTCATATGGCCGCCGGTTTAAGAGGCCATGGGAAACTTCCTTGCCCGCGGAAGCCCCCATGTGATTCTTTTTTGTATAGAAAGGACGGCTGATTCCTTGATTTCAAGGGCGCCGGTTTAAGAGGCCATAGAAAACTCCCTTGCACACAGAAGCCCCCATGTGATAAACTCTTATGATGGTCTTGGTTTGGTCGCCGGATCAGGAGGGTGGTCAGAACTGCACTTTATAAACAGAAGCCCCCATGTGACATATTTCTGAGATGTGCTCGCCGGGTACCTATGTTTGAGTTATGCTGTGCAACAAACTCTCTTTGGTCCCTTTAATAATTAACTGTCCTGCATATCAAAATATATAGATCAAAGTAACGGTTTGTTTATGAAAACAATATATACCAAGAAAATAGATTTAGATGGATATCACCTGATGTATTTGGACCTTATGATCCTCATCAGTGTCTGTTAGTCAACCCGGTATGTTGAATAGACCGGACCGCAGGGCGGACAGTAAAATGACCGAGCATCAGAAGCAGCACAAACACATGAGTTGGCCGCCGTGTTGTAAGCTGGCGCAGATGAGCAAGTTGTCCTCCGTGTCATAAACCGGTGCAGTCGCGAAAGACGGCCCCGGCGTGGTAAACCGGCGCGATCGCGAGAGATGGCCACGGCGCTGTAAGCCAGTGCGGGAGTCCGTTGAGTAACGACGACCACTTGTGCCAAATGATGTTGGCGTGCCTCCATCTCCGTGGTATAATACCACTTTGTAATGAATGATTTTCCTGCGTATAAAATACAACAGAGCGAGGTATTTTTGCTCAGATGAATTAATATGTATTAAAAACAAGGTAAATAGCACATAGTATCTGTTAGAGGTCAATCCAGTTGTGATAGCAAAGCGACCATGAAAATCAGCCGGTAGATACAGTCAGCTGCGGCATTGCAAACGGTGCAGATGAGCAAGTTGTCCTCCGCGTTGTAAACCGGCGCGGACGCATGAACCGGCCGAGAGGGCGGATGGGCGAATCGTCCATGGCGTTGTAAGGCGGTGCGGACGAGCGAATCGGCCGGCGCGTTGATGTAAACCGGACCGCGACCCGCATGTTCGTGAAGCCGTGCAATACAGCTAAACGTGCATCCGCGGCATATCACCACCCCTTTTTATTTTAATAGTCGTCCTGCATAAAAAATATTACATGCGAGAGTAATTGTTGTCGGATGAATTAACATGCTGACAAAATATAGCGGAAAAATATCACCTGAGTGGTCTTTCGAGATGACTTGGTCCAAGTACAGTCTAACATGGGCACACGTACTTAAACTATGTGCATTGTAATTAGTACTACTCCGATGTATTTGCTTCATGGAAGCTTCACTCCAAAGCTAGCTAGTAGCCTAGTGGTACGTCAGTCAATTTGATTGACCTATTCGAGCAAGCCGCACCATCCCCTGAAAACACCATAGCCCGATTCCTTGACACTCAAAGGGCGACAGTGGCCTGGTTCTGGGACAGAAGCGGTGGCTCGCAAAGGGTGCGAGGCCAGCTTGCGGCGATCTGGCCTGAGGCCGTTAGCGGCTCGCAGCTGGAGCCAGTGGCTTGAGGAGGGAGTCGAGGCGCTGGCGACTCGAAAACAGGCCAATGCCGCGGAGGTTCTGGCACCAGCGGCGACTCGACTGTAGCGGCTGAAGCCAGCCGCAGAGGCGGACGACCGGCAGAGCAACGGCGGCTCGATGGCGGAAACCTCTTCCGAATCCACATATTTGTCTTTGCGTGGCTTTTTAGTAGTACTATCCTTCATGTCCATGCTTGTTATGAAACTCTTCACCTCAGAGTAGTAGCACGCCTTTGGATTGATAGGAAGCAGCAGGAGCTGGGGAATCGATCAGACTTTGTTTTTTGCATCAATCAACAGTAGCAACTTGAGGCACCGGCGAGGGCGAGGCGCGTGATCCGGATAGATACGACGTCGGAGGAAACCGGGCCAAAGCCGGCAGTCGCTGCTCAGCATGCCGTGAGCTCGTGCAGCGAGCCGGTTCAAAGTGTCGGCATTGACTCGGGGTGGCGACTTGGAGCAGAGGTGAGGTGTCGGAGCTGCAGGGGCCTAGGCGGAGAACACTCGGTGGCCGAGGCGGCTTGGTTCGCACGTGGACGACTCAGAAGCAGTGAACAACGGCGGCTGTGGCCAGGCCGGCAGTAGTGGAGGCGCACCAGGTAAGGGAATCTGGGGTAGTTCAAAACGGCGACCACGTGAAAGTGCAACTAATCCCCGGGTGGTTTTGGTAATTAATAACAACATATATATCATTGAACTAATATTATCTTGAGAATCATTTCAGAAAAGTTCGATGATGTGGGTATGGAAATGTCTGAAGAAGTGGACCCCTCAAAATGCTAAGACAAGCATTGGCAAAAGCTCAAGACTCCTTTTTGGTTTAGTGATCAAAGATCACATTGAGTCCATAGGAAAGCCAATACTATTAAAAGGGGATGAGGTTGTGTTAATGTTCTTGTTGCTCAAGTGCTTGGTGATCTAACTCCCTCAACTATCAGCACTATTCACTACTTAACACACACCCATAAGTAATCTCGGTCACACCGATTTCTCCAACTCAGTCCCACCGAGATGAACCACTTCAGTTGTTTCTCCAAACCCTAGCTTCTCGGTCAAACCGATTCTGAGTTTCGGTCTCACCGAAAAAGGGCTGCCAACCTTCTGTGATCACTTCACATCAATTCGGAATATCCGAGTTTATATTTTCGGTCTCACCGAAATGGCAAACCCTAACCTTTGACTCACTTCGGTCTCACCGAGATGGTATTTTCGGTCCCACCGAAAATCCCAACGTTCACTATATTTGAACTTTCGGTCTGACCGAGTTTTCACTTCGGTCTCACCGAGATTGGTCAAATGTGTGTGTAACGGTTGGATTTTGTGTGGAGGCTATATATACCCCTCCACCCCCTCCTCATTCGTGAGGAGAGCCATCAGAAAGTACCACCACTTCTACCATACACTTTCTGAGAAGTGAACCACCTACCCTTGTGTTGAGATCAAGCCATTCCATTCCTACCATATGAAACTTGATCTCTAGCCTTCCCAAGTTGCCTTCCACTCAAATCTTTCTTCCACCACAGCCATATCAGTGAGGAGAGTTGAGTGTTGGGGAGTTTATCACTTGAAGCACAAGAGCAAGGAGTTCATCATCATCAACACCGTCTATTACCTTTTGGGGGGTGGTGCCTCCTAGATTGGTTAGGTGTCGCTTGGGAGCCTCCGTCTTGATGATGTGGAGTTGAACCAAGATGTTTGTAAGGGCAAGGAGATCGCCTACTTCGTGAAGATCTACCCCGAGTAAGGCTAGTCCTCCGTGGGCGTAGGCCGTGATGGAATAGACAAGGTTGCTTCTTCGTGGACCCTTCGTGGGTGGAGCCCTCCGTGGACTCGCGCAGCCGTTACCCTCCGTGGGTTGAAGTCTCCATCAACGTGGATGTACGATAGCACCACCTATCGGAACCACGACAAAAATCTCCGTGTCACCAAACTGCGTTTGATCTTCTCCACCTCTCTTTTACACGTGCAATTTACTTTCCGCTGCATAAACTCTAGAATTGCATGTGTAGGGTGTTACTTGAACTGATCTTGTTTGTGAAACTGCCAAAAACATTGCATGATCTAAAGGCAGATTTTTTATATTGTCAAGTAGTCTAATCACCCCCCCTCTAGACCTACTTTCGATCCTACAAGTGGTATCAGAGCTTTGGTCTCCATTGCCTTGGTTTCCATTGCATTGGACTCCATAAGCTTGGTTTCACAACCTAGGAGAGTATGGCGTCTAGTGAGGGTAATTATCGTAGAGGTCCTTACTTTGATGGTACAAATTTTGCTAGTTGGAAGCATAAAATGAAAATGCATATTCTTGGTCATAACCCAGCCGCATGGGGCATTATTTGTGTTGGCATGCAAGGTGACTTCTTTGAAGAAGGAAAAGTTCCGGATCGCGAAGCTACACCCGAAGAATTGAAGATGTTGCAAAACAATGCTCAAGCTTGTGACATTCTCTTCAATGCTTTGTGTCCCGAAGAGTTCAACAAAATCAGCCGTCTTGAGAATGCTGAAGAGATTTGGGATACTTTGGTTGAAATGCACGAGGGTACTGAATCTGTGAAGGAATCAAAGCTAGATATTCTTCAAGGTCAACTTGACAAGTTCAAGATGAAGGATGGTGAAGGAGTCGCTGAAATGTACTCTAGGCTTGCTCTCATCACAAATGAGATTGCTGGCTTAGGAAGCGAAGAAATGACCGACCGATTCATCATTAAGAAGGTTCTCAGAGCTTTGGATGGAAAGTATGACACCGTGTGCACTTTGATCCAAATGATGCCAAACTACAAGACTCTCAAGCCAACTGAAGTCATTGGAAGGATTGTTGCTCATGAGATGACACTTAAGGATAAGGAAGAGCTTCACAACAAGTCAAGTGGTGCTTACAAAGCTGCAAGTGATGCTCCTACTACCTCAAGTGACAAGTTAGTTTCCAATGAAGACATAAGCCTAATGGTCAGGAACTTCAACAAGTTCTACAAGAATAGAGGCAAAGAAAGAAGCTCAAAGTCTAGATCATATGATGGAAAGAGATCTTCTAGTCGTGATCGAAACTGCTACAATTGTGGAAGACCCGGACACTTCTCAAATGAGTGTACGGCTCCCCACAAGAGAAGAGAAGAATCTCCAAGAAGAAAAGCAAGAGATGAGTCACCTCGGAGAGAGAGAAGGAGTAGAGATGATCGTTATGAACGAAGACCTTCTCGGAGAAGCAAGGACTCGGAGAGGAAAGACAAGTCATCAAGGAGCTATACAAGAAGAAGACATCAAGCTCATGTTGGTGAATGGGTCTCCGGCTCCGACTCTGACAGTCAATCCGATGGAAGCTATCACTCCGACTCCGACTATAGTCAAGATGAAGGTGTTGCCGGACTTGCACTCGTATCCTCCAACTCCAACTCCTACGACTTATTTGATTCACCAAATGAGGGAATTGGAAGATGCTTCATGGCTAAAGGCCCCAAGGTAACACACCCTGAATTCATTGACTTTGATAGTGATGAGGATGACTTGCTTGGTGAAGATGAGCTCTTGCATGATAAATCTAGTGAGCTTAGTAATGATGAAAATGCTAGTAGTCTTTATAGTCGAGAAGAGTCGAATGACAATGCTATGAAGGAGATTGAGCGTTTAACTAAAGAACTAAACACTCTTAAGTTAGCTCATGAAACAACTCAAGAAGATCATAGAGAGCTCCTAAGATCTCATGAGAAGCTACGCTTCGAGAAGCTCACTCTAGAGCAAGAACATGAGTTTCTAAAAGCGATCAATGACGATCTTCGAAAGAAGAGTTCTTCATATCTTGCCAAACGACTTCTCTTGTCTAATTTCTTGCCACCTATTAAGACTAAGCATGACAAGCATAAGAAAAATTCTTCCTCTAGTAGTAACAATAACAATGTTAAATCTAATGTTGTTACTTCTAGTAGTTCTCTTGATTCCACTAACAATGTTTCAAGCCAAGTTACACTTGAGCAAGAAAATAGCTTATTGAAGGAAATCATAGAGAAAGGTGTCTACAAGAGTCTTGCCGGAAGCAAGAACTTTGAGGAGATTGTTCGCAAACAAGGAAGACACCGGAAGAATCAAGGGATTAGTTTTGAGCGAAAGTTCAACGCCAAAGGTGTTGAGTGGGAAGAAGGTCAATACCCTACTCCACAGTTTGTCTCACAAAAGGAGAGGTATGATCCTACTTCTTCCAATGTGGAACAAGCTCAAGATGACCTTCCACCACAAGACCACAAGCTAAAGGCCAAGGACAAGCTTCAAGAGGAGATTGATGCATTCATTGAATCACCTCAAGCCGTGGTCAAGTGGGTTCCCAAGGACACATCAAGTTCTACTTCGTCAAGCTCAACTACAACACCAAGGATTCCCATCAAGATGATGTGGATCCCAAAGAAGAAGAACTAGTAGGTTCTTGAGGGTGACTCCGCCAACAAACTTCACTCATATTCATTTTGGCAAGAACTTGTGCAATCAACTTCCACATCATGCACTTGTTCATGGAGTCACAAACCCTCTTGTTGGTAAGTCAAGGGACAAGGTAATCATTGCTTTCATGGACATCATCTTTTGTGTACTTCACTCTATGTCCATGGATATTCTTGTTTGTTCCTTGTGGGACTAACCCATGTAGGTATTGAAAGTGCCCTAATCCAAAGGACTGCTCCTAACTCATGATGATCTACATCAACATTGAGCATCCACATCTTCAACATCTACATGAAGTCTTCTACGACAACCCAAGGTTAGTTTGACCCTTTAAAAGGGGTTCTCACATCTAGGGGGAGCTTTGCTCTAAAAATTGAGCTAAAAGCATCTCCAAATGATGTGAACACATAAATGCTTTATGTAAAAGTGGTAACCCCACTTGTGCTTAAACGATGAGTATGACCTATGATCAAATGTTCTCATTTGACTCCTAAGTCAATATACTCATATATAGATGACCTAGTCATCGACAATTTGTGTGCTAGTAGCTAGAGTTTTGGTTGTGCATGTTTGACACATATTTCAGTTGCTATCTTATTGTGTGAGCATGTTGGATGCATGATTTTATCCATTCAAGGACATCCATTTGTTGTTTTGATTGTTTTGGTTTCCTTTTCTGGCCAAATGGATGGACAAGAATGCCTAAGCACCTTCCCTAGCTATCTATGCTATCTTGTCTCAAAATTCTATTCATGCTTATATCACAACTTTGAACAAGTCTTTTTCGGACAGTCCGAGTGAGGAGCACTCGGAACCACCGATTCGTCTAAGGCTGACTTCCAAAACCTTCTAAGTCTATTTCGGTCTGACCGGCTTCTCAATCTCGGTCCAACCGAAACACTTAGATTGATCTAGGTTTCATCTCGGTGAAACCGAGTTCAAAATCTCGGTCTGACCGATATGTGTAACTGCACAGCAGAAATACATCTCGGTGACACCGAGTTTTTCAACTCGGTCCCACCGACAGCACGGGGTTATATATACTGAGGGCTGCGCGCGATCTATTCCTTTCAAACCGTTCGCCCTCCAAGACCCCTGCTGCCGCCGCCCTGATCTAAGGATCGTCGCCATCGTCGCCTGTGTGCCCTTGCCGCACGTCTCCGCCGCCGTCAACGGTAATCTTCTCCTCCGTTGCCGCCGTAGAGGGACACCACCAAGTTAGGGTGTGTCCCGATCCCTATTCATGCTCCACTTCTGATTCTTGCATGATAGGACTGCCCTGATTCAATCCACGTTTGATATGTTCCCAATACATTGTTCAGATCGTTTAGTTTCGAGGAAAATTCTTAGGTTTAGGTTTCCATGGAATGCATCTCGGTGAAGCCGATTCCTGAAACTCGGACTGACCGATTTGGTCTCTGACCATTGCACTACACAGTTCGGTCTGACCGAGTTGTGTAAATCGGAATGTCCGAATTGAAGTTTCTGTGAAACCCTAAGTTTTCGGTAGGACCGAAACCCATTTCGGTCTGACCGAAAGTGGTGTGTAGGTTCTGTTGAACACTTCGGTTACACCGAAACTTGAAATCGGTTTGACCGAAATACATTCTGTGAAAACTCAAAACTAAGTTTTTAACTCATTTTTTTTGCAAAAACTTCTGCAGTTGTGATAACTCTTCTACTCTGCCTATACCTTATCTATTCACAGGTTTTTTCAGCCATGTCAGATGTCAGTGACAGCCAGAACAGGTCTGAGTCACCGTTTGCTGAGATTCCAGAGGCAGGTACAAGTCCTGAGGCTAGCAGCTCCAGTGATGATGGTGAGAGGAGCACCCCTAGTGGTCTACCTCCTGCTGCTACGAGAACCAGGAAGAAGAGAACTTCTGATTCTGAGGATTCCGACTTTGTTGCTGAGGAAGTTACCTCCAAGCCAAAGAGGCAAGTGGTTGCCAAAGAGCTCCAAGGGCAGCAGCCAAAGAAAGGCACGAGCAAAGTGAAGCAGTCTGCAGTTGCCAAAAAGCTCAACTTGGAAGAGCCAGCTCCAAGCAAGGTGAAGAAGACTTCCAAGAGGAAGAGAGTTGTTTATGCTGAACCTCAAGTTGATGCTGCTGAAGAAGAAGAAGAAGAAGATGCACCCCAGCCTCCTCCTCAGAAAGCTAAGTTCATGGGTGATGCTATTCGGGCTCAAGCCTCCTCCAAGCCCAAGAAGCCTGCTCCAGCTAAGGCAGCTCCAGCGAAGCCCAAGAGGACAACCAGAAGCATTCCAGCTTCTGAGAAGAACAAAGGTGAGATGCCACCTTCTGAGTCAGATGAAGAGCATGTGTTGCTCAAGCTCCGTCCAAAGTTGCCACTCCACAATGATGCTCATCCTCAAGCTGAGGACATGAAGGCAAGGAAGGACAAAGGTCTCAGGCTATGGAGACAGTCTGATCCATATGCCGTAAGAAGAAGGACTGCTGTGGACCCCAGATTCCACACCAGAGAGCAGCAGGATTTCTATGAGACCGTGCTAATGGATAAGAAGCCCATTGTTGCTGACACCAGGTATGTTGACTGGAAGTACATTGACAGCAGAGAGCACCGGGACTTCTTTCCCCATGTGCATGAGAGCTTTACTGCATGTGGAGTTGCTGATTTTGTGGGTCAAGAACTGACAGCATGGAATGACGAGATGATCATGCAGTTCTATGCCACAGCCCATTTCTACCCCGATGGCAAGATCACCTGGATGACTGAAGGTCAACGGTTTTCTTCAACTGTTGCAGAATGGGCAGAAATTCTGAACGCTCCAGTGCAGAGAGAGGACGACATTGATGTCTATGGGATTCCTAAGAAGAGTCATGATTCCATGAAGAATATGTACAAGGAGATCCCAGCTGCTGATTTGGAAGGATGGAAGCTCGGCTCAGTGTATTATCTCCAGGCAGGTCTGACCACCACCAACACTATTCTGAGGCATACTTTGATGCCTAAGTCAGGTGACCACCGGATGATACGAGGCTATTCTATCAACATGCTGCACATTCTCGATGAGAAGGCACCTTTTAAGGTGATGGACTTGATGGTTGAGACCATTAAGAGGACTGCAGCTGACCAGAAGAGGTCATGTGGGTTTGCTCCGCAGATACAAATGCTCATCAACGCCAAGTTTGGCACGGGCAAATTCATGTTGGATAGGAAGCACTTGCCACTGCAGCCAGAGCATGAGGACAACGTAGTTGTGATGGATGAAGAGGATCCCACCTCAGTTGAAGGGCAAGCCAAGATCGAAGCTGCAAAGAAAGCCAAAGCTGACAGAGAGGCAGCAGCAGCAGCTAAGCCAAAGAGCTTTGGAGAGCAAATCCTTGAAGCAACCCAGAGAATTGAACAACGCCTGGCCAGCATTGAGCAATCTCAGGAGAGCCTTGAGAGGATTGTCGAGGACAAGATCCACGCTCTAGACGTGAAGCTGACTGAGATTCAGGTGTCTGTCAACAAGCTTGAGGCAGACATGGAGGAGACTAGGCAGGAGAGAGCAGAGCTTATGCAGGATGATATAGTCCAGGACTCTCATCGCCAGACTGCTCCGGTTCCCAGAGGATCCAGGTCTGCAGCTATCCCAGTTACTTCAGCTCCAGCCACAGCTCCAGCTCCAGCATCCACTCCTCCAGCGCAGACATCAGCAGAAGTCTTCGCCGACGCAGCTATCTCTACACCGACATCGACCCAGACGGGAGCAGCCAGCCGAGCCCGCAGTGACGCTTAGCTCTATACCTTTTCGAACTTTTTGGTAACTTGTTGCCAAAGGGGGAGAAATTGCTATAGATCATAGGGCTTCGAGAGAGAGAGTGCTCTTTCGTCTTTTCGTTCTTTTGCCGGTTTTCCTTGAGATACATTGGTTTCTTTTGGTTCCAGATACTTTATGTGTGCTTGCTACTACATTTGATGCTACCTTAATGAGTGCTTAGTCATACTATGCCTTGATGTGTGCTTATTGCTTATCATATGCTATTTCTTATTGTATGGCTATTTACTCTTGTCTTGGTGATTGAGTGCATGTTATTCATTCTTATCATTTTGTGCGCTCCACCAAGATGTATGTGACATGGAAGAGTGACCCATAATCCTAATCGATTGTGCATTTGCATTCAAACGCAAATTTTAAATAATGCACAAATTTAGGGGGAGCTCTTGTTTATCACATACTTCTCAAAGCGACGATATTATTCTTTGATTATATCTCTTGTCGAAGCTTTGATCTATATGTTGTCATCAATTACCAAAAAGGGGGAGATTGAAAGTGCAACTAATCCCCGGGTGGTTTTGGTAATTAATAACAACATATATATCATTGAACTAATATTATCTTGAGAATCATTTCAGAGAAGTTCGATGATGTGGGTATGGAAATGTCTGAAGAAGTGGACCCCTCAAAATGCTAAGACAAGCATTGGCAAAAGCTCAAGACTCCTTTTTGGTTTAGTAATCAAAGATCACATTGAGTCCATAGGAAAGCCAATACTATTAAAAGGGGATGAGGTTGTGTTAATGTTCTTGTTGCTCAAGTGCTTGGTGATCTAACTCCCTCAACTATCAGCACTATTCACTACTTAACACACACCCATAAGTAATCTCGGTCACACCGATTTCTCCAACTCAGTCCCACCGAGATGAACCACTTCAGTTGTTTCTCCAAACCCTAGCTTCTCGGTCAAACCGATTCTGAGTTTCGGTCTCACCGAAAAAGGGCTGCCAACCTTCTGTGATCAGTTGACATCAATTCGGAATATCCGAGTTTATATTTTCGGTCTCACCGAAATGGCAAACCCTAACCTTTGACTCACTTCGGTCTCACCGAGATGGTATTTTCGGTCCCACCGAAAATCCCAACGTTCACTATATTTGAACTTTCGGTCTGACCGAGTTTTAACTTCGGTCTCACCGAGATTGGTCAAATGTGTGTGTAACGGTTGGATTTTGTGTGGAGGCTATATATACCCCTTCACCCCCTCCTCATTCGTAAGGAGAGCCATCAGAAAGTACCACCACTTCTACCATACACTTTCTGAGAAGTGAACCACCTACCCTTGTGTTGAGATCAAGCCATTCCATTCCTACCATATGAAACTTGATCTCTAGCCTTCCCAAGTTGCTTTCCACTCAAATCTTTCTTCCACCACAGCCATATCAGTGAGGAGAGTTGAGTGTTGGGGAGTTTATCACTTGAAGCACAAGAGCAAGGAGTTCATCATCATCAACACCGTCTATTACCTTTTGGGGGGTGGTGCCTCCTAGATTGGTTAGGTGTCGCTTGGGAGCCTCCGTCTTGATGATGTGGAGTTGAACCAAGATGTTTGTAAGGGCAAGGAGATCGCCTACTTCGTGAAGATCTACCCCGAGTAAGGCTAGTCCTCCGTGGGCGTAGGTCGTGATGGAATAGACAAGGTTGCTTCTTCGTGGACCCTTCGTGGGTGGAGCCCTCCGTGGACTCGCGCAGCCGTTACCCTCCGTGGGTTGAAGTCTCCATCAACGTGGATGTACGATAGCACCACCTATCGGAACCACGACAAAAATCTCCGTGTCACCAAACTGCGTTTGATCTTCTCCACCTCTCTTTTACATGTGCAATTTACTTTCCGCTGCATAAACTCTAGAATTGCATGTGTAGGGTGTTACTTGAACTGATCTTGTTTGTGAAACTGCCAAAAACATTGCATGATCTAAAGGCAGATTTTTTATATTGTCAAGTAGTCTAATCACCCCCCCTCTAGACCTACTTTCGATCCTACACCACGGCAGCAGCCTGGCCCAGCTCGCAGTTCAACACGCTGGAGGCAAGGCGGAGCGGCGGCTCGCGGCAGCTCCGACGGAGATGGTGCTGGATGATGACAGAAGCAGGCTGAGTCGTGGCACTCAGCGGAGACTCTCGCCCGAACCAGGCTAGCTCTACGCGGCCCAGAAGATAGCGCGATCAGAGGCGGGGCTGAGCCTGCGGAGACCTCTGCTTCCAACTCGTAGCCGGTCCACTGAATCCACGTTTCTTTGTGATGACGTACTCAAGTAGTACTTTCCAAATCTAGTAGTACTCCAACCTGACAGATCGTATCTTTTCCTTTGATTTTTTTTTACGTGGAAGTAGCCTGCAACATCGTTGGTTAATTGCTTCGGGACTTGAAGCTGTACCTGGACAAGAAGACGTGGCTGACGAGTCCGAGTACGGCTCAAGTGTGATTCTGATATGGTCCTTCGCAGGATCTTTCCTCGCCATGGTAGTTTTGTAAATAAGAAACAGGGTCGTCCATCTTAAGCCACTTACGGTGACGAAGGCGGCCTGACCAAAAAAAATCACCGTATCGAATCCGAGTCATCACGGCGGATCAACTTGTAATTTGCAGCGTAACCTTAATTCATCTCAGACTATCCCACAGTTTGTAAATCTGGACTGATGATCTTCAAGCTGATGTAGATCCTTTCAAACCGGCTATTATTTATCCGAAAAAATTGCAAACTTCTTGATCCCTTGGAAAAGGTCCCTTCAAGAACTCAACACCACCGTGCGCAGGCCCCACGCTGGGCGCCAACTGTTGTGGAATTGTCACGGCAGATGTCTTAGGGTAAGGACTTAGTTGCGGGGCCAACGCATCTATGTGGTAGCTTGAGAGGGGTTGAGCGGAATCGAGAGACGCAACGCAAGACAAGGATTTAGACAGCTTCGGGCCCCGGGAAACATCATCCGGTAATAACCCTACAAGCTGTTTGAGGCTAGATCTCATTATCACCCTCATGGTGTCGCCGGTAAACCGGCTCTTGTGTCTAGCCCTAGAGATTGTTTCTTCTTGCTTGTCCCTCTTTGGGGAGCCCTGCCCCTCCTTATATATGTTGAAGGGGCGGGTTACATGACTAGTCCTAATAGGATTAGGATTACTCTATTACAAGGAGTCCTAGTCTTGCTTCCTTTGTAGGAGAATATTCCTTATGCTTTCTTCATAAATCGGCACACCATAACATGAACCGGCCTTCTGGGCCTTGGGCCTTGTCATCCGTGATCCGCCCCCCGGGTTACCAGTGAATCGTCAAGTGTAAATCGTCTCAAGTAAACCGCCAAGTCCGGCCGGGTTATACTTCCGGCCGGGTTACGCTGCGGGGTATATCCCCGACACCTTGTGTCGAATCAACAAATTTGGGTTGAATACTTTACCCTCGAAAATTGTTGTGATCCCCTTCACTTGTGGGTTATCAGTTGGCCAGCCACTCGGGGTGAAATACTTCCATGATGAAGCCGGCTGCCAAAAGCCTGGCGATCTATTCACCAATGGTCCTTCTCTTCTCTTCGGAGAAACGTCGTAGGGGTTGGTGGACAGGCTTGGCGTCCTTGCGGACGTGGAGTTTGTGCTCGGCGTACTTCCTCGGGATACCCGGCATTTCCTTTGGGGTCCATGCGAAGATATCCCGATTTTCACGGAGGAAGTCAACGAGCTCACCTTCCTATTTATCGCCGAGGCGAGTGCCTATGACGACGTACTTGCTGCAGCTGGGGTGTTCTGGGTTCAGCTTCACCTTCTTCGTCTCCTTGGAGGGCTTGAACGAGTCTTCATTGGTCGGCTCCTCGGCTGGGACTGGCGCAGCCATCGCCTCGCTGGCCAGAGCAATGATCCGTTCGAGCTGGCACCGCTCCTCGGCAATGACCAGTGACTCGGCCAGCTTGGAGCCGTCTCGGGCGCACTCCAGGGACCTGCGATAGTCGCCGGTGATGGTGATGAGGCCCTTTGGACCCGACGACTTCATCTTCAGGTAGGCGTAGTGGGGGACCGCCATGAACTTGGCGAGCACGGGTTGGCCTAGCAGTGTGTGGTATGCACTGGATAGGTCCACCATCTCAAACCAGATTGGCTCGCGTCGGAAGTGGCTGTTGTCGCCGAACAGGACATCGAGCCAGATCCGGCCGATCGGAGAGGAGGAGTGGCCGGGTACGATGTCGTGGAAGACGGTCCTGGTCGGCTCCAGGTCCTTGGCCTCGAAGCCAAGCTTGGTCATGGTGTCCCGGTAGAGGATGTTGATGTTGTTGCCGTCGTCGATGAGGACTCGGGAGAACTTGCACGTGCGTCGAGGCGCGATGATGGTGGGGTTGAGGACGAGGACGTAACCACCCGAGTTTGGCATGACAGCCGGGTGATCCTCCCGTGTCCAGGTGATCGAGCGCTCCGACCAGTGCATGTATTCCGCCCTGGACGAGACGACCGTGTTTACCTCCTGCCGAGTGAGGCGCTCACTGCGCTTGTCGTCGCTGAGGCTGGTGAAGACGACGTAGGCCGCGTTCGGGTCCGGGTAGGCGTCGTTGCGCATAGCGCCGCCAGCCGGAGCTGGTGGGCGAGGCATAGGAGGTCGCCCCGCTCCTGGAGCCGGGGATGGAGGAGGCGGGACGTCGCCCCTCATGATGTGTTTGGTGATGGCGCACTGCCGAAGCGTGTGCGTGGACGGCCTCGCGCCGCTGTGGTGCCTGCAGGGAGCGTCGAGCATCTCCTCAAAGCTCATGGCGGGCTGCCATGTCGTCTTGTTGGTCTGCCGGCGCTTGGAGGCTGGCTCGGTCGCGGGCGCCTACTCGGCGGCCACTACGAGTCGGTTGTCGTGACGCTGGGCCTGCTGTTTGGCCTTGCGCTTGTGCTGCTGCTGGTTGTGCTGATGCTGCCGGCTTCCTTCGCCAGCCGGCTTTGGAGAGGGAACCGGCTTCGCCTTGCCAGCTTCATCTAGTGCCACCTTGATCTTCATGGCGGAGTCGGCATTCGCATATTTGTCCGCCGTCCCTATGAGCGCGGACATGGTGGTCGGCTCGGAGCGCAGCAGCTTGTGCTTGAGGAGGGTGCCGTACCAGCACCCGTTGATGAAGTACTGGATTGCCTGGACCTCGTGGACGCCCTTGCAGTTGTTCCGGAGCTCGGTCCAGCGTGCTAGGTACTCCCGACCGGTTTCCGTCGGCCCCTGCGCGCACATGGCGAGTTGGCTGGGATGGCCGGGTCACCGGTAGGTTCCGGTGAAGTTATGCACGAAGGCCTACTCGAAATCAACCCACGTGTTGATGCTGCCCACCGACAGGCTATTCAGCCACGTGCGGGCTGAGCCCTAGAGCATGAGTGGTGCGTAGCGGACGGCGAGATGGTGGTTGCTGCCGGCGATGCCGATGGCGGTAGTGTAGTCGGTGAGTCAGTCCTCCGGCTTCACGGTGTCGTTGTACTTGGGTGTGTCGCGGGGAAACATGAACCCTTTGGCAAAGGGCTCGCTCCGGATGCGCGGACCGAAGCACGCCGGTCCAACCGTGCCGGTCCCCTCCAGCTCCTCGGAGAGGGCGAGTCGGTCGAGGCGGTAGCGATCGTCGGCGTTGTCAACGGCGCGCGGACCCAGCTGACCGTTGACCGCGCCGCGGGGACCAGGATCGACCGTGGTATGCTGCCGGGTCGGCTGATGATCAGGGTTGAGCTGGTGCTGGGCTTTCGAGGGCGACTCGTCGCCTAAGCCGCCAGCGGTCGCCGGGGTGGGGTTGCGCCGGGTCTGGGTGCGGCCAGAGTGCGCTTCGCCGGGTGGTGAATACGTCGTGTGTTGGTTGTCGCCGGCTCCAACAACGCGGGCGGAGCCGGATCCGGCCGGCTTGGCGAGCTGGTTGAGGCGGTCCTGCTGTGCGTTGGCCGCCGTGAGGAGGCTGTTCACCCTCTTGAGGCGCTCCTGCAGCTCTTCGCCTGCGAGCTGCTCGAGGCCGACAGCGGTCGCCTGAGCAGCGCGCGGGTTCTTCACGAGAGTTTCATAGATGGGAGGGAGGACACCGAGGGGGCGTCCGATTGCGCCGCCCCGGATCCACACGTCTGCGACCCGGCTTGGCTCAGGTGCGCCAGGCGTAAACCCGTAGGCAGCCTTGCGCTCCATCTGAGCGGATTCAAGGCGGCGCTGCGTGGTGGCGAGCGTCTGGGTGAGGTCTAGCAGGCGCTGGCGGTCCCCGTCAAGGCGAGTCCAGGCCTCAGCGATGTTGGAGGCGACGATGTCGGTGCCGATGGGAACGCGGAGGCTCTCATCGTGGTGCGCAGCGGGTTGGGCGAGCCGGCCCATTCCACCGCGGCCTCAGCCTCAGCGGCCTTTCTTGCCGCGCTCATCGAGGAGGTGGCGCCGGTGTCGATGATGAAAACCTCCACGCAGAGGTCCATAGCTCTGTCGAGAACGCTGCCTCCAGGAGAGATGGGAGAGTCGAAAAAGTCAAGTACCTTGATGGGGTACTCGTCGTCGTAGGCGCATCAGAGATGCGTAGTGCGGCGAGGGCGTCGACAACGTCGTCCGCCAGCGTGATGAGCTCGTCTGAGTTAGAGGGGGGCCCCGTCTAAACCATGCTCCCGGCCAGGACCTCGAGCTGCCCCACGGTGGGCGCCAACTGTCGTGGTGGGCGCACGGCAGATGCCAAGGGATGGCTAAAGATAGGAGGAGGCTCGAGGGCACTGGTGGGCTTCAGAGGCGAGGTTGGTATGAGCGAGCGCGGGACGGAAGACATACTCAGGCGCGCGGCTCTCCGGAGAGATAACACCCCTAATCCTGCCAAGCGTGGTTGACGTCTATCAGTACAGAGCTGCTCCTTGAGCTGTATGGAGGAAGGAGGAAGGCAGGCCAAGGCTTAGGTTGCTTCTCCCTGAGATGTGTGTCTATCTTGTTCTCTCTAGTGCACATTTTTGTATGCATGAGGGCTCCTGGGGGGTTTTATAAGCCAACCCCCAGGGATACAATGGTAATTGTGCCACCCCGATCCGCATGGAGCAGGGGGGCTTCGCACGTCAGCCCAAGATAACACCTGACGCACGACAGGTCCATGATACAGCATTCCAGGTACAATAATATTCATCAAATACATGTAGATATGGTTACACCATTGATGAATACAATTATCTGGCATAGCTCTAAGGCTATATAAATGGAAGCGAAAGTCTATTTAAATGGCGGCGGAAGTCTTGGTTTGGCAGCATAACAATTCTGGCTGGGCTCCACAACTCACAGGACTGGCAAGCTTACGACCTAGCACGATGCAGCAAGCGAACAATCTGGGCACGACCTACAAAACTGGCATGACACGCTAGGTTAGTACATTGAATGTACTTGCAAGTCAACCAAATACATAACATCCAAACAAACAAATGACAAAGCAAGAACCAAGCGTAAACAACAGTCTACTTCATAGCAGAAACTAAGCATGGCAAGATATTAATTGGAGGCATGGATCAAAATAAGCATGAACAACATCATGGCATATAGTAGCATGGCAATGGAAGATCAAACTTACTTCTAACATGGCAATGGCAAAACAAAGCATAGCATCTCAAAGCATGGACTAAGTTCAAATCAAGACATGGCATGGCATCATGAAAACTATAATGAAAGTAAACTACCAGTCATATCCACTTCAAACATAACATGCTAACTTTATGCAATCATCTACTGTTCTACCATGGTTCTTCAAATGCGAATAACAACATACTACTCATGTAATGCAGACAAACTTGTGCACAGAGTCCCTCGGACTCTCTTACCAACGGGTTGCCTCGCAACCAAGCGATGACCATTTGCGGATCGCGATCGAAACCATACTTGGTTCAGCATTCGTCGAGACCCCGTCTCGTGATCATACCAACTCATCATCATGATTACTCACGACTGTCTCATAGTCCAATTCATCGCCATATTCGTTACACATTATTTATCAACTTAGTTATTTTAGGTTTATCCTCCACTTCGACCGAGACCTGATAGTGTGACCTACTACGAACTGGTGCCCATGACCGAGGACGCGGCTATCGATAGATTGAATACACTCTACAGAGGTAGCACACTGTACCCACACAACAGAACCCATGGCCTCGTGCTCCCATTTGGGTGGACCACGGCGTTCCGACAGAACCGACTTATTGCCAGGACACTATACCGGCCACTCCGACCAACACCCCCTTGGGGGTTCAGTCCCGGGTGGCCCACACCTACCAAAGGCTAAATGGCCACCGTCGTGGCAAAAACGGTCCCAAACGGGGACAAAGCGCGCAAAAACAAAACGGCTCACAAGGTTCAATGTCCGCCTACCTGATCAGGGTAGCACGTGCCATAACCTTCCCTATGTTGGAGGCACCGGTGAGAGGCATGACAATAAATCAATTAGGGCCTTCCCATTCCAAGGCAAATGTGGCTGCACTGGAAAAAGCTCAATTTGGTGGCACTATGACATCCCAGTGATGACGGAGGAGGTTTGTTATTAAGTCATCTTATTAACTTCTCAATCATCAATCATCGTGCGAGCATTATTAACATGAATGCAACAACTATCATGCAACATACAGATGCAAAAAAAACATCAAGCTTTTCAAATGAACAATGATAGCATGCGAAACAGGGCCACACCAAGTACTAGCAAACTTATCAGTGCAACAGAATTATCATAACATCGATACTACTAACATGAAACTAAACTAGACATGATATTATTAGTAACAACATCGAATTAGCATGGCAACTTATTTAATGACAACTCAAGCATGCACGACAGATAACACAATTATTAAGCACGACTGAAATAACAGCAGACAAAACAGACAAAAAACTACGGCAACTAAACATACACACGAGGTGCAAGCAAAGTCAATATGCAAGTTCGGGGCTTATGATAAGAGGTTGGCTTGCTTGGGGGTCGACAAATACTCCGGGAAAAGTGCGGAGTGATCGCGGGAAGATTTGCCAGACTGTATACATGCAAGGGCAAAGTGGTCATTTTCACCGTGTGAAAACATTATGAAAATGGTACCAACGGAAAGAGCTCGACGAACAAAGAACGTGAGCGTTGGAATCACCTCAATCTGAGTTACGGTTGAAAAGTTGTGGCCGTTCGTTTGATAGGCAGAAAAACAAACAGAATCTGTCCATTTTGGCCTTAATGGGTGAACGTTCACAAAATAACCGATTCGGCCGATGGGGCTGAAAACAGAAAACGTAAATCCCAGAATACGTTTTTGGTCAGGGGAAAGTGTAAACATCCTAGGGGCGTCTCCACTTATCTAAGGTGGCACCCCTCTGTCCATGACAAGTGGGTTCTCATGGTTGGGGCCCGCCTGGCCTATCTTCTCCTTCCTCCCGCTCGGCAGCACGCATGGCTAGGGTGCGGCTCGCCTCGACGGCGATTACCGGCGTTCCCGTCCACGGCTGGGGGTGGCCGACCTATCCAGATGATCAGGGGAGAAAGGCGGATCGGATGGCAGCGAGAGCTACCGCCGAGGAGCTTTGTGGAGGACACAACCGCGTCTGCGGCGGAGCTGGGCTTCGGCCGTCAGCGAGGTAGATGTTCTAGTGGCGGATGAGGAGGCGAACGAGCACGGGAAGACTCGCCGGACCCTGGGGAATGTGCTGATGGTAGAGGGATGGAGGGGGAAGTGCTCTGAGGTGCTGGCCTCAAGGGGAACCGAGGCGGCGGCCATGGCGATGGCGCGGTCGGAGCGGGGCTTCGGGAGGAATGAGTGGCTCGAGGAAGCGTTGTGGACTGCGAGGGGCTCGAGGGCTTGCTTAAATAGCCGTGGGAAGAGCTCGAAGGGGAGGGGAGGAGGTGACACGCAGCGCGGCTACGTGTCCGTGCGCCGGCGACGTGCATGCGCGGCCAAAGGTTACGGGGAGCGGCGGGAAGGCAACGAGGGGGGAGCGGACGAGCGCCAGGGGGCACGGAGTCGAGCGGCGCTTGGGGACGAAAGGAAGAAGAGGACAAGAGCGAGGAAGACGACGGTGCCCACAGGAGTGCACAGTGTGCACTATTCGGCAACGGGGACGGCACGTCGAGGAAGTTAACGAAGGGGGAACGAGCTCCAGGGGGATACGACGCCAAGGCCGAGCTGTTGGACATGCTGGGACGAGCCAGAACCGGCCGGGAGCGGCGCTGCTGTTGCCAACAGTGGCTAGACCACCGATTTGGCTGGCAATGCCCGTGGTCACCAAGGACAACACACGCTCTGGTAGCCTACTTCATGCCAAACCTTGCCAGTAGTGGAGTCCTTTCAAGGCTCGATAATGGTGAGGTGATGGCATACGCAGGGGTGAAGTGAGAAGAGGGACAGAGGCTCGACAAATTTCTGTTGCAAACTTGACCACATTTTGGAAACTAAACCAGAGAGTTTAATTAGCAAACTTGATGTCTAGCAGGTTTAGGGTAGCAAGGAGTAAGATCCTGGGAGTTTTTAGAGCATTTGGTCAAGTATTTAGCATAGTTGTAGTGCAACTGCCAAATCTGACCTAGAAAGCAAATGATGAAGGAGCACTCACTGGGAGTGTTGGATTGGGCTAAAACTTGGCAGAGCTTGCTGATTTAGACATATAATGATTCTGTAAAAATCTCATACCAAATGGACATGCCAAAATGGTACTTGTTTCACATACATCACTTCTGACCACAATCTTGGGAAAATTCTAGGAAAATATTGGCTACATGAAATGAGCCAAAATCTTGGGTAGGTTGGTTATATGGATAAGGGAAGGCTTAGGAATATTTTCAGCCATAATGGACTAAGATAAAATATACTTGCATCACAAACTGAAAATTTGGGCAGAAAATAAGAATGGCTCCTGTGCTCACATAGCTCAATGAAATGAGCTGAATTTAGGTGGAGGCTAAATATTTGGAATACGTGAGAGGATGGAAAAGTTTCATACCATTTGTAAACTCTATGAAGGTACTTCCTTCACAAAGTTGCATTCTGGTCAAAAACTTTGAAACATTGCACAGGGAGCTAGGATGAATGGATTGAGATCATCTTTGGTATTCATGGGGTGATTTATCAATGTTAATCACCCGGCCAAATTTCAGCTCAATAGGAATTAGCAAATAAGGCACTTCCTTTGCAAAATTTCAGAGAAGGCAGACTTGCATTGGATCATGTGCCAAATTTTTGATCTGTGGAACATGAGCTAAGGATGGAGCTAGTGATTATATAGCAAGGACAAGATCCATAAATTATTTGGGAATTTTCCATGCCATAAAAATGGTAGTTCCTTCGGAAAATGGCAGAAATGCAATATTGGCTTAAAATAGGAAAAGACAAGTTTCCTTATTTTAATGTGGCCAATATTTTTGCCAGAGCTTGGTTTAGGCATAAATATCAACTCCACCAATTCTCATGAATTTAGGATATGGCTAGCTATGCCTTTGGATTTTATTCCTCAGAAAGGCAAGAAAAGGAATAAATCATAATTCAAAAATATTGCATGGGACTTAGCAATATTTTTGCATATCCAAGGATTAGGAAGATAGGAGGTTGTCATGGAACAGATGGAATGATAAAAAAATCAAGGAAAATGATGGCTCCTTTGTAATCACAAAGGCCATATTTAAATTCCCAAAATTTGGAATTAGGGTTTGAGAGGATTTGAGATGATGCAAATGAGGTCTTGCCTACTGACAAAGTCATGAGCAAGGTTTTGAAAGGTTGGAAATGACAAGAATTCTCAGAGTCATCCAGCAAACTCAGTAGAAATTTTGAAAAATGATTGCCAGGAAGAAATAGCAGCACAAAAATTGATAACCCAATTTTGGGGCCGTTACAACTCTTCCCCCCTTCAAAAGAATCTCGTCCTCGAGATTCCTAGGGTTACAGAAATAATGGAAAGACAGCCACTCCGGGGAAAAACCTCTGGGTTAATTTTAAGCCTTTAGTCCGATACAGACGAGTTGGGGTACCGATAATTGGTACACCCAGAGAGAGATATGGGCAAAACAGGGTTACCTCCATGGCTAGGGGCACTCGAGATCAGACTCCCGAGAAATGCTGGATGCACCCCAATGAATAGTGGTTTCACATGCTGACACGTGGGTCCAGGGCCCACTGGCAGCCTCCTTCTTCTACCTCCGGCTTGCTGCTTCATCTTCGTCGCTGCTCCGCGTGCGGCTTGGCGCAGCGCGCATCTAGATCCTAGGGCGATGAGGACCCTAGTGTCGTAGTGCGCGGCGTGCACGGCGGCGGTGTAGCGAGCACTCACGTCGCAGGCGAGCACCTTGTAGGCACTGCTCGCGGATTCGCCTCCTGGACGTCGGTGATCGGGCGACGAGCGATTTTCCTGGACCTCGCTCACCGTACCCCCGGGTTGGGCTATAAAGGACGATAGCGCGGCGTTCCTCCAACGCTCAAACACAATGCCGCTCTACTACCTGTTCGGTTTGGGTGAGATCGAGCCAAGATCCTTTGGTGAGGCCGTGTTCCTGGTGGCGCTGCGGTGGTTCCTAGCTGCTCTGCTGGGCACGCTAATCGGCTCGTCGTTCCTCCTGGTGATAATCATCAGGAACGAGCGGGCTCAGAACAACGCGCGGCTTGGTGCGGTGGATCGAGGTGCGGGAGAAGATGGTGCACTGGGTGGTCCTCCACCACGCTTGATCCTCTGCCGCTTTGCGTCGGCGGAGTAATTGTGTGCTGCGGTGGAGCGGGTTGGCAACTTGCCTGCGTTACACAAGGCAGAGGTGAGCGTGGTGGTGAGGTGGCTGCGCCAGCTCAGGATGCACACTGTGGTACGGGAAAATTTCGCGGATGGCTCCACGAAAAGGTAGGTGTCGAGGTAGAATCGGAGTTGAAATTTGTATTGTGGTCGATGTACTGGATTGAATGCAATAAAGTTGGTACTGTTCCTTCGAAAATGAAATCGGGAATAAGAATTAGAGACGAGAATTTGCCAGATGGAAATGCCTCTGCGAGGCTCTGGTTTTGGAAAATCGGGCACGCGAGGTGTCCACCGATAGAGAGGGATATGTGAATTTGCATTCCCACGAGTACTGCCCGAATGTACTCGTGGGTGAACCAGGTGTGCGTGTGATATGCAGTGTAATCTAAACTAGCGAACAGATGCAATAAACATGCAATGAAAAACACTCCAGACAAATCATTCTAAGGTGTTTTAATGCTAGTGGGTATATGTACTCCTGGTATACATATACCTACACTAGTGCGCATTTTATTAAAGACTCGGGACGGGTCAATGTGGTTTTTAGTTTATGTGTCGTACTGATTAAAATCTTGTTAACAACACAGTGTCAACCCTGTCAAACATTTCTGCTTGACAGAGAGACAAGCAAAAACAACAAAAACCGAAAGCAAGCAAGCACAACACATCATACGGGTAACAAACAGTGCAAGCATACAACAAAGCACTAACGCGCTACGTGCTAAGAGAAACAACTCACTCCGGGATACATAGTTCTATCCTCATATGGAGGATGAACCGACTGACTGACCGACTTGCAGAATCATCTCACTGCGTGACTGAGGTCATACAGAGGACTGACCTCGATGGGGCTCTCCGGGGGAACGAAGACTGAGCCAATCTCCATCTTCATCGTCCGATAGCACTATGGGTTGAGGTTCGACTGCTGGCGGTGTGGATGAAATTGATCCAAGCAAATGCTGTTAGTGGATTCGGAAAAGAGCCTTGTTGAGGGTGACGATGTTTGGTCTAGGCCACAACACAGGCTGACGGGGTAGCACTGGTTCGGATGGCATGCGGTGCACAACTTGTGATGCGAATTTACGAGCCTCGTGATAAGCTTCCTTGACAACTCGTACCGCATCGTTGTCCAAGGTTCTAAATTCGGCAAGCATCTTGGCAATCATCATCCCCTGGGCAGTGATATATTGCACCAGGAGAGTGATTGCTGGGTCATCTCCCGGAATAGTGGTAGGAGGCTGATTCCTGCTTCTGTCACCACGGGGAAAAAGTGGAACTCCCGCCTCTCTGCCACTTGCGGGAACTTGGTTTGGAGGTATAGGATAGCTTCCACAGCAGCGGCCTGAATAGCCAAATCGGTAGTGGGCATGGCTCTGCCCTGAAAAACCAAGGGTTGACCATCTGCTGCGGGAGCTGGGCAGATGTGCACTCTAGCATCGTAGCGGTGAAGGTGAGGGACGGGTGCCGATTGGAACACCAGGTAATCGGGGCTAGCGTTACAGCCAAAGGCTTTGGTGAGCATCTCAGTAAGAAGAGGTGGAAAGCCAGGGTGGTTGACGGCAAAGGTGCGGGTGTAAAACTTAGGAGCTTTCAGGGCACTAGCCATGGCTGGAGTGTTACTAGCTAGGCTTCTTTGCAGGGACATGGCTGACTGAGGAGTGAGCGGTTCGGCTAGCGGAAAGGGGATTTTATAGGCAGCTATGCGGGGCGTGCCCGCATGGTGTGGCCGCTTACCCTTAATGGCGAGGGGTAAGTGGTGCGGCTGACCAGAAAGGATAGGGTCGCTATTCGTTCCACGGATAACTAGGCGGGGGCAGCGGGGTGAGGACGTGTCGGTCCCGACTGCGCCACCTGTCGATTAACAGTGGCCATGCCGGATGCCAAGGATGGGTCAAATCCCATAGGGTCATTACGGGTTGATGGTAGCGGTGATCTAATGCTAGGATAATCTATGCCAGCCTGGCTGCTCTGATACCATCTCATGTGGCACCCCAATCCGCATGGAGCAGGGGGCCTTCGCACGTCAGCCCAGGATAACACCTGATGCACGACAGGTCCATGATACAGCATTCCAGGTACAATAATATTCATAAAATACATGTATATATGGTTACACCATTGATGAATACAATTATCTGGCATAGCCCTAAGGCTATATAAATGGCAGCGGAAGTCTATTTAAATGGCGACGGAAGTCTTGGTTTGGCAGCATAACAATTCTGGCTGGGCTCCACAACTCACAGGACTGGCAAGATTACGACCTAGCACGATGGAGCAAGCGAACAATCTAGGCACGACCTACAAAACTGGCATGACACGCTAGGTCAGTACATTGAATGTACTTGCAAGTCAACCAAATACATAACATCCAAACAAACAGATGACAAAGCAAGAACCAAGTGTAAACAATAGTCTACTTCATAGCAGAAACTAAGCATGGCAAGATATTAATTGGAGGTATGGATCAAAACAAGCATGAACAACATCATGGCATATACTGGCATGGCAATGGCAGATCAAACTTACTTCTAATGTGGCAATGGAAAAACAAAGCATAGCATCTCAAAGCGTGGACTAAGTTCAAATCAAGACATCGCATGGCATCATGAAAACTATAATGAAAATAAACTACCAGTCATATCCACTTCAAACATAACATGATAACTTTATGCAATCATCTACTGTTCTACCATGGTTCTTTAAATGCGAATAACAACATATTACTCATGCAATGCAGACAAACTTGTGCACTGAGTCCCTCGGACTCTCTTAGCAACGGGTTGTGTGATAGCCTGTCTTATTAGGGATGATAGACTACTCATATCAATAAGGAATTCCTTCTTTTCCGGGAGCCCATTCAGAAAGAACTCCAAAGTTAAGCGTGCTCAGCTTGGAGTAGTTTCAAGATGGGTGACCGACCAGGAAGTTGCTCCCGGGTGCGCACGAGTGAGGACAAAGTGCGCAGAAAAGACTAGTATTGATATGTGAGGCCAGTCTAGATCTCGCCAGGAGTAACGACCATCGGCGGGTGTGTCCTGGGCATTACAAGTTGGTATCAGAGCCGACCCTCGCGGTTACACGGATGTTTGCGGACAGTTTGCAGTCATGTTGTGCATGACGTTTGTGATCCGTTGTGGCACACGGCATGGCACATGTGCTGTCCTGGAAGCACAGACGGTTGTGCCAAGAGGGAACATTCCTGTGGCCCGACGAGGACGTCGGTTCCTTTGAGTGGGGGTGTATGTGATAGCCTGTCTTATTAGGGATGATAGACTACTCATATCAATAAGGAATTCCTTCTTTTCCGGGAGCCCATTCGGAAAGAACTCCAAAGTTAAGCGTGCTCAGCTTGGAGTAGTTTCAAGATGGGTGACCGACCGGGAAGTTGCTCCCAGGTGCGCACGAGTGAGGACAAAGTGCGCAGAAAAGACTAGTATTGATATGTGAGGCCAGTCTAGATCCCGCCAGGAGTAACGACCACCGGCGGGTGTGTCCTGGGCATTACAGGTTGCCTCGCAACCAAGCGATGACCATTTGCGGATCGCGATCGGAACCATACTTGGTTCAGCATTCGCCGAGACCCCATCTGGTGATCATACCAACTCATCATCATGATTACTTATGACTGTCTCATAGTCCAATTCATCATCATATTCGTTACACATTATTTATTAACTTAGTTATTTTAGGTTTATCCTCCACTTCGACCTGATAGTGTGACCTACTACGAATTGGTGCCATGACCGAGGACGCGGCTATCGATAGACTGAATACACTCTGCAGAGGTAGCGCTCTGTACCCACACCACATAACCCATGGCCTCGCGCTCCCATTCGGGTGGACCACGACGTTATGGCAGAACCGACTTATTGCCATGACACTCTCCCAGCCACTCCGACCAACACCCCCTTGGGGGTTCAGTCCTGGGTGGCCCACGCCTACCAAAGGCTAAACGGCCACCGTCGTGGCAAAAATGGTCCCAAACGGGGACAAAGCGCGCAAAAACAAAATGGCTCACAAGTGAAAGGATCGATATGGTTGACTAGAGGGGGGTGAATAGGCAACTAACAATTTTAGCTTTTCTTAACCACTTTAAATTAAACGTCAAAGTAAGTTGTCTAGATAAGTTACTAAGATGATAACTAGTAGGAAGTAAAGATAACAACCTCACAAGCAAGCTATATAAGATAAACAAGTAAGGCTTGCAAAAGTAAAGGTAAGAATTAACCACAAGTGGAACCGGTGAAGACGAGGATGTGTTGCCGAAGTTCCTTCCCTTTGAGGGGAAGTACGTCTCCATTGGAGCGGTGTGGAGGCACAATGCTCCCCAAGAAGCCACTAGGGCCACCGTATTCTCCTCACGCCCTCACACAATGCAAGGTGCCGTGATTCCACTAGTGGTGCCCTTGAAGGCGGCAACCGAACCTTTACAAACAAGGTTGGGGCTATCTCCACAACCGAATTGGAGGCTCCCAACGACACCACGAAGCTTCACCACAATGGAATATGGCTCCGAGGTGACCTCAACCGTCTAGGGTGCTCAAACACCCAAGAGTAACAAGATCCGCAAGGATTAGTGGGGGGAATCAAATATCTCTTGGTGGAAGTGTAGATCGATGCCTCCTCAAGCTCTCCCGAGGAAATCAACAAGTTTGATTGGCTAGGGAGAGAGATCGGGCGCAAATGGAGCTTGGAGCAACAATGGAGCTTTGGGGTGGAAGAGGTAAGTCTTCTTGGAGAAGAAGACTCCCTATATATAGTGGGAGAACAAATCCATCCGTTATCCCACGTTTCTGCCCGCAGAGAGCGGTACTACCACACGTAAGTTGCGGTACTACCGCTCGGCCAGTGGTACTACCGCTCTGGGTGCGGTACTACCGCTGTAGCAGCACTAGCCAGATTGTACTCTGACACGAAGGCATATGGACGGTAGTACTGCCTGAGCGGTACTACCGCTCGCCCTTGCGGTACTACCGCAAGGCAGAGACAAGCAGACTGAGGACAAGCACGAATGAAATAAAATACATCTGTAGCTACATCCGCAGAAATACGGTAGTAGCAAAACACGGCACGGTACTACCGCTTGACTCAAGCGGTACTACCGCGTAGGATGCGGAAGTAAAAAATTACTTCCGCACCTACTTCCGCACTTGGTGCAGTGCCGGGCCAGATACACGGTACTACCGTTCTAGAGCCACGGTACTACCACTGGTGCGGTACTACCGTGCCCGTAGGCGGTACTACCGTATGGCTGTGCGGTACTACCGCTTATGTGAGCGGTACTACCGCTTGCCAGGCAGATGTACTAGTAAGAAGCCATGGTTTGCATATACGATAAGAAACGGCCGGAGCTCCAGAGAAGCAAAGGAAAGGTGGTGCGAGAGTAGGATGTGTACGTGTTGATTCCACCCAAACCTTTCCGAAGCGGACCCCCTCTTAATAGTACGGCTTTCCTATTACTCAAAGCCACCGACAAGGAGCAAAAAGGAAACACCGTCTTCCATCGAATCCGAGGGGCAAACAATCGTCTTGTGCCTAGGTGAGATATACCTGAAAGAGCTTAGAGCACACGATTAGTCCGCAAATGCATTGTCATCAATCACCAAAACTACTTAGGGAGAAATATGCCCTTACAACAGGGTTCATGTCCGCCTACCTGATCAGGGTAGCGCGTGCCCATAACCTTCCCTATGTTGGAGGCACCGGCGAGAGGCATGACAATAAATCAATTAGGGCCTTCCCATTCCAAGGAAAATGTGGCTACACTGGAAAAAGCTCGATTTGGTGGCACTATGACATCCCAGTGATGACGGAGGAGGTTTGTTATTAAGTCATCTTAGTAACTTCTCCATCATCAATCATCATGTGAGCATCATTAACATGAATGCAATAACTATCATGCAACATACGGATGCAAAACAAAACATCAAGCTTTTCAAATGAACAATGATAGCATGCGAAACAGGGCAACAACAAGTACTAGAAAACTTATCAGTGCAATAGAATTATCATAATATCGATACTACTAACATGAAACTAAACTAGACATGATATTATTAGTAACAACATCGAACTAGCATGGCAACTTATTTAATGACAACTCAAGCATGCATGACAGATAACACAATTATTAAGCACGACTGAAATAACAGCAGACAAAACAGACATGAAACTACGGCAACTAAACACACACACGAGGTGTGTAACGCCCCGGACACACCCGCCAGTGGTCGTTACTCCTGGCGGGATCTAGACTGGCCCCACATATCAATACTAGTCTTTTCTGCACACTTTGTCCTCACTCGTGCGCACCCGGGAGCAACTTCCCGGTCGGTCACCCATCCTAAAACTACTCCAAGCTAAGCACGCTTAACTTTGGAGTTCTATCCGAATGGGCTCCCGGAAAAGAAGGAATTCCTTATTGATATGAGTAGTCTATCATCCCTAATAAGCCAGGCCATCACATACACCCTCACTCAGAGGAACCGACGTCCTCGTCGGGCCAGAGGAACGTTCCCTCTTGGCACAACCGTCTGTGCTTCCAGGACAGCACACGTGCCATGCCGTGTGCCACGACGGGTCACAAACGTCATGCACAACATGACTGCAAACTGTCCGCAAAGATCCGTGTAACCGCGAGGGTCGGCTCTGATACCAACTTGTAACGCCCCGGACACACCCGCCGGTGGTCGTTACTCCTGGCGGGATCTAGACTGGCTCCACATATCAATACTAGTCTTTTCTGCGCACTTTGTCCTCACTTGTGCGCACCCGGGAGCAACTTCCCGGTCGGTCACCCATCCTGAAACTACTCCAAGCTGAGCACGCTTAACTTTGGAGTTCTATCCGAATGGGCTCCCGGAAAAGAAGGAATTCCTTATTGATATGAGTAGTCTATCATCCCTAATAAGCCAGGCCATCACAAGGTGCAAGCAAAGTCAATATGCAAGCTCGGGGTTCATGATAAGAGGTTGGCTTGCCTGGGGGGTCGACAAATACTCTGGGAAAAGTGCGGAGCGATCGCAGGAAGATTTGCCAGAAACAGTTCTCTCTAGGAGGGAACTGTTTACGTGCAAGGGCAAAGTGGTCATTTTCACCTTGTGAAAACATTATGAAAAATATACCAACGAAAAGAGCTCGACGAACAGAGAACATGAGCGTTGGAATCACCTCAATCTGAGTTACGGTTGAAAAGTTGTGGCCGTTCGTTCGATAGGCAGAAAAACAAACAGAATCTGTCCATTTTGGCTTTAACGGGTGAACGTTCACAAAATAACCAATTCGGCCGACGGGGCTGAAGACAGAAAACATAAACCTCAGAATACGTTTTCGGTCAGGGGAAAGCATAAAGGTCCTAGGTGTGTCTCCACTTATCTGAGGTGGCACCCCTCTGTCCATAACAAGTGGGGTCGCATGGGGTGGGGCCCGCCTGGCATGTCTTCTCCTTCCTCCCGCTCGGGAGCGTGCATGGCCAGGGAGCGGCTCGCCTCGACAACGATTTCCAGCGTTCCCGACCACGGCTAGGGGCGGCCGACCTATCTAGATGATCAGAGGAGGAAGGCGGATCGGATGGTGGCGAGAGCTACCGCCGAGGAGCTCTATGGAGGACACAGCCGCGTCCGTGGCAGAGCTGGGCTCCGGCCGTCGGCGAGGTAGATGCTCTAGTGGGGGATGAGGAGGAGAACAAGCACGGGGAGACTTGTCGGACCCTAGGGAATGCGCTGGTGGTAGAGGGATGGAGGGGGAAGCGCTCTGAGGTGCTGGCCTCAAGGGGAACCGAGGCGGCGGCCATGGCGATGGCGCGGTCGGAACGGGGCTTCGGGACGAATGAGTGGCTCGAGGAAGCGTTGTGGACTGCAAGGGGCTCGAGGGCTTGCTTAAATAGCCGCGGGAAGGGCTCGAAGGGGAGGGGAGGAGGTGACACGCGGCGCGGCTACGTGTCCGTGCGCCGGCGACGTGCACGCGCGGCCAAAGGTTATAGGGAGCGGCGGGAAGGCGACAAGGGGGACGCGGACAAGCGTCACAGAGTCGAGCGGTGCTTGGGGACGAAAGGAAGAAGAGGACAAGAGCGAGGAAGATGACGGTGCCCACAAGAGCGCATTGTTCGGCGACGGCGACGAAATGTCGAGGAAACAAACGAAGGGGGAACGGGCTCCAGGGGGAAGATGACGCCGAGGCCAAGCTGTTGGACACGCTGGGACGAGCCAGAACCGGCCGGAGTGGCGCTGCTGTTGCCAACAGTGGCTAGACCACCGATTTGGCTGGCAATGCCCGTGGTCACCAAGGACAACGCACGCTCTTGTCGCCTACTTCATGCCAAACCTTGTCGACAGTGGAGTCCATCCAAGGGTCATTAATGGTGAGGTGATGGAACAGGCAGAGGTGAAGTGAGAAGAGGGACACAGGCTCGACAAGTTTGCTGTTGCAAACTTGACCACATTCTGGAGACTAAAACAGAGAGGTTAATTAGCAAACTTGATGTCTAAGAGGTTTAGGGTAGCCAGGGCTAAGATCCTGGGAGTTTTGAGAGCATTTGGTCAAGTATTAAGCATAGTTGTAGTGCAACTGCCAAATCTGACCTAGAAAGCAAATGATGAAGGAGCACTCACTAGGAGTGTTGTATTGGGCTATAACTTGGCAGAGCTTTATGATTTAGACTTATAATGATGCTGTAAAAATTTGATACCAAATGGACTTGCCAAAATGGTACTTGTTTCACAAACATCACTTCTGACTAGAATCTTGGGAAAATTATAGGAAAATATTGGCTACATGAAATGAGCCAAAATCTTGGGTAGGTGGGTTATATGGATAACAGAAGGCTTGGGAATATTTTCAGCCATAATGGAGCAATACAAAATATACTTGCTTCACAAACTGAAAATTTAGGCAGGAAACAAGAATGGCTCATGTGCCCACATAGCTCAATGAAATGAGCTTAATTTAGGTTTAGGCTAATGATTTGGAATACTTGAGAGGATGGAAAAGTTGCATCCCATTTGTAAACTCTATGAAGGTACTTCCTTCACAAAGTTGCATTCTGGTCAAAAACTTTGAAAAATTGCACAGGGATCTAGGATGAATGGATTGAGCTCATCTTTGGTATTCATGGGTGATTTATCAATGTCAATCACCCTGCCAAATTTCAGCTCAATAGGAACTAGGAATAAGCCACTTCCTTTGCAAAATTTCAGAGAAGGCAGAAACTTGCATTGGATCATGTGCCAAATTTTTGATATGTGGAACATGAGCTAAGGATGAAACTAGTGATTATATAGCAAGGACAAGCTCCACAAATCATTTGGGAATTTTCCTTGCCATAAAAATGGTAGTTCCTTTGGAAAAATGGCAGAAATGCAATATTGGCTTAAAATAGGAAAAGGCAATTTTCCTTATTTTAATGTGGCCAATATTTTTGCCAGAGCTTGGTTTAGGCATAAATATCAACTCCGCCAATTCTCATGAATTTAGGAGATGGCTAGCCATGCCTTTGGATTTTATCCCTCAGAAAGGCAAGAAAAGGAACAAATCATAATTCAAAAATATTGCATGGGACTTAGCAATATTTTTGCATATCCAAGGATTAGGAGGATAGGAGGTTCTAATGGAAAAGATGGAATGATCAACAAATCAAGGAAAATGATGGCTCCTTTGTAATCACAAAGGCCATATTCAAATTCCAAAAATTTGGAATTAGGGTTTGAGAGGATTTGAGATGATGCAAATGAGATCTTGCCTACTGACAAAGTCATGAGCAAGGTTTTGAAAGGTTGGAAATGACGAAAATTCCTAGGGTCGTCCAGCAAACTCAGGAGAAATTTTAAAAAATGATTGCCAGGAAGAAATAAAATCACAAAAATTGATAACCCAATTTTGGGGCTGTTACAGTTATGTTACAAAGCTGTGGGGCCGGATTGTCATCATCGGGGAAGCCGGCGCTGGGACCCGCCAGGTACAGGGCTTGCCGGGTTCTCCGGGTGCGGGGCCCACCGGGTACGGGGGCACTGTGTGCCGTCTTGTCGTTCGTCGGGGAGTGGACAGGTTGAGTCGGGTACAGTGCGTTCCGTCGTGTCACCTTGTGCCGGCATCATGGGTGGTGATGATTGCACTGTTGCCACGCCTCGGCTGACCAAGGGCATGGGCGAGGTATTGTTGCCTCGGTCATTCGTAGGTGGCGTCTCGTCCCATCGTATGGCCGGGATGGGATGGGAGCTGGCCCGTGGCCGGATTGGGGAACATGCCACGGGCTGGGCTGGCTTGTTGGAGAAGTCTTGGCGCGCCGGTTCCGGATCTCTTGAGCAGGTCGTTGGGGCCGGATCGTGGGAGCCTGCCAGATTGGAGAGTTTGGCCGGGTCGTGGGTCCTAGCCGGGTCGAGCGACCCGGCCAAGCGAGAGCCGGATTGCGAGGCCATGCTGGCCCCGTTGTTTTTGAAAAGGATTCGGCTTTCGTTGCCTATCTGGGGTTCATCCCCCGACAGCGGGCGTGCCCAGACGTCATCATATCCGTCTCATATTTAAGGCTGGATATGATGGGTGTCGGTCAGCCCTCACGTTTCAGGCCCATTTAAAGCATCCGTCTAGATCAGAATTTTGCGTCCGGATAGTGACCGGGCGGCCTGCCCAAACCATGAAACGAATTTGAGACGACCGACTATAGATGCTATAAGCGACCACATGGTACCAAGTTCTACAGCTCCACAAACCTGCATGTCATGACACCGGCCGCTCCAAATAAATGCATCCATCTCACTCTAACTTTTTAATCTATCAATCAAATCTCACTCTACTCTTTTCTTTGCATCCTTCCCAACGTACAAATGAATAGTTTGGAGTGCAGGTGCAGAACACATAGGAAAGGGAAATGGCGTAATTGGACTGAATGAATAGTGGAAAATGTTGGAACGGGAAAATAAGGGGAAGGGGAGCTGAACTTACATTCGGCTGACCTAGAGAAAACGCATGAAGACCAACTAATAAACAGTAGCGAGAAAAATATTTTATTTGCATCGTACTTGATTGTTCTCTTCTTCCACCTTGTGGACAGCCACATGATTCAATACTTTGGAGGTGTTTGTTTTGAGGAGTGTTAACGTAACCGTAAAGGGAATCAGGATACAGGAGGTAATGGCTCCAAACTGAAAAATCCACATCTTGTTTGGTTCGGCTTTGTAAAGTAAATAGGTCCCTTCAAGATCAAGAAGGGATGAACAAGTAACCCCTAGATCTGCAGGAGAAGGTTGATGGAGGAGGAAGAGATTGATCCGCATATGGGCCTTATTGCTCCACGTCGGCGGCTTCATGGATCCATCCTCGCCGCCGCCGGCGGCGGCGGCGGTTGGTGTGGCCGTTTCTGGCGATTGGATCAAGAGGAGAGGACCCGGGGGAGGCAGCGATGCTAGAGGCGGGACTTGAAACGGGTCGAGCGGAGGCGGAGGCGCTGGATTTGAAGCAGGTCGATGGAGGTTGTGGCGCTGGACTTGGAGGAAGGCGGCGGCGGTGCAGATAGATCGAGCGGAGGAGGGAATCGCGGGGGAGGAGCGCTCGCGGTGGTAAGGAAATCTTTAACGATGGGGGGGTGGGGGGTATCGACCGATAGTTGCCCTGGACCTGATTACGGAGGGACCTCATTACATAGGATTGTCACCAAACGCATGTAACGGTACCCGTTTACAGTGTAAACAGGTGACGGAGGAAAATTGCTGAAACAAACACCTCCTTTATTCTACCCAACGGTACAATTCTTTTGTTCTCCTTCGGGACTCCGCCAAAAATGAGCTCCGAGTGGATTTGTTCAATCCTATGAAATCTACATGCATGGCGATCCTTTGCTATGAAATATTGAGTACCTTTCCTTTGAACTGAATAGCTACTAAAAGGAAAGAGAACCCGCGAATGCTAAGTTTCCTATGAAATGGCAACAAATCCCATGAATTGAACGGGCCATAAATGTCTGCCTTAGTTTAGCTAGCTTTGGTAGAAAGCTACTTAGCCCAATTTGCCAGCTTTGAGGTAAGTAATGCATGCAATTTCTGCGCAGTTGTGGCAAAGTACCAACATTGAAGGTTCATGTTTTAACTGACCCTTTTATGTTGTTATTGGGCTTCTAGACAAAACATAGAGACAAAATCACACACAAAGACAAATCGAAGATGAACTTGCAACTATGAAAAAAATGGTTCAGGTCCAGTTGCATGTCAGGGTTGGACTTGTAGCTGAGATAAAAAAAGGGTTAGGCCCCCAAGTTAAGTATCGAGGGAGGAGTTGTAACCCGAACGAAAAGTAGGTTAGGCTTGGTTGCATAAGAAGGGTGGACTCGTAACTAGGAATAGAAAAGAGGCGTGCCTAGTTGAATGTTGGGGTGGACTTGCAACCGGGTAAAAATGCACCCCCTCCCCAGTTACGTCTCGAGGGTGGACTTACAACTGGGACAAAATAATTGTGTATCAATGTTGAACTTGCAACTAGAACAAAAATAGGAGGCGGGTACATTTGCATGTCGAGAGTGTGCTTGCAACTGGGATAAAAACATGTGTCGTGTCCAGTTGCACGTCAGGTGTGGACTTCCAACTAAGACGAAAAGGGTCGGGCCCCTAGTTACCTATCAATGACGGATTTGGAACTGAGACAAACAACACGTTCAGTAAACAACACGAAACCTATCTCAAAAAAGGAAACAACATGAAATGGAAAAAAAATATAACTAAGACGAAAAGGGTCGGGCCCCTAGTTACCTATCAATGACGGATTTGGAACTGAGACAAACAACACGTTCAGTAAACAACACGAAACCTATCTCAAAAAAGGAAACAACATGAAATGGTAAAAAAAATGGTTGAAAACACGAATCTTGAGCACTTGGATCGTGTGGTTAGTAAATTAGATGTGACTTAACTATTTCTCATCTAGGTCGAAATTAGCAAATCCGTTTTTCTTTTTTTATTATTTTTGAAAATATTGTCAACACATATATTTCAAAACATAAAAAATAATAAATATTAAATCATGTATTTGAAAAAATGTTAACACAATGTAAAACAATTGTTAGCTTAATTCAAAAAATTGATAGCATATGAAAGAAATTTTGTGACATTTGAACACTGTTCATGTGTTTAAAAAATGTAAATAACATTAAAATAATATCAACATATATTTGGGAAAACTTTAAATGTATATAAAATAATTGTTTCAAATGTATATGAAAAATGTTGATAATATATAAATGAAATGTTTGTGACACTTTAAAAATGTCATGTATTCAAAAAATGTATGTCATCATAAAAATTGTAATCATATATTTGGAAAATGTTAAATGTATACCAAATAACTGCTTCAGATGTATACGAAAAATGTATAATATTTATGAAAAAAAACTAGACATCACACATGTACTTGAAACATCTTAATTATTTTATTTTATTTTTAATCATGTATTATAAAAATTAAATATGTATAAAAATATTCTTGATGTCTACAAAAAAGTAGACACAAAAAATGTACATTTAAAAAATGTCAATTGTGTATTTAATTTTTTTTAAAGATGTATAAACATATTGTTTCACATGTACATAAATTTTTTACATAGAAAAGAGAGAAAAATGCAAACAACACGTAGAAAAGAAGAAAAAGGTGAACCAAAAAGATTCAAAAACCGATTAAAACCATAAAGAAACACACATAAAAAGAAAGAATAAAACCCCCAAAGAAAACTGTAGAGAACTAGTGAAAAAAGAAATAGAAATGAAAACCCAAAAGAAAATCAATACAAACCGAGGAAAGAATGAAAGAAAACCAAAGAAAAGAAAGAAAGAAAAAACAATGAAACCCAAGAAAAAATCAAGAAAACCAAAAAAACTAGTGAAAATCAAGAAAAAACAAAGAATCTAGTGAAAACAAAGAAAACGGAAGTCATAATGAAGAAAAAAGAAAAAGCAAAGAAAATTATTGAAAATATATAAACCATTGATAAAACAAAAAAATCAAAAAAGGAAAAACAAATAACCAAAGCGAACCGACAGAATGCAACGGCGGGACGCGAATGAGTGAGCTCCCATGTTCTAGTGGGTTGACCCATATGGCGAGCGCTACGGAAGAGCGGACTTATGATCTTTCTATAAGCGAGATATAACTCCCGCACAATATAACACCTCTACCTCATGCATCACATTGATAACCCACAAGTATAGGGGATCGCATAATTCTTCGAGGGTACTATTTCACCCTAATTTGTTGATTCGATGCAAGAGGAGCCAAAGATTATTTATGAGCCTCCGCAATTGAGTTGCCAATTCAACCACATTTGAAAAGCTAAATATCTGCAACAAAGTATTTAGTAGCATAGTAGAATAATAATTTGATAGTAACAGTAACAGTAACAATAGTAACGGTAATAGTGACAGTAGCGGTTTTGTAGTGATTGTAACAACAACGACGACAATAGTAACTTAGCGAAGATAAATATGAGAAAAGTGTACCGGTGCCCCCCTCCAGCAGATCTACTCCGGTATTTTTTTATATACTCAATACAAAATCTCTGCAAAGTTTCATCCAATTCTGAGAACTTTTATTTCTACACAAAAAACAACACCATGGTAGTTTTGCTGTAAACAGCGTCAGGCCGGGTTAGTTGCATTCAAATAATGCAAATTAGAGTCCAAAACAATAGCAAAAGTGTCTGGAAAAGTAGATACGATGGAGACGTATCAACTCCCTCAAGCTTAACACATTATTTGTCCTCAAGCAATTCACTTTGACAAACTAAAGGTGATAAAGAAAACTTTTACGAACTCTGTTGTTCTTGTATCCGTATATAAGCTTAAATACTTACTAAGTTTTCAACAAAGATCAAGAACTAACCATGTGAATGATAACACTTAGAACTCACATTTACCTCATATCAATGGCACCATTAACTAGCGAGCAATAATAACATATCTCAGATGCCAAAAATTTGTCGAAACAATCATGATATAATATGATAACATGGTATCTCGCTAGCCCTTTCTAATACCATGAGAGATTCGGCTGCTTCCTGCTACGTGGATGCCTAACCGCCCGCATCCGTTTGGACTGAGTGGTGTGGACGTGATTTTGTCGTCCAACGTGGTACCCATATGTTTTCTCACCAGCCGAACGAAAACCAGGGGGCCTTGTAGGCATCCAGACTGCTGCCACGTATGCGCGGGACATCTCGAACCCATCCACATACCTCTCTCACGCCCACGCCCTTTCCCGCGTGAAGCGATTGCCACGCATTCATGTCGCTCAATGCCACTCCAAAGCACCAGTGCCGCATTCATGCCCGCACAGAGCAGGCGTGACCTCTCACTGGCTCCGACATTGAACGGGCACACCAACCGAGAGCGACAATTGTGCATCGTTCGCATCATCAATTGATCTCCATTGGAACTGCTTCTACCATGTGGTTAGCCCGTCCACGTCCATCGTTGACCTCACCTCCACTGGCGATGGGTAGATCACAGACTCTGATAGGGAGGAGTAGGGCATGAGAGACAGCGGCGCCACATGCCCCTAGTGGGCCAGTCCGTGTCACATGTCCTACTCTTCTTCGTCCGTGACCAAACCTTTACTCCCCGGGACTCATGGCCACCATACGTGGACACAGAGAGGAACAACAAGGACTTGGAGGCCGAACACTCTCTAGGGATCATGACCGCCGGCTAAGATTCTAGGTCAATTTTCGGACGCTTTTGTTTAGTTGAAATATATCAAAAATGTAATGAATTTTGTCTATTTTAAATAAATTCATTCATTTTGTTCAAATTTGCTTTCAAATGTATGCAGACATGGTTGGATGGTCGGGTCCTTCATCAGTGTCTATAGACTTGTCCATGGAAAAAAATAAAGTGTGTGTTTTTAGGGTTGGCATTGGAGATGTCCTTACCACATCTATTATGTGGTGCTTCCTTCTAAGCTTATTGCACGTCGATATAATATTTTTCTTCGCATGATGTATGTGAAAGGAATTTGAAAGGGAGAATAGAGTGTTGCCCTTTTTTGAGGTAGCATAAAGAGCACTAGTAGAAGTAAAAAAACATCCGGGTCCATGGACCACCTAGCGACTACTATATTCTTTAAAGCGAGACGAAGACACGCTGCCATCATCTTTCCTCCATCATTGGATCCGGGCAAACTTGTTGTAGTAGACTGTCAGAAAGTCATCGTGCTAAGGCCTGCAACCTCTTGAGCTTGCATTGGTTTTTCCCTTGAAGAGGAAAGGGTGATGCAGCAAAGTAGAGTAAGTATTTCTCTTAGTTTGAGAACCAAGGTATCAATCCAGTAGAAGATTACGCACAAATCGCCAAATACCTGCACAAACAATCAAACAACTTGCACCCAACGCAATAAAGGGGTTGTCAATCCCTTCACGGTTACTTGCAAAAGTGAGATATGATAGTGATGGATAAACTGTAAAGTAAATATTTTTTGTATTTTTGATTTATAGATTGGAAAGTAAAAGATCGCAAAATAGTAGATCGGAAACTTATAAGATGTAAAATAGACCCGGGGGTCATATGTTAGGCCTCTCTCATGATAGCAAATATTGTGGTGGGTAAACAAATTACTGACAAGCAACTGATATAAAAGCGCAAAGTTATGACAATACCTAAGGCAATGGTCATGAATATAGGCATCACGTCCGTGTCAAGTAGACTGACTCCTACCTGCATCTACTACTATTACTCCACACATCGATCGAAACGATTTTGCACTAGAGTATTAAGTTCATAAAGAACAAAGTAACACATTAAGTAAGATGACATGATGTAGCGGAATTAACTCAAGCAATATGATGAAAATGCCATCTTGTTATCCTCAATGGCAACAATACAATGCGTGTCATGTCCCTTTCTGTCACTGGGATTGAGCACCGCAAGATTGAACCCAAAGCAAAGCACTTCTCCCATTGCAAGAAAAACCAATCTAGTTGGCCAAACCAAACCGATAGTTCGAAGAGAATTACTAAGATATCAAATCATGCATATAAGAATTCAGAATATTCATATATAATCTGATCATAAATCCACAATTCATCGGATCTTGGTAAACACACCGCAAAATAAGATTACATTGGATAGATCTCCAAGAACATCGAGGAAAACATGGTATTGAGAATCAAAGAGAGAGAAGAAGCCATCTAGCTACTAGCTATCGACCCATAGGTCTGTGGTAAACTACTCACACTTCATCGGAAGGGCAATAGGGTTGATGTAGAAGCCCTCCGTGGTCGAATCCCCCTCCGGTAGAGTACTGGAAAATGCCTCCAGATGGGATCTCGCGGAAATAGAAGGTTACGGCGGAGGAAAAGTGGTTTCAATGATGCCTCTAGGGTTTCTGGAATATATGAGAATATATAGGCGGAAGAAATAGGTCGGTGGATGCCCGAGGGCCCCACAAGGGTGGGGGCGCGTCCTCCGTCCTTGTGGCTGCCTCGCAACTTGTTGGCAAATGTAGTATTTCAAAAAAATCCTACGATCACGCAAGATCTATCTAAAAGAAGCATAGCAATGAGCGGGGAGAGTTTGTCCATGTACCCTCGTAGACCGAAAGCGGAAGCGTTTAGTAATGCGGTAGATGTAGTCGAACGTCTTCGCGATCCAACCGATCCAAGTACCGAACATACGGCACCTCCGTGTTCAGCATACGTTCAGCTCGATGACGTCCCTCGAGCTCTTGATCTAGTTGAGGCCGAGAGAGAGTTTCGTCAGCACGATGGCGTGGTGATGGTGATGATGAAGTTACCGGCGCAGGGCTTCGCCTAAGCACTACGACGATATGACCGAGTGATATGTCCATTTTGCATCATGCTTTTATGTTGATATTTATTGCATTTTGGGTTGTTATTACACATAATGTCACAATATTTATGCCTTTTCTCTCTTATTCTACAAGGTTTACATGGAGAGGGAGAATGTCGGCAGCTAGAATTCTGGGCTGGAAAAGGAGCAAACATTGGAGACCTATTCTGCACAACTCAAAAAGCCCTGGAACTCCACGAAACTCCGTTTCAGAAAATATAAAAAATATCTAGCAAAAGAAATACAGGAGGGGGGCCACCCACTGTCCACGAGGGCGGGGACGCCCGCCCCTGGGTGCTCCCCCTACCTCGTGGGCCACCTAATGACCCCCTGATGCCCATCTTCTGCTATATGAGGTGTCATGACCTGGAAAAAATCAAGAGGGGGCTTTCGGGACGAAGCGCCGCTGTCTCGAGGCGGAACCTGGGCAAAACCAATCTATGACTCTGGCGGAGCTGTTCTTCCGGGGACACTTTCTTCCGGGAGGGGGAAATCGTCGCCATCGTCATCACCAACAACTCTTCCATCTTGGGGAGGGTTATCTTCATCAACATCTTCACCAGCACCATCTCCTCTCAAACCCTAGTTCATCTCTTGTATCCAATCTTTGTATCAAAACCTCAGATTGGTACCCGTAGGTTGCTAGTAGTGTTGATTACTCCTTATAGTTGATGCTAGTTGGTTTACTTGGTGGAAGATCATATGTTCATATCCTATATGCATATTAATACCCCTATGATTATGAACATGAATATGCTTTGTGAGTAGTTACGTTTGTTCCTAAGGACATGGGAGAAGTCTTGCTACAAGTAGTCATGTCAATTTGGTATTCGTTCGATATTTTGATGAGATGTATGTTGTCTTTCCTCTAGTGGTGTCATGTGAACGTCGACTACATGAAACTTCACCATTGTTTGGGCCTACAGGAAGGCATTGGGAAGTAATAAGTAGATGATGGGTTGCTAGAGTGACAGAAGCTTAAACCCTAGTTTATGCATTGCTTCGTAAGGGGCTGATTTGGATCCATATGTTTCATGCTATGGTTAGGTTTACCTTAATACTTCTTTTGTAGTTGTGGATGCTTGCAATAGAGGTTAATCATAAGTGGGATGCTTGTCCAAGTAAGGACAGCACCCAAGCACCGGTCCAGCCACATACCAAATTATCAAAGTAACGAACGCGAATCATATGAGCGTGATGAAAACTAGCTTGACGATAATTCCCATGTGTCCTCGGGAGCGCTTTTCTTTATATAAGAGTTTGTCCAGGCTTGTCCTTTGCTACAAAAAGGATTGGGCCATATTGCTGCACCTTATTTACTTTTGCTACTCGTTACTTTTTACCAATTACCATATCACAAAACTATCTGTTACCGATAATTTCAGTGCTTGCAGAGAATACCTTACTGAAAACTGCCTATCATTTCCTTTTGCTCCTCGTTGGGTTCGACACTCTTACTTATCAGAAGGACTACGATAGATCCCCTACACTTGTGGGTCATCAAGACTCTTTTCTGGCGCCGTTGCCGGGGAGTGAAGTGCCTTTGGTAAGGAAAAATTTATATAGTTTGCTGAAATTTACTGTCACTTGTTACTATGGAACATAATCCTTTGAGGGGCTTGTTCGGGGTATATTCACCCCGACCAGTAGAGCAAAGAGTTTCTCCTCAACCTACTGAACCTACTGAAAATGTTAGCTTTGAAAATCCTTCAGGTATGATAGAGAAACTGCTAGCTAATCCCTTTACAGGAGACGGAACACTGCATCCCGATTTACACCTAATCTATGTGGATGAAGTTTGTGGATTATTTAAGCTAGCAGGTATGCCCGGGGATGTTATCAAGAAAGAAGGTCTTCCCTTTATCTTTTAAGGGAGAGGCATTGACATGGTTTAGGCTATGCGATGATATTGGATCATGGAACTACAACCGACTAAAGTTGGAATTTCATCAGAAGTTCTACCCTATGCATCAGGTTCATCGTGATCGTAATTATATATATATAATTTTTGGCCTCGCGAAGGAGAAAGTATCGCTCAGGCTTGGGGGAGGCTTAAGTCAATGTTATATTCATGCCCCAATCTCGAGCTCTCAAGAGAAATGATCATTCAAAAAAATTATGCTTGGCTTTCTCTCAATAATTCCTCCATGCTCGATACTTCTTGTACTGGTTCTTTTATGATGAAGACTATTGAATTCAAATGGGATTTATTGGAAAGAATTAAAGGCAACTCTGAAGATTGGGATCTCGACGAAGGTATGGAGTCGGGTATAACACCTAAGTTTGATTGTGTTAAATCTTTTATGGATACCGATGTTTTCCGTGAATTTAGCACTAAATATGGACTTGACTCTGAGATAGTAGCTTCTTTCTGTGAATCATTTGCTACTCATGTTGATCTCCCTAAGGACAAGTGGTTTAAATATCATCCTCCCATTAAAGTGAAAGTAGTTGAACCCGTTAAAGTTGAAGAAAAGACTATCACTTATAATGTTGATCCTATTGTTCCCACCGCTTATATTGAGAAACCACCCTTCCTTGTTAGAATAAAGGATCATGCTAAAGCCTCAACTGTGATTCGTAAAAGTAATACTAGAACACCTACACCCTCTGAGCGAATTAAAGTTTAACCTAGTGTTGCTATGGTTAAAGATCTCTTGGTCGATAATATAGATGGGCATGTTATTTACCTCCATGAGGAAGCTACTAGAATCGCCGAACATGATACCAAGAATAAACATATACCTGTTGTAGGCATGCCTGTTATTTCTGTTAAAATAGGAGATCATTGCTATCATGGTTTGTGTGATGTAGGCGCTAGTGCGAGTGTAATACCCATTTCCTTGTATGAAGAAATTATGCATGATATTGCACCTGCTGAGCTAGAAGGTATTGATGTTACTACTAAGCTTGCCAATAGACACACTATTTCGCCAATAGGGGTTATTAGGGATGTTGAAGTCTTGTGTGGGAAAGTTAAATACCCTGCTGATTTTCTTTTTCTTGGTTCCCCACAAGATGACTTTTGCCCCATTATATTTGGTAGACCCTTCTTGAACACCGTTAATGCTAAGATAGACTGTGAAAAGGATATTGTTACTGTTGGATTAGGGGATATGTCTCATGATTTTAACTTTGCTAAATTTCATAGACAACCCCATGATAAAGAATTGCCTAGTAAGGATGAAATTATTGGTCTTGCTTCTATTGCCGTGCCTCCTAACGATCCTTTAGAACAATATCTGCTAGAGCATGAAAATGATAGGTATATGAATGAGAGAAGGGAAATAGATGAAATATTCTCTAAACAGGGAACCTTATTGAAACACAACCTGCCTGTTGAAATTCTAGGGGATCCTCCTCCACCCAAGGGTGATCCCGTGTTTGAACTCAAACATTACCTGATACTCTTAAGTATGTTTATCTTGATGAAAAGAAGATATATCCTGTTATTATTAGTGCTAACCTTCCAGAGCAGGAAGAAGAGAAATTATTAAAAACTCTGAAGAAGCACCGTGCTGCTATTGGATATACTCTTGATGATCTTAAGGGCATTAGTCCCACTCTATGCCAACACAAGATAAAATTGGAAAAGGATGCTAAACCGATTATTGATCATCAACGACAGTTAAATCCTAGGATGAAAGAAGTGGTAAGAAAAGAAATACTGAAGCTTCTAGAGGCGGGTATAATTTATCCAGTTGCTGATAGTCAGTGGGTAAGTCCTGTCCATTGTGTCCCTAAGAAGGGAGGTATTACTGTTGTTCCTAATAATAAAGATGAATTAATCCCGCAAAGAATTGTTACAGGCTATAGGATGGTAATTGATTTCCGCAAATTAAATAAAGCTACTAAGAAAGATCATTACCCTTTACCTTTTATTGATCAAATGCTAGAAAGGTTATCCAAACATACTCATTTTTGCTTTCTAGATGGCTATTCTGGTTTGTCTCAAATACCTGTGTCAAAAGAGGATCAAGAAAAGACCACTTTTACTTGTCCCTTCGGTACCTTTGCTTATAGACGTATGCCTTTTGGTTTATGTAATGCACCTACTACCTTTCAAAGATGCATGATGGCTATATTAACTTTTGTGAAAGATTGTTGAGGTTTTCAAGGATGACTTTTCTGTTTAGGGAACTTCTTTTGATGGTTGCTTAAGCAACCTTGATCGAGTTTTGCAGAGATGTGAAGAAAGTAATCTTGTCTTGAATTGGGAAAAGTGCCACTTTATGGTTAATGAAGGCATTGTCTTGGGGCATGAATTTTTTTAAAGAGGTATTGAAGTTGATAAGGCTAAAGTTGATGCTATTGAGAAGATGACATGTCCCAAGGACATAAAAGGTATAAGAAGTTAACTTGGTCATGCCGGGTTTTATAGGAGGTTCATTAAGGACTTCTCCAAAATCTCTAGGCCTCTGACTAATCTCTTACAAAAAGATGTTCCTTTTGTCTTTTATGATGATTGTATAGAAGCATTTGAAGTACTTAAGAAAGCATTGATCTCTGCACCTATTTTCCAGCCTCCTAACTGGAATTTACCCTTTGAGATTATGTGCGGTGCTAGTGATTATGCTGTAGGTGATGTTCTAGGACAAAGAGTTGATAAGAAATTGAATGTTATCCAATATTCTAGTAAAACTTTAGACAGTGCCCAGAGAAATTATGCTACTACTGAGAAAGAATTTTTAGCAGTCGTATTTTCTTGTGATAAGTTTAGACCTGATATTGTTGATTCTAAAGTAACTATTCACACTGATCATGCTGCTATCAAATATCTTATGGAAAAGAAAGATGCTAAACCTAGACTTATTAGATGGGTTCTCCTGCTACAAAAATTGGATTTGCATATTACTGATAGAAAGGGAGCAGAGAACCCCGTTGTAGACAACTTGTCTAGGTTAGAGAATAGTCTTGATGACCCACTACCTATTGATGGTAGCTTTCCTGATGAACAATTAGCGGTCATAAATGCTTCTCGCACTGCTCCATGGTATGCTGATTATGCTAATTACATTGTTGCTAAATTTATACCACCTAGTTTCACATACCAGCAAAAGAAAAGGTTCTTCTATGATTTAAGACATTACTTCTGGGATGACCCACACCTTTATAAAGAAGGAGTAAATGGTATTATTAGACGTTGTGTACCTGAGCAAGAACAGGAACAAATCCTACGCAAGTGTCACTCTGAAGCTTATGGAGGACTGCTACTTCTCGAGCTTGCGTTGTATTCCCTCGAAGAGGAAAGGGTGATGTAGAACAGTAGCGTAAGTATTTCCCTCAATTTTTGAGAACCAAGGTATCAATCCAGTAGGAGACCACATGCGAGTCCCTCGCACCTGCACAAACAAATAAGAACTTCGCAGCCAACGCGATAAGGGGTTGTCAATCCCTTTACGGTCACTTACGAAAGTGAGATCTAATAGAGATGATAGTTTCATATTTTTGGTATTTTTGGATATAAGAAAATAAAGTAAAAGGGGAAAAGTAAAGTAGACTGTAGATTGATATATTGAGAATAGACCCGGGGGCCATAGTTTTCTCTAGTGGCTTCTCTCATGATAGCGATATTCTATGGCGGGTAAACAAATTACTGTCGAGCAATTGATAGAAAAGCGAATAATTATGAGACTATCTAGGCATTATCATTATATATAGGCATCACGTCCGAGACAAGTAGACCGAAACGATTATGCATCTACTACTATTACTCCACACATCGACCGCTATCCAGCATGCATCTAGAGTATTAAGTTCATAAGAACATAGTAACGCCTTAAGCAAGATGACATGATGTAGAGGGATAAACTCAAACATAGTGATATAAACCCCATATTTTTATCCTCGATGGCAACAATAAAATACGTGCCTTGCTGCCCCTACTGTCACTGGGAAAGGACACCGCAAGATTGAACCCAAAGTCAAGCACTTCTCCCATTGCAAGAACTATAGATCTAGTAGGCCAAACCAAACCAATAATTCGAAGAGACTTGCAAGGATATTATAATCATACATATAGAGTTCAGAAAGGAACCAAATATTTCTCATAGATAATCTTGATCATAAACCCACAATTCATCGGATCTCGACAAACACACCGCAAAAAGAGATTACATTGAATAGATCTCCTCGAAGACCGAGGAGAACTTGGTATTGAGATCCAAAGAGAGAGAAGAAACCATCTAGATACTAGCTATGGACCCGAAGGTCTGTGGTAAACTACTCACAACTCATGGTGAAGCGATGATGATGATGTAGAAGCACTCCGTGGAAGATCCCCCCTCCGGTGGAGCTCCGGAACAGGCCCCAAGATGGGATCTCACGGGAACAGAAGGTTGCGGAGGTGGAACTATGGTTTTGTCTGTTGATAGTTTCGAGGTAGGTAGGTATATATAGGAGGAAGGAGGGCGCCGGGGGCTAGACGGGGTGCCCACGAGGCAGGGGGCGCGCCCTATAGGGGGGCACCCTCGTGGACGCCACGTCATCCCTACTCTGTGGTTTTCAAGTCTCCCGTGCGTATTTTGCTCCAAAAATATCTCTCCCGAAGTTTCATTCCGTTTGGACTCCGTTTGATATTCCTTTTCTGCAAAACCGTGAAATAGGCAAAAAAACAGCAATCTGGACTCGGCCTTTGGGCTAATAGGTTAGTCCCAAAAATAATATAAAATGTATAACAAAGCCCATTAAACATCCAAAACATCATAAATAATAGCATGGAACAATCAAAAATTATAGATACGTTGGAGACGTATCAAGGACACCATGCTGGAGATAGAAGTGCACATAAGGAACTGCAATCTGGCTTTTATTGGCCCACTCTCTTCAAGGATGCCCGTAAGTTTGTCTTATCTTGTGATGAATGCCAAAGAATTGGTAATATTAGTAGACGTCAAGAAATGCCTATGAATTACTCACTTGTTATTGAACCATTTGATGTTTGGGGCTTTGATTATATGGGGTCGTTTCCTTCCTCTAATGGGTATACGCATATTTTAGTTGCTGTTGATTACGTTACTAAGTGGGTAGAAGCTATTCCAACTAGTAGTGCTGATCATAACACCTCTATTAAGAGGCTTAAAGAAGTTATTTTTCCGAGGTTTGGAGTCCCTAGATATTTAATGACTGATGGTGGTTCACACTTTATTCATGGTGCTTTCCGTAAAATGCTTGCTAAGTATGATGTTAATCATAGAATTGCATCCCCATACCACCCATAGTCTAGTGGTCAAGTAGAACTAAGTAACCGAGAGCTGAAATTAATCTTGCAAAAGACTGTTAATAGGTCTAGAAAGAATTGGTCCAAGAAACTTGATGATGCATTATGGGCCTATAGAACTGCATACAAAAACCCTATGGGTATGTCTCCTTATAAAATGGTTTATGGAAAAGCATGTCACTTACCTCTCGAACTAGAACATAAGGCATATTGGGCTATTAAAGAGCTCAATTATGATTTCAAACTTGCCGGTGAGAAGAGGTTATTTGACGTCAGCTCACTTGGCGAATGGAGAACCCAGGCTTACGAGAATGCCAAACTGTTTAAAGAAAAGGTTAAAAGATGGCATGACAAAAGGATACAAAAGTGCGAGTTTAACGTAGGTGATTATGTCTTGCTATACAACTCTCTTTTAAGAGTTTTTGTAGGAAAACTTCTCTCTAAATGGGAAGGTCCTTACGTTATCGAGGAGGTCTATCGTTCCGGTGCCATAAAAATCAACAACTTCGAAGGCACAAATCCGAAGGTGGTGAACGGTCAAAGAATCAAACATTATATCTCAGGTAATCCTGTAAATGTTGAAACTAATGTTATTGAAACCATAACCCCAGAGGAATACATAAGGGACACTTTCCAGAATGATTCAGATTCTGAAAAGGAAGAGGTATGTGGTACGGTAAGTAAACTGACCCCAAAACAGTTCTAACGGCAATTTTTCTCTGTTTTGGAATATTTAGAAAAATAGAAAAATAAGAAGCAGTCCGGAAAGGACACGAGGCGTCCATGAGGGTGGAGGGCACGCCCTACCCCCCTGGGTGCGCCCCCTACCTCATGGGCACCTCGTGTGCCTCCCGGACTCCGTTTTCTTGCACGTTACTTCTTTCGGTCGGTAAAAAATCATTATATAATCTCCCGAAGGTTTTGACCACCGCACCACGCCAAAATCCTCTATTCTTGTTTCGAGTTGTTTCTGTCGCAGATTTGAGCAAGATGTCTCCTCAGGAGTCGGTTGGAGAGAGTCGGGTGTCTCATACAACACTTGGCCCAAGAGCAAACAATGATGCTGACCACTGATACGTCCAAAACGTATCTATAATTTCTGCTTGCTCCATGCCACTTTTGGGTGATATTGCTATGATATTCATACACTTCCATACACTTTTGATCATATTTGGACTAACTTACTAATCCAGTGCACCCCAGTGCCAGTTTCTGTTTTCGGCTGTTTTTGTATTTCAGGTTTTCACGTTACGAGAACTGCCAGGAAAAATCCAGAAAAATTATATAAAAAATCAGCGTTCCGGAAACTACCGTGCGTCCGAAGGGCAGCCGGGGGGGCCACCAGGGCTCCAGGCGCCCTGGCGGCGCCCCCCCCCCCCCGGGCCGCGCCGGGGGGGCGCCTGGGCCCCCCGAAGCTTCCCCGATGCCCCCCTTTGGCATATATTTAAAGCGTCCTCCGAAACCCTCAGAACAGGAACTCTTTTCGCGATCCCATCTCTGTTCCGCCGCCGCCGTCGCTTCCAAGATCAGGAGCACCAGGAGAACTCTTCCCGGCACCCTGCCGGAGGGGAGGATCACCACCGGGAGCTTCTCCACCACCATGGACGCCTCCCGGATGAGTCGTGAGTAGTCTCCCTTGGACCATGAGTCCATGACCAGTAGCTATGTGATGTTCTCCTCCCGTTCTTGTGCTTCACTAATTAGTCCTCGTGAGCTGCCCTACATGATCGAGGCACATATGTAATCCTTATGCTGTTGCTATGTTGAGTTTGCTGGGATCCGATGGATTATGAGATTATGTTCAGATTGATCTTGAGTAATATATTTGATCTACCTCTTTTATATTTATGTTCATAAGTAATTCTTACATGTTCTCCGTTGTTATTTATTGCTTTGGCCAAGTAATACGTAGTGACTCCAAGAGGGAACGTTATGCTCGATTGTGGGTTCATGCCCCTCGATGACTAGCTTGAGTGACAGAAACATGAGTCTAGGGGTTGTGCTGTTGCCACAAGGGGGAAAACAACGGTGCTTGTGCCCGCGGGTGCAAGGATTGTTTACTTTACGCAAAGTTCTTTTAATGCAGTTGTCTTTTGCATTGAGTTTACACTATGGGTGGGACTCACAACTTAATACCAGCGAGATGTTCTGGATAGATATCTCAAGGTGGATGATTAGTAGTAGATATTGATGGATTTCGGTCTACTTACTTTGGCGTACCGCCCATGCTTTGAACCTCAACCTTTCTGCAATGTAATCAGCATTGGTTTGCGCTCGTAGGTCCTGTCAATTGCCCAGCTGTAATTTGTTTACCTCACATAGCTGTTTTATCGTCTTTTGGGAGAGAGACATCACTAGTGAACATCATGAGACTCCGGTCCATATTACCATCATTAATCACATCCGCTATTTACTTTTCGCTTTTACTTACTATTGCAAAACATTATCTATCACTACTATCATTTGCTTTTAACCCTTTGTGAACTACAAGGCCGGAGGGATTGACAACCTCTCTGTACTCGTTGGGAGCAAAGTTATTTGTATCTGTGTGCAGGTCCACGTTGATTGCTAATACGCATCGTTAGCAGTTGACACCTACTTGTTGAACCTAGGAGTCTCTGGGGATTCGATCCTTGGCATCTTTGCTAAGGGAAAACACTTCTACATATTGCATCTTACACCTTCCACTTGGGGTAACCAACGAGGGGTTCGAGGCCCATCAAGGAGTATTTTCTGGCGCCGTTGCCGGGGACTCCACTCTTCAGGATAGGGGAGTTGCATGCTATCTTTTACCTTTGCTTTTTAGTCTTGTTAGTTTACCTTTCTGTTTTTGCTTTAGTATCTTTTATCAAAAATCACAAAAACAGTTATCTCGTTCTTTAGTTGTTATTATGTCGGGTCCTTTTGTCTTTGACGAGGCAGAAGTTCTCACCTTTAAACAAAGAGGTGGGGAAAGTTTGAAAGATGCTTGGTATAGAATTAATGATTCACAAAAAAGAGCCACCAAGAAGCAACCTACTACTATCTTGCTTAGAAATTTTTATGTTGGAATTACTTCTTGGAATAGGTTTATTCTAGATACTGCTATCAATGGGAATTTCCTAGAGGCCCCAGTTTGGGAGTCTCTTAGTATTATTGAAAATCTTGTTGGGAATCTCCCTGTTGTTAGCATTCGAGAGGACATCACCTTAGCTCACATTATGAAAAAACTTGAAAAGATAGAGCTAGAGATGCCAAGCATTAATAAGATAAATGAGTTGGATCGCAAGATCCAAGTGAATTTGAATAGACTTGATAGCTCCATGCATAAATTTTTTAAAATTTTGGAGACCATCAAATTCCATGACTTGGACTCTTCTAGGATAGACAAGATTGAGGATATCTTTGACACTCTAGGAACCACCTTCTCCTCGATCAAAACCAAAAAGGTAGAAACTCCGGCAAAGAGGGAGCCTAAGTTCGTTCACGTTCCAAAGGCTCCCCGTTCTAAAAGTAATTCACCTATTGCCAAAGGGGTTGAAACTGTAAAGACTTTGGAAGAAACACCTGTCTTTGATGAATTTATAAATGAATCTTCCCTTGACTTTTATCCTTTTGGTCTTCTACCTAGAAGTATCTCTATGAGGCCTTTGTTTGAAAGTCCTCTTAAGACTAGTTGTATTATTGAAGAGCTTTTTGATGATCTTGATGATGGTTCAATTGATACAACTTGATCTCTATGCATTATGCCTAGCTTAAAGGCATAAAAGAAAGGGCTTTTGGGAGGCAGCCCACATGAATAATTTTTTTTGCTTTTTGTTGCGTCTCGATGTTGTTTACTGCTGTAGCATCATCATTGTATCTTTGCTTTTCATATTTGTGCCAAGTATAGCCTCTGATTGCTAGAAAGTTCAAAAGTTGTGAGTTGCTGTCTAGGAAACAGATTCTGTCCTTGGATAGAAAAATTCGTATAAAATCACCAGATCATATTTTTGGTCTGAATTTCTTCGACAGCGTTCTCTATATAATTGTCTTTCGTGCGTATGTTCTGATTTTTTTGATTTCAGTTGCAGAAGTATCCCGAACAGATCAATTACTACCTGCTGTTCTGTTTTTCACAGATTCTGTCCTGTTTTGCCTTTTCTTCATTTTGCAAATCAAGAGCTTGCTTTTTCTTTGCAAAAACCTTTTGGCAATCTTGAGAAACAGTAGAACTTCAACAATATATTTATTTACAGCAAGGTATAATTATTTTATTAAGGGTACTAACCTCGCTAATCAGATTATGATTAGTTATGTATGAAGGGAGTTTTCAAGTGTGCGAGGGAAGATGATAAAAAGATTCAGGAGTGTCAAGCGCTCAAGCTTGGGGATGCCCCCGTGCACCCCCAAGAAATATTCAAGGAGACTCAAGCGTATAAGCTTGGGGATGCCCCCGTGCATCCCCTTCTCCATCAACATTATCAGTTCGTCTTTCGTTCCGCTATATTTTTATCACTTCATGTGTTATGTGCTATGCTTGGAGCGTCTTGCTTTTAGTTTTCTTTTTAGTTTTTCATAACGAGTCGGAACTCAGCATTCTTTATGTGGGAGAGAAACACGCTCCACTTCTACCTAGAACATAACATAGAATTTTCATGTCTATCTTTGCTGTGTGTGTTCTTTGTCTTTTAATAGCTACTATCATGCTCTGCTCTTAGTATTCATGCTTATCTTTTCAAAGAGCTTTTGTTTAGTTGGTTGCTTGAACTCTCTTTAATTATCATGCTCACCTTATTAAGAGAGTTTGCTTCCGTTGCATTGGTTAATATGTCTATGATAAAGATGCTACGTGCATAATGCTGCTTAGTAGTTCAGGTTTTCTTATGGTTAGTCTCAAATAGCTGGGGGATTCCCAATGTGTTATTGGAGTACCAACATGATTTGTTTGCCGATGATGTGGTATGGTTTAGTAATATCTTCCTTCGAGAATTTACTTTGATTGACTTGGCGTATGCTCACGCATATTTAAGACTGTAAAGAAAGTCTGTCAAGCCTTGATGATCTTTTATTTCTGAGTAGCGATATAACTTCCATGCCTGATTCAATATTGCTTTGTCGCTCTGCATGATTATGACCGTCATTGCTCTCTTAGTTGGTCGCTCCCAGTCTTTTGCTAACCTCCACATGTACTAAGACTAACCTTGCAATACATAGCTCATGGGAAAGTAGCTTAAAAACTATTGTGGTAAAGAATATGTTGCCTATGTATCTTATTTCTTATAAGTTGCTTGCTGAGCGGTAACCATGTTTCTGGGGACGCCATCAACTGTCACACTTTTGTTGAATATCATGTGAGTTGCTATGCATGTTCGTCTTGTCTGAAGTAAGGGTGATTTGCCATGGGTTGAATGAGTATGCATATTGTTAGAGAAGAACATTGGGCCGCCAACCAAAGCCATGTATCATGGTGGAAGTTTTAGCTTGGACGTTAATCCTCAATCTCTTATGAGAATATGCTTATGCATTAAAGAGGAGTCCATCATCTATTTTCTATGTTGTCCCGGTATGGATGTCCTCAAGTTGAGATCTATCAAAAACGAGAAATCAAATGCGATTTATCTCCTTGGACCTTTGTACAGGTGGCATAGAGGTACCCCTTTGTGACACTTGGTTGAAACATATGTAATGCAATGATAACCCATGGAAATCCGAGCTAATTAGGACAAGGTGCAAGCACTATTGGTATTCGATGCATGAGGCTTGCAACTTATAGGATGTTTTATGCATGACACATATGAAGTACTACTACCGTTGACAAAATTGCTTCCATGTTTTCAAAATAAAAAGCTCTAGCACTTAACCATTCTTTTACTTTTATGAGTCTCCACTTTCTTTTAAAAGCACCAACTACTGAGAGCATGATTGTCATTCTGAGTGTAATGTGCATTGTCCCAAAGTAGCATTGTCTTTTGCATGATTGTGATATCGTTTATTTTGAAATCATTGTATCTAGTCATCACTTAAACCTTGAAGGTGCCCCTGCATTTATGTTTTGCTTCACTAAAGGGGGCAAGCTAGATATCACTTTATCATATTTGCACATCATATTCATTGCAAATCTTTTTGATGCTTCAATGTCATGTTGTAAAACTTTCAGTCATTTGTGATTTTCTCATGAGGCAACTTAATTACTATAGAATCATTGTGTCAGTAAGCTTTTGTCATATGACTATGAAAAAGTCCTATATGGTTAATAGCATGTCACCACAGAAATTATTCTTGTTATCATTTACCTACTCGAGGACGAGCAGGAATTCAGCTTGGGGATGTTGATACGTCCAAAACGTATCTATAATTTCTGCTTGCTCCATGCCACTTTTGGGTGATATTGCTATGATATTCATACACTTCCATACACTTTTGATCATATTTGGACTAACTTACTAATCCAGTGCACCCCAGTGCTAGTTTCTGTTTTCGGCTGTTTTTGTATTTCAGGTTTTCACGTTACGAGAACTGCCAGGAAAAATCCAGAAAAATTATATAAAAAATCAGCGTTCCGGAAACTACCGTGCGTCCGAAGGGCAGCCGGGGGGGGGGGCACCAGGGCTCCAGGCGCCCTGGCGGCGCCCCCCCCTGGGCCGCGCGGGGGGGGGGGGCGCCTGGGCCCCTCGAAGCTTCCCCGATGCCCCCCTTTGGCATATATTTAAAGCGTCCTCCGAAACCCTCAGAACAGGAACTCTTTTCGCGATCCCATCTCTGTTCCGCCGCCACCGCCGCTTCCAAGATCGGGAGCACCAGGAGAACTCTTCCCGACACCCTGCTGGAGGGGAGGATCACCACCGGAAGCTTCTCCACCACCATGGACGCCTCCCGGATGAGTCGTGAGTAGTCTCCCTTGGACCATGAGTCCATGACCAGTAGCTATGTGATGTTCTCCTCCCGTTCTTGTGCTTCACTAATTAGTCCTCATGAGCTGCCCTACATGATCGAGGCACATATGTAATCCTTATGCTGTTGCTATGTTGAGTTTGCTGGGATCCGATGGATTATGAGATTATGTTCAGATTGATCTTGAGTAATATATTTGATCTACCTCTTTTATATTTATGTTCATAAGTAATTCTTGCATGTTCTCCGTTGTTATTTATTGCTTTGGCCAAGTAATACGTAGTGACTCCAAGAGGGAACGTTATGCTCGATTGTGGGTTCATGCCCCTCGATGACTAGCTTGAGTGACAGAAACATGAGTCTAGGGGATGTGCTGTTGCCACAAGGGGGAAAACAACGGTGCTTGTGCCCGCGGGTGCAAGGATTGTTTACTTTACGCAAAGTTCTTTTAATGCAGTTGTCTGTTGCATTGAGTTTACACTATGGGTGGGACTCGCAACTTAATACCAGCGAGATGTTCTGGATAGATATCTCAAGGTGGATGATTAGTAGTAGATATTGATGGATTTCGGTCTACTTACTTTGGCGTACCGCCCATGCTTTGAACCTCAACCTTTCTGCAATGTAATCAACATTGGTTTGCGCACGTAGGTCCTGTCAATTGCCCAGCTGTAATTTGTTTACCTCACATAGCTGTTTTATCGTCTTTTGGGAGAGAGACATCACTAGTGAACATCATGAGACTCCGGTCCATATTACCATCATTAATCACATCCGCTATTTACTTTTCGCTTTTACTTACTATTGCAAAACATTATCTATCACTACTATCATTTGCTTTTAACCCTTTGTGAACTACAAGGCCGGAGGGATTGACAACCTCTCTGTACTCGTTGGGAGCAAAGTTATTTGTATCTGTGTGTAGGTCCACGTTGATTGCTAATACGCGCCGTTAGCAGTTGACACCTACTTGTTGAACCTAGGAGTCTCTGGGGATTCGATCCTTGGCATCTTTGCTAAGGGAAAACACTTCTACATACTGCATCTTACACCTTCCACTTGGGGTAACCAACGAGGGGTTCGAGGCCCATCAACCACTTTGGGCCATCAACGGAGGAAGAGATGGAATCTGACTTGAAAAGGATAGATGCCATGGAGGAAGATCACGAAGTTACTTCTTGGTTTCGAGCTGGATTCACGGTGGGGGAACTACAGAGCTCAGCTATTCTGAACTCAGTCATACCTACTAATGTCAGGTTTCTTCCTTATGAAAATATGAAAAGGAGTGTTACTTGTTCTCTCGCAGCTATGCAACATCCTTGGGTAAAAGGAGCTTTAGCCGTCATGGGCAAACTCCGCAAGGAAATTATGGACCTCAAGCAGCAAGTTAACAAGCCCGGGGAGGAGAATCGTATCCTGAGGGGTATCATCGCCAAGAATATCACATCACCACCTCCGAAGAAAGAGACATAATCACATGGGTATGGGCACTCCCCTTGGCAACTGCCAAGCTTGGGAGAGGTGCCCCAGTATCGTATCACCATCACACTCCTATCTTTACCGTTTTTCTTAGTTCGATCCTTTTGGTAATATCTTGAATTAGTTGAATAAAGTTTACTATGATCTAGTGGTGAGCTTTGCTTTATGATCCTTATCTATGTAATCGAGTCCGTGAGGTCCCTGCCTCGCGCCTCTGCTTCGTTCGAGTAGAGATGAACAAACCGTGTCCCCAGATCTCACTGCCTGAGCCTCGGATCTGTCCGTCCTCTCCGTTTTCCACCTCACGGCGCCGCCCCGACCTCAACCATCGCCGCGCCTCTCCTCTCGTCTCCTCCTCGCCAAGCGTCGGCGACCGAGGCCCTCGAGCAACCTCCAGCGCTGCGCCTCCGTCCTCCTCAAGCCGCGCAGCCAGCCTCTGCCCGCGGACGCTGCTGCCAGCGCCATGGCGACCACCGTCAGCGCCCGTGCCTCCTTCCCCAATCACGTCCCCGCGTGCACGAGCCACGGGGCACCACCTCGCCGGGCCTCTCATGTGCCCACCTCCTCGTCGCCCTGTTCTCCGTTGGCGTCGTCCTTCCCAGGCAGGCAGGAACTCCGCCGCCGCGCCATCTTTTTCAGGTGTTTGAGCCCGAGCTCGTCGCCCTGCCTTGTTGCCGATGACCCGAAGATCTTGCTGCCCCTCGTTGTTGCTGCCAAGTTCCTCTTCCAGAGACGCCCAAGTGCACGAGGACCTCAAGTACGACTACACCAACATGAGTACCACGACGCCGCCGTCCTTCAAGTTCGGCTACAAATGACATGTACAAATACGCTGCCGAGACCGAGACCGGCAAGTTCCGTGGACGCCCGAACGACTATCGGATGCGCCAAGTACCCCTTCGGACCGAGACGCCAAGTACCACTACGTGCATGTACCACTATCGTCGCCCCGGAAACGATGGATTCGCCAAGTACCTCTCCGAAACGGAACGGGTACCTCTACGTCAACGACGACCCTGAAGCCCCGTGTAAGACTACGAATGGAACGACTACTTCCCTCTACAAACGTGTACCACAACCCGCGAGTACCACTACTTCCTCTACGACCTCGAACCGCCCCGAAACGAACGTTCAGAAGGTATAACCCCGAGACGATGACCCGTGGACTGCATGTGTTGTATGAGATGTATCGTATGTTTGCATCGTGTCCGTTGTGGCCCTCGTTTGCCTTGTCGCCGACCCGTGGGAACCGGGCAACCGGGTTCACCCCACCTTTCATCTTGTTCGACTTGCTTTCTCCGCCATCTTTTGCACCGGACTCTCAACGAGTTACCGGAACCGATATGTTGCGTGGCATCATTTTTGGATTCGCCGTTGTGGCCCCTTTCTTTCCACCACGGTGACAAATGCTCCTTATCATCTTCATGTTAACTTTTACTAAAAATTGCATAAAACTTGATCATGTCATCCGCATCATGTTAACAACATTAATATGTTTAAAATGTTGTTTGCTTTAAGAATTGCTAAACATGCATATGGGGTTTTTCCGGAATTGTTGTTGTAGTTTCCGGCCTCATTTAAACTTGTTGCCATGTATTGCATCATATATAAACTTGTTGTGCATCCTATGTAGACTTGTCTTGCATCCTACATGGTTGAGCATATTCACATGTTGCTTGTGTTGTTTTTCTGTGCTTCCTACCTTGCCATGTATTGCTTCCTGTATAGACTTGTCATGCATCATACCTTGCCATGTATTGCATCATATAGACTTGTGTTATTTTTCTGTGCTTCCTACCTTGCCATGTTGTGCTTCATGTATAGACTTGTTGTGCATCCTGTGTAGAACTGTTTTGCATCATACTTGGTTGAGCATATTGTCATGTCTCGTGTGGTGTGTTTACCGTGTTGCTTGTTTCTTTCCGGTTTGCTTCCCTCGTTAGCTTCGGGTTCGTTCCGGAGTTGTGAGGTTCTGTTCGACTACTTCATGGATCCGTTCTTCTTCCTTGCGGAATCCCAGGCAAGATGATCATACCCTTGGATACCTTTACTACCATTGCCATGCTTAGTTGTCTCAATGCTATCGTTACATGTCGCGCTACCCATCTTTTATGTCAGCCTCTCTTTGTTGCCATGAAACCTCTAACCTTTGACACCTTCCTAGCAAAACCATTGTTTGGCTATGTTACCCGCTTGCTCAACCCCTCTTATAGCGTTGTTAGTTGCAGGTGAAGATGAAGATCGTTCCAGGTGGGAATCTATTGTTGGAATATCACAATATCTATTATTATTGTTAACACACCTATATACTGGGCATGGGTGGAAGGCTTGGCCTTTTTCTCGGTGTTTTGTTCCACTCATGCCACCTTAGGCGCCGATAAACCGGCATTATGTTCCTTGATTTTGCGTTCCTTACACGATGGGTATATGGGGACCCCTTGACACTTCGACTTTGAATAAAACTCCTCCAGCAAGGCCCAACATTGGTTTTAATTTGCCTCATAATAACAACTTAATTAATTAATTAAATTTGCATAGGGGGTTGCACCCTCAAGATTCTTTCTACATAGCAGGGGGGCCAGTGCTGATGGTGTTGGTCCCAAACTAGAGCCACTTGCGGTGCCACCCAGTTATCTGGGGTCTTCGGTTACTGTACGTACTGCTCATCCGGACGTGGCCTGAGACGAGATACGCGCGGCTACTATCAGGGTGTCGGCACGCCGGGAGGTCTTGCTGGACTTGTTTTACCATTGTCGAAATGTCTTGTGCACCGGGATGCCAAGCCTGATCGGATTTTCCCTAAGATAAGGGGTGATGATATTATATTTATCACTTCAGCTGATCGTGAGAGCCTGTGATGGGCTAAGTTGGGACACCCCTGCAGGGTTATGATCTTTCGAAAGCCGTGCCCGCGGTTATGTGGCAGATTGGAATTTGTTAATGTTCGGTTGTAGAAAACTTGACAGAGGATCCAAAGTAAAACACACAACTGTGTGAGTAACCGTGACTGTCTCTTTTCACTTTGAGAAGAGAACATGGTGGGGTTATGTTTGACTCATAGGTAGTTGATACGTCCCAAACGTATCTATAATTTCTGCTTGCTCCATGCATGTTTTGGGTGATATTGCTATGCTTTTGATACACTTTCGTACACTTTTGATCATATTTGGACTAACCTATTAACTCAGTGCACCCCAGTGCCAGTTTCTATTTTCTGCTGTTTTTGTATTTCAGGTTTTCCCATTACTTAAATTGCCAGAAAAATTCCGGGAAAAATATATAAAAAATCAGCGCTCCAGAAGCTTCCATGTGCCAGAAGTGGGGCCAAAGGGGGGCCAGAGGGGCGCCAGGCGCCCTGATGGCGCGGCCCCACCCCTGGCCGCGCCGGGGGGCCGCCTGGGGGGCTCCCACCTCCTCTGGTGCCCTACTTGGCCTCCTATTTATTCTCCCGTCGCGGAAACCCTGATTCCAGAACCCTTTTCTCCAGAAGCAATTCCGATCTCCGCCGCCATCGCCACCAAGTTTCGGGGGACCAGAATTCCTGTGCCGGCATCCTGCCGGGACGGGGAAGTGCCCCCGGATTCATCTCCATCGACGTTGCTTCCTCCCTCCATGATGCGGGAGTAGTTCCTCCTCAGGGCTGAGGTTTCTACCAGTAGCTATGTGGTCAGTTCTCTCTCCCATGATGTGATCTTCGTTGTGATCATAGGCTATGTTAATCTAGGGTGATCCCATGATATTTCCCCTTCCTCTATGTATTGGATTGATGTACTCACTTGTCTTTATCTAGTATAATCCCCGAGACCAAGGTGACAGCGGTCTATTGGACATGGATTAGAAGAATATTTTCATGAGTGATTTCCTCTTTTGTGTGTTGATTGAAGATTGAGAGTCTCTTGGTGCTTGTCTTTGACTATCCTTGAGATATGTTGTGGTGATTGTGGTACTCTCTTTGGATGGCCGCGGTGACATTGGGAAATCCATAGATTGAGAACTACGAACTTTGAGGTGTGCTTTTGTAGCCCTACATAATTCTCGTCCTCTCTTGACCACAAAGGAATGACCTCCGAGTGCGTCTCCATTGCATGTTCTATGGGAAATAGCATGTGATTAGACTATGTTAATGTTGTTGGGAGTTGCCACTAGTGAAAGTATGAAGCCTAGGCCTTGTTTCCACCATTGCAATACCATTTGTGCTCACGTTTACCACTTGTTTGCTTGCTGCACTTTTTATTACAGATTTATATTACTTTGCTTTGCCACTCCTATCATCTATATTTTACCATCTCTTCGCTGAACAAGTGCACCTATACAACTCCTAGTTGTATTAGGTGTGTTGGGGACACAAGAGACTTCTTGTATCTTAGTTGCAGGGTTGCTTGAGAGATACCATCTTCAACCTCTACTTCCCTGAGTTCGATAAACCTTAGGTCATCCACTTGAGGGAAATTGCTGCTGTCCTACAAACCTCTGCGCTTGGAGGCCCAACATAGTCTACAAGAATAGAAGCGTGTGTAGACATCAAGCTATTTCTGGCGCCGTTGCCGGGGAAGTAAGTGTTTGAAGGTATATCTTTAGATCTTGAAATTAAATCTTTTTGTTTCTTGTTTTTAGTTTCACTAGTTATGTTTATGGAAAACCGCACTCTTAGTTCGCTGCTTGGGGAAGGCCGCTTTACCACACCCGTGGTAGAGAAGTCTCCTCCACCTACTGAATGTATCCCGTTCCAAATACCATTTGGGATAATTGAAATAATTAGGAATGATAGTTATGATGGGACAGTCAATCCTAGTATTCATTTGTTGAAACTTACAGAACTTTGTGAGTTGTTTAAGATTTCAGGTTTGACAAGAGATGGAGTCATGAGGAAATTATTTGCCTTGTCACTGAAAGGAAAAGCATTGGAATGGTATAGGCTACTAGATGACTCTCACCTGCTGGATTGGGAAGAGATCCAGTCTCTCTTTTACTCCAAGTTTTATCCTCTTCATGAAGTCCATGAGAATAGGAATAATGTTTATAATTTCTATCCTCATGACGGAGAGAGCATAGCTCAAGCTTGGGGGAGACTGAAAACGTTAATGCTAAAATGTCCTAACCATGGGCTCCCCAAAGATATGATTATTACTAATTTCTATGCGAGGCTCTCTCGACGGGATAAAGATTTGCTCGATGCTTCCTCTATGGGTTCTTTCACAAACGAAAAGATTGATGCTAAATGGGAACTCCTTGAAAGAATTCAACGCAACACTGAAGATTGGGAGATCGACAAAGGTAAAGAGTCAGGTATAATTTATGAGTATGATTGCATTAAGTCCTTTGTTGAAACTACAAGTTTTAATAAGTTTAGTGCTAAGTTTGGGTTTGATTCTGAACTCCTTGTTGATTTCCTCAAGTCTTTTGCTTCATATCTTAATATGCCTAAGGAGGATTGGATCAAGCATCATGAACCTTTTAAAGAGATTTGCAAAGAAAATGAAATTGTTCATGATGATTGCAACATGCATGATCCAATTCCTAAAAATGAAGTTTTATATAAGCATGTTAATTTTTGTGGAGTGGATAGACCTTGTGAAAGGCCTATGATTGAAGAAGAGAAGTATTGTAAGCAACATAAGCATGAAAGAACAATCACTTGGGTCAAAGATTTAAATGAAATTGCTAGAGAATTGCGTGACCTTTATCCTTTTACTTGTGAACTTTGCTGTATAGAGGGTCACTTTAATTTTCAATGCATGCACTTTCAAAACATAACTGTTAACCAGTTGTGTGATAACATGATCACCCCTGATCTTTATGATGAGCTTATGTTATTTTTGATGTGTGAAGAGTTATCAGAAAAGACTTCTTGGCTAGATGTTAATGCCATAGGAATAAAAACACTTTGCAAAATTGCCATCTCTATTGTGTTGTTAATTGCCATAAAAATGATTACATAAGTAAGATTAGAAAGGAGGGAACTTTACCAAAGTATAAAAAAGTCTCTTATATTTCTGCTAATAAAAAGGAGAGTTTCTCCCAAGTTTCCCCTATTGTTTCTAATGATAAACCAGGATATGTGGAGAAGCTTCATCTCCAACCACTCCCTCCTAAGGTGAAGAAGAAGAAAAAGAAGAGGAGGAGGAAGAGGAGCAAGAAGGAAGAAGAATGGGTATCAACCTGGCCTGGGCATATTCCTCCCATCAACTTTTATCCTAACGGTTGTAAGTTTAAAGAAGAAGGTGAAGTTTATTGCCTTAATTATCATCTTGATGATACGTCCGTAGGTACTATTGAAGATGATTTTGATTATGATATGCATGTTACTTATTGTGATTGGGAAAATGATGATAATGCTACTTATGATCTTGAAAATCTTTTTGGTACCAACTCTGGAAGTGATGATAGGGAAAGCTCTAAGCTTGGGGATGATAGGATTGCAAATCCTTTACCCACTAGTGATGTGATAATTGATAATTCTTTTGCTAATAAGAATAAAGACAACATGTTTACAAATATAGTTGCTAGCAATGATAATGCTCTTCTCTACTATGATGATGTTATAACTCCAATCTATAGTGATTATAAAGGTACCTATGACATAAGGAGAAATTATCCTTATGAAACTTGTCATAATCATGGAGGGAATTACTCCCTTGTTGAACACCATCTTCCTAATACACAATTAATCTATAGTGTTCAAGTTGTTTATGATAGTCCTACTCCCACTATTACCAATGAGAAAGATTATGCTTATGTGGAGAGTAAGAGTACCTTTTTGCATGTGGATCATGGTAACAATGCTTTATGTGATGCTTATATTGTTGAGTTTATTCGTGATCCCACTGAAAATTATTATGAGAAGGGAACATATGCTTATAGATATTTCAATAATATCAAGTTCCCTCTCTTTATGTTGAAGGTTTTGAAGCTGCACTTGTTTTGTCTTCCTATGCTTATTGCTTTGTGCTTCAATGAATTATTCTATTGCAATATTCCTATGCATAGGAAGCATGTTAGGCTTAAATGTGTTTGGTATTTGCTTCTTGATGCTCTCTTTTGTTCTTCAACTCTTATTCCTACGAGAGCATCATTAAAGTCTTAAGCCTATCTTTATGGCTATAAAGAAAGAGCTCTAGGGAGACAACCCTTGTTATCTTTGCTTTCAGTTTGTTCTTTCAGTTTTTAGTGGTCTTGATGTTTGTTACTACTGTAGCAACATCATTGTATCTTTATTTTTCAGCTTTGTGCCAATTTTAGCCTCTGATTACAAGAAAGTTCAAAAGTTGTGACATGCTGTCCAGAAAACAGATTCTGTCCTTGGAAACAAAAATTCGAATAAAATCACCAGGTCATCTTTTTGATCTAAATTTTTTTGACAGCATGCTCTATACAATTGGCTTTCGAGCGTCCGTTCTCAGTTTTTTGATTTGAGTTGCAGAAGTACCCCAAAAAATTATTTACTACCTGCTGGTCTGTTTTTCACAGATTCTGCCATGTTTTGCCTTTTCTTCCTTTTGCAGACCTTAAGCTTGCTTTTTCTTTGCAAAAACTTTTTGGCGATCTTGAGAAACAGTAGACCTTCAAGAATATCTTTGTTTCCAGTAGAGAAAAATTATTTTATTGTGGGTACTAACCTCTCTAATCAGATTATGATGAGTTATGTATGAAGGGAGTTTTCAAGTGTGCGAGGGAAGATGATAAAAGAAGATTCAGGAGTGTCAAACGCTCAAGCTTGGGGATGCCCCCATGCACCCCCAAGAAATATCCAAGGAGACTCAAGCATCTAAGCTTGGGGATGCCCCCGTGCATCCCCTTCTCCATCAACAATTATCAGTTCGTCCTTCGTTCCACTATATTTTTATCACTTCATGCGTTATGTGCTATGCTTGGAGCGTCTTGCTCTTTTCTTTTTAGTTTATTTAGTTTTACTTGCTGTTCTTAACAAGTTGGATCCTAGCCTTCATTGTTTGGGAGAGAAACACGCTCCACTCCACTGTAGAACACAACATAGGCTTGCATGCGTATCTTCTTGTGTGTGTTCTTTATCTTTTCATAGCTGCTGTCATGCTTAGCTCTTAGTTTTCATGCTTATCTTTTTAAGAGCTTTTGTTTAGGTTGTTGCTTCTGGAACTCTCTTGAGTTATCATGCTAATATTGTTAAGAGAGTTGGCTTCTGTGGCACTGGTTGATATGTCTATGATAAAAATGCTATGTGCATAATGGTGCTTAGTAGTTCATGTTTTCTTATGGTTAGTCTCAAATAGCTGGGGGTTCTTAATGTGTTATTGAAGTACCAGCATGATTGGTTTGCCTATGATGTGGTATGGTTTAGTGATATCTTCCTCTAAGAATTTATTTTGATTGACTTGGCATATGCTCACGCATATTTAAGACTGTAAAGAAAGTCTATCAAGCCTTGATGATCTTTAATTTCTGAGTAGTGATATAACTTCCATGCCCGATTCAATGTTGCTTTGTCGCTCTGCATGATTATGGCCGTCATTGCTCTCTTAGTTGGTCGCTCCTAGTCTTTTGCTAGCCTTCACCTGTACTAAGCGGTCTGACTGCTTGTGCATCCGAAATCCTTGAAACCAGTTATGCCATATGAGTCCATCATACCTTCCTATATATGGTATTTACTTGCCATTCCTAACGAAGACTTTCTTGTACCATCTCAAAATTATTCAAAAGCATTTCTCTTTTGTGCCTCTGTTTTAGCTCATGAGGAAGTAGTAGGTAATTCATGATCTTCTTATGTTGGACAAATTTTACCCCGGGATTGCATGTCTAATCTGCAAACCCCTAATACGAGGAGGGACTGGCATGAGTGCGCCCAGCTCACAAAAGATAATAGCAACAAACAAACCCTCCTTCACGCTTTGTTCATGAGAAATCAGGAAACTCTTGCAGTGATAAACAAAGGAGATTAAGGGGATGTGATCATCCCCGCGTGGGAGCCGTTCCTCAAAACTTGTCCAGCATAAGAAGTAATTGGGTTATCTACTAGCATTCGTTGACGAATTATGCACCTCCCAAAAGCTTTTTATCTATGTTTTTAAAACCACGAGCTCTGGTACTTGTTTAGTCTTTGCTTCCAGCCACGCGTTTTCAACCTTGCCATCAAAATCCATGGTTCAAGAGTCTCCACCTTCTTTCTTTAAAGCACCAACTATTGAGAGCATGATTGTCATTCTAAGTGTAATGTGCATTGTCCGTTGTCTTCTGCATGATTGTGATATCGCTTATTCTGAAATCATTGTATCTAGTCGTCACTTAAAACTTCGGAGGTGCTCCTGCATTTATGTTTTGCTTCACTAAAGGGGGCAAGCGAGGTATCACTTTGTCATGTTTGCACACCATGCTCACTACAAATCTATTGGGTGTTTCAGTATCATATTGTAAACTTTCAGTTCTTTGTGATATTCACATGAGGTAACTTAATTACTAAAGATTCATTATCTCAATAAGCGTTGTTAGTTGCAGGTGAAGATGAAGATCGTTCCAGGTGGGAACCTATTGTTGGAATATCACAATATCTATTATTATTATTAACACACCTATATACTGGGCATGGGTGGAAGGCTTGGCCTTTTGCTCGGTGTTTTGTTCCACTCATGCCACCTTAGGCGCCGATAAACCGGCATTATGTTCCTTGATTTTGCGTTCCTTACACGATGGGTATATGGGGACCCCTTGACACTTCGACTTTGAATAAAACTCCTCCAGCAAGGCCCAACATTGGTTTTAATTTGCCTCATAATAACAACTTAATTAATGAATTAAATTTGCATAGGGGGTCGCACCCTCGAGATTCTTTCTACATAGCAGGGGGGCCAGTGCTGATGGTGTTGGTCCCAAACTAGAGCCACTTGCGGTGCCACCCAGTTATCTGGGGTCTTCGGTTACTGTATGTACTGCTCATCCGGACGTGGCCTGAGACGAGATACGCGCGGCTACTATCAGGGTGTCGGTACGCCGGGAGGTCTTGCTGGACTTGTTTTACCATTGTCGAAATGTCTTGTGCACCGGGATGCCGAGCCTGATCGGATTTTCCCTAAGATAAGGGGTGACGATATTATATTTATCACTTCAGCTGATCGTGAGAGCCTGTGATGGGCTAAGTTGGGACACCCCTACAGGGTTATGATCTTTCGAAAGCCGTGCCCGCGGTTATGTGGCAGATTGGAATTTGTTAATGTCCGGTTGTAGAAATCTTGACAGAGGATCCGAAGTAAAACACACAACTGTGTGGGTAACCGTGAATGTCTCTTTTCACTTTGAGAAGAGAACACGGTGGGGTTATGTTTGACTCGTAGGTAGTTGATACGTCCCAAACGTATCTATAATTTCTGCTTGCTCCATCCATGTTTTGGGTGATATTGCTATGCTTTTGATACACTTTCGTACACTTTTGATCATATTTGGACTAACCTATTAACTCAGTGCACCCCAGTGCCAGTTTCTGTTTTCTGCTGTTTTTGTATTTCAGGTTTTCCCATTACTTAAATTGCCAGAAAAATTCCGGGAAAAATATATAAAAAATCAGCGCTCCAGAAGCTTCCATGTGCCAGAAGTGGGGCCAAAGGGGGGCCAGAGGGGCCCCAGGCGCCCTGATGGCGCGGCCCCACCCCTGGCCACGCCGGGGGGCCGCCTGGGGGGCTCCCACCTCCTCTGGTGCCCTACTTGGCCTCCTATTTATTCTCCCGTCGCGGAAACCCTGATTCCAGAACCCTTTTCTCCAGAAGCAATTCCGATCTCCGCCGCCATCGCCACCAAGTTTCGGGGGACCAGAATTCCTGTGTCGGCATCCTGCCGGGACGGGGAAGTGCCCCCGGATTCATCTCCATCAACGTTGCTTCCTCCCTCCATGATGCGGGAGTAGTTCCTCCTCGGGGCTGAGGTTTCTACCAGTAGCTATGTGGTCAATTCTCTCTCCCATGATGTGATCTTCGTTGTGATCATAGGCTATGTTAATCTAGGGTGATCCCATGATATTTCCCCTTCCTCTATGTATTGGATTGATGTACTCACTTGTCTTTATCTAGTATAATCCCCGAGACCAAGGTGACAGCGGTCTATTGGACATGGATTAGAAGAATATTTTCATGAGTGATTTCCTCTTTTGTGTGTTGATTGAAGATTGAGAGTCTCTTGGTGCTTGTCTTTGACTATCCTTGATATATGTTGTGGTGATTGTGGTACTCTCTTTGGATGGCCGCGGTGACATTGGGAAATCCATAGATTGAGAACTACGAACTTTGAGGTGTGCTTTTGTAGCCCTACATAATTCTCGTCCTCTCTTGACCACAAAGGAATGACCTCCGAGTGCGTCTCCATTGCATGTTTTATGGGAAATAGCATGTGATTAGACTATGTTAATGTTGTTGGGAGTTGCCACTAGTGAAAGTATGAAGCCTAGGCCTTGTTTCCACCATTGCAATACCATTTGTGCTCACGTTTACCACTTGTTTGCTTGCTGCACTTTTTATTACAGATTTATATTACTTTGCTTTGCCACTCCTATCATCCATATTTTACCATCTCTTCGCCGAACTAGTGCACCTATACAACTCCTAGTTGTATTAGGTGTGTTGGGGACACAAGAGACTTCTTGTATCTTAGTTGCAGGGTTGCTTGAGAGAGACCATCTTCAACCTCTACTTCCCTGAGTTTGATAAACCTTAGGTCATCCACTTGAGGGAAATTGCTGCTGTCCTACAAACCTCTGCGCTTGGAGGCCCAACATAGTCTACAAGAATAGAAGCGTGTGTAGACATAAGTAGTTCAGGATCTTTAGCGATCACTACTAGTTTACGACCATTTGCGTAGATGCTCATCTTATTCTTGTACTCGTAAGTTAGCCACCATATATTCCTTAGCCGCTGCTGCAACCTCACCACTACCCTTTTCCATACCCTTAAAGCTTTGCTAGTCTTGATACCCATGGTTATGGGATTGCTGAGTCCTCGTGGCTCACAGATACTACAACACTAGATGCAGGTTCAGCCGAGATTGACGCAGGAGATGGGTCAGAACTTCTGGGAGTTTCACGAAGAGTGTGGCCGTATGCTTGTGACGTTTTCGACGATCAGTAGTGGTTTCTACTAGGGGCGATTCGGACCTGTGGCTTTATGTATTTTGGTATCTTTCTTTTGGATCTTCGCCCGTAGTCGGGTTGTGATGTTTTGAATGATGATTTGCTTATGTAATGTATTGTGTGACGTGGCGAGTGTAAGCCAACTATCCTTTTGCAATTTCATGCCTATTTTACATGAGTCGTGCAAAGATACCGAACTTGAGATCATTCCAGAATGGGCTTATACCTTTAAGTCGTGCCTCGACACGTAGGAGGTATAGTCCCATCCTGGGCATTACAAGTTTTGAGTCAAGGGCTTGACTATCTCACTATGATCATGAGAGTACAAAAGAAAATATAAAAAGTATCAAAGAGATCATATTGATCTTATGGAAAGTAATGACTTCACATGTCAAGAGTATGATGAATAAAAGTTGTTGAGAGTTGACAAACAAAGTGTTGGTCATCATTGCAATTAATAGGAAGTAATAAAGAAAGAGAGGTTTTACATACAAATATACTATCTTGGACATCTTTTATGATTGTGAACACTCATTAAAATATGACATGCTAAAAGAGTTGATGTTGGACAAGGAAGAAAACATAATGGGTTATGTCTTCTTATATCCAAAATAAAGTATATTGTCATGGATCATCCAACATGTGGAGCTTGCCTTTCCCCCTCATGCTAGCCAAACTCCTTGCACCAAGTAGAGATACTACTTGTGCTTCCATACATCCCTAAACCCAGTTTTGCCATGAGAGTCCACCATACCTACCCATGGATTGAGTAAGATCCTTCAAGTAAGTTGTCATTGTTGCAACTCTCTAAAATATGTACGATCTATTAGTGTGGAGAAAATAAGCTTCATAGGATCTTGTGATATGGAAGTAATAAAAGCGACGGACTACATAATAAAGGTCCCTATCACAAGTGGCAATATAAAGTGACGTTCTTTTGCGCTAAGATTTTGTACATCCAACCATAAAAGCACTTGACAACCTCTGCTTCCCTCTGCAAAGGGCCTATCTTTTGTTCTTACCTTATAAGAGTCATGGTGATCTTCACCTTTCCTTTTTACATTTTATCCTTTGGCAAGCACATTGTGTTGGAAAGATCCTAACATATATACCCACTTGGATTTAAGTTATCATGATCTATTACTGTTGACATTACCCTTGAGGTAAAAGGTTGGGAGGCAACACAATAAGCCCCTATCTTTCTCTATGTCCGATTAAAACTCAATACCCATAAGTATTGCGTGAGTGTTAGCAATTGTGAAAGACTAAATGATAGTTGACTATGTGGACTTGCCGAAAATCTCTTATATTGACTCTTTCCGATGTTATGATAAATTGCAATTGCTTCAATGACCGAGATTAAAGTTTCTTAGTTTTCAATGAAGTTTCTGATTCATACTTGACATTGTGAATAGATTGTTACTTTAGCATAAGAATCATATGACAATATATATATATATATATATATATATATATATATATATATATGTCGCTGTTATAAAAATGATCATGATGCCCTCATGTCCGTATTTTATTTTTTCGACACCTCTATCTCTAAACATGCATATTTTTCGATATCGGCTTTCGCTTGAGGGCAAGCGAGATTTAAGCTTGGGGGAGTTGATACGTCCATTTTGCATCATGATTTTATGTTGATATTTATTGCACTTTGGGTTGTTATTACACATTATGTCACAATACTTATGCCTTTTCTCTCTTATTCTACAAGGTTTACATGAAGAGGGAGAATGCCGACAGCTGGAATTATGGGCTGGAAAAGGAGCAAAAATTGGAGACCTATTCTGCACAACTCAAAAATCCATGAAACTCCACGAAACTCCGTTTCAGAAAATATAAAAAATAACTAGCGAAAGAAATACAAGAGGGGGGTCACCCACTGACCACAAGGGTGGGGGCGCCCCCTGCCTCGTGGGCCACCTGATGACCCCCCGGTGCCCATTTTCTGCTACATGAGGTGTCTTGACCTGGAAAAAATCAAGAGGAGGCTTTCGGGACGAAGCGCCGCCGTCTCGAGGTGGAACATGGGCGAAACCAATCTAGGGCTCCGGCGGAGCTGTTCTGCCGGGGACACTTCCCTCCGGGAGGGGGAAATCGTCGCCATCGTCATCACCAACAACTCTTCCATCTTGGGGAGGGTTATCTTCATCAACATCTTCACCAGCACCATCTCCTCTCAAACCCTACTTCATTTCTTGTATCCAATCTTTGTATCAAAACCTCAGATTGGTACCTGTAGGTTGCTAGTAGTGCTGATTACTCCTTGTAGTTGATGCTAGTTGGTTTACTTGGTGGAAGATCATATGTTTAGATCCTATATGCATATTAATACCCCTATGATTATGAACATGAATATGCTTTGTGAGTAGTTATGTTTGTTGCTGAGGACATGGGAGAAGTCTTGCTACAAGTAGTCATGTGAATTTGGTATTCGTTCGATATTTTGATGAGATGTATGTTGTCTTTCCTCTAGTGGTTTCATGTGAACGTCGACTACATGACACTTCACCATTGTTTGGGCCTAGAGGAAGGCATTGGGAAATAATAAGTAGATGATGGGTTGCTAGAGTGACAGAAGCTTAAACCCTAGTTTATGCATTGCTTCGTAAGGGGCTGATTTGGATCTATGTTTCATGCTATGGTTAGGTTTACCTTAATACTTCTTTTGTAGTTGTGGATGCTTTTAATAGAGGTTGATCATAAGTGGTAAGCTTGTCCAAGTAAGGACAGCACCCAAGCACCGGTCCACCCACATACCAAATTATCAAAATAACGAACGCGAATCATATGAGCGTGAGGAAAACTAGCTTGACGATAATTCCCATGTGTCCTCGGGAGCGGTTTTCCTTATTTAAGAGTTTGTACAGGCTTGTCCTTTGATACAAAAATATTGGGCCATATTGCTGCACCTTATTTACTTTTGCTACTCGTTACTGCTACCAATTACCCTATTACAAAACTATCTGTTACCGATAATTTCAGTGCTTGCAAAGAATACCTTACTGAAAACTGCCTATCATTTCCTTCTGCTCCTCGTTGGGTTCGACACTCTTACTTATCGAAAGGACTATGATAGATCCCCTACACTTGTGGGTCATCACCGAGGTGTGTAACTGTCGAGCGGGGCACCACACACGGCTAGAAACAATTGATGTGTGTTCTAGGGGTGCCCTCCCCACGTATATAAAGGAGGGAGGGGGAGGAGGCGGACGGCCTAGGGGGCGCGCCAAGCATAGGGAGTCCTACTAGGACTCCCAAGTCCTAGTATGATTCCCTTTCCTATTCGGAGTAGGAGAGAAGGAAAGGGAGGGAGAGGGAGAAGGAAAGGTGGGCCGCGCCCCCACCCTGTTTCAAATTCGCTTTGGGTAGGGGGCAGGCGCGCGCCACCTCTTGGCCCTTCTCCCCTCTCTCCACTAAAGCCTAATAAGGCCCATTACTTCTCCCAGTGAATTCCGGTAACTCCCCGGTACTCCGAAAAATACCTGAATCACTCGGAACCTTTATGATGTCCGAATATAGCCTTCCAATATATGAATCTTTACCTCTCGACCATTTCGAGACTCCTCGTCATGTCCGTGATCTCATCCGGGACTCCGAACAAACTTCAATCATCAAAACACATAACTCATAATACAAATCGTCATCGAACGTTAAGCGTGCGGACCCTACGGGTTCGAGAACTATGTAGACATGACCGAGAAACATTTCTGGTTAATAACCGACAGTTGAACCTGGATGCTCATATTGGTTCCTACATATTCTACGAAGATCTTTATCGGTCAAACCGCATAACAACATACGTTGTTCCCTTTGTCATCGGTATATTACTTGCCCGAGATTCCATTGTCGGTATCATCATACCTAGTTCAATCTCATTTCCGGCGAGTCTATTTACACATTCCCTAGTGCATCATACCGCAACTAACTCATTAGTCACATTGCTTGCAAGGCTTATAGTGATGTGCATTACCGAGAGGGCCCAGAGATACCTCTCCGTTACAGAGAGTGACAAATCCTAATCTTGATCTATGCCAACCCAGCAAACACCTTCGGAGACACCTATAGAGCATCTTTATAATCACACAGTTACGTTGTGACGTTTGATAGCACACAAGGTGTTCCTCCGGTATTCGGGAGTTGCATAATCTCATAGTCAGAGGAACATGTATAAGTCATGAATAAAGCGATAGCAATAGAACTAAATGATCGTTATGCCAAGCTAACAGATGGGTCTTGTCCATCACGTCATTCCCCTAATGATGTGATCTCATTCATCACATGACAACGCATGTCTATGGTTAGGAAACTTAACCATCTTTGATTAACGAGCTAGTCTAGTAGAGGCATACTAGGGACACTCTGTTTTGTCTATGTATTCACACATGTATCAAGTTTCCGGTTAATACAATTCTAGCATGAATAAAAGACATTTATCATGATATATAAGGAAATATAAATAACAACTTTAGTATTGCCTCTAGGGCATATTTCCTTCAGTCTCCCACTTGCACTAGAGTCAATAATCTAGTTCACATTGCCATGTGATTTAATACCGATAGTTCACATCGTTATGTGAATAACACCCATAGTTCACATTGCCATGTGACCAACACCCAAAGGGTTTACAGGAGTCAATAATCTAGTTCACATCACCATGTGATTAACACCCAAAGAGTACTAAGGTGTGATCATGTTTTGCTTCGTGAGAGAAGTTTAGTCAGTGGGTCTGTTACATTCAGATCCGTATGTATTTCGCAAATTTCTATGTCTACAATGCTCTGCATGGAGATACTCTAGCCAATTGCTCCCACTTTCAATACGCATCCAGATTGATATTTAGAGTCATCTAGATTAGTGTCAAAGCTTGTATCGGCGTAACTCTTTACGACAAACTCTTTATCACCTCCATAATCGAGAAACATTTCCTTAGTTCTCCAGTTACTAAGGATATTTGAACACTATCCGGTGATCTACTCCTGGATCACTATTGCACCTCCTTGCTAAACTCATGGCAAGGTACACAAGAAGTTTGGCACACAGCATGGCATACTTTATAGAACCTATGGTTGTGGCATAGAGAATGACTTTCATTCTCTCTATTTTTCTGTAGTGGTCGGGCTTTGAGTCTTACTCAACTTCACACCTTACAAATCAGGCAAGAACTCCTTCTTTGACTGATCCATTTTGAACTACTTCAAAATTTTATCAAGGTATGTACTTAATCAAAAGTCTTATCAAGGGTCTTGATCTATCTCTATAGATCGTGCCCAATATGTAAGCAGCTTCACCGAGGTCTTTTATTGAAAAACTCCTTTTAAAAATCCTTTATGCTTTACAGAAAATTCTACATCATTTCCGATCATCAATATGTCATTCACATATACTTATCAGAAATGTTGTAGTGCTCCCACTCACGTTCTTGCAAATCCAGGCTTTATCGTAAGTATGTATAAATCCATATGCTTTGATCACCTCATCAAAGCGTATATTCCAACTCTGAGATGCTTGCACCAGTCCATAGATGGATCGCTGGAGCTTGCACACTTTGTTAGCACCTTTAGGATCGACAAAACCATCTGGTTGAATGATATACAACTCTTCTTTGAGAAATCCATTAAGGAATGCAGTTTTGACATACATTTGCCAGATTTCATAAAATGCGGCAATTGCTAACATGATTCGGACAGACTTAAGCATCGCTATGGGTGACAAGGTCTCATCGTAGTCAACTCCTTGAACTTGTCGAAAACCTTTCGCAACAAGTCGAGCTTTGTAGACGGTCACATTACCATCAGCGTCAGTCTTCTTCTTAAAGATCCATATATTTTCTATGGCTTGCCGATCATCGGGAAAGTCAACCAAAGTCCACACTTTGTTCTCATACATGGATCCCATCTCAAATTTCATGGCTTCAAGCCATTTCGTGGAATCTCGGCTCATCATCGCTTCATCATAGTTCGCAGGTTCGTCATGGTCTAGTAACATGACTTCCATAACTGGGTTACCGTACCACTCTGGCGCGGAACGTGCTCTGGTTGACCTACGAGGTTTGGTAGTTTACTTGATCCAAAGTTTCATGATCATCACCATTAGCTTCCTCACTAATTGGTGTAGGCATCACAGGAACAATTTTCTGTGATGAGCTATTCTCCAATTCTAGAGAAGGTACAGTTACCTCATCAAGTTATACCTTCCTCCCACTCACTTCTTTAGAGAGAAACTAATTCTCTAGAAAGAATCCATTTTTAGCAACAAATTTTTTTGCCTTCGGATCTGTGATAGAAGGTGTACACAAAAGTTTCTTTTGGGTATCTTATGAAGATGCATTTCTCCTATTTGGGTTCGAGCTTATTAGGCTGAAGCTTTTTCACATAAGCATCGCAACCCCAAACTTTAGGAAACGACAACTTTGGTTTCTTGCCAAACCAAAGTTCATATGGTGTCGTCTCAACGGATTTGGATGGTGCCCTATTTAACGTGAATGAAGTTGTCTCTAATGCATAACCCCAAAATGATAGTGGTGAATCGGTAAGAGGCATCATAGATCGCACCATATCTAATAAAGTACGGTTATGACGTTCGGACACACCATTACACTGTGGTGTTTCAGGTGGCGTGAGTTGCGAAACTATTCCACATTGATTTAAATGAAGACCAAACTCGTAACTCAAATATTCGCTTCCGCGATCAGATCATAGAAACTTTATTTTCTTGTTACGATGATTCTCTACTTCACTCTGAAATTCTTTGAACTTCTCAAATGTTTCAGACTTGTGTTTCATCAAGTAGATATACTCATATCTGCTCAAATCATCTGTGAAGGTCAGAAAATAATGATACCTGCCGCGAGCCTCAACACTCATCGGACCACATACATTTGTATGTATTATTTCCAATAAGTCATTGGCTCGCTCCATTATTCCGGAGAACGGAGTTTTAGTCATCTTGCCCATGAGACATAGTTTGCAAGCATCAAGTGATTCCAAAAGTCCATCAACATGGAGTTTCTTCATGAGTTTTACACCAATATGACTTGAACGACAGTGCCACAAGCATGTTGCACTATCATTATCAACTCTGCATCTTTTGGCTTAAATGTTATGAATATGTGTATTACTACGATCAACTCCGCCTATGTTGTCTCAACATAGCCGGTCTCCGCCTATGTTGTCTCAACATAGCCGGTCCCAAGCCCGGGTAAAGGAGGAGGGTTGTGTTAGGCTTGGCGAGCCAAAGTGAAAACTCAGCTACTCTTATGGAGATGAAACCCAAAAGATTTTCGTTGGGGCGTAACCCTCTCAGCGACGCGCCACATCGGAACCCGGGTGTGGTGTCAAATGGGCAAGGCCCGGGACGTCACCCCCTTGGTGGCGCGCCGTATCTTGATCTGGATACGGTGGCAAGTGAGCGAGGATCGGGTCGTCGCATCCTTAGTGGCGCGCTACATCGGCGCCCGGATGTAGTGGAAAATGAGCAAGGGTCTTCGCATTTGACTCGACGAGTGCGAAGGGTAAGGAAGCTAGCCGAGCCTAGGAGGATCCGCTTAGGTAGCTGGAACGTAGGGTCCCTGACAGGGAAGCTTCGGGAGCTAGTCGATGCAGCGGTGAGGAGAAGTGTTGATATCCTTTGCGTCCAAGAAACCAAGTGGAGGGGACAGAAGGCAAAGGAGGTGGAGGGTACCGGCTTCAAGCAGTGGTACACCGGGTTGGCTGCAAACAGGAATGGCGTAGGCATCTTGATCAACAAGAGCCTCAAGCATGGAGTGGTGGACGTCACGAGATGTGGGGACCGGATTATCCTGGTCAAGCTGGTAGTTGGGGACTTAGTTCTCAATGTTATCAGCGCGTATGCCCCGCAAGTAGGCCACACTGAGAACACCAAGAGGGAGTTCTGGGAAGGTCTGGAAGACATGGTTAGGAGTGTACCGATTGGTGAGAAGCTCTTCATAGGAGGAGACCTCAATGGCCACGTGGGTACATCTAACACAGGTTTTGAAGGGGTGCATGGGGGCTTTGGCTATGGCACCAGGAATCAGGAAGGAGAAGATGTCTTAAGCTTTGCTCTAGCCTACGACATGATTGTAGCTAACACCCTCTTTAGAAAGAGAGAATCACGTCTGGTGACTTTTAGTAGTGGCTAACACTCTAGCCAGATTGATTTCATCCTCTCGAGAAGAGAAGATAGGCGTGCGTGCCTAGATTGTAAGGTGATACCTGGAGAGAGTGTTGTACCTCAACATAAGCTGGTGGTTGCTGACTTCCGCTTTCGGACTCGTGTCCAGCGGGATAGGCGTGCCAAAGTCGCTAGAACGAAGTGGTGGAAGCTCAAGGGGGAGTTAGCTCATGCGTTCAAGGAGAGGGTCATTAAGGAGGGCCCTTGGGAGGAAGGAGGGGATGCGGACAATGTGTGGATGAAGATGGCGACTTGCATTCGTAAGGTGGCCTCGGAGGAGTTTGGAGTGTCCAGGGGAAGGAGAAGCGAAGATAAGGATACCTGGTGGTGGAATGATGCCGTCCAGAAGGCGATTAAAGAGAAGAAAGAGTGCTTCAGATGCCTGTACTTGGATAGGAGTGCAGACAACATAGAGAAGTACAAGATGGCGAAGAAGGCCGCAAAGCGAGCTGTTGGTGAAGCAAGGGGTAGGGTGTATGAGGGCCTCTACCAACGGTTAGGCACGAAGGAAGGGGAAAGGGACATCTATAAGATGGCCAAGATCCGAGAGAGGAAGACGAGGGATATTGGCCAAGTCAAATGCATCAAGGACGGAGCAGACCAACTCCTCGTGAAGGATGAGGAGATTAAGCATAGGTGGCGTGAGTACTTCGACAAGCTGTTCAATGGGGAGAATGAGAGTTCTACCATTGAACTTGATGACTCCTTTGATGAGACCAGCATGCGTTTTGTGCGGCGAATCCAGGAGTCTGAGGTCAAGGAGGCTCTAAAAAGGATGAAAGGAGGCAAGGCGATGGGCCCTGATTGTATCCCCATTGAGGTGTGGAAAGGCCTCGGGGACATAGCGATAGTATGGCTAACCAAGCTTTTCAACCTCATTTTTCGGGCAAACAAGATGCCAGAAGAATGGAGACGGAGTATATTAGTACCAATCTTCAAGAACAAGGGGGATGTTCAGAGTTGTACTAATTACCGTGGAATTAAGCTGATGAGCCATACAATGAAGCTATGGGAGAGAGTCATTGAGCACCGCTTGAGAAGAATGACAAACGTGACCAAAAATCAGTTTGGTTTCATGCCTGGGAGGTCGACGATGGAAGCCATTTTCTTGGTTCGACAACTTATGGAGAGATACAGGGAGCAAAAGAAGGACTTGCATATGGTGTTCATTGACTTGGAGAAGGCCTATGATAAGATACCACGGAATGTCATGTGGTGGGCCTTGGAGAAACACAAAGTCCCAGCAAAGTACATTACTCTCATCAAGGACATGTACGATAATGTTGTGACAAGTGTTCGAACAAGTGATGTCGACACTGATGACTTCCCGATTAAGATAGGACTGCATCAAGGGTCAGCTTTGAACCCTTATCTTTTTGCCTTGGTGATGGATGAGGTCACAAGGGATATACAAGGAGATATCCCATGGTGTATGCTCTTTGCGGACGATGTGGTGCTAGTTGACGATAGTCGGACGGGGGTAAATAGGAAGTTAGAGTTATGGAGACAAACCTTGGAATCGAAAGGGTTTAAGCTTAGTAGAACTAAAACTGAGTACATGATGTGCGGTTTCAGTACTACTAGGTGTGAGGAGGAGGAGGTTAGCCTTGATGGACAGGTGGTGCCTCAGAAGAACACCTTTCGATATTTGGGGTCAATGCTGCAGGAGGATGGGGGTATTGATGAAGATGTGAACCATCGAATCAAAGCCGGATGGATGAAGTGGCGCCAAGCTTCTGGCATTCTCTGTGACAAGAGAGTGCCACAAAAGCTAAAAGGCAAGTTCTACAGGACGGCGGTTCGACCCGCAATGCTGTATGGCGCCGAGTGTTGGCCAACTAAAAGGCGACATGTTCAACAATTAGGTGTGGCGGAGATGCGTATGTTGAGATGGATGTGTGGCCACACGAGGAAGGATCGAGTCCGGAATGATGATATACGAGATAGAGTTGGGGTAGCACCTATTGAAGAGAAGCTTGTCCAACATCGTCTGAGATGGTTTGGGCATATTCAGCGCAGGCCTCCAGAAGCCCCAGTGCATAGCGGACGGCTAAAGCGTGCGGAGAATGTCAAGAGAGGTCGGGGTAGACCGAATTTGACATGGGAGGAGTCCGTTAAGAGAGACCTGAAGGATTGGAGTATCACCAGAGAACTAGCTATGGACAGGGGTGCATGGAAGCTTGCTATCCATGTGCCGGAGCCATGAGTTGGTCACGAGATCTTATGGGTTTCACCTCTAGCCTACCCCAACTTGTTTGGGACTAAAGGCTTTGTTGTTGTTGTTGTTGTTGTTGTTGTTGTTGATGTGTATTACTACGATCGAGATTCAATAAACCATTAACCTTGGGTGTATGACCATAGAAGGTTTTATTCATGTAAACAGAATAGCAATTATTCTCTGACTTAAATGAATAATCGTATTGCAATAAACACGATCCAATCTTGTTCATGCTCAACGCAAACACCAAATAACCTTTATTTAGGTTTAACACTAATCCCGAAAGTACAGGGAGTGTGCGATGATGATCATATCAATGTTGGAACTACTTCCAACACACATCGTCACCTCACCCTCAACTAGTCTCGGTTTATTCTGCAACTCCTGTTTCAAGTTACTAATCTTAGCAACCGAACATGTATCAAATACCCAGGGGCTACTATGAGCACTAGTGAGGTACACATCAATAACATGTATATCTAATATACCTTTGTTCACTTCGCCATCCTTCTTATCCGCCAAATATTTGGGAAATTCCGCTTCAAGTGACCATTTTCTTTACAGTAGAAGCACTCAGTTTCAGGCTTAGGTCCAGCTTTGGGTTTCTTCGCGGGAGTGACAACTTGCTTGCCATTCCTCTTAAAGTTCCCCTTCTTCTCCTTTCCCTTTTTCTTGAAACTAGTGGTCTTGTTTAACCATCAACACTTGATGCTCTTTCTTGATTTCTACCTTCGCTGATTACAGCATCACGAAGAGCTTGGGGATCGTTTTCGTCATCCCTTGCATATTATAGTTCATCACGAAGTTCCAGTAACTTGGTGATAGTGACTTAGAGAACTCTGTCAATCACTATCTTATCTGGAAGATTAACTCCCACTTGATTCAAGCGATTGTAGTACTCATACATTCTGAGCACATGCTCACCGGTTGAGCTATTCTCCTCCATCTTGTAGGCAAAGTACTTGTCAGAGGTCTCATACCTCTCGACACGGGCATGAGTCTGAAATACTAATTTCAACTCTTGGAACATCTCATATGCTCCGTGGCGTTCAAAACGTTTTTGAAGTCCCGGTTCTAAGCCGTAAAGCATGGTGCACTAAACTATTAAGTAGTCATCATATTGAGCTTTGCCAAATGTTCATAACGTTTGCATCTGCTCCTACAATAGGTCTGTCACCTAGCGGTGCATCAAGGACATAATACTTCTGTGCAGCAATGAGGACAATCCTCAGATCACGGACCTAGTCCGCATCATTGCTACTAACATATTTCAACTTAGTTTTCTCTAGGAACATATCAAAAAACATAGGGGAGCTATAACGCGAGCAATTGATCTACAACATAATTTTCAAATACTATCAGGACTAATTTCATGATAAATTAAAGTTCAATTAATCATATTACTTAAGAACTCCCACTTAGATAGACATCCCTCAAGTCATCTAAATGATCATGTGATCCATATCAACTAAATCATGTCCGATCATCACGTGAGATGGAGTAGTTTTCAACGGTGAACATCTTATGTTGATCATATCTACTATATGATTCATGCTCGACCTTTCAGTCTCTAGTGTTCCGAGGCCATGTCTGTACATGCTAGGCTTGTCAAGTTTAACCCGAGTATTTTGCATGTTCAAAACTATCTTACACCCGTTGTATTTGAACGTAGAGCTTATCACACCCGATCATCATGTGGTGTCTCGGCACGACAAACTGTCACAACGGTGCATACTCAGGGAGAACACTTGTACCTTGAAATTTTAGTGAGGGATCATCTTAAAATGCTACCGTCGTTCTAAGAAAAATAAGATGCATAAAAAGATAAACATCACATGCAATCAAAATATGTGACATGATATGGCCATCATCATCTTGTGCTTTTGATATCCATCTCCAAAGCATCGTCATGATCTCCATCGTCACCGGCTTGACACCTTGATCTCCATCGTAGCGTCATGGTCGTCTCGCCAACTATTGCTACTACTACTATTGCTAACTCATAGTGATAAAGTAAAGCAATTACATGGCTTTCGCAATTCATACAATAAAGAGACAACCATTAGGCTCCTGCTGATTGCCAATAATTTACAAAACATGATCATCTCATAAAATAACGTATAACTCATCACGTCTTGACCATATCACATCACAACATGCCCTGCAAAAATAAGTTAGACGTCCTCTACTTTGTTGTTGCAAGTTTTTACGTGGCTGCTATGGGCTTAGCAAGAACAGTTCTTACCTACGCATCAAAACCACAACGATTTTTTGTCAAGTGTGTTGTTTTAACCTTCAACAAGGATCGGGCGTAGTCACACTCGATTCAACTAAAGTTGGAGAAACTGACACCCAGCAGCCACCTATGTGCAAAGCACGTCGGTAGAACCAGTCTCATGAACGCGGTCATGTAATGTCGGTCTGGGCCGCTTCATCCAACAATACCGCCGAATCAAAGTATGACATGTTGGTAAGCAGTATGACTTTTATCGCCCACAACTCTTTGTGTTCTACTCATGTATATCATCTACGCATAGACCTGACTCTAATACCACTGTTTGGAAATGTAGTATTTCAAAAAAAATCCTACGATCACGCAAGATCTATCTAGGAGAAGCATAGCAACGAGCGGGGAGAGTGTGTCCACGTACCCTCATAGACCGAAAGCGGAACCGTTTAGTAACGCGGTTCATGTAGTCGAACGTCTTCGCGATCCAACTGATCCAAGTACCGAACATACGGCACCTCCGCGTTCAGCACACGTTCAGCTCGATGACGTCCCTCGAGCTCTTGATCCAGTTGAGGCCGAGGGAGAGTTTCGTCAGCACGACGACATGTGACGGTGATGATGAAGTTACCAGCGCAGGCTTCGCCTAAGCACTACGACGATATGATCGAGATGTGTAACTGTGGAGGGGGCACCGCACACGGCTAGGAACAATTGATGTGTGTTCTAGGGGTGCCCTCCCCACGTATATAAAGGAGGGAGAGGGAGGAGGCTGCCGGCCTAGGGGGCGCGCCAAGCATAGGGAGTCCTACTAGGACTCCCAAGTCCTAGTAGGATTCCCTTTCCTGTTCGGAGTAGGAGAGAAGGAAAGAGAGGGAGAGGGAGCAGGAAAGGGGGGCTGCGCCCCGACCCCTTTTCCAATTCGGTTTGGGCAGGGGGGAGGCGCGCGCCATCTCTTGGTCCTTCTCCCCTCTCTCCACTAAAGCCCAATAAGGCCCATTACTTCTCCCGGTGAATTCCCGTAACTCCCCGGTACTTTGAAAAATACCCGAATCACTTGGAACCTTTCCGATGTCCGAATATAGCCTTCCAATATATGATTTTTTACCTCTCGACCATTTCGAGACTCCTCGTCATGTCCGCGATCTCATCCAGAACTCTGAACAAACTTTGGTCATCAAGTCACATAACTCATAATACAAATCATCATCAAACGTTTAGCGTGCGGACCCTACGGGTTCGAGAACTATGTAGACATGACTGAGACACATTTCCGGTCAATAACCAATAGCGGAACCTGGATGCTCATATTTGTTCCTACATATTCTAAGAAGATCTTTATCGGTCAAACCGCATAACAACATACGTTGTTTACTTTGTCATCGGTACTTGCCTGAGATTCTATCATCAGTATCATCATACCTAGTTCAATCTCGTTTCCGGCAAGTCTCTTTACTCGTTTCGTAGTGCATCATCTCGCAACTAACTCATTAGTCACATTGCTTGCAAGGCTTATAGTGATGTGCATTACCGAGAGGTCCCAGAGATACCTCTCCGATACACTGAGTGACAAATCCTAATCTTGATCTATGCCAACCCAACAAACACCTTCGGAGACACCTGTAGAGCATCTTTATAATCACCCAGTTACGTTGTGATGTTTGATAGCACACAAGGTGTTCCTCCAGTATTCAGGAGTTGCATAATCTCATAGTCAGAGGAACATGTATAAGTCAGGAAGAAAGCAATATCAATAAAACTAAACGATCATTATGCCAAGCTAACGAATGGGTCTTGTCCATCACATCATTCTCCTAATGATGTGATCCCATTCATCAAATGACAACACATGTCTATGGTTAGGAAACTTAACCATCTTTGATTAACGAGCTAGTCTAGTAGAGGCATACTAGGGACACTCTGTTTTGTCTATGTATTCACACATGTATCAAGTTTCCGGTTAATACAATTCTAGCATGAATAAAAGACATTTATCGTGATATATAAGGAAATATAAATAACAACTTTATTATTGCCTCTAGGGCATATTTCCTTCACAGCTCCCCTGACATGCACTCCAAGTCCTCTGGATGTCCTCTGGTCCAAGAAAAATCCTCGTAAAGTTTCGTTTCGTTTGGACTCCGTTTGATATTTATTTTCTGCGAAACTAAAAAACAAGGAAAACAGAAACTAGAACTAGGCTCTAGGTTAATAGGTTAGTCCCCAAAATAATATAAAATAGCATATCAATGCATATAAAACATCCAAAGCAGATAATATAATAGCATGGAACAATAAAAATTATAGATACGTTGGAGATGTATCAAGGCCCCATAGGATCAGCGCAGCAGAACAACAACTGCCACAAATGAAGTGAAGCATAGATATGAAGGATCCAACCTGGAGACGCACGGACGCAAACGAATGAAGACATGATCCAAGCAGATCCATCGAAGACAAACACCGGCCGAATCCCATGCGACTCATGAGACACACCGCCACATGCCCCTCAAACGACGTTAGAAGCACCACCTGAGTCGGGGCTTGAGGAGTAGAACTTTATTCTATCTTCAAAAAGGAGCCATCGGTTCATCTTCCTAAGCATGGCACAAACCCTAAACTAAAAAGACACCTAAAATGGAGCCCTCATGTCGACATAGGCTGGGATCCATCGCGCCTCCATGGTCCCAAGACCACAGGAGACGAGACAAATCAGCAGCGACGCCAGCGGTAGGGAGGGTAAACCCTAGTTGAGCGCACTTGGTTTGCCCGAATGAAGGGGTACGAATAATACAAAGTACAAAGCGTTGCTCTGTTGGCAGGCTATACTGGCGTCCACGCTGCCCGCCCATGTTCGGGACCTGGGCTCATCGGGTGCTCAGGTTGCCTCTCCTATTAAAACTAGAAGATACCCCGCGCGTTGCAGCGGGAACTTTGAGCCAAAAAATTGGAAGATAAAAATGGCAATTGTATTATATGATGTAAGAGAAAATAATGTACTCCCTCTATTCCCAAATATTTGTCTTTCTAGATATTTCAACAACTGACTACATACGAAGCAAAATGAGTTAATCTACACTCAAAAATATATCTATATATATCCGTATGTTGTAGTTCATTTGAAATGTCTAGAAAGACAAATATTTTGGAACGGAGGGAGTACAAAAGTGCATGCACCATGTATGCATTATAGGTGCATCAAATGGTTTTTAGGCCATTGAGAATAACTTATCAAGTCATCTGAAAAAACCGGTGATGAAAAACTATTAATCTTTCATGCATGCTCATACTTCAGGTTAGACAGCTTCAATTTCATAACATCATCTTGAACATTTAGATCTCCACGGAAGATGTTCCAATCTAAAACAAATTTACATATTTATTCACATTATATAGGCTACACTTTTTTATGTTCTGTACATGCATATGTAGATGTTGGTAGTCAATAAATGGTCTTCCTGAAATGCAGTCAGTAGCTTGCAAACTCGAACCCTGCTGTGACCAAAATTGCTTAGTGTATCGAGTTCTCCTCCAGTTTTGTCTAAATGCTGCAAGAAATATTAGATGGGTGCAGTATGAAAAAATAAGAAAGGAAAATACTATCAGTAAGCATTTGGAAAATGGGTATGACACCTAAAACAAAAACTTATCTGTTTACTTATGTCATCTTATTTTTATTTATTGCTGCTCCTTGTACACATAACACTACGTACTGCCACTGGTGACTATCATTTAAAAGAGCCATGTTTATAAATCTGTTTGAACAATTGCATGGTCTGGTTGATGGAATTGGATAGAGGGAGTTAACGTGCCAATCATTACAGAAATATAATTGGATAGCCCATGTAAAGATAGCAACATCTCGCTGACTAATTCAGAAGACTTCCAAATTTTGAAGATAGAAGACATTTCGCCACCCATCATCAGCCAATGTAAGCAAGCTTGAATTATCAGTTTAAAGAAAATGTTGATTGTCGGATATCAGTTTATAAATTCATCAGAACATAAAAATGGGAGTACATTTATGTCTGGCTGGTGCCCTGTTGAAGTGCCAACCATGTGTAGTGAGTAGTGAACAAAAATAAATTTTAGTATTAGAAAATTCACGAGAGAAAAACACTTGTTATGGGACCGGGCAGGCACACCATTGTTGACCAGCAAGTGGTGTGTGGTTTCATCGACAGATGCAGTCAATTAGCCCAGACACAAAGACATGTCGCCATTATTCAAATTAACTCTCATTCTGTACTCAAGGATACAAATACCAGCCAGGATGATAGAGCACACATGATTCTGCAGTGTAAATTAAGTGAGGAATGCAGAGCATATCACTAAGTGGTGAAACTCCAAGCAGTAATCTGTGAGACGGTACTTTGAATAGTTAAATTTAGTTAAGCTAACCATAAAAGGTATCGTTAAATATACAACCTACCATCTATCCAGCTTGGTAGGGATATGGCCATCCCACTTTTCTCATTTTCTTCTGAAACCAAGCAAGAACTACATTTATTAACTCAAAGACCCCACAGATTTTTGAGTAGAAAGTTACAACATAGTACAGTTGCAATGGAACTGTGTACAAAGGTTCAGAGGGTCATACCTTTGGCATATACAGAGAGACACATAGGTAATGGGTAATGATTGAACACAAAAAACAATTCCAAATGCACTTATTTGTTTGCCGAGCGAATCGGGATCATCACAGCTAGATTCACCCTTCCCATGTAAATCATTGGAAAAAATCAGCATCATACTCAGAAAATCTGGTGCCACTTGCTCCTCATGGACCAACTTCAGGTACTCAGAATCAATGCATGAGCTGTTTTATTTTGGCCCCACTTTAATCACCTAAATATTTGACAAAACCATATAAGATGCATCTCTAGATAACAAAAGGGTAAATGATTCTGTTGTTCCACAATGAAAATCCAGAATCCATTTTATATCTGAACTGAAAGCCAACTCTTTCTGCATGTCAATGAACAATGTCTCAAAGAGCAAACTTCCATGGCATGTCAAACGTGAGCGTTTAAATGTATACATCAGACGAACTGGATAATGAAAATATTTCGAGTTTATCTAAAAAAAATCAAATTTGACAAAAATAAGATACGGAGTACAATCTTAACCATGGACAATGGTTGAACACTATATTATCTAAACCGGTAAATAATCTGGTAAATAAACTTTTCCCAACAAATGATAGAAGTAATCCCTGCCCGGCGGCCGCACAAACAAAATTCTACTCCCCCCGTTCCTAAATATTTGTCTTTCTAAAGCTTTCAACAAGTGACTATATACGAAGCAAAATGAGTGAATCTACACTATAAAATATATCTACATACATCCGTATGTGTAGTCCATTTGAAATGTATAGAAAGACAAATATTTTGGAACGGAGGGAGTAGAATATTACACAGCCATGTCGAGCAACTCCCTAATGTACAATTGTACATGTCTTGACTTCAGTCCAAGGGAAAATCAACAATGGAAAATAAAGAAACTGAACACCAGGCCACAAATTAAAGAGGAACTCACTGAGGAAGAGATCATGGCGGAAGAACGATGATCCGCGGTGGCAGCGGCGACATGAATAGGAGATCTGGAGAAAGGCGCTGCGAGGACAGTTGCTAGTGGGCACTGTTCAGGGCGTCCCTGTCATGGTTCCACCTGATGAACAACCAAGGTAGGGGATAGATGGATTTATGGAGGAGGCGCTCGTGGGCAGAGGAAAAGGCAACAGTGTCTATCAGAAATTGAAACGATGGGATGCTGGCTGGGGGAGGGGAGGCGAGGAGACATCGTTAATAAGGAGACAGAGCAGTATCGTGGGTTCGAGGAATAGGAGCTAGCCTTCGGTCGGTCGTTTATCCAAAGGAAAAATATTGTTTTAGGGAAGGAAGGTTGGGCTTTGGTTGTTTTTTTCCTTTTTCTTTTATTAACTACTCTCCAGCCGATCGATCTTCAGTGGGAGAGCGCTCAGAAGAGATAGTAGCTGGTTAGAGAGGGCCCACGGCTGATGTGCGGTTTGGAACTAAAATCACTGATGTGGCATGCATGATGACGTGGGGTGTGTGCATGTTGAGAGAATACTTGTAGTGGGGATCAACTATTTAGGTATTATAGATATGCTACCAAGTTCTAGTCCTGGCTGGCCTTGTTTCTTTTTCTTGGAAGGAATTTGAACAGAATCCATCTTAATTTTTTTCTTAAACTGGAAAGGAGAAAATGTTATCTCAACATTTGGGTTGGGCTGGATATAATACTGACACGAAAAATGCATTGATATATAGAGATGGGCCGGCTGAAATCAATACAAAGAGGAAGCCCACCTGGACCTTATAAGCCCGACTGTGTCTTGACGAAAGGACACCCGACACTCGAAGAAGGGAAACCCCACCTTGTCCGGCGCCGCCGCCCACCTCTTCTCCCAAACGCTCAACCCTACTTCTCCGACCATGGCCAAGAAGCGCGGCGAGAAGAGGTCGGCACCGCCGCCGGCTGCCTCCTCTGAGGAGACCCACTCGGGCGCAGACGAGTCCGAGGACGAAGAGACCATCGCCGTCTCTCGTACCCCTGCCGCCAAGAACCCGCCTCCGCCGCCGCAGAAGGGCGAGGAGTCCGAGACCTCTGACGAGGAGGAGGAGGAGGAGGAGGAGGAGGAGGAGCCATCCCACGCGGCCCCGACCACTGCACCCAAGAAGCAGCCTCCGCCGGCGCGACAGAGCGAGGACTCCGACAGTTCCGACGAGGAGGAGGATGGGGGTTCCGAATCTGACAAAGATGCGCCGCCGCCGAAGCCATCTCCGAAGCAGGAGGCGAAGGCCCCGGAGGCCAAGAAGCCGCGCCTGGCTTTTCACCGCGTCTGGTCCACCAACGACGAGGTCCGTATCCTCGAGGCCCTCGCCGCTCACCAAAAGGAGCACGGTGTGCTGCCGCAGCCCGACACTCTGGTCGAAGCCCTCGCCGGCAAGCTCGACAACCATGCCTACAGCAGCAAGGAGCTCCAGGGGAAGGTCAAAAGCCTCAAGCATCGGTATGTGTCAGCCGCCAAGAAGTACGAGCTCCCGACCAAAGAACACGACCGCCGGCTCTTCGACCTCTCCAAGATCCTCTGGAGCGGCCACAAGTACAGGGCCCGCGCTGCCACCGCTTCTACTGCTGCTGCCACCGCCAAGGCGAACAACCACGAGCCGAAGGGATTTGAGGAGATGTGTGAGTTGTACCCGTACCTCGCCGAGGAGGTGAAGAAGGGCATGTTCAAGCGAGAGTTCGGGAAAATGGACGACGACAAGGCACGCATGCTTGACGAGAAGATCAAGAAGCAGAGGGTGCAGCAGATGAAGGTGGAGCTTCGCCGCAGCGACCTTGTCAGGGAGGTGACCAAGGCGATAATGGACCTGATCGACTGATGGGAGTGGGATGAGCTTACCTGAAACTGTATCGTTGACCTGAAATCGGTTACAATGCGAGCGAATCTGCAAATTGTGGCCTGTTTTGATGGTAAGAATGTTTTCGCGGCAAGGGAGCATGATCACCGATTACATTGAATAGTGTGAGGTTAAGAGATGCTAGACCCCTTACATAGCAACTACTGTATCTTGGTCAAGAAATCATAATACCTTGGATGATTCTTTTGTCTTGTACTGGATTTAGTGGATTATTATGCAATGATCTGGTTTCGACTCCCTTCAGTTTATACTGCCTTTGGTGTTGTTTGTCAAAGTTGTTTAATGTCGAATCTTCAAAGTGCCCTTTCTTTGTGTTGTTGGAAAGTCCAAGGATTGGAGTTTGTCCGGTTGGTGGGGTTTTTGTTGCATGGAATTCCAACAAGTTCTCATTTTCAAATTCACTTCTTTAGCAACAGAAGATCAGTAACTGTTACAGTTGGTTTCTGTGATATCTTAACTTAATTTTTGGGAGACTAATGTTTATGGCCCGATGAGTGCAGCAGATAAGCGAACTTTTTTAATGAGATTGCTGAGCTGAAGCCACCGATCTCTGGCGCTTGGCTCATTGCCATCTTAACCGTGTATGTGTATGTTGCCAAATTCACAGGAACACCGGCAGGGCTTCGCTTTCTGAAATGAATTGGTATAACGACGACTGGGTAGACAAATGCAAACACAAGATATTCCTCTATTGGGCAGAGATTACGCCTGGTACAGTAATGCACAACCCTCCGATCCTTAGCATAATTGATGTGAGTCTTTACTAAAGCTGATTGGGACTTTGTCTCTACCGAACTCAACCTTGCATTCCTTGACTCAAGTAACTTCTGACCGTTGTCCTCCTATGTTGGAAGCTTCCACCACTATTCGGAGGGCAAGATTGCTTAGGTAAGAGAGTAATTGCAAATTCTGATCCTTTTTTGCTGACTTTGTTAGTTCTGTTTCTGTCTGGGACTTTCAGGTTAGCCAGTCTCATGCAGCGGCAATTCTGTCTACCAAGCTGAAGCGTCTGATAAGTACGATATCAAAATGCAAAAGGAAGTTGACACCGGAAAAGGTTTGTGGGTTCTTTGTTTGGTTGGTTATCATGCAAAGGATCAAAGTGAGATATGTGCTGAAGCAGTGCAGCAGGACGAGGGGTATTCTGAATTTACTAGGCATTGAGTTAAGTAGCAACAAGGAGCTGGTTAACGTCTTCAATTTGTGTGGCACGCAATATTAGCATATGAAGCGAATATCTTGGACTTTGGCGGCTACAGCTATTTTCTGGACTATATGGCTCACCAGAAATCGGTAACTTTTCGACAACAATTGGACTCCCCTTGTGATAATCGCGGAACAGTGTCCGTGCAGATAGGACCAAGCTATGGCACATAGAACTCGCGGGGCGGAGAGACGTTCTGTTCAGAGTTGGCTTTTTTTAGATGATCAGGGAGGCAAAGGTAATACGATTGCATGAAACCATAATTTATACAAGATGCAAAGTCTCTCTACACATGATAGCATCAGCTAATACAATGTCTCCCTACACATTGATAGCATCAGCTAATACAATGTCCTCTACACATTATACAGAAACTGCGTCAATTAATTCGGATAGGAGGGAGTAGGGTTATTCCTAAAACCAAGCCCCTACACAGTAATGCATCATCGTTGCAACCTCATCTACAACATTCAATCATCATCACAGAACATCAAACCGTGCACCCTTTGCGACTCTCCTGGCAAGGTACTTTTTAGCATTCTCACGGGCAAGATCCCTGTACATAGCTCTTCCCTCGGGCGTTAAAGTAAGGATATTCCTATCCACATCTCTCATGACTGGATCTATGACCAAGGCCTGAAGCCTGGTGGAGTTATCTGCAACATGAGCTGCAAGTTCAATCTCACCCCGGGCCCCATCGAACCCTGTGATGAGCACCCTCTTTAGATGACCGTGGCGACACGGAGGAAGGCTCCTGATAGGTAACTTCTCATAATCATTCAGCGGAAAGGAGTGGCGCAGAAACTGCATAGATCAAGAATAACATTAGCATTTTATTCTTGTATGTTCAGTCACAGAGAACACATGAAGACAATGCAATATAGGTAAGAGATAATATAGGAGGTATGCGTTGTAAGGGATAAGATGATGATAACTTACATGTATATCTAACTCTTCTAGTAGTGGGGCAGCTTTGAGAAAAGAAGCCAAGGAGAGGAAATTGTCCTGACCAGATAAATACAATCTCAGCTGTAGATACTTCAGATGAGAAAACTTGGTCACACCCTCTGGCAAGTAAAACACCTACAAATGCAGGTTTAACCAAGTGAATAGATGTGAGGGGGATGTAATCATAGCATCAGAGTGATCGAGCAGAAAACCTTTAATGTCATGCATGCACTCAGATTCAGGTTCTGTGCATGGGGCATCGCTCGGGGAAGTTCAGTAATGGCATGCTCTAGCGTTAAGGAAGGGAAGTTCATTTCCACATGTCCTAGTTGCAGACTTTCACTGAGATCAAGAGGTACCATAAATCCATCATATACAAAAGTTCGGAGGTTCTTGGAGATGAAGTGTATTTTGTTTATGCAACTGTGCGCCACGTGCAAGTGTTGCAGATGCGGAAGTGATACCCTTATGTCATCACGCGGATGGCACATAACGATGCTTAATCTCTCAAGATTGAAGCAACTTGACAGAACAAGCTGAAGATCATTTGAAGAGACATCCACAAGGCGAAGATCAAGCGCTTTGAGGTTTGGAAAACCACTGAAGTTGGGTTGTGCTTTAAGTGATACCAAGCTGAGACGAATTGCCTCAAGGCGGGACATGCTTTGCTTGTCGAAAAGCTCAAACGGGAACACGTGCCGATGTTTGCAGCATCTTAAGTCCTCCGTCTCCAACTCAATTGCCAGATTCTTTGCCCGTGACAAGACAGCAAATTTCACCCAGTTATTGAGATGATCAACTAGCAGGTTGTGAAATGGGAACTTAATCTGAAATTCTTCAACAGCCGTAGCACCACACTGCTTCAAGACAGCATTGACACTTCCAATGAAAACCTGTGTGCACCGCTCTTTGCTGGAAGTAGTACTGTTGACACACATCGTGGCACCATCAAATATTAGACTAGGGCATGATGTCCATGTGTGTCTCCACTTCGTTGAAAGAGTGCTTGTCCGAACAATTTCATTCAGGGGCAGCTTTGATAGGATCAAACATAGGAGATCCTGAAGCACAACCATGTCAGGAGAAGCAATTAAATTTTTGGCAACACACACACAAAACAGATTTTGTTACAACAGAATCTAATCGAATTCATGTTGGTTTGGTGATTTTTGTTTGGAGAGACAATGATTGATCTTTTTGGAAACTAGTAGAAACAAGATTGACATAGGCAAAAGTCCCCTGAAACTACTGTTCTGCCATTGCTACTGAGAAGAAATGGGCGAGGAAGCCAGTTGAGGTGTTCCACAAGATGTCTTCCTTTGGGCAGCAAGTGGTAAGTTCTTCTAAAGGAGCACGACAGTAAGCCGATGGAGAGGTCGATCAGATGACACGAGGAAACTTTGACCAGATATACTGTTTTTTCTGGTTATTTTAGAGTTTATTACTCAGCTGTTTTTGGTAGAATCTATTACGTACGTGGTAGATAAAAATGCACACCTGTGGAAGGCTTTGGAACGGATCATTGGATTGTTGTTTCTTCGTGGAGACTGATCTATCATGAGAAAGCTTTGCTCTCTTATTACTTCTACACATTATATGTGACGATCTTGGTTGCCTAATCTGAAATCTGCAAAATTAGTTCAGGCCCGCTTATATGGGACCTCAGTTTTTTTTTAGAAGCATACGGAAACATAATTAGTTCGAGGTAGATAAATTCGGACTCGCTTACCTGGCGAGTTGGTGCGGGTTCAGATCCACCTGCGTGTAGGCAGAGATCCTGGACTTGGAGCACTGGCTGGCTCCCGCATATATGGGCTGAGGATTGAAGGTTTCCGACTAGGGAACGAAATATCTTCTCGTATCTTTATCTTTTTATATATTTATTTATTTTATTATATCATACTCGAAAACGTTATACGCCTAACGTTAGTTTTAAGTGTATGAAAATTCTGAGCGGCCTAACGTTAGTTTTAAGTGTACTAGTAAGCGTGCACGTGCAAATGCACGTCCTGACTAATATTATAAACATACGTGAGAATCAATATACACCGAAAGATATTTTGACTACGCTAAGAAGTTTGCATGTGCAGCGACGTCTCAGCTAATGTATAAATTTAAAATTTGTTATTAATAATTGCAAATAACTCATATCTAATTATCTTGCATATATTAATGTGTACATAAGCTTTTAGTAAGCCAAATAATCATATATTTCTGAATTATTTTCATCTAGCTTGTCAAAAAATATAATTCTCTTGTCCATAAATTCCGTTTGGAACTACTTTGATGGTAGTAAGTGTGGCTTCTGAGAGCTAAAAAACCATAGCGGTCAACCATTGAATATACGATCCATAGACAAACATAAAAAATGTTGGCCTTTTTTCTGCGAGTAATAAGGTTGGCCTTCGATGCTTGATATGCAGACCACCACCATGTCCATGTAGAAAATCATCCAGAAATGTCAACCTCATTAGTGATATCCCGAAGAAAAAAATGCACCACATGACCCATCATATACCATAGAAATCAAAGAATGCAAAATCATAAACATGTTAACTGGAAATATACTAACACATAGAACAAGATATAAAGGGGGGAATGAGGGTGAGACACGACACAACTCGAAAGGCCTTGACCGATGTTTATTAAGATAGAAAAAGAGAGTTACAGGAAGCACCGCCTAACAATACGGATGGTATTGCTAACAACTACAAATACCGCAGGAGCAGAAATTACACAAATTGATAGAAACAACCCACAACTCGGCGCATCCTAAAGTCCTCTCGAATGACTTCACAGACATCCTGAATAGAGCTAGAGACACCATTAAAGATCCTCGTGTTTCTCTCCTTCCAGAGCCTCCAATGCACCAGGATCGTCATAATGAAATCCTTCCTCAAAGGCTTTGGGTGCAGCCTTTCTAGCTTTGATCTGCCACTCCTCCGTGATAGCGAAACCAACCCCTTGGAATTGGAATCAGCACCCACCCAGCCACACACCTTGTTCCAAACCAGTCCGGTGAACCGACAATGCACAAAGAGATGTGTGCGACATTCAGGTTGAAGACGGCAAAGCTGGTATGTGATGGTGCTCTTTTGTAGATTAATATGGAGCCCTGAGGCGCAACCGAGAATGTCCAGGATGCAAAGAATCACCCCTTGGTCTTTGTTGCCTGGCTTGAAGAAGATGATTTGCGTCGTCGGCAAAGTAGAAGCACTGGGACATGACAGATGACAACTCATCTTATGTCCTACCATCCTCTATCTTAGACCCCTGCATGCTAAATGAAAAGAAAAATAAAACAAACAAATCTCCTATATATGATCACTAACACAAATAAATGAAACTGGAGTAGATCAAATAAGGGAAAAGGGTAAATCTGCACCATGATCATGTGGTAACACCGCTAAAAAATACTAATTGACAGAGGAGAAAAAGAAACAATACCATATGGTGCATACGAAATTATCCTGAGAAAGCAAATGCATGTCCGTCACTTCATCTACAGTTAAATTAAAACTTTATATGGTCAAAATGTAAAATGTTGATGGCTGATTTCTAAAAAAAGGCTCAAGTAAAGGGAAAAATTAGCATACTATGTTTCTAAAAAAAGGCAAAATTTTGAAGATATAATAAAAGAAAAAGGAAAAAAATAGTGATAGGGTTATAATATTTCTCCAAATTTGAGTGGAAGGTGGTGCACTGGAATCCATACATGTTCAGAGCCAATGGTATTTTCAAGAAGCAGCTTTTTGGTATGCTTTCTAGATCGCAGCAGTGTGAGAATGCAACTGACAGAGTTGGAAGTGTCTTTTAAATAATCAAAGTTCAAGTCGAGTAGACAAGTTCATATATGCATATGTAATGTTGACTACCTCGGAGTTCACTTTCAGGAAAACTGCATACACTTCCATCTTGAGTGATACCAATGAGAATTTGAAAGAGTATGCTTGAAACAGAATTGAGATTTTAGTGGAGTAAGATTTTAGTACAAGTATGAAACTGGATAAGGGATAATCATGCATCATACTCATAAAAGAAACTACAATCTTGCATATTTCAAGGCATATATTCAAATATTGAAGAAGAAAATAAATAAATAAATAAACTTTGAGCAGCATGCCACCATAGAAATCATGCACCATACTCTCGAAAATGACCAACCTTTCCAGTATTTTCATGGGAAGACATTGGAGAAAGCATCAAAAGCTTGCAATCTCACGAAGTGCTACAAGTTAGATTTAGAGGAAAAAAAACACTAATGACCATGGATCTAAGTGGACAAGCCAAAAGCAACCAGAGACGACATAGAGTCACATAATTCCTTCCAAAGCACAACTCTTACTCAATAGTAATAACCCGAACATGAACAACCTGATTCTAAATAATCAGCTCGGTTCGAATTAATGTAAACAATGTTGTTTCACGTTTCATACATGTATTCAGGCAATCAATTACAATATTTTAAATGGAGTGGGGGGGGGGGCGAAGATAGCTTCCAATGGGAGAAAAGATATGATACGCTCCTGGACAATAAGCATGTCTCAACACCTCCTTCCACCCACATGTCCACACCCTCAGTTTTAACACAGTGCCCCACCTTTGTTGCCGCTTATCCTTCATCCCATCCTAGGCCCTACTTGTCCTCCTTCCCGCTATAAGCCGGTGGTGACCGCAGTGTCTACCTGATCACAATGACCTATGCCTAGTCAATTCCAAAGCGATGAGCTCGGCGTGAGGCAAGCAACGACCAAACATATGATTAAGTGATATATGGTATATATAGGTATATTATATTTTCATTCATGGCTTCTACATGTTTATTTGATTTCCCTCTTGATTGGTATAACAAGTCATGATTTAATAGATGTTTTTCTCTCCTACTGTTCTTTGGGATTTTGCTCTCTTTTATACATGATCAAATAAATAGACTATATGGTTATACATACCAATATCATAATTTGCATGTATATGCAGGTGTGGATCAGTAATAATCTCTTCGCTTAGTCCCCTCCAAATAATCATATGATCCTCATGATCTTCAAAATTACCTGAGCATATCATCCATGCATCATACAAAAAGTAGTAAATTAGATATAAGAATTCGTTCTAATAAACAAGCTTGTGGTTTCAGTACATATCTTTATGAAAAAATATCGAAGTGCATATGAAGCCAATGGTGTTCCATAATGCATTGCCATACTCAATTGCTTCTCATGGGTTGAGGCTCCATGGGATATAAATACAGAGAATTAAACGAAAGATGAAAAGGAGCATACAGTTTTTTCATTCAGGCATTGATACAACCAGTTGTTGGTCAATCTCCTTGAAAAAGAAACGACGAACCTTCAGCTTCAGAAAAAATTCAGAAGAAGTAGGAGCATATATAAGAGATATCGCATCGCATCCCCATTCAGTGTCCAGCGACAGTAATAAGATCATATCCCCATTCTGTGAGAAGATCTAGCTGAAGGAAAACTGCAGGAACACACATGTCCTCTGCTCGTCACCTGACGTGCGCGCCGGTGCAGACAGTGCGCCATGGCGAACTCACCCGGCAACGAATGGCAGGCATGCCCGCCTCTCCCGGGATGGGCTCGACGCCCCGGACCTGCCGTCCCACCCCCCAGCGCGTGAATATGGCAGAGAGGTAACTTGGGCGAGTCGGCAGTTGAACCATGGTTATGTCCAGGAGATCTAGAAGTGAACTGCAGCTGAAAGAAACTAACACAATTCGCAATCGCCGAAAGCAATTCAAGAAGTGGGTCATGCAAGCTCACGCGGAAGCGGAGCAGGAATGGCAGGCATGCCCGCTTCTCTGGCGGGATTGGAGACTCGACGACCCAATACATCATGGAGCTGGCGGTGGCGTCGACGCTGACGCCGGAGGAGTTCCAGGGGAGGTACCCACCGTTGGCATGCAGGTAGCGGTCGTCGACGTTGCTGAGCAGGACGACGTCGTCCGCGAAGGCCGACCCGATGTCCCACTGCATGATATGGCCTCCACCTCCGGATGTTCGTAGTCGCTCAGCTCCACGCGGAGGCCGCTGTGGCTGAGCCGCGCTGGCCTGGATATGGCGGCGAGGCAGCATCACCGTCACTCATGTTCGAGCTGTTGTCGCGGCTCCTTGCTGTTGCCGCGTTAGGAAGGGCGACGGGGGAGGCTAGACGTGGGCCGGCGGCCGAGCGGCGGGCCGAGACCCGCGCGCAAGGAAAGCCCGACAGCTTGAGGTGACCGCGACGGCGGGAGTGGGGCGGAGGTGACGACGGGGAGGAGGAGCGATGACGACGTCGAAGAGAAGGAGCGGCAGCGACGTCAGAAACGGCCAGCGGCGACGGAGGGACATGTGGTTTGGGGAAGTTGTTTTCTCGCACGCGTGGGGGAGTAGTTTATCTCGTCCACGAAGCAGCACGATCGTGATTAGTGGGAATCGGTGGGTTAGTGGGGCTCAACTTTCGTTTTCGTTGGTGCTCAGCATCTAAACATCTTAGACCATTAGATTTTGTGATTAACGGCTGATATCGTGAGTTGGATCTGCCTTCTCGTTCTTTTATAGTGGTAGTAGATGAAAATTCTGAGTGGACGATTCAGTGGCCGTTGGATGCGTCGCACATATCTCACTGCACAGATGACTGCCGTACCGAATAGGATGAAAGAAATTGTTCGCACTATAGTGAGCGCTCTCGATGTATATCATCCCGACCACTTTATCCATCCTCATTTTTTGCCAGCAATTTCCACGCCTCCCTCCACCGCTCCACTGACCACATCCGCGCAAGACAGATTGGTCGGTGACCTCCTCCCTCTTCGTCTATGGCTGTCGACGGGCATAACACGGCGGTCAGTCCCCTTCACCCTCTCTGGTGTTGGCCGTCCTTGGGGGCCGGCTCGGACGGCAAATATACGCCGCGACACGTCTTGGTGTGGTTGCACAAGCATGGCTCCCCGGTGACTCGCCTGCCCTGACAGCGAGCATCGTTGCTGTTGGTTCGTGGTTGATTTGGGGGCGGTAGCCGGCTACCGTGATGCATGGACGAGGCGAGCCTTGTTCCACGGGTTGGGGTGGAGCCGCGTTCTGCTCGCCGCCGCATTCGACGCTCATGGAGGCCATGTATCTTTTCTTCCTCGACATCGACTACGTTCACCCCGAAGGCGGCAACGCCTAGTGACGGTGTCCGGTACTAAGGGGTACCAACCTAGTTGGCCTGCAGTCCATGTGCAAAGCTTATGACCCAACAATCTCATAAGGAAGGACTCCGGAAACCTCTAATCCCAGCACGATTAAGATGGACTCTGCCGAAGACCTGGCATGTACCCCAAGGATGACTTCCTAGTTGGCCACCGACCATGTGTAACCATAGTACCCCCAATATATATATAAGCTGAGGGGTTTAGCCAGTAGAGGGAGAATCACAATTACTCACCTTAGGGTTAGAACATAACATTCGATCTCGAGGTAGATCAAGCCTATGATCAGTACATCATCGATACAATTAAAGCGGGACGTAGGGTTTACCTCTTTGAGAGGGCCCAAACCTGGGTAAACATCGTCTCCTTAGTCTCTTGTTACCCATCGATCCGAGATCCATAGCTCGGGGCTCCCTATCCGAGATCTGCCGGTTTTAGTACCGACATTGGTGCTTCCATTGAGAGCACCGCAGTGCGATCGAAAAGGATTGATGACTCGCCTGCAGTTCAACTGCGACATCGGCTGTGGTGACATCTTCATCCCTAGCCAACTCTTCCCTTTTGGTAGCATTGTCTTGCATGCCAATTTGACCGTCTGCCTCGACCATGTAGAAATTTTGCCTCGAACTAGGTAATCACGTTAAGCTTGGAGTACACTGCCGACTCTCGCAGCGACCTCGCCCTCTCTGGCTGGATGCCAGATCGGCTGGATAACTCCTCGGGCACCGTGGCCCTGACCTCGCAGTCAACTCCTGATCCAATCCTCGGTACGGACCTACAGATCATCGCACCGCCAGCAGTGCAGGCTCGCCGCTGTCGTCCTCCTCCCGTCATTGTCATCGACGAAGACGAAGAGGAGGTGTAGCCAAATCCCACCCAACTGAAGCAGGAGGTATGACGATCAGGACGCTTGGCAGGACACACCTAAGTGAAAGAAAGTTCTAGTTATTCTCAGACAGTAATGTGCTATCTATGTAATGCTACATATGGTGCCTCCTATGTGAACTACCTAGCTTTGTTCAGTGTTACCAAGTTTGTGCAATCTGTGTAATGTTACAGCTAACTTCTCAGGACCATATTGAAGGTAGGGGATGCAATGAAGACCCACAAGTGTAGGGGATCTATCGTAGTCCTTTCGATAAGTAAGAGTGTCGAACCCAACGAGGAGTTGAAGGAAATGATAGGAAGTTTTCAGTAAGGTATTTTCTGCAAGCACTGAAATTATAGGTAACAGATAGTTTTGTGATAAGGTAATTGGTAGCAAGTGACAAAAGGTAAAAGTAAATAAGGTGCAGCAAGATGGCCCAATCCTTTTTGTAGCAAATGACAAGCCTGGAAAAACTCTTATATGAAGGAAAGCGCTCCCGAGGACACATGGGAATTATCGTCAAGCTAGTTTTCATCATGATCATCTGATTCGCGTTCGGTACTTTGATAATTTGGTATGTGGGTGGACCGGTGCTTGGGTGCTGTCCTTACTTGGACAAGCCTTCCACTTATGATTAACCTCTAATGCAAGCATCCACAACTACAAAAGAAGTATTAAGGTAAACCTAACCATAGCATGAAACAAGTGGATCCAAATCAGCCCCTTACGAAGCAACGCATAAACTAGGGTTTAAGCTTCTGTCACTCTAGCAACCCATCATCTACTTATTACTTCCCAATGCCTTCCTCTAGGCCCAAATAATGGTGAAGTGTCATGTAGTCGACGTTCACATAACACCACTAGAGGAGAGACAACATACATCTCATCAAAATATCGAACGAATACCAAATTCACATGACTACTTATAGCAAGACTTCTCCCATGTCCTCAGAACAAAAGTAACTACTCACAAGACAGAATATTGTTCATGATTAGAGGTGTATTAATATGCATAATGGATCTGAACATATGATCTTCCACCAAATAAACCAACTAACATCAACTACAAGGGGTAATCAACGCTACTAGCAACCCACAGGTACCAATCTGAGGTTTGGGTACAAAGATTGGATACAAGAGATGAACTAGGGTTTGAGAGGAGATGTTGCTGGTGAAGATGTTGATGAAGATAGTCCTTCCCAAGATGGGAGAGTTGTTGGTGATGACGGCGGTGACGATTTCCCCCTCCTGGAGGGAAGTATCCCCGGCAGAACAGCTCTGCCGGAGCCCTAGATTGGTTTCCGCCAAGGTTCCGCCTCGAGACGGTGGCGTCTGGCCCCGAAAGCCTCCTTATGATTTTTTCCAGGTCAAAACACCTCATATAGGAGAAGATGGCCATCGATGGGCCCACGAGGCAGGGGGCGCGCCCAGAGAGAGGGGGGGGGTGCGCCCCCACCCTCGTGGACATGTGGTGGCCCCCCTGGTGATCTTCTTTCGCCAGATATTTTTTATATTTTCTGAAACGGTGTCCTGTGGAGTTTCGGAGCTTTTTAAGTTGTGCAGAATAGGTTTCCAGAGTTTGCTTCTTTTCCAGCCCAGAATTCCAGCTGCCGGCATTCTCCCTCTTCATGTAAACCTTGTAAAATACTCCCTCCGTTCCTAAATGTAAGGTGTATTAGTTTTTCAAAAAGTCAACTGGTGTCTATGTTTGACTAACTTTGCAGCAAAATATATAAAGATTTATAAAACTAATTATATAAAATGTAAAAATATATTTCATGATGAATCTAGTGATGCTGATTTGGTATCCTAGATACTGATATTTTTGCCTATAAACTTAGTCAAACTTAGAGAAGTTTGGCTTTTTGAAAAAATAATACACCTTATATTAAGGAACGGAGGGAGTAAGAGAGAAAAGGCATAAGTATTGTGACATAACGTGTAATAACAGCCCATAGTGCAATAAATATCAATATAAAAGCATGATGCAAAATGGACGTATCAACTCCCCCAAGCTTAGACCTCGCTTGTCCTCAAGCGAAAGACGATATCGAAAAATATGTCCACATGTTTAGAGATAGAGGTGTCAATAAAAAGTAAAATACGGACATGAGGGCATCATGATTAATCTCATAACAGCAACATATATATATTGTCATATGATTCTCATGTTAAAATAACAATGCATTCACAATGTCAAGTATGAATCAGAAACTTCATTGAAAACCAATAAACTATAATCTCGGTCATTGAAGCAATTGCAATTTATCCTAGCATCGGAAAGAGTCAACATAAGATCTTTTCAGCAAGCCTACATACTCAACTATCATATAGTCTTTCACAATTGCTCACACTCACGCAATACTTATGGTTATGGAGTTTTAATCGGACACAGAGAAAGATAAGGGCTTATGGTGTTGCCTCCCAACCTTTTACCTCAAGGGTAATGTCAACAGTAATAGACCATGATAACTTACATCCAAGTGGGTATATATGTCAGGATCTTTCCAACACAATGTGCTTGCCAAAGGATAAAATGTAAAAAGGAAAGGTGATTTTCACCTTGACTCTTGAGGAAGAATAATAGATAGGCCCTTCGCAGAGGGAAGCAGAGGTTGTCATGTGCTTTTATGGTTGGATGCACAAAGTCTTAGCGCAAAAGAACGTCACTTTATATTGCCACTTGTGATAAGGACCTTTATTATGCAGTCTGTCGCTTTTGTTATACTTCCATATCACAAGATCGTATAAAGCTTATTTCCTCCACACTAATAAATCATACATATTTAAGCGAGTTTGCAACATGACAAATTACTTGAAGGATCTTACTCAATCCATAGGTAGGTATGGTGGACTCTCATGGCAAAACTTGGTTTAAGGATGTATGGAAGCACAAGTAGTATCTCTACTTGGTGCAAGGAGTTTTGGCTAGCATGAGGGGAAAGGCAATCTCAACATGTTGGATGATCCATGACAATATACTTTATTTCAAATATAAGAAAACATAACCCATTATGTTGTCTTCCTTGTCGAACATCAACTCTTTAGCATGTCATATTTTAATGAGTGCTCACAATCATAAAAGATGTCCAAGATAGTGTATTTGTATGTGAAATCTATCTTTCTTTATTACTTCCCATTAATTGCAACGATGACCAAAACTATGTTTGTCAATTCTCAACAACTTTTATTTATCACACTCTTTATATGCGAAGTCATTACTTTCCATAAGATCAATATGATCTCTTTGATACTTTTTAGTCCCCCCTTTTTTTATCATGACCAAAGTGAGGAAATCAATCCCTTGACTCAACACTAATCTTTATTATATAGCTCACGGAGTTGATTACAAAAAGGTAAAGATCATAAAGCAAAAGCTCACAACTAGATCATGCTAACTTTATTCTACTAGATCAAGATACTACCAAAAGGATCGAACTAAGAAAAACGGTAAAGATAGGAGTGTGATGGTGATACGATACTGGGGCAACTCCCCAAAGCTTGGCAGTTGCCAAGGGGAGTGCCCATACCCATATGATTATATCTCCTTCTTCAGAGGTGGTGATGATGGAGTTGTTGATGATGTAGGCTTGTCGTCCATCTTCCAAGGCATGGGCTCACCATCGTAGAAGGATGATCGAGTCTCCGGGATACTCAAATCTGCAGCCAAACTCATCTTCTTGAATCTATATTCATACTCACAATTTTGGTTTTGCAGGTCATAGATCTGGGCTTGGAGGTGTTCGATTTTCTCTTGGAGATTGGAGATGGCTTCCCCGAAGATCCTTGAGTCCAGCTTGAGGTTGTTGGCGAGCTCCGTGATCATCATGTGGTTGGCGTCGAGTCCTCGTTCCATCATACCTTGGCACTTGAAAACTTTCTGCTCCATTGCTTCGAGTCTTGTCTCCACGCTTCCGGTCCTCCTTGGCCCATGAACATCGCAGATGTGCAGCAACCCCTCATGCAACTCCATTGTTTGAGGATGATGCAGCACCTCCGCAAGGTAGGGGTTGATGACCTTCTCGAAGAACTTGTCCTTAGGGGTGTTGGAAGACGCCATGATGATCTAGATCTGTCAAAAGCAACAACTCAAAACAAAAACAGAGGATTTTTGCGTGATACAGAGGTCAAAACCTTCGGGGATATATATAATGAATTTTTACCGACCAAAAGGAGTAACATACAAGAAATCGGAGTCCGGGAGGCACACGAGGTGCCCACAAGGCAGGGGGTCGGGCCCAGGGGAAGGGGGCGCGCCCTCCACCCTCGTGGACGCCTCGTGTCTCTTCCGGACTGCCACTTATTTTTCTATTTTTCTAAATATTCCAAAACGGTGAAAAATTGACTTTAGAACTGTTTTGGAGTCGGTTTACTTACCGTACCACATACCTCTTCCTTTTCGGGGTCTAAACCGTTCTGGAAAATGTCCCTTATGTATACCTCCGGGGTTACGGTTTCAATAACATTGGTTTCAACATTTATAGGACTACCTGAGATATAATGTTTTATTTTTTGACCGTTCACCACCTTCGGATTTGTGCCTTCGAAGTTGTTGATTTTTATGGCACCGGAACGATGGACCTCCTCGATAACGTAAGGACCCTCCCATTTAGAGAGAAGTTTTCCTGCAAAAAATCTTAAACGAGAGTTGTATAGCAAGACATAATCACCTACGTTAAACTCACGCTTTTGTATCCTTTTGTCATGCCATCTTTTAACTTTTTCTTTAAACAACTTGGCATTCTCATAGGCCTGGGTTCTCCATTCATCAAGAGAGCTAATGTCAAATAACCTCTTCTCACCGGCAAGTTTGAAATCATAATTGAGCTCTTTAATAGCCCAATATGCCATATGTTCTAGCTCAAGAGGTAGGTGACAAGATTTTCAATAAACCATTTTATATGGAGACATACCCATAGGATTTTTGTAAGCAGTTCTATAGGCCCATAATGCATCATCAAGTTTCTTGGACCAAATCTTTCTAGACCTATTAACTGTCTTTTGCAAAATTAATTTCAACTCTCTATTACTTAATTCTACTTGACCACTAGTCTGTGGGTGATAAGGGGATGCAATTCTATGATTAACATCATACTTTGCAAGCATTTTACGGAAAACACCATGAATAAAGTGTGAACCACCATCGGTCATTAAGTATCGAGGGACTCCAAACCTCGGAAAAATAACTTCTTTAACCATCTTAATAGAGGTGTTGTGATCAGCACTACTAGTTGGGATAGCTTCTACCCATTTAGTAACGTAATCAAAAACAACTAAAATATGTGTGATAACCCACAAGTGTAGGGGATCGCAATAGTTTTCGAGGGTAAAGTACCCAAATTTATTGATTCGACACAAGGGGATCCAAAGAATACTCTTAAGTATTAGCAGCCAAGTTGTCAATTCAGCCACACCTGGAAACTTAGTATCTGCAGCAAGGTAGTTTAGTAGCAAAGTAATATGATAATAGCGGTAGTGGCAATAAAAGTAACGGTAGTGTTTTTGTAGTTTTTGTAAAAGTAGCAGCGGAAAAGTAAATAAGCAACAAGCAATATGTGAAAAGCTCGTAGGCATTGGATCGGTGATGGGGAATTATGTCGGATGCGATTCATCATGTAAAAGTTATAACCTAGGGTGACACAGAACTAGCTCCAGTTCATCAATGCAATGTAGGCATGTATTCCGAATATAGTCATACGTGCTTATGGAAAAGACTTGCATGACATCTTTTGTCCTACCCTCCCGTGGCAGTGGGGTCCTAGTGGAAACTAAGGGATATTAAGGCCTCCTTTTAATAGAGTACCGGACCAAAGCATTAACACATAGTGAATACATGAACTCCTCAAACTACGGTCATCACCGGGAGTGGTCCCGATTATTGTCACTTCAGGGTTGCTGGATCATAACACATAGTAGGTGACTATAGACTTGCAAGATAGAATCAAGAACGCACATATATTCATGAAAACATAATAGGTTCAGATCTGAAATCATGGCACTTGGGCCCTAGTGACAAGCATTAAGCATAGCAAAGTCATAGCAACATCAATCTTAGAACATAGTGGATACTAGGGATCAAACCCTAACAAAACTAACTCGATTACATGATAAATCTCATCCAACCCATCACCGTCCAGTAAGCCTACGATGGGATTACTCACGCACGACGGTGAGCATCATGGAATTGGTGATGGAGGAAGGTTGATGATCATGATGGCGACGATCTCCACTCTCTGGAGCCCCGAACGGACTCCAGACCAGCCCTCCCGAGAGAGATTAGGGCTTGGCGGCGGCTCTGTATCATAAAACGCGATAATTCTTTCTCTCTGATTTTTTTCTCCTCGAAAGTGAATATATGGAGTCCGGGGGTACGTCGGTGGCGCATCAGGGGGCCCACGAGGCAGGGTGTGGTCCCCCTGACGTGGATATTTCCGCAGGTATTTTTTATATTATCCAAAATAATTCTCTGTGGATTTTCAGGTCATTCCAGAACTTTTTATTTCTGCACAAAAACAACACCATGGCAATTCTGCTGAAAACAACGTCAGTCCGGGTTAGTTCCATTCAAATCATGCAAGTTAGAGTCCAAAACAAGGGCAAAAGTGTTTGGAAAAGTAGATACGTTGGAGACGTATCAACTCCCCCAAGCTTAAACCTTTTCTTGTCCTCAAGCAATTCAGTTGATAAACTGAAAGTGATAAAGAAAAACTTTGACAAACTCTGTTTGCTCTTGTTGTTGTAAATATGTAAGCCAACATTCGAGTTTTCAGCAATGATCATGAACTAACCACATTCACAATAACTTTCAGGTCTCATGTCTACTCACATCAATGGCATAATCAACTAGCGAGCAATAATAATAAATCTCATATGACAACACTTTCTCAAAACAATCATAATATGATATAACAAGATGGTATCGTGCTAGCCCTTTCTGAGAACGCAAAACATAAATGCAGAGCACCTTTAAAGATCAAGGACTGACTAGACATTGTAATTCATGGTAAAAGAGATCCAGTCACGATCATACTCAATGCAAATTAATAGTAATACATGCAAATGACAGAGGTGCTCTCCAACTGGTGCCCTTTAATAAGAGGATGATGAGTCAGCATGAAAGTAAATAGATAGGCCCTTCGCAGAGGGAAGCAGGGATTTGTAGAGGTGCCAGAGCTCGATTTTTAAATAGAGATGAATAACATTTTGAGCGGTATACTCTCATTGTCAACATAACAACCAATAATCTCGATATCTTCCATGCTATGCACATTATAGGCGGTTCCCGAACAGAATGGTAAAGTTTATACTTCCCCAACCACCAACAAGCACGCTCCACGGCTGGTCCGAAACAACGGGTACTGTCTATCAGGGATATAACTATTAGGTATAAACCGCCCAAGAGGGGCCGGTTTATTCCTATGAGGAAATCACCTCTATGAAGCCCATCAAGACATAAGGATACGACGTTTTACCATAGAAGACTAAAAGGCATAGGGCCTAAAGGGTGTTAGGACCTGTAGATGTAAACCGCCATACGGCGTGTAACTTGTATTGTAAGATAAGCAAGGCAGAGATCGAGCCGGGCACGTTATGAGCCGGCCTCGGGGTTCTATAAGCCGGCCGGGCGTATCCTGTGTATATAAAGGGACGACCCGGCAGCTGTTTAGGGGACAATAAACAACAACTCGAGACACAGGTAAAGAGGATTCGCTCCCTGGTCATCGAAACCCTAGCAATACCACAACAAACTAGAAGTAGGCTTGTTACCTTCATCGAAGGGGCCGAACTAGTATAAAATCCCTTGCGTCCTTTGTCCGCTTTAACCCCTTTAAGCTAACCCATAGCGATGGCTCCACGACTAAGTCCTTATGCTAGGACATCTGCCGTGACAAAACCACGACAGTTGGCGCCCACCATGGGGCTATCGCACGATGGTTTCAAGTTCTTGGAGGGAAGCTTTGAAGGACTCAAGGGCTATGTAGTGGGCCAGATGACTAAGAGTTGTCGTGGCAAGATCTACATCGACGACGCAGGCTGGGGCCCGGAGGCCGATTCAATCGAGTACGGGTACTGGGTCCCCTTCGGCGGCATCCACGTTTTCATTGGCAAGGTCGGTGAATCGGGCCCTGAGCCGGACGTCTGCTCCAACATTGTTGAGTCGGCTCAGCATGTGAGACCTGCCCGGGTTCGGCCCGCCATGAAGCGTGTCTTTGTGGGAGTTGTCCACGGAGCGGAAGCTGAGGATAGATCGGAATCTGGTGGTGAGACCATTGTTTATTCCGGCGACGAGTCATCCACTGGAGAGACCGAGTCTTTATACCTACTGCAGGATGGCCGGTCTAGGGGCTGTTCCGATGGTGACATATTCCGGACACCCTTGATCTGCGAAGCCGGGTTGCGGTCTTCATGGCCGGGTCACAATATGTGCAACAATCTTCAACTGCGGCAGCATTAACGTCCGGTTTAGCGACGGCAGCAACCACTGGGGCATGAGGCCCTGTGCAGCCACCGGCTCAAGTCTTGACCGGTTTATTCGACACTTTGACAACGCTGTTGACCACGGAAGTCAGCCAGGCCGATAAGGAGCAACACGACGCAGAAGTTGCTAAAGTAAGGGGTCAGATAGATCAGTCCAAGATGGACCTGGCAGCTGAGAACACCAGGATGGCGGCGAGACAAGCTGAGTTGGACGCTCAGGCTTATCGGCTCATGTTAGATCAAAACACATCAAATGACGTAATGAGGAGAAGGCGCCAGTCTCGCCTGCCTCCGGTTTGTGAGGCAAGGAATCTCTTTAATACGCCAGGGGCATGAACTAGCAATTAGCCAGCGGTAAATCAGGCAGAAGTACCTAGGACGGGGGCATCGGTTCAGCCGCACGCAACGGATCCATCACGTCAAATCATTCCTTCACAACGTGCGCCGACACCTCCCGGTCATTACTCCAACCCCTTGGATAACATAGTTGCAGCCGCTTCACGACTAGCGGCCCTCCCTGTTGAAGGAGAATCCCCTATAGCGGTGGAGGCGTGACGAGCTAGGGAGTTCCTAGAGACGGCATTGACTCGGTAGCAGGCTTATTCTCACAGCCGGGAGAGGATTCATTCCACCCCCCGCCCAAGCCGGAGTTACAACAGGCATCTGGATGAACCGACTGTATCCAGTAGTGCGTGGAACCGTAACCTGCCATGGAGGGATAACCCGGCAGGTGGAGATGCAAACGCTCAGAATGTGATAGACCAGGGCAGACAGCGTAGAGAGGCTGAGTTAACAGCCCAATATACAGCCCGTCAGCTTACCCCGGTTCGTCCTACTACCACCATGGAGCCAGGAGTTTCTTCCAGCTCTTTGGGAGTGCCGTGTCTCACCCCCGCTTTACGTAATGTACGGCTTCCTAAGGATCTCAAAGGGCCACGGAAGGTGCCTAATTATACTGTTGATCTATCCCCTGAGGCGTGGGTTGAAAGTTATGAGATGGCAATGGAGATGCTGCATGTGGACGATGCGGCGTGTGCCAAGTACTTCACCATGATGCTGGAAGGAACGGCTCGTACTTGGTTGAAAAGTTTACCGGCTAATTCCATTGGATCATGGGCCGAGTTAAGGCGCCGGTTTATCAATAATTTCAAAGATACATGCAAGCAGCCCATGTCAATTGTGGACTTCGCTCCATGTGTCCAGGGGGAGAACGAATCAACAAGTCATTGGGTGCGTTGGGTTTCTGAGATCCTACATTCATCAGACCGCATCAATCCAGACACAACAGTCTTGACATTGGAAGGCAATTTCCAGTTCGAGCCTCTGAAGCTGAAGTTGGGACGTCTCAAACATCACTGCGATGACATGGGAACACTTATGACAGCTCTGGTAAAATATGTCGATTCTGATAGTGCCAAATATCCATAGTCAGATGACCAGAAGTCAGGAAAGGGAAAGAAGAACCGTAAACCGCCACAGTCTAATTCGGCGAGTCAAGGATACAGCGGTAAGCGTAAAGCGGATAATAATTCAGATTTTGTGGCTAACACTAGTACACAGAATGATGGCCAACGTCGCAAGGGTAGGCCGCCCCCACGGGGCGGCGGATCAAACATCAATCTGGAACGCCAGATGAATCTTCCTTGCCCTAGGCACGGTACGAAGGAAAAACCAGCCACACACCTATGGAAGGACTACTTTATTATGAGGGAGTTCAAAAATTCATATCGGTTCCAATACGATCATGGACCGTTCGGCGGTTCAAGCCCTGGTTTTTATGGGCTGGGTTATCAAGGTGGTGGTTCTGGCTCAGGGTTTTTAGGTAATCAGAATGGACATGGCAATCATAATGGACCCAACAGTCAGGGCAGCCAAGGTGGTTATAATCATCAAGGCAATCATCAGCAACAGCAATCAGGTTATCAGAGCAACCCGAAGCAGTTGAGTAGTGGGCAGTATCACGTCTTCACCACTAGCCTATGTAAGCGTGATTAGAAGGTTTATAAGAGGGCGATGCGCTCTGTTGAACCGGCATTACCTCGTTATTTATGCCGGTCGGAACAGCCCATTATGTGGAGTCGTGAGGATCATCCGCCCCGGGTTGATAATCCAGGTCAGCTGGCACTAGTGGTGGTGCCTCCGGTTGGGAGTATAAGTTCACTAAGGTGCTCATGGACGAAGGGAGCAGCATCAACATCCTGTATTATGAAACCTTCCGTCGCATGGGGCTAACAGATAAGAAGCTCAGACCGTCCAACACTGTTTTCCCTGGCGTGGTACCCGGTAAATCGGCGTTTCCAGTTGGTAAGATAGACCTGGAGATTACCTTTAGGGATGAGCAGGACTCGAGGTCAGAGACTTTGAACTTTGAGGTGGTAAAAATCAAGAGCCCGTATCATGCCTTGTTCGGGCGGCCGGTTTATGCTAAATTCATGGCGAGGCCCTGTTATGTTTATCTGTAGCTCAAGATGCCGGGTCATAAGGGCACTATCACAGTGCATGGGAGCCGTAAGATTGCTTTGGAATGTGAAGAGGGTGATGCGGCCTATGATGAGTCGGTTTGTGCAACAGAGGAGCTGAAGTTCTACAAGGACAATGTTGATCCGGCGGATATGTCTCCTTTGAAGAAGCCAACTACAGAGCATGATCTGACCTTGAAGTGTAAATCGGCTGATGAGACCAAGCTAGTTGATTTTGTTCTTGGTGATTCATCCAAGCAGTTTAGCATCAGCGCTAACATAGATCCGAAATAGGAAAGCGCACTCATCGAGTTCATCCATGAGAACCGAGACATCTTCGCATGGAAACCTTCTGACATGCCAGGTGTACCGAGAGGACTCGATGAGCACACTCTTAATATCGATCCTAAAATTAAACCGGTCAAGCAGTTTCTCCGCCGCTTCAATGAGGGAAGGCGCCAGGCTATTGGTGAAGAAGTAGCCAGGATCTTGGCGGCCGGGTTTATTGTTGAAGTGTTTCACCCTGAGTGGTTGGATAATCGGGTGCTAGTACTCAAGAAGAACGACACTTGGCGTATGTGTGTGGATTACACAGATTTGAACAAGGCTTGCCCAGCTGATCCCTTTGCTCTCCCCCGTATTGATCAAATCATTGATGCTACGGCGGGTTGTGAGCATTTAAGTTTTCTAGATGCATATTCCGGCTATCATCAGATCAAGATGGCAGTTAAGGACCAGGAGAAGACAACTTTTATAACTCCTTTTGGAGCCTTCTGCTATGTATCTATGCCTTTTGGGCTCAAGAGTGCCCAGGCGACTTATCAACGTTGCGTGCAAAATTGTCTTCATACACAGATTGGGCGTAATGTTCATGCATATGTGGATGACATTGTGGTAAAATCCAGAAAGGAAGAAACATTGATAGATGACTTGAAGGAAACTTTTGATAATCTCCGGGTTTATAAGATGATGCTTAATTCGGCCAAGTGCATTTTTGGTGTACCGGCAGGCAAGCTCCTGGGTTTTCTGGTGTCAAACAGGGGAACTGAAGCTAATCTGGAGAAGATCAAAGCTATTATGTCCTTGGCTAAACCGGTGTGTATCAATGATATTCAACGTCTGGCAGGCCGCATTGCGACACTGAGCCAGTTTATCAGCCGATTGGGGGAGAAGGCCATCCCGCTCTACCAGATGATGAAAAAGACAGACAATTTTGTCTCGAGTGATGCTGCTAATGCTGCGTTTGAGGACTTGAAGAAACAATTGGTTGAACCTCCTGTCCTTGCTGCTCCGGTCGATAATGAGCTGGTGTTACTGTATGTGGCTGCTAATGCCCGGGCTGTCAGTGTCGCCATTATAGTGGAGCGCAAGGAGGCTGGGAATGAATATCCGGTTCAACGACCGGTTTACTACATCAACGAGGTGCTCATTGAGTCTAAGCAGAGGTATCCGCATTGGAAAAAGCTGTTGTATGGAGTTTTCATGGCAAGCCGGAAGCTCAAGCAATATTTTCAAGGTCACCCTATAACGATGGTCAGCTCTGCCCCTCTGGGCGATATAATCCAAAACAGAGAAGCAACTGGCCGGGTGGCAAAGTGGGCCATTGAGCTTGGACCTCATGGGTTAAAATATGTGCCTCGTACGACAATCAAGTCCCAGGCGCTGGTGGATTTCATCAATGATTGGACGGAGTTACAAGCACTGGAAGAAAAGCCGGATCACACGTACTGGACTATTCACTTTGATGGATCTAGGCAATTGGACGGCTCGGGGGCTGGAGTCGTATTAACTTCCCCACGAGGTGATAAATTTTGTTATGTTCTTCGTTTAATGTTCACTTGCACTAACAATGCAGCTGAATATGAGGCTCTCCTCCACGGTCTTCGAATGGCTAAGGAGATGAATTTAAGCCGGGTTAAATGCTTTGGTGATTCGGACCTGGTGGCCCAACAAGTATCTGGTACTTGGGATTCCAAGGACCCACTCATGGCAGCATATCGTCGAGAGGTGGACAGTGTCGCTGGACACTTTAAGGGTTATCAAGTGGATCATGTGGACCGGCGAAAGAATGAAGCGGCGGACGCATTAAGCCGTCTAGGTTCCCAACGTAAACCGGTTCCACCTAATGTTTTTCTGGACGTTCTGCATAATCCGTTAGTTAAATTACCTTCAGAAGAGGACTTGGCTGTTCCTGATCCAAAGGCTCAGTTGGTAGCGGCGCTTCACGCTATCCCGGATTGGATGGTCCCATACTTGGCGTATATGAACCGAGGCGAGTTACCAGAGGATGAAGTCTTGGCTAGGCAGATAGTCCGGCGGTCCAAGTCAAAGACTATTGTCAATGGGGAATTACATCATTGCAGTGTAACAGGGGCGTTTCAATGTTGCGTGTCTCCGAATGAAGGCTGTGAGATTCTTCGAGAGATACACGAAGGAGATTGTGGTCACCACGCCGGTTCAAATCCCTTGGTAGCTAAAGCTTTTCGTCATGGATTCTTTTGGCTGACGGCTCATGCGGATGCGGAGGACTTGGTCAAAAAGTGTGATGCTTGTCAGAAATTCTCACGGCGTGCTCATATACCATCTCAAGAATTGAGGATGATTCCCGTTACTTGGTCGTTCACGACTTGGGGGCTAGATATGGTTGGGCCCTTTCATTGATCTCCAGATAAGAAGACCCACCTTCTGGTGGCGGTTGATAAGTTTACCAAGTGGGTAGAGGCAGAGCCAGTCAGCAAGTGTGATGCAGCAACGGTAGTTCAATCCATCAAGAAGGTGATTTCCGGTTTGGCTTTCCACACAGTATTATAACTGATAATGGCACTAATTTGTCCAAAGGGGCTATGAAAGAATTTTGTCAACGAGAGCACATCCGGCTTGACGTATCTTCAGTGGCTCACCCCCAATCTAATGGTTAAGCTGAGAGAGCCAATCAAGAGATCTTGAGAGGCATCAAGCCCCGGCTTATGGTTCCCTTACAAAGGACGCCGGGTTGTTGGGTGGAGGAGCTACCTTCTATATTATGGAGCATCAATACCACGCCCAACAGATCTACGGCTTGCACGCCTTTTTTCATGGTATACGGAGCTGAAGCAGTTCTCCCTAGTGACATCCGTCATGATTCGCCTCGCGTGGCGTCTTACGTTGAAACTGATAACGAGAAGGAGCGACAAGAAGCACTGAACCGGTTGGATGAGGAGCATGACGTTGCAGCGGCTCGGTCGGCGATTTACCAGCAAGATCTGCGTCGATACCATAGTCGCCGAGTTAGAACCAGAATGTTTCAAGAAGGCGATATGGTGCTCCGGCTCATCCAAGACCAGACAGATATGCACAAGCTATCCCCGCTTTGGGAAGGACCCTTTGTGGTCAGCAAGAATCTACACGATGGGTCATACTACATCATCGACGTTCGAGAGCACAAGGACTCACGCACCGCGGAGGAGGAGACCCAATGGTCGTGGAACATTGCTCATCTTCGGCCTTACTACACCTGAGCCATAGGCCCCTCTTTATGTATATATATTCAAAATTTATATATTATGCTCAATATAATCAATCGGCATCCCTGTTAAAGCGGGGCCTCTGCTGTTTTTCCATAAGAGTTTATCACATGGGGGCTTCTGTGTGCAAGCGGAGTTCCCATGGCTCTCTTAGACAGGCTATCAAGCCAATATTATCATAAGAGCACAACTCTGGTTACTTCGGTAATCCGGCCATCAAGCCAACATGATAATAAGGGGCAAAAAAAAGTTTGATGCATAGCACAACTCAAACATAAGCACCCATCGAGCACAACTCACAATGTTACTTGGGGGCTCTTGTCGCACAGCGACAAAGAGCTTTTAAGGCCCTGGTAATAGGCTATCAAGCCACGGCTTGAAAGCCTGGTGTATACAGCTAAAACCCTGGGTTAACCTGCCTGCATCAAGTAAGTCACTCCGTCCAGGTAAACCTGGTATGACCCGTCGAACGATTGACAAGTCAATCTTATACAGACCCTGAACTTGTCAACGTTAAAACGATGATTGGTTAATGTGAGGTCCATCTTAACAGGCTTTGTGAAATGGTTTAACTCAGCGGCCTGACAGCCCATGAAAAGCCTCGAATTTGAAGCCTGACAGCTCGTAAAAAGCCTCGACTACAAGTTTTCATTTGCTTTTGTTTGCCAAGTTTTTTAATCTCTTCATGAGATTGTTAGTATTCATCCGATATATATCGATTCGGCCTAGTGGTTGACTACAAGTCACCACCATCAAGTAAACCAGTGTTTATTAACCCGATATGGTTTGATTACAAATCGCCAGTATCATCTGGAGCTAATCCGGTGTTTATCACAACCCGGTATGGTTTTATCCTAAACCGGCGAAATATTGCAGTAGTCATCGATACTCACAATTTGGGATAATTACCCTTACTACAAAAGTTGGTAAAACCAACGATGCAATTTAATATCACAGGTATGATATATATTTTCATATTTATTTCAAAATACAGCTTGGGTTATAAACCTACGTCATGTATTTGGGTATTATGACCCGTCCGGTGGTAAACCGTCAGGACACTTTAAATTTGTCTTATGCAGAAACAGATTGAGTAAAAGCTGTTCAGAAGAATAAGCAAAAATACTATAAAGCTGCCGGATTAAGCAATATTATGTAGAGGAAATATGCATGATGGCATAACAGACCAAATGTTTTCAGCTAGCCTATTACAAGGCGTTTTGCAGCCCAAAAGAATATCAGTTCCTCGTCAAGTATTGCGGCATATCGAAAGTTAAACCGACATAGGTTCAGGACTCCTCGCCAGCCCGGCCAGACGGTTGTGGATCATCCTGCGCCGTCTCCTCCTTGTGTCCATCCAGCAGCTGGAAGGCAGTGGTTGCCCAATTGATCCCAGTTAGGGCCTAGAAAACAGCTTCATCGCTCATAAGCTCATACGGTTCAACATCAGGGGCGTAAGTGTGCTTACGAACGGGCGGGATGAGATCCTCCACATCGTGAGTCAGCGCGTTAACTCGTCTATTCTCAGCGTCATAAACTGCCTAGTAGTGGGACATATCAGCTTCTTCGGCTAACTTGCTAGCCAAGGGCCGCATCTCCTTTGTTAAAGCTCGAAGATCATCATTGGTGAATTCTGATCCGTCCTCTTTCAAGCTTGGATAACCGTTTACTACGTCAGCCGGATCAAGGTCGAGTACCCATGCCTTCGCCCGGGTTAGTGCAGTTAAGGCGCCTGCCCTTGCAACCGATCTCTTCAACTCTTCAAATCGGGCGGGCAACATTGACAGCTTCTCCAAGGTCTCTTTGATCAAAGTTGGGGGCGGTTTGTTGTGCGCGGCAATGCAAATGATTCGTTGTGCGCCGGTATAAAGTTGCTCTATCAGTGTATAGGCAGCTTTTAGTTTCCTCTGCATATCAGAGCCCAGATGGGTGGTGTGTTTTCCTGCATCAATGGAACCATTATTAAAGCCAGCAATTTATGGTGATGATATATTCAGAGTTATGATTAGGGTGTTTACCAAAGACAACAGTGGTCATAGCGTTTATTTGACGCTTTAAGCCAGATAGCTCTTCTGATACCGGTTTAATGGTGGCTTCTACGTCAATAGCCCTTTTCTCCAAAGTGGATTTCTCTGTCTCCCAATCCGCCCGTTCCTTTTGGAAATCTTTTTTCAACCTTTCCATGCTTGCCAAAGCGCTGGTGTCAGCTCACCCTTGGCTTTGGAGGCTACTGTTTGCTGGAATTTCAGACTCTCTTGAAGGTCAGCAACTTGAGATTCCTTCTGGTTTAGATCAGCCTACAAAGAGATATACACATCATACATTGATAAATAATATTGAAAGTCCCAAGCACATAACAATTTATACACTTGGCCCTTGGGGGCTAATGCATATTTGCAGTTATCAGATATTCTTATCAAAGTCCCAAGCACATAACAAGTTATACACTTGGCACTTGGGGGCTAATGCATAATTGTTCAAAGGAAAGTTACAGACTAAAGTCCCGGTTCATCCTAAAGAGATAAACCGGCCCTTGGGGACTACACAGGCGAAAAGCTATAAATTTGGTGTTCCGAAGTCCCAGTTCATCTTGAAGAGATAAACCGGCCCTTGGGGGCTGCAGTGGAGTTGAGACAAGCTATTGGACTTAGGCAGAAATAATATTGCAGAAGCTAAGCAGCAGTTACCTCATATCGTTCCTTCATAAGGTTCACCAAACCGGCTTCATAATCACGGCTTGTATACAACCGGTTCAGATAGCCGGAGTGAAGGCCCTGGGCGCTGAGATGAGCATAACTCGACAAATCGGCATTCCACTTGCCTTTGTCCATACCAGAAACTTCTTCCTTGGCATTATGCTTTGAGAAAGCGATGGGTTCACCAGGAGTGGTGTGGCCAAAAATGGTAATCGTAACATCATCTGTCGTAGCAGCAACGGCTCTGGCAGGGCTTGCCGGATTGTTACTGGCCCGGACTGGGCTATTTTGATTATCATCAAAATCCATTGGCGTAGCTTCTTGTTCAGTAAAAATTTAGGTAGATCGTCACGCAAGGCATCAACATTTTCTTCTACTGGCTCTGGAGTCTTTTCCGGTTCAGGGTTTATATCATCATCTGTTGGTTTACTCAATTTAGCCTTCTTACTAGGTTTTGGCCTCCTGATAAAGATAAAGGTAAAAGTTAGTCAGTGGATTAAAATGTAAGGCTAAACAGGAAAATAAAACTCACCTAGGAACGGTTTTGAGAGGAGGAAGTTGTGTGGCTGTTGACTCGCCAGATGACGAACAAGGGGTGTCCTTGATAATTTGAATCAGGCGGATTAAGAGGCTGGCGGAAATGACCCGCTTTGGGATAAAGAGCATCTGGAATATACAAGACCTCTGATCGACGCTTCCAGATCGGAGTATGTGGTAAACCGGTGCACGTAATTACTTGACCGCTGTGCCGAGTTGTGCGGTGAGCTTCATGTTGCTGTTTCTTCAAAATAAAGTTTGGGTCCAAGTAAGCTAAAGGGTGAGAAAATCTTACTTTCCGGTTTGCTTAACGGACTTTCTGTGTTGGCAGAGGGTCTGAAACAGAGGAAAGGGTAATTACCTAAACACCATCAGCCTGGCTGCCTTCAGCGTTTTCCTGAATATAATCATTATCAATAAGGTGCAAGAAGAGGGAGCCAAGGGAGTCAAGTGCTACCTCTGAGGCCGGTTCATCATCATCAAGGTTTAACTCGGATGCTTCAGTGGTTTTCTGAAAGGATCAATATGGTTGACTAGAGTGGGGGGGGGGGGTGAATAGGCAACTTACAATTTTTAGCTTTTCTTAACCAATTTAAACTAAGCAACAAAGTAAGTTGTCTAGATATGCAACTAGGTGGACAACTTATAGGAAGCAATAATATCAACCACACAAGCAAGCAAGCTAAGGTATACAAAGAAAGCTTGCACAAGTAAAGGAAAGAAATAACCACAAGTGGAGCCGGTGAAGACGAGGATGTGTTACCGAAGTTCCTTCCCTTTGAGAGGAAGTACGTCTCCATTGGAGCGGTGTGGAGGCACAATGCTCCCCAAGAAGCCACTAGGGCCTCCTCACGCCCTCACACAATGCGAGGTGCCGTGATTCCACTAGTGGTGCCCTTGAAGGCAGCGACCGAACCTTTACAAACAAGGTTGGGGCAATCTCCACAACCGAATTGGAGGCTCCCAACGACACCACGAAGCTTAACCACAATGGAATATGGCTCCGAGGTGACCTCAACCGTCTAGGGTGCTCAAACACCCAAGAGTAACTAGATCCGCAAGGGATTAGTGGGGGGAATCAAATATCTCTTGGTGGAAGTGTAGATCAATGCCTTCTCAAGCAATCCCGAGGAAATCAACAAGTTTGATTGGCTAGGGAGAGAGATCGGGCGGAAATGGAGCTTTGAGCAACAATGGAGCTTTGGGGAGGAAGAGGTAAGTCTTCTTGGGGAAGAAGACTCCCTATATATAGTGGGAGGGCAAATCCAATCGTTATCCCACAAATCTGCCCGCAGAGCGCGGTACTACCGCACGGCCCAGCAGTACTACCGCTCGGGGTGCGGTACTACCGCTGGCGCGGTACAAGCCAGTACTAGCCCTGTTGCGTTGAAACACCGATCGGTAGTATGGCTGGAGCGGTACTACCGCACGTGTAATGCCCAGGATGGAGTTATACCTCCTACGTGTCGAGGCACGACTTAAAGGCATAAGTCCATCCTAGAATGATCTCAAGTTTGGTAATCTTTGCACATCTCATGTAAAAGAGGGGATTGTAAACATAAATAGTTGGCTTACACTCGCCACGTCACACAATTACATAACATGTCTCAAACATCATACATTAAGAATATCACAACCCTCTAAGGGCAAAACCAAATGTCAAGATACCAAACTTAGATAAATAAACCACAGGCGGATCGAATCCTAGTAGGAGTCTCCACTACTGATCATCCGGATAACGAACATAGTATCGACTACGCTCCTCGTCGTACTCCCAATCCAGCTCGGTGCTATCACCTGGATAGCTCACAACTGGACCTGCATCTAGTGTGGTGAAGTAACTGTGAGCCACAGAGGACTCAGCAATCCCGTTCCCGGGTAACAAGACTATTCAAGCCTTGGGAGAGGAAAGGCTGAAGAAAAGAATAAGTGTCTGCAGCAGCAACTAGCAACTAGCTTACGTGAGTGAGAGCGAGAAGAGAAGCCTCGGACGAGAAGTGATCACGAAGTGATCCTAGCTACAAGCTCCACAAACATAATCCCTCCGTGTTCAACTCCCGAATCCCTATTCGGAAATTGACAGTCACGGAACACACGCTGGTAGTGTATTAGCAACATTGTGTCAAGTTATCTACAACCGGATATTAACAAGCTCCCATCTGCCACATAACCGCGGGCACGGCTTTCGAAAGTTCATAACCCTGCAGGGGTGTTCCAACTTGACCCATTACAAGCCCACGATCCGCCGAGTCGCAACTCCAAAGTGGGAAGACCCGAGTATTCTCGGAATCCCGTGCTCAAGATATACCGAACTAAGGTAAGGCTAATCCAGCAAATCCTCCCGGCGTGTCGACACCCTGATAGTAGCCGCGCGTATCTAAGTCTCAGGACACGACCGGATGGGCGATTCTACAGGTTTATATCAATCCTCGAGTTCCCTCGTGGTGACCCCGCAGAACCCCCGGTTTGGACCAACACTCATGAGGAGCACTGGCCCGGGGTTGTTGATTAAGAACTCGGGTTAATTACTCCCTATGCAAGTTATTTAGTTATTAGGCAAATAGTACCAATGTTGGGACTTGCTGGAAAAGACTTAGCACTTAGCGGTTTATCGAGGGGGTCCCATACACCCCAACCGTGTTAGGAACGCATAATCAAGGAACATAACACCGGTTTATACGGTTCCTAACGGCATGAGTGGAACAAATCACCAAGCAAAAGGCTTAGCCTTCCACCCTTGGATGATTTCATTTTAAGCATTTATATAGTGTGATAAAACCCAACCAAACTTCAACATGAAGCAAGCATCTTCGATCTTCACCTGCAACTAGCAATGCTATCAGAAGGGCTGAGCGAAGCGTACTTAGCCAAGCAACGGTTTGCATACGTAGGTTGGTTAAACAGGGCAATGGTTACAAGTAGGAGGCTGACAAGAAGATCATGGGCATCGAGGCAAAACTATAGAGCGGAACTACTAGCAATAGGCAAAGATAGTAATGTTATTGGGGTTCGGTCATCTTGCCTGAAGAGAAGTCGTTCGGATCGTAAGAAGGGTCCTCGTGCTCAACCTCGTTGGAAACCTCGTGCTCGTACTCGAACTCGGTCTCTGCTTCCGGCTCTAAACAAAACAATCACACCAAGCACAAATCAACAAGATGCAATGCGCACTCGAAAATGATGGATGCATGATGGATGCACTAAGGACGCACACGGAGCACGGAAAAGAGCACTCAAGCAAAACACCTCAAAACAGGATAACAATATGATATTATGAATCTACATAGAAAATCAATCAAGTTTCATATAAGATTCGCTGAAATCGGAGTTACGGGCTAAAAGTTATGCCCGAAACAAGAAATGAGCGAAAGCTGAAAATTACAGCAACGTAGCAACTTCGGAGCACAAAATAATTAAGCTACATCACTCAAACAACATGTCAAAGACCTAGAACACAAACTAGACATATACTACAGCAACTAAGTCCAAAGGTGCACCCCCAAAGGAGTCGCGGTTCAATAGCAATGAGCTCGGACATATTGAACTTGACAATAAAATTCTGACAGCAGAATTTTATTGAAACTTTGGAGCAAAAGATAAACATGCTACAGCCACTTAAATAAACATGTGAGAACATGAATGGAAAGCCAACAATATATACTACAAGGAACAATCAAGATCCACTCCAAAACTATCATGCTTTGTCCTAGAACATCACACGAACATGGCATCGGAACGTTACAGATTTCAGACTTAGTGAAAATCCACTAAGTCCTAAAACAGCAATTTCATCATGGCATCTAAAATAGCAAGTTTAAGTCACCTCTAAACTAAACATGGCAAGTGGTAAGCACCTCATCAAAGTACACATGATGGTGATTCTGAAACACACAAGCATGCTTCATGGAGATAAACACAACGATAGCAACGAGCTCAACAAGATGGCATTTCATAACAAGTGAAACAACATCACAGCCATATGGCAATTTGCAACGATGATAAACATGGCAAGAATAAATCTATCATGCACCTAACACATACAACATGTAGAGCAAGGCAAGACGAACACGTGGACATGTCATTTGCATCATTCGGACAAACGAGCTAAAAGATATCACATGGCAAAGATGACATAAAAACATCACATAGCAGCAGTTTATCACGATTCACTCTTGCAACAGCAAAACAAGCACCTAGATGATCTCTAACATGCATGACACCAAAAGGTAAAACGTAGTGCTACCCACCACGAACGTCTGGACATGCTATATGCGCGAAACGGACAATCACACAAGAAGTTATCCTCAGTTGAAATTAGCATCAGAAAAGTAATACAACAGGTAGATCTAGGGTTTTTTGAATCAACCTCAGATCTGGGAGTAGAGATGGGCTCGGCCCGCGGGGGAAGATCTGATGCGGCCCGCGGATCTGCTGCGGTGCGGAGACGGGCCGCGGATCTGGAGGTGGCCCGGCGGCCTGGAGGAGGGGCGACGTGGGCCTCGATGCTGGGCGGCCCACCCGGCGCGGAGGCGGCGGCGCGGTGGCCTGGAGCGGAGGCTTGCGGTGGCGCTGGAGACCGAAGCCCAGCTGGGCCCTGGAGGCGGCGGTCGGCCCAGAGGGAGGCGAAGTGGCGGCGGCGAGGGAGCCTTGGCCTTTGGGCCCCAAGATGGATAGGCGGGGCGAGGCGATGAGGCCCGGCGCGAGGCGGTGAGGCGTCCACGGCCCAGAAGGGAGGCGCCCAAGCCGACTGGCGCTACGGGACTGGATCCGGCGGGGATGTGGTCCACGCTGGCAACGCGCGGCTGGGCTCGAGGGCGAAGCGATGAAGGAAGGCGACCAGCGATGGGAAGGGCGTTCACCGCCTCGATCGAATCTGGTCGGGCGCTCGAACTTCCACGCGATGGAAAACGGCGGCCGGTCGGCTGCTGGTTCGGCCGGCGTTGAGTTTTTCTGCGGGGAGGGCTGGCGATCGAGGGACTCCCTCGGTCCAGCGAGATATGGCTTGCCAAGTGGAGAGTAGGGGCTGGCCAGATCCAGAAAAATAGGGGGAAGGAGGAGATGAAAACTAGGGATGCCAAAAATAGACTAGGGTCTATTATATAGCAGAATTTAGGGTTTGGGGGGGATTTAGGTGTGCTAGGAGCCCTCCGATCGCGATCCGACGGATCCGATCGCGGGGGTAGTCTAGATGGGCCTAGGAGAGGGTAGTGGACTGCAGTAGAGGTGTTTCTGGGACACAAAGTGAAGGCACTTTGGACCCACACGAATAACTGTTGGGATAGCAAACAGAGTCCAAACGCGACGAGATTTGAGAGGCGGGTTACACACAACAAAACAACAACACACACCACAACCTCGTGGCACACCGGTAACGTTACACGCCCAAACACCAAAGTAGGCCTACGGGACGTCACGGACACGTGAGGGAGCTCCGGAACGCGAAACGGACAACGGGAAGAAACACGCGGAACCGGATGCAACCGACAACACAAATGCAATGCGATGCACATGTCTACATGATATGAATGAATGCCACACACGCACACAACAACACAACAAAAACCCGAAAGACAAAGAACCCGGAATGGAAATAGATGAAGCCGGAGATATATTATATACCCAAAAGGGAAAGTATTACATCCGGGGCATTACAAATTCTCCTCTACTACAAAAAGATCTCGTCCCGAGATCTAGGACTGGAAAAAGGAAGGGTACTCGGAACGAAGATGATCTTCTCGTTCCCACGTAGCCTCTCGGTCGGTGTGATGTGACAACTTGACTTTCAGGAATTTGATGGACTTGTTGCGGGTCTTGCGTTCGGTTTCTTCGAGAATTGCAACTGGATGCTCTCGGTAAGACAGGTCTTGTTGAAGATCAATCTCTTCAAACGGAATCATGCGCTCAGGTGCCTTGAAACATTTGCGGAGTTGAGACACATGGAACACATCATGAACATTGGCGAAGTTGGGAGGGAGCTCAAGTTGATAGGCTAGATCGCCTCTCTTGCCAAGAATCTTGAAAGGCCCGACGTATCTAGGAGCAAGCTTTCCTTTGATACTGAATCTTTGGGTGCCTTTCATTGGAGACACACGGAGATAGACATGATCACCGATGTTGAAGGCCAAATCACGATGCTTGCCGTCATAGTAGATCTTCTGGCGTGACTGAGCGGCCTTGAGATTCTCACGTATGACTTTGCACATTTCTTCGGCTTCTGAGATCAAGTCATTGCCAAGAAGTTGACGTTCGCCTGTTTCAGACCAGTTGAGAGGGGTACGACACTTTCTGCCATAGAGGATTTCAAACGGAGCTTTGCCTGCACTTGCTTGAAAGCTGTTGTTGTAAGAGAACTCGGCAAATGGAAGGCAGTCTTCCCATTTCATGCCGAAGGATATGACACAGGCTCTGAGCATGTCTTCTAGAATCTGATTCACTCGCTCGACTTGACCACTAGTCTGAGGGTGAAAAGCAGTGCTGAACCTGATCTTAGTGCCCATGGCGGACTGAAAGGAGTCCCAGAACCTGGATGTGAACAAGCTTCCACGATCCGAGGATATCACTTGAGGAATGCCATGTAAGGACACAATTCTGGAAGTGTACAGCTCTGCCAATTGAGCTGCATTGATGGATTCTTTGACTGGTAGAAAGTGAGCGACTTTGGTAAGCTTGTCAATCACCACAAAGATAGCATCATTTCCTCGCTTGGATTTAGGAAAGCCAGTGACGAAGTCCATTTCAATGTGGTCGAACTTTCACTCGGGAATAGGAAGAGGTTGGAGAAGACCGGCTGGACGTTGATGTTCTGCTTTCACTCTTCTGCAAACATCACATTCGTTCACGAATTGGGCAATCTCCCTTTTCATGCGTGTCCACCAGTAAGATTGCTTGAGATCTTGGTACATCTTGGAACTGCCAGGATGAATGGAAAGGAGAGAATCATGAGCTTCTTCCATTATGAGCTTCCTGAGATCACCTTTGGGAACAACGAGTCTGTCCTCGAAGAACAAGGTATCTCTCTCGTCAACACGGAAGCACTTGTATTTCGGAATGCCCTTTGCAATACCATGTTTCACCTTCTTCACCATGGTATCACTGAGTTGGGCCTCACAGACTTGATCTTCCAAGGTAGGAGCAATTTGGAGATTTGCGAGAAAACCCTGCGGAATAACTTGGAGGTTGAGTTTCCTGAAAGCTTCACAAAGCTCAGGCTGGCACGGCTTGATAAGAAGGCTGTTGCAATATGCCTTTCTGCTCAAAGCATCTGCAATCACATTCGCCTTGCCAGGAGTGTATTCAATGCTGGGATTATACTCTTGGATCATTTAAACCCAACGAGTCTGACGGAGGTTCAGATGCGGCTGTGTGAAGATGTACTTCAAGCTCTTGTGATCAGTGAAGATGTCGACCTTTCTGCCCAACAACAGATGTCTCCACGTAATCAAAGCATGTACCACAGCTGCTAGCTCGAGATCATGTGTGGGATAGTTCTTCTCACTTGGCTTGAGCTGACGAGAAGTGTATGCCACAATTCTCTTATCTTGCATAAGAACACCACCAAGACCTTGAAGAGAAGCATCACAGAATACTTCATAGGGCTTGGACTCATCTGGAGGAGTTAGAACTGGAGCAGAGACAAGCTTTTCTTTGAGAGTTTTGAATGCCACTTCACACTCTGGAGACCAAAAGTATTTGACATTCTTCTGAAGCAGGTTGGAAAGAGGCTTGGCAATCTTGGAGAAGTTCTCAACGAACCTTCTGCAATAGCTGGCAAGACCCAGAAAACTGCGGAGTTGCTTGACGTTTTGAGGAGCTTCCCAGTTGACAATTGCTTCAACTTTCTCGGGATTAACCGCAATACCGTCAGCTGAGATGATGTGGCCCAGGTACAAAACCTTATCGAGCCAAAACTCGCACTTTGAGAACTTGGCATAGAATTTATGCTCTCGGAGTCGATCAAGAACCAGACGTAAGTGCTTTTCGTGATCTTCTTCATTCTTGGAAAACACCAGAATATCATCCAGATACACAAGCACAAACTCGCCAGTATAGGGGTTGAAGATGTAATGCATCATCCTCGAAAAGGTAGGAGGAGCATTGGCGAGACCAAAAGACATGACGGTATACTCGTATGAACCGTAGCTCATTCTGAAGGCCGTCTTGGGAATGTCTTCCTCGCGAATGCGAACTTGATGATAGCCCATTCGGAGGTCAAGCTTAGAGAACACTTTAGCTCCTTTGAGCTGCTCGAAGAGTTCGTTGATGTTGGGGAGCGGATATTTGTTCTTAATCGTCTTCTTGTTCAATGGCCGGTAGTCAACACAGAGACGCTCCGTGCCATCTTTCTTCTTGACAAATAAGACACCACAGCCCCACGGAGACGTACTAGGCCTGATGAGACCCATACTCTCCTGCTTATCAAGCTGCTTCTTCAATTCCTTCAATTCATCCGGAGAGAGCTTGTACGGACGCCGGCATGCTGGCTCAGTACCCGGCTCGAGTTCAATAACGAATTCCACCTGACGGTGTGGAGGCATGCCTGGAAGTTCTTCAGGAAAGACGTCTTGATATTCGTTCACCACCGGAATTTGAGATATGGCATTAATTTCGCCCTTATCATTGAGAGAGAAAAGCCTGATAGTGTTATCCCTGGAGGCGAAGATAATCACATCTTCATCAGAATGAGTCATCTTGACTTCCTTCTGTGCACAATCAATATGAGCATCGTGCTGAGAAAGCCAATCCATTCCGAGGATGAGGTCAATGTCAGAATTGCCGAGAATCACCGGAGAAGCCAAAAATCGATAATCACCCATGCGAATAGAAACATTCGGAGCATATATACTGGAATGCATCTGCTTTCCCGGAGAAGAAACTGTCAACTGCCTCGGTAAAGCTGCTGTGGTCACACTATGCTTGGATGCAAATGGGTATGACATGAAAGAATGTGAAGCACCCGAATCAAATAACACTTTAGCTGGAAAAGAGTTAACTGGAAGGTTACCCAAAATGACATCAGAAGAATTCTCCGCTTGTGCTGCATTCATCAGATTGACCCTTGCTGCCTTTGGATCATGCTTGACCATAGCGGTACCGACAGGAGGAGGAGGCGGAAGGCGCCTTGGGTTGTTGCACTTGTTGGAATAATGACCCTTCTGGCCACACTTGTAGCAAGTCACCTCAGAAAGTGGACGAGTAGGAGGAGCACTTAGTCTTGGAGCTTGGAACTGTTGCTTGGACTGCTTGTTGGAGTTGGGTGGGTGGGAGAAACCACGTCCACTAGAGTTCTTGTTGTTGTTGGAGTTGTTGTATGGAGCTCGAATCACTGGAGGAGGAGGAAGCCAGAATTTCTGATGCTTCGAGACCATCTGAGACGATGAGGAAGAGTGAACGGCATCTCGAATTCTCTTCTTAGAAGCCTCCATCTTAAGCTGAGCTGCTTCTTGTTTCAAAGCCATGTTATAGAACTTGTCGAATTCATCGGGCTCGAACAAAGTGAGAGCAAGCTGAAGCTCATCTTTGAGACCTCCACGGAACTGGTAGATTTTGCTCTTGGCATCAGGAATGTCTTGCTTAGCATAACGAGCGAGGTTTTGGAACTTGACATTATATTGATAGACTGTCATGGAGCCCTGCTTCAGGTTGCGGAATTGCTCGCGCATACCCTCGATGACACTTGTAGGAATGTGGTGCGAGTGAAAGTCCTTGCAGAAATTCTCCCAAGAGATCACTTGACCTGGCCTGGAGTCTTTGTACTGCTGCCACCAATCAGCTGCTTGATCTTTCACTTGAAAGGCTGCAAACTTCACATAATCATCTTCCTTCACGTTACTGCACTCAAAATGCTTCTTTATGTCGGTTAACCAATCTTCAGCATCAAGAGGGTCGACACAGTAACTGAAAGCTTTAGGATTGTTGGCCAGGAACAGGTTGAGAGTAGCATGGTGCTGCTGGTTGAAGAAGTTGCCTTGGTTCCCTGGAACACCCTGATTAGCTTGATTAGTTTGCATCTGTTGCATCATCTGCATCAACAACTGGGTGATCTGAGCTGTAGTCTGCATAATCGCTCTCCAAGCCTCAGGCGGAGGAGGAGGGGAAGGAGGACGATCTGGGACCTCTTCCACCTCTGGGTTAGCGTTGGGAACCTTTTTCGGAGCCATCCTGAAAGAGATGACCACGAATCAGCAATTGATTGACAAAAGGTATAAGCTGAATCATTGGAATGAATTGCAACAAGTCTTCACAATAATCATTCAAACAATAAGAACGAATGAAATCATTCGAACAAGAGGAACGAATGATATTCTCAGTTAAATGATAACATCAATCTTCACGAGAAGCCACATAGGGGACAAAAGGATAAAATAAGAAAACAACAAGGTACAGACGGGAACAAACACAAGAGAGGAGTTTCGTTCTAACATCTTTGTGCTGAAAGCATATGAACGCGTTACGAAAAGGTTTTGCAATCCCCGGATCAGCATAGCCAAGGACCCTTTAAGATGCAACTCCTGATAGTAACATCGGTCATAAACCACTTCACTCAATGTAGAACCCCGAACTCACTAACCTGCATTCGTTGGAAGAATGCCTACGATCTACTGGATAAGCCCACCTATAAATTTCCGAAAGGTTCCAGTTATGCAATCAGGTGTTGGGGATACACGGGAAGCACCGCGCAATCAACTCTAAACCTACATCCAGGTGTATCCATCCTTCAACACATAACCAGTCTTTCTCGTAAACTGTGTACCTCGGACCTTCGAAAAGCATCCACTATAACAAGCTATGGCAATACTCCCGAACTACCTCCCCAGTACTGGGTGATGTCGGCGTTATCTTGCCACTGGCCGTATAGGAGAGATTTTCGATGTCGGCCGTCTTAAGTATTTAGTACTGCCGCAATATGCTTGTGACGACAATACCCCGAAGCTCAACTCCCCGGGACACTGCCACAACCCCTAATGTTAGGAGGCATCGTGAACAATATCCTCGTCACAAGAACATCGAAACAATCCCAGAATACTCGCGGGATTCCTAAAAAAAATTGGTGCAATTTTTGAAAGTAGGAGAGACAAGAGTAGTCGTCAGGAGTCCTCACCAGAGAGAAAGGGGATGAGAAGCAAAGAAATCCTACTCTCCGATATAATATAGGACTCAAAATGTTTTCAGTGTGTGCCTAGACTCGACCGTCAACGATTCGATCAAACAGTGGGGGCTCCTAGGTCGGAGAAGGCTCTGATACCAACTTGTAATGCCCAGGATGGAGTTATACCTCCTACGTGTCGAGGCACGACTTAAAGGCATAAGTCCATCCTAGAATGATCTCAAGTTTGGTAATCTTTGCACATCTCATGTAAAAGAGGGGATTGTAAACATAAATAGTTGGCTTACACTCGCCACGTCACACAATTACATAACATGTCTCAAACATCATACATTAAGAATATCACAACCCTCTAAGGGCAAAACTAAATGTCAAGATACCAAACTTAGATAAATAAACCACAGGCGGATCGAATCCTAGTAGGAGTCTCCACTACTGATCATCCGGATAACGAACATAGTATCGACTACGCTCCTCGTCGTACTCCCAATCCAGCTCGGTGCCATCACCTGGATAGCTCACAACTGGACCTGCATCTGGTGTGGTGAAGTAACTGTGAGCCACAGAGGACTCAGCAATCCCGTTCCCGGGTAACAAGACTATTCAAGCCTTGGGAGAGGAAAGGCTGTAGAAAAGAATAATTGTCTGCAGCAGCAACTAGCAACTAGCTTACGTGAGTGAGAGCGAGAAGAGAAGACTCGGACGAGAAGTGATCACGAAGTGATCCTAGCTACAAGCTCCACAAACATAACCCCTCCGTGTTCAACTCCCGAATCCCTATTCGGAAATTGACAGTCACGGAACACACGCTGGTAGTGTATTAGCAACATTGTGTCAAGTTATCTACAACCGGATATTAACAAGCTCCCATCTGCCACATAACCGCGGGCACGGCTTTTGAAAGTTCATAACCCTGCAGGGGTGTTCCAACTTGACCCATTACAAGTCCATGATCCGCGGAGTCGCAACTCCAAAGTGGGAAGACCCGAGTATTCTCGGAATCCCGTGCTCAAGATATACCGAACTAAGGTAAGGCTAATCCAGCAAATCCTCCCGGCGTGTCGACACCCTGATAGTAGTCGCGTGTATCTAAGTCTCAGGACACGACCGGATGGGCGATTCTACAGGTTTATATCAATCCTCGAGTTCCCTCGTGGTGACCCCGCAGAACCCCCGGTTTGGACCAACACTCATGAGGAGCACTGGCCCGGGGTTGTTGATTAAGAACTCGGGTTAATTACTCCCTATGCAAGTTATTTAGTTATTAGGCAAATAGTACCAATGTTGGGACTTGCTGGAAAAGACTTAGCACTTAGCGGTTTATCGAGGGGGTCCCATACACCCCAACCGTGTTAGGAACGCATAATCAAGGAACATAACACCGGTTTATATGGTTCCTAACGACATGAGTGGAACAAATCACCAAGCAAAAGGATTAGCCTTCCACCCTTGCCAATATATAGATGATTTCATTTTAAGCATTTATATAGTGTGATAAAACCCAACCAAACTTCAACATGAAGCAAGCATCTTCGATCTTCACCTGTAACTAGCAATGCTATCAGAAGGGCTGAGCGAAGCGTACTTAGCCAAGCAACGGTTTGCATAGGTAGGTTGGTTAAACAGGGCAAAGGTTACAAGTAGGAGGCTGACAAGAAGATCATGGGCATCGAGGCAAAACTATAGAGCGGAACTACTAGCAATAGGCAAAGATAGTAATGTTATCGGGGTTCGGTCATCTTGCCTGAAGAGAAGTCGTTCGGATCGTAAGAAGGGTCCTCGTGCTCAACCTCGTTGGAAACCTCGTGCTCGTACTCGAACTCGGTCTCTGCTTCCGGCTCTAAACAAAACAATCACACCAAGCACAAATCAACAAGATGCACTGCACACTCGAAAATGATGGATGCATAATGGATGCACTAAGGATGCACACGGAGCACGGAAAATATTACTCAAGCAAAACACCTCAAAACAGGATAACAATATGATATTATGAATCTACACAGAAAATCAATCAAGTTTCATATAAGATTCGCTAAAATCGGAGTTACGGGCTAACAGTTATGCCCGAAACAAGAAATGAGCGAAAGCTGAAAATTACAGCAACATAGCAACTTCAGAGCACAAAATAATTAAGCTACAGCACTCAAACAACATGGCATAGACCTAGAACACAAACTAGACATATACTACAGCAACTAAGTCCAAAGGTGCACCCCCAAAGGAGTCGCGGTTCAATAGCAATGAGCTCGGACATATTGAACTTGACAATAAAATTCTGACAGCAGAATTTTATTGAAACTTTAGAGCAAAAGATAAACATGCTACAGCCACTTAAATAAACATGTGAGAACATGAATGGAAAGCCAACAATATATACTACAAGGAACAATCAAGATCCACTCCAAAACTATCATGCTTTGTCCTAGAACATCACACGAACATGGCATCGGAATGTTACAGATTTCAGACTTAGTGAAAATCCACTAAGTCCTAAAACAGCAATTTCATCATGGCATCTAAAATAGCAAGTTTAAGTAACCTCTAAACTAAACATGGCAAGTGGTAAGCACCTCATCAAAGTACACATGATGGTGATTCCGAAACACACAAGCATGCTTCATGGAGATAAACACAACGATAGCAACGAGCTCAACAAGATGGCATTTCATAACAAGTGAAACAACATCACAGCCATATGGCACTTTGCAACGATGATAAACATGGCAAGAATAAATCTATCATGCACCTAACACATACAACATGTAGAGCAAGGCAAGACGAACACGTGGACATGTCATTTGCATCATTCGGACAAACGAGCTAAAAGATATCACATGGCAAAGATGACATAAAAACATCACATAGCAGCAATTATATCACGATGCACTCTTGCAACAGAAAAACAAGCACCTAGATGATCTCTAACATGCATGACACCAAAAGATAAAACGTAGTGCTACCCACCACGAACGTCTGGACATGCTATATGCGCGAAACGGACAATCACACAAGAAGTTATCCTCAGTTGAAATTAGCATCAGAAAAGTAATACAACAGGTAGATCTAGGGTTTTTTTGAATCAACCTCAGATCTGGGAGTAGCGATGGGCTCGGCCCGCGGGGGAAGATCTGATGCGGCCCGCGGATCTGCTGTGGTGCGGAGACGGGCCGCGGATCTGGAGGTGGCCCGGCGGCCTGGAGGAGGGGCGACGTGGGCCTCGGTGCTGGGCGGCCCACCCGGCGCGGAGGCGGCGGCGCGGTGGCCTGGAGCAGAGGCTTGCGGTGGCGCTGGAGACCGAAGCCCAGCTGGGCCCTGGAGGCGGCGGTCGGCCCAGAGGGAGGCGAAGTGGCGGCGGCGAGGGAGGCTTGGCCTTCGGGCCCCCAGATGGATAGGCGGGGCGAGGCGATGAGGCCCGGCGCGAGGCGGTGAGGCGTCCACGGCCCAGAAGGGAGGCGCCCGGGCTGACTGGCGCTGCGGGACTGGATCCGGCGGGGATGTGGTCCACGCTGGCAACGCGCGGCTGGGCTCGAGGGCGAAGCAATGAAGGAAGGCGACCAGCGATGGGAAGGGCGTTTACCGCCTCGATCGAATCTGGTCGGGCGCTCGAACTTCCACGCGATGGAAAACGGCGGCCGGTCGGCTGCTGGTTCGGCCGGCATTGAGTTTTTCTGCGGGGAGGGCTAGCGATCGAGGGACTCCCTCGGTCCAGCGAGATCTGGCTTGCCAAGTGGAGAGTAGGGGCTGGCCAGATCCAGAAAAATAGGGGGAAGGAGGAGATGAAAACTAGGGATGCCAAAAATAGACTAGGGTCTATTATATAGCAGAATTTAGGGTTTGGGGGGGATTTAGGTGTGCTAGGAGCCCTCCGATCGCGATCCGACGGATCCGATCGCGGGGGTAGTCTAGATGGGCCTAGGAGAGGGTAGTGGACTGCAGTAGAGGTGTTTCTGGGACACAAAGTGAAGGCACTTTGGACCCACACGAATAACTGTTGGGATAGCAAACGGAGTCCAAACGCGACGAGATTTGAGAGGCGGGTTGCACACAACAAAACAACAACACACACCACAACCTCGTGGCACACCGGTAACGTTACACGCCCAAACACCAAAGTTGGCCTACGGGACGTCATGGACACGTGAGGGAGCTCCGGAATGGGAAACGGACAACGGGAAGAAACACGCGGAACCGGATGCAACCGACAACACAAATGCAATGCGATGCACATGTCTACATGATATGAATGAATGCCACACACGCACACAACAACACGACGAAAACCCGAAAGACAAAGAACCCGAAATAGAAATAGATGAAGCCGGAGATATATTATATACCCAAAAGGGAAAGTATTACATCCGGGGCATTACATCACGTCCTTGCGGTACTACCACAAGGCAGGGTCAGACTGGCCGAGGAGAAGCGCGGACTAAATAAAATACATCCGCAGCTACATCCGCAGAGTTACGGTCGTTGCAAAAACCCGACACGGTACTACCGCTTGCACGAAGCGGTACTACCGCGTAGAACACAGAAGTAAAAATTTACTTCCGTGCCTACTACCGTACTAGTTACGACGCTGGGCCGGTCAGACGGTACTACCGTGTCCATGGTACGGTACTACCGCAGCCCTGAAGCGGTACTACCGTGGGGCCGTGCGGTACTACCGCATACTTTGAGCGGTACTACCGCATGCCAAGCAGTGGTAGTAGTAGGATGCCACTGTTTTTGTACCGACAAGGAAAACAGCCGGAGCTCCAGAGAAGCAAAGGAAAGGTGGTGCGAATGAATAGACGTGTACGTGTTGATTCCACCCAAATCTTTCCGAAGCGGACCCCCCCTTAATAGTACGGCTTTCCTATGACTCAATTCCACCGAAAAGAAACAAAAGGAAACACCGTCTTCCATAGGTTCCGAGGGGCACTTAATTGTCTTGTGCCCAGGTGAGATATATCTGAAAAGCTCAGTGCACACGATTAGTCCGCAAAAGCATTGTCATCAATCACCAAAACTACTTAGGGAGAAATATGCCCTTACAATCTCCCCCTTTTGGTGGATTGATGACAATACGGGATTTGCACAAAGATATAAGAGTAGTAAGAAAACCCAGCAAAGTTATAGAATATAGGTAAGCTCCCCCTAGATGTGTGCATACATAAGAAGGTGCTTTGGACTGCACAGCACACATACTAGGATCAATGCTCCCCCTATATTCTACAAACAATATACTCCTTGCAACAAAGAATAAGATTCTATGCATGGATGTAAGTAGGATAATGTGAGCACATATTAAGGGCAAGTGAAGCAACCGCTCACAACCTAGCAGATAGCATAGACATAATAACGAGATAAAGAGTAGAGTGCATAAGTCTCACACCATATGAAGGTCTCACACACACGACACAAACCAACGAAAGCAGATACGGTTCGACCAACGAAACACAAATAAAGACGGCACGGAAACACGGCATGGCACAAGACGCATCACAAGACGCAAATCCTACACTCTCTCCCCCTTTGGCATCGAGACACCACAAAGGGAAAGAGGACACCTAAGACATAGGTGGTAGCTCAGGTGGAAGAAATCAGTCGTCACGTGCTCCGCCAGACTCCTGCTGCTCCTCCTCGGAATCAGACCACTTGAAGCCCTGTTTAGCAATCCACTCAGCCTCTGGAGTGATGATCTCCTCTAACCCACTAGGCGCATCCTCACCAAAGATCCTCATTATCTTCTTGTCACGCTGGCGAGATTGCTTGTGAGTCACATGAGCCTTGTACTGCCCCTTTGCCTGCATACAAAACAAAGCCTTCATCTTCCTCTTCAGCTTCTTAGCCCACGAGGGCTCAGACGAGGGGGGAGCATACCCTCCAGAACTGTCCTCAGCAGCTGCCTCCTCCTCCCCTGGCTCCTCATCTTCATCCATCTGAGCTGCAGCAGCCTCTGCAAGGGTAGTGGTGTTAGCCCATCGACTCTTGATGCGAAGTCTGATAGGCTCAAGACGAATCCAATGAGGGGCCTCAAACTCTTCATCAGGGTAAAGCTTCTCCCAAGTCTTGGAGATAAGCAAACACAGAAATGGACCGTAGATAAGCACTTTGCGAGTGAAAATCGCAAAGCGGAGCTCACACCACATGATATGTGAGATATCAAGTGGTTGAGTCTGAGCACTGCGGGCCTCCTCACACATAAGCAACATGTCCACGAGGTATGCATGTACCTTGTCCTTGTCCCCAACGCGAGGAAACAAGGTGTTGCGGAAGATCCTATGCATGATATCAAAAAAGGGGTTCATCACCCAAGTCTTCTTGCCACTAGCAAGCGTCTTCTCCACATAGAAAGGCAGCAACTGGTCCTTGTTGGCAGATTCTTTGTTGGCATGAGGGTGAGCTCCAACAGGAGTGTGAAGCCCCACATAAGCAACCTGAAGCAGATCCATAAAGTCCTTCCATGTAGCAGTCATCTTATGTCCATTTGTCATCCAAGTCAAGTTGCGTTCCTCCTTAGGATGGAAGTGAACCGAAGCATAGAACTGTGCCACAATTTCCGGGTCAAAGTCCATTTGAAATGTCATGATATGCTCAAGTCCAAACCGCTCCACAAGATCTAGAGCCTCAGCAAAATAGGCCCGGTGCTCCTCCTTCCTCATGTGGGTCATGTCAATCCAATGTGCATCCACATATAGGTTGTGTTTGCTCTTGAGTACCTCTGTGTAGATACGATACTGCTGTTTGGTCCAGAACAATTCATCTATATGGAACTGAGCCCGGGGATCTGCATAGGGGTTGATCTTCCTCCTAGTGATGAACTCATGTGATGGTATCTCCTCCATGGTCATAGTTTGTTCCTTGTTCTTGGTGGCAGTGGTCTTGGTTCTGCGTTGGGGGGCATTGGAGCCCTCGGGACATAACTTTGGGTGCGTAGACGCTTAGACCCTGTGTCACGGCTGGGATTCGAGCGACGGACATTGGAACCAGAGCCACCACCTATGACACAAACACAAGAACACGAAAGAAAGACAAAGAGAATCAATGCAAAAGCCACAAAAAGCACAAGAAACATGTAGTAAAGATAATATGTATGTGCTACGAAGTAGGTATGAACCAAACAGTAGTACTGGTACCAGCTTGCGGAAGTAAATTTTTAGTGCCGCCAAGGGGGCGGTAGTACCGCACTGAAGTGTTGCGTTAGTACCGCACTAGACGCGGTACTAAAAAATTACTTCCGCGTCCATCGCGGTAGTACCGCGCCGTAGGAGCGGTAGTACCGTTACGCGTTAGAGCGGTAGTACCACTCGGGGTCAGATCCGAAAGCGGATCTGAACAATGAACGCATAGAACGGGCGAACGGTACTACGGCTGATCACAACAACTTCGTAGCAACATATTTACTAGCATTTCTACTGCACTACTGCTCTCCTACACCCTAATCTTCCATGGATAAGGTCAAAAAGAACACAAGAACAACATGCATCTCCCCAAAACCTGGAAACAACAAACGGGCAAAAAGAAGAGGGGATTTTGGGGAGAAACCTTCATCCATGGCAAGAGGTCGAGGTGGGGAACGATCCCACCAATCGGAATGCGAGGAGAGTGGCTGGGGACTGAGATCCGATGAGGTCCTCCGGCGCCGTTCTTGAGAGAGAGAGAGAGGCGACGCGGGGGAGACGAGATGAATGGGTATGGGGGAGTTAGAACTCCCCCTGCCCGCTTATAACCCCCAGTTGTTCAAACAAAAGCGGTAGTACCGCGGTCATCGCGTTAGTACCGCCCGGGCGGAAGTACCGCACGCAGGGCGGTAGTACCGCTCTTCCAGTGGTAGTAAAAAATTATTGTCGTGCTGGTTGCGGTAGTACCGGAGTTCTCCTTGCAGTAGTACCGTGACAGTTCACGGTAGTACCGCTCCCTCAAGAGAATGCAAGTTTCGACAAGAAGGCTTAAGCAACGCAACTGCGGGCAAGAGCGCACACACACGACAAACAGAAAGAAAGACAACAAACAACTGGAACAACACACGAGACACTCCTCCTTGAAGGAGGTCGGTGGCCGAAGCCACCTATGTTTGAGTTATTTGGTATGGCACCGCGAAGAACTATCCGTGGGTCCATGACCAACACTCGTCTTGAAGCACTTATACCATTTAACATGGTTAAAAATAAAGACTAGATCGATTTATGCATAATGGGGGGAGGAAGAGTTCATTGAGAGAACAATACTCACCCTATGTCCATACCTACATCTAGGTAAGATAATCATGTTGAGTGGGAGGAGGGTGTGCAAGGTTTCAAGCCACATTGATCAAATCTATGATATTTAGCTCATGCCTTAACTCGCGAAATCTTGCTTCATCCAATGGCTTCGTGAAGATATCTGCAAGGTTATCATGAGTGTTGACATAGTGAAGCTCTATTTCTCCTCGCCGAATATGATCTCGGATGAAGTGATACCAAATCTCAATATGCTTCGTCTTGAAATGTTGCACCGGGTTGAGGGAAATCTTGATGGCACTTTCATTGTCACACCAAAGAGGCACTTTGTCACAAGTGACACCGTAATCCTTTAAAGTTTGCCTCATCCATAGAAGTTGAGCACAACAACTGCCAGCTGCCACATACTCCGCTTCGGTGGACGAGAGAGACACACAACTTTGCTTCTTGGAAGACCAACTTACCAGAGAGCAATCAAGGAATTGGCACCCTCTGGAAGTGGACTTCCTATCCACTTTGTCTCCCGCCCAATCCGAATCATAGAAACCTACAAGGTTGAAGTTTGCTCCTCTTGGGGTACCATAAGCCAAAGTTTGGGGTATGAGCCAAATATCGAAAGATTCGCATGACTACCACAAAGTGACTTTCCTTAGGTGAGGCTTGAAACCGTGCACAGATTCCCACACTCAACACAATATCTGGTTTAGATGGACAAAGGTAAAGCAAGGAACCAATCATAGAACGATATACCTTTTGATCCACTGCTTTACCATTGGGATCAATGTCAAGTTGGCACTTGGTTGGCATTGGAGAAGTAGCCGGCTTGACATCACTTAGATTAAACCTCTTGAGCATGTCTTGAGTGTACTTGGCTTTTTTGATGAAGATTCCTTCTCTTCTTTGCTTAATCTCAAACCCAAGGAAGTACTTCAACTCTCCCATCATGGACATCTCCAAATGCGTGGTCATGAGTGCGGCAAACTCATCATTGAAAGCTTTGTTAGGTTGTCAGGCCCAAGATGCGATTCTATCCCGATCACGTGATGCTTACGTGATTGGGGCACAACCGCATTTCGGGCGCTTAGCAAGATGGATATCATTACATCGTACCATTACATACATACATGAGGGATACAACAATACATACAAGTCACATGAATACAACATCATCAATACAAGGCATCCGACTACGGATGCAAACATGAAAAGCACAACGACATCCATCTACTATCCCAGGCTGCCGACCCGGAACCTAACCCAAGACTGAAGAAGAAGAAGAAGAAGAAGAAAGAACTCCAACACAACGGACATCGCTCTCACGTCAAGACATCGGAAACCTGCACCTGCAACTGTTGTTGTAGTATCTGTGAGCCACGATGACTCAGCAATCCCATAACCATGGGTAACAAGACTATCAAAACTTAATGGGTAGGAAGAGGTAAAGTGGTGAGGTTGCAGCAGCGACTAAGCAAATTATGGTGGCTAACTTACGAGTACAAGAATAAGATGAGCATCTACGAAAGCGGTCGCAAACTAGTAGTGATCGCTAAAGATCCTGAACTACCTACGAGTCAAACATAACCCCACCGTGTTCTCTTCTCAAAGTGAAAAGAGACAGTCACAGTTACTCACATAGTTGTGTGTTTTACTTCGGATGCTCTGTCAAGTTTTCTACAACCGGACATTAACAAATTCCAATCTGCCACATAACCGTGGGCACGGCTTTCGAAAGATCATAACCCTGCAGGGGTGTCCCAACTTAGCCCATCACAAGCTCTCACGATCTGCAGAAGTAATAATAATAGTATCACCCCTTATCTTAGGGACAATCCGATCAGGCTCGGTATCCCGGTGCACAAGACATTTCGACAATAGTAAAACAAGTCTAGCAAGACCTCCCAGCGTGCCGAGACCCTGATAGTAGCCGCGCGTATCTCGTCTCAGGCCACGTCCGGACGAGCTATGGTTACAACGACAAGATACCCCAAGTTTCCAAGGGGCGGCGGCGCAAGCTGCTCCAACACCATCAGCACTGGCCCCCCTGCTATGTAGAAGAATCCCCGGGGACGCGACCCCCTATGCAAATTTCATTATTTAATTAAGTTATTATTATGTTGCTAATTAAAACCAATGTTGGGCCTTGCTGGAGGAGTTTTATTCAAAGACGAACTGTCAAGGGGTCCCCATATACCCAACCGTGTAAGGAAGGCAAAATCAAGGAACATAATGCCGGTTTATCGGCTCCTAAGGTGGCATGAGTGGAACAAAACACCGAGCAAAAGGCCAAGCCTTCCACCCATGCCCAGTATATAGGTGTGTTAATAATAATAATAGATATTGTGATATTCCCAAAGCATCAAGTTCAAACAAGGAACAAATCTTCATCTTCACCTGCAACTAACAACGCTATAAGAGGGGCTGAGCAAGCGGGTAACATAGACAAACAATGGTTTGCTAGGAAGGTGTCAAAGGTTAGAGGTTTCATGACAACAAGGAGAGGGGTTGACAATAAAGATGGGTAGCGCGACATATAACGATAGCATCGAGACAACTAAGCATGGCAATGGTAGTAAAGGTATCCAAGGGTATGGTCATCTTGCCTGAGATCCCGCAAGGAAGAAGAACGGGTCCATGAAGAAGACGAAGAAGAAGCCTTGAAGACGAACCACGAGAAGTTGAACGAATCCTCACGATCGCAACGGAACAAGCACTAACGAGAAGAAGCAAGCAACACGGTAAACACACAACACAAGAACATGACAATATGCTCAACCAAGTATGATGCAAGACAAGTCTATATGATGCAAAACATGGCAAGGTAGGAAGCACTCAAAAACAACATCACCCAACAAGTTTAAATGAGGCCGGAATCAACATATAGCAAATCCGGTAAGTCCTCATATGCATATTTTGAAATTAGCCCAGACCTGAACAAACATTGAGTTAAAGTTGTTAAACATCAGGTTAACATGCACCATGATGATCTACACGAAATTCTAGTCAAGTTTCATATAAAGTTTATTTAATTCGGAGCTACGGCCTAGAAGATATGATCAAAACAAGACAAGCATGGCAACGATTCAAGATGCACCCAAACATCAAGAAAACAGACTCCAAATATGAAAACAACATGATATTATGATTCTACATGCAAAGTCATACAAGTTTCATATAGGGCACGCTCAAAACGGAGCAACGGTTCAACACATACACATGAAACAAGATATAACAACAAGCTGAAGTTAACAGCCACATAGCAACTTTGGAGCAAGGTAAATATAAGCTACAACACCCAAACATGATGGGAAGAAGCATGGATGTGAAGTAGACATGATGCTTAACAAGCATGAACTTAGAACACACCCAAAAGCTTGCTGGAACACATTTAAACAAGCATGGCAAGTTGCAATAAAATTATCCAGACTTGGTCAAAATCTGGGAAGGCAAAAACATCATCACGATGCTGCCTTCGGAGGCACAAAACAACATGCATATCAACTCCACTAAGCATATAAAGATCATGGACATGTAGTAGACATATCATACATCAAACAACTCCATTGGAGCATCTCCATAGGAGGCATGAATCAATAACAACAAGCTTCACCAAATTGATCATGCTGATAAAATCCTGACAGGTATAATTTATAGCAACTTGAGAGCAAGAAATAAATAAGCTACAGCAGGCCAAATGAGCAAGTAAGGGCATGAATGGATAGACAATAACATGGACAACAAGACATGATCATTGGCCACTCCAAAACAAGCATGGATTTGACTAGGGCATCAAACAAACATAGCATCAGGTTATAACAGATTCCAGACTTAGCAGTTTTTTCACTAAGTATAAAACAGCAACAACAACATGGCATGTTTACAAGCTTGTTTAAGTCAACACAAGGCATATCATGAAAAATGGATTGCACCATAGCAAGGACCATATGATTGAGCTTCTAAAACATATAGATATGTGGCATGAAGACAAACACATCAATAGCAATGAGCAAGTGAAATCAGCATCTCATAACAAGTTTCAGCACTTAACAGCCAAATGCACTTTTGCAACAGAGATTAACATGGCAATATGACACCTAACATGAAAGCTACAACAACCATCATGTAGAGCATATGAACATTTTGACATATCATATGCTCCATTTGGACAAACATGCACAAAGTTATCACCTCACAAACATGGCATCAAATTAACAAGTAACAACAGTTTATAACAAGTAGCACTCTTGCAACAGAGATTAGGGCATCTAGATGAAGTCAAAAAAGCATGGCACAATGGAACAAAGTATAGAGCATATCACCACGATCATTTTGACATCTCATTCACTCCATTTGGACATACACACAAAAAGTTATTAGCACCACAAGAATGCAATATGATACTAACAGAAAAATGACTTAGAATATTTTTCTGGAAAAAAATGACGGGCGCATAATACCTAATCTACGCACAGGCATGGGATAGGGCCGAGGGGCGCTCACCATGTGGGCTTGGCCCAAGACGGCGGGGAGGCAGCTGGGCCGGCGTTTCAGGCGGCGGTGCTGGGCCTTCTGGGGCCGGCCTTGCGGGG
>LR738712.1:590884248-590927253 GCA_902687465.1 Secale cereale
GGGGGGGCTGGAGCAGGCTGGGCCTACGGGCCTTGGGGAAGAGGAGGCCCATGCGGCTGGGAGGAGGCCCAGGCGACGGCTTGGAGCGGTCGGTCGTGCTCCTCCCGATCCCTCCTGGATCGGGGAGGACAGGGGAGGCAGCGGCGGCGGTTGCCCGGCCGGCCGGCGATGGAGACGGGTCGGCGGCAGCGGGATCCGGCGGCCAGGGACGGATCCGGCAACGACGACGGTTGGGACGAGCCCCAGGCTCGGGCGCAAGGTGCGGCTATGGGAACCGTCGGGGCGGCGCGGACGGGCCCTGCAGTGGCGAGGCGGGCCGGCGACGAGGTCAGGCGATGCGGCAGCGGTCCTCGGCGGCGAGCTCGATGAGGAGCGAAGCGGCGGAGGCTCGGATCGACCGGGAGGCGCTCGAGCGCAGGAGCGGCGGCGGCGGACGGGCCCGCGCGGGCCCCGGATGGGCTCCGCGGGCCACGGCGGCGGGGGAGGCTGGAGAGGCCACGTGGCGCGTGCCCGTTGGCTGTGGGAGGTGGCGGAGCTGACGTGTCGCGAACTGATTGGACGGAGTGAGGTGTCCGGCGGACATGTCCGGCGCGGATGGACATGTCCGGCGGCGCTAGAGGAGCGGGGCTAGGGTTCATCCGCGAAAATGGAGAGGGAGGCACCTATTTATAGGCATAGGGAGCTAGGAGTGTCCAAACGAGGAGCGGTTCGCGGCCACGCGATCGTGATCGAACGGCCAAGAGCATGGAGGGGTTAAAATGGGCTTGATGGGCTGTGTGAAAGGGGTGCTGGGCCAAAAGAGAAAAGGCTTCCAGCGGTTAACCGTTGGGCTATCAAACGAACTCCGAACGCGACGAAACTTGACAGACGATCTACCTATGCTATAATAAGACCACACGCCAAGTTTCAACTCATTCCGAGAACATTTTCCGGTCACTCACAAAATAAATATTCGGAGGCGCCGCAGGCGCGTGCAAGTGTGTCTGGGCTCAGGGCGGATAACGGAAAGGACGAGAGGGCTCGGACGGATGCAAATTTTGAAAACATGCTGATGCAAAGCACACGATGACATGGCAAGATGCAACACGCAAGCAGATGACATGGCAACGACGACGAATAACTGGCGGACACCTGGCGCATCGTCTCGGGGTGTCACATAGGTGAACCAAAGATAATATCATCAACATATAGTTGGCATACAAACAACTCCCCTTTGACCTTCTTAGTAAAAAGAGTGGGGTCGATTTTCCCAATTTCAAACCCACGATCTTGCAACAACTCGGTAAGATGCTCATACCACGCACGTGGGGCTTGTTTAAGGCCATAGAGTGCCTTATCCAGTTGATACACGTTATTGGGGAACTTAGGATCCTCAAACCCCGGGGGTTGTTTGACATATACCAACTCATTAATAGGACCATTAAGAAATACACTTTTCACATCCATTTGTTGCAACTTAAAGTTATGATGAGAAGCATAGGCATGCAACAAACGGATAGATTCAAGGCGAGCAACGGGGGCAAAGGTTTCACCGTAGTCGATACCCTCGACTTGGGAGTAGCCTTGAGCCACCAAACACGCCTTGTTGCGAATGACAATGCCATGAGCATCCTGCTTGTTCTTAAAGATCCACTTGGTTCCAATGACATTATGTTTCTCCTTTGGCATCGGCACCAGACGCCACACTTTGTTGCGCTCGAAGTTGTGGAGTTATTCATGCATGGCATTGAGCCAATCAGGGTCTTCGAGCGCCTCATAGACCTTTTGAGGTTCAACACAAGAGACAAAAGCTTGATGAGCACAATAGTTTGCTAATTGTCTATGAGTGCTTACCCCCTTTGTGATGCTTCCAAGAATATTCTCCATGTGATGTCCTCTAGAAGCAAGCATGGAGGCAATTTTTGCAGCACGACGCTCCAATTGCTCTTCAAGTGATAATTGAGGAGCACTGAGTTGATCATCTTGAGCGACATCAAGAGCTTGATCTTGATCTTGAGCTTCCTCTTGATCTTGATCTTGCTCAGAGGGGAGAACTTGGCCTTGTGCATCATTTGGTGGCTCACCACCATCTTGTGATTGATCTTGCACTTGGCCTTGTTCGTACGATTGAGGGCCTTCACTTTGTTCTTCGGAAGCGTGTGGGTCTTGGGTTGATGATGGTTCCACTTGTGTGGAACATTGTCCTTCTCCTTCGGCCACAAGGGGTTCCTCAATGGGTAGGATATAACCAACACCCATTCTTCTTATGGCTTGATGAGGAATTTCATCACCTACATCACAAGTACCACTTTGCTCCACTTGGGAGCCGTTATTCTCATCAAACTCTACGTTACACGTCTCCTCAATGAGTCCATTGGACTTATTGAGGACACGGTAAGCATGAGAGTTTGTAGCATAACCAACAAATATGCCCTCATGATCTCTAGACTCAAATTTAGACAAACGAGCACCTTTATTGAGGATGAAACACTTACACTCGAACACCCGGAAGTACTTGAGATTGGGCTTGTTACCGGTAAGAATCTCATACGGAGTCTTGTTCAAGCCTTTGCAGAGATAGAGCCGATTGGATGCATGACACGCGGTGTTGACGGCTTCGGCCCAAAAGTTGTATGGAGACTTGAATTCTACCATCATGGTCCTTGCCGCGTCCATCAATTTTCGGTTCTTTCTCTTCGCTACACCATTTTGTTGAGGGGTATAAGGTGCGGCATATTGATGTTTGATCCCCTCATCACTAAGAAACTCATCCAAGGTGTAGTTCTTGAATTCGGTGCCGTTGTCACTTCGGATCATCAAGATCTTTGCATCATGTTGACGTTGAGCTTCATTTGCAAAGTTGATGACGGTTTGTTGGGTCTCACTCTTCTTCTTGAAGAAATATACCCATGTGTATCTTGAATAATCATCTACAATCACCAAGCAATACTTTCTGCCCCCAAGTCTATCAACGGATGGAGGCCCAAAGAGATCCATGTGAAGGAGCTCTAACGGTCTTTTTGAGTAGATGATAGTCGTGGGAGGGTGTGCCGTCTCATGTAACTTTCCTTCAATACAAGCACTGCAAGCACGATCTTTGGCAAATCTAACATTTGTTAGTCCACGGACATGGTCCCTCTTGAGAAGACTTTGCAAAGATCTCATATTGACATGGGCTAACCGGCGATGCCAAAGCCATCCCACATCAACTTTAGCCATTAGGCATGTCGCGGTCTTAGTGGGTTGCTCCGAGAAGTTAACCACATAGAGACCGTTCTCGACATGTCCAACATAGGCTACTTTAATAGTCTTGCTCCACAAGAGGGCCACGGTATCAATATCAAAGAATGTGGCAAAGCCCATGAGTGCAAGTTGACGAACAGAAAGTAAGTTGTATGCAAGGGACCAACAAGCATGACTTTCTCGATCGCAAGATCATGAGAAACAACAACCTTGCCAAGCCCCAATACCTTAGAAGATGAAGCATCGCCCCATTCGACATTGGTGGCCATTGATGAACCTTGATGCACGTCCACCACCAAGTCTTTGCTTCCGGTCATATGATTTGTGGCTCCACTATCGAGCAACCATGATCCCCCACCGGAAGCAAACTCCTACATGAGATCAATGCTTCGATTTAGGTACCCATTTGGTAATGGGTCCTTTGAGGTTAGTAACAAGGGTCTTGGGAACCCAAATAGACCATTCAATGTACTCATAAGAAGAACCAACAAATTTAGCAAAAACATGACCATCACTAGCACGACATAAAACATATGAATGATTAAAGTCGCCGGCTATGTTTGATGGCATGGCGGAGTTTTTCTTCACTCCACCACTTTTCACATTGTTCTTCTTCTTAGAAGCACCCTCTCCCTCTTTCACAAAGGTTTGTTTGAGAGGAGGAGGTTTCTTGGTCTTGTCGTTCTTCTTCTTCTTGGACTTGGGAGCAAACCCAATTCCTTCCTTTGCCACAATTTCTTTTTGATTGCTCAAAAGATCGTCGAGGTTCTTCTCACCTTGTATACATGACACAAGGCCTTCCTCAAGCTGCTTCTTCAGCTTGGCATTCTCTTCAACAAGATGCACATGCTCGCAACATGGGTTAGTTGCATTTGCATTATCAATCAACACCATGCGAGGAAAGATAGCTTTCTCCTTGGTTAGTGAAACTTGAAGTTGATCATGAGACTCCTTGAGAGAAGCATGTACACCTTTCAAGGCCTTGTGAGCCTTTTCAAGCGTAACAAACTCCTCCTTGAGTCTAGCATGGTCAACCACAAGCTTTGCCTTCTCGAAATTAATCACACGAGAGACAACTAAAGCATGATCAAGATCTTTCCTTAATTTAGCATGATCATCGTTGTGTGACTCCTCAAGAGCCAAACGAAGACCACGCTCTTCCTCTAGAGATTTAGAGAGATCCGATATCTCATCGGCATAGTCTCGACTATGACCTTCCATTTTTGAAATGGTCTCCTCGTGAGCCTCGATCATGTCATTGGCCTCACCGAGTTGTTCCAAGAGAGCAACGAGGTGCTTCTTGGGTTTGCCCTTGAGTTTGCTCATAAACAACTCAAATTCATTCTCTTCCTCCTCTCCCCCCTCACTCTCATCAATACAATCCGTCAATGAAGGATTAGAGGTGATGGTAGTGTTGATGTTGGGAGTTACCTTGTTGGTGGCCTTAGCCATGAGACACTTGGCGGTGATGTTCTCATTTGGTGAGTCAAAGAGAGATGAGTGTGGAGTAGTAGCAATAGCAATGGTGGCCATGGTGACCATCTCATCATCTTCATCATCATCATCCTCCTCAACATATTATTTTTGGGCCACCAACCCTTTGGGAGGGGTCTTCTTGTTGAGGTTGTTCTTGTTGGGATAGGATTTGGCATTGTCCTTCCGGATAAGCTTGCCTCCATAGTCTTCTCTTTTATCATATGGGCAATCTACAACAAAGTATCTCACATTCCCACAATTGAAGCACGTCCTCACTCGTTGCTTGCCCTTGTTGCCACTTGAGTTGTTCTTGTTGAAGTTGGGCCTTGAGTTCTTCTTGTTGCCCAAAAATTGCCGTGATGCAAGAGCCATGTGCTCATGATAGGAATATTTGGTGTCCGCGGGGCAACTCTCATCATCATCCTCTTCCTCCTCTTCTTCCACACAAGCCTTGGCCTTCAAGGCAAGGTTAGGCTTCTTTGATCGATGAGCTCTTAAAACCGCATTGTCGGCGGTCTTGTCCAAGATCCTCATGGCAACGAACTCATCCAACACTTCACTTGATGACAAAGTGTGCAAGTCCGGTCTTTGGCGAATGACGGAGGACATGGCCTTGTGGTAAGGCATCATGGCCTTGAGAAACTTGCGCTTGATCCAATTGTCATCCGTGTCCTTGCTCCCATGATCTCGAAGTGAAACCGCAAGAGTGGTTAATCTTCGATAAAGTTCACGGGGATCTTCATCTTCGATCATAGCAAACTCATCGGCTTCATCTTGCACAACTTCATAGTTTGAGCGTTGAATGCTTGCGCTTCCCTTGTACATGGAACCAACATGCTCCCATGCTTCCTTGGCCACGGTGAAGGGTCGAAGATGTGCAATGTCTTCGGGAGGGATAGCATCTTGAAGTATGCAAAGAACGGACTCGTTGAATTGATGATCCGCAGCTTCTCTCGGAGTTAAGTTGTCGGGATCATGTGGGTAGAAACCTTGCTCAATGATTCTCCAAAGACTAGTAGAACAATGATTTAAATGACGTCTAAAACGAAACATCCAAGTAGCAAAATCAGAATTTTTCACAAACTTAGGAGGAGGACCAACGGAATTTAAATGCGGAGTAGGAACGGGTCCTCCATAGTGGGTAGGAGGAGAGGAGTGGGCAAATATCCCACTCCCATTCTTAGTAACCGGGACTTGCTCACTACTAGCTTCTCCCTTGTCGGGAGTAGCCTCCGACATGTTGGTAGCGGGACGAACCACTTCCAATGGTGTGGTGGATAATTTAAGTCCCTCAAGCAATTCCTTAAACATGCCTTTGACATTGGTCGCTAGTGATTCTTTCAATGTGACCATCGCCACATTGAACTCCTCACGAGAGACCGAGGCTCCCCCATCGGACGTAGGCAAGTACAGAGTTCCACCGGAGTGTCCCTCCGTCTCGACTACGTTGTCACCCATACTCTTTGGACGGTAAAGTCCTTATAAAGAGACGAGGCTCTGATACCAATTGAAAGGATCGATATGGTTGACTAGAGGGGGGGTGAATAGGCAACTAACAATTTTTAGGTTTTCTTAACCAATTTAAACTAAGAAACAAAGTAAGTTGTCTAGATTGCAACTAGGTGGACAACTTATAGGAAGCAATAATAACAACCACACAAGCAAGCAAGCTAAGGTATACAAAGAAAGCTTGCATAAGTAAAGGAAAGAAATAACCACAAGTGGAGCCGGTGAAGACGAGGATGTGTTACCGAAGTTCCTTCCCTTTGAGAGGAAGTACGTCTCCATTGGAGTGGTGTGGAGGCACAATGCTCCCCAAGAAGCCACTAGGGCCACCGTGTTCTCCTCACGCCCTCACACAATGCGAGGTGCCGTGATTCCACTAGTGGTGCCCTTGAAGGCGGCGGTCGAACCTTTACAAACAAGGTTGGGGAAATCTCCACAACCGAATTGGAGGCTCCCAACGACACCACGAAGCTTAACCACAATGGAATATGGCTCCGAGGTGACCTCAACCGTCTAGGGTGCTCAAACACCCAAGAGTAACAAGATCCGCAAGGGATTAGTGGGGGGAATCAAATATCTCTTGGTGGAAGTGTAGATCGATGCCTTCTCAAGCAATCCCAAGGAAATCAACAAGTTTGATTGGCTAGGGAGAGAGATCGGGCGGAAATGGAGCTTTGAGCAACAATGGAGCTTTGGGGAGGAAGAGGTAAGTCTTCTTGGGGAAGAAGACTCCCTATATATAGTGGGAGGGCAAATCCAACCGTTATCCCACAAATCTGCCCGCAGTGCGCGGTACTACCGCACGGCCCAGCGGTACTACTGCTCGGGGTGCGGTACTACCGCTGGCGCGGTACAAGCCAGTACTAGCCCTGTTGCGTTGAAACACCGGGCAGTAGTACGGCTGGAGCGGTACTACCGCACATCCTTGCGGTACTACCGCAAGGCAGGGTCAGACTGGCCGAGGAGAAGCGCGGACTAAATAAAATACATCCGCAGCTACATCCGCAGAGTTACGGTCATTGTAAAAACCCGACACAGTACTACCGCTTGCATGAAGCGGTACTACCGCGTAGAACGCGGAAGTAAAAAATTACTTCCGCGCCTACTACCGTATGAGTTACGACGCTGGGCCGGTCAGACGGTACTACCGTGTCCACGGTACGGTACTACCGCATAGTGCGGTACTATCGCAGCCCTGAAGCGGTACTACCGTGGGACCGTGCGGTACTACCTCATACTCGGTACTACCGCATGCCAAGCAGTGGTAGTATTAGGATGCCACTGTTTTTGTACCGACAAGGAAAACAGCCGGTGCTCCAGAGAAGCAAAGGAAAGGTGGTGCGAATGAATAGACGTGTACGTGTTGATTCCACCCAAACCTTTCCGAAGCGGACCCCCTCTTAATAATACGGCTTTCCTATGACTCAATTCCACCGAAAAGAAACAAAAGGAAACACTGTCTTCCATAGGTTCCGAGGGGCACTTAATCGTCTTGTGCCTAGGTGAGATATATCTGAAAAGCTCGGTGCACACGATTAGTCCACAAAAGCATTGTCATCAATCACCAAAACTACTTAGGGAGAAATATGCCCTTACATTTTCTTCTTAACAGTCTTCTTGACGGTCTTGGTCTTAAGACGAGCTGCCTTTGCCGGTTTATCCTGGGATTTCCTCTTCCAGAACGGATCATTACCCTGTAAGAAATTGAGGAGTTTAAAAAAAGGGATACTAAAAAAAGATTGAAATAAAGCAAAAAGTATTAGGAGATATATGGCTGGCAGTTTATTGGATTCGCAGAAGGGAGCCAGCCAAGTTTTGCTGCAGACATCCACCGGTTCATCCAATATTTTCTTGACAGACTCATTGATTTCATTTTCTGTCAGCACAACTTCAGTATGACGTTGAGGGTCTTTGGGATCCCCTGTGTACTCACACATCAAACCGGAACACTGGCTTAGTGGTAGAATGCTCCAAGAAATCCAGCAACGAACAAAATCAATGCATGTTAAACCTTTTGCGGTAAAGGCCCGGAGCTTTGAAAGCTGCGGTGCATATTGGGATCGTTCCTGAGCACTTAGCCGTTGGGGGAATGGATGATTATTGGTAAGCCGATGAGGATGATAACCCAACAGAGGATTCTCGTCAGCTGGAGATGTATCTTGACAATAAAACCAAGTCTAGTTCCAATCTTTAGGATGACTGTGATGCTTGGCATGAGGAAAACTGACATCTTTCCTTTTTTGACTGGACATCCCGCCAAGTTCGATGTTAGGTCCATCCGTAAATTCTGTGCAGTGGTTCAAGTGGAAGAAATCCCTAAACAGCTCCACCGTGGGCTCCTCTTGCAAATAAGCCTCACATAATACTTGAAAATTGCAAATATTGGACACAGAGTTTGGTCCAATATCTTGAGGGTGGAGTTGGAAGCTAGTCAGTACGTCACGAAAGAATTTTGATCCGGGAGGACTGAATCCTCGGGCTAAGTGATCAACAAATGCAATCACTTCTCCATCTTTGGGTTCAGGAGGGTATTCCGGACCAGGGACTCTCCAATGGATGACATCCTTTTTGGCTAAAGCGCCAACCTCAACCAAACCGTTCAGTTCCTCTTCGGTAACCCAAGACCAAACCCAGTTGCAGGAAGTAAATCGTTTGGCTTGCTTTGCCATTTCAAAGGAAAAAGTTGAAATTACAAATAAGGGCCGGTTTATGGTTTATGATTGGCAGGTATTGAGATATACGCAATAATAAACCGGAGCTAAGCATTGGAAGTGTTACAAGGACAACTGCAATGGCGGTTTAAGTGGGGCCTAATGTTACCTACCGGATTATGATTTTTCTAAGGTTAAACCGCCGATGAGGATGCAAAAGATGCAGATCTAAAGTTATGGAAAAACAGGTTTCACAAATCAACAATAGAATTATGGATCTACAGCGTGTCAATAAATTCAGAAATATTCAGGCTTAAACTGAACAGGTATCGCAGCAGTTCAAACAAACCTAGATGGGGGATTACTTTAAAAGGATAAGTGTGTTAATGAGCAGAAAGAAGGATTATCACTACAGCCGTGGACAAAAAGTATCAGATCTACACTTAAACCACAATGAAGAATAGGGAGGAACAACGCAGCTGCTGGGATGAACTCGCAAAGGAAACCCTAATGAGATCTACAGGAGAAGGAAAGAAAGGGCTTACCAGAGCTATCGGATGCGGAGGTGCGCCAGAGAAACTTTGGTCCGAACAGGTTGATGCAGTGGCCTGAGTTGGAGCAGAGGTGAAGGTCGACGACGACGGCGAGGCTTGAGCATTGAGGGGGCGCGAGGAAGAAGAATGACAAAGAGATGAGGGGAAGAAAAAGAAAGGACCCCTCGCCCTATTTATAAGCCAAAATGATAAACGACAGACGCGGGAATCAAGGAGCCCGAAAAATGGATATGGGACGGCGTTGTCGCCTCGATCTCTGGAGGTTTAATAAATAAAGGTTAAAACAGATACAGGCATTAAATGAACATGTGATGTCATGGCGGTTTAACATAATCAAGGAAGATGATGTCATGGTGGTTTACAAGGTGATTTGAAGCCACGAAGGACCAAATTTCCCCAAAGTGTTGAAGATTGACATGAACAGGTTCAAATCAATCTGGGGCCTAATGTCAGGGATATAACTATTAGGTATAAACCGCCCTGGAGGAGCCGGTTTTCCTATGAGGAAATCACCTCTATGAAGCCCATGAAGACATAAGGATACGACATTTTACCATAGAAGACTAAAAGGCCTAGGGCCCAAAGGGTGTTAGGACCTGTAGATGTAAACCGCCATACGATGTGTACCTTGTATTGTAAGATAAGCAAGGCATAGACCGAGCCGGGCATGTTATGAGCCGGCCTCGGGGTTCTGTAAGCCAGCCGGGTGTATCCTGTGTATATAAAGGGACGACCCATCGGCGGTTCAGGGGACAAGGAACAATAACTCGAGACACAGGTAAAGCGAATTCGCTCCCTGGTCATCGAAACCCTAGCAATACCACAACAAACTAGAAGTAGGCTTTTACCTTCATCGAAGGGACCGAACTAGTATAAAACCCCTTGCGTCCTTTGTCCGCTTTAACCCCTTTAAGCTAACCCGTAGCGATGGCTCCACGACTAAGTCCTTATGCTAGGACATCTGCCGTGACAAAACCACGACACCGTCCAAACCAACAACAGCCCTGGGGGAGTTTTGTTTAATTATTATGATTTTGAGCATGGCACTGGGCATCCCGATTACCAGCCATTTTCTCATGAATGATAAGCGGAGTCCAGTCATCGTGAGAATAACCCACCTAGCATGGAAGATATAGACAACCCTAGTTGATACATGAGCTGTTCGAGCATACAAAACAGAATTTCATTTGAAGGTTTAGAGTTTGGCACATACAAATTTACTTGGAACAACATGTAAATACCGCATATAGGAAGGTATGGTGGACTCATATGGAATAACTTTGGGGTTTATGGTAGTGGATGCACAAGCAATATTCCTGCTTAGTACAGGTGAAGGCTAGAAAGAGACTGGGAAGCGACCAGCTAGAGAGCGACAACAGTCATGAACATGCATTAAAATTAGTCAACAGTGAATGCAAGCATGGGTAGGATATAAATCACCATGAACATAAATATCGTGGAGGCTATGTTGATTTGTTTCAACTACATGCGTGAACATGTGCCAAGTCAGACCACTTGAATTGTTCAAAGGAGGATACTACCCTATCATACCACATCACAACCATTTTAATATCATGTTGGCACGCTAGATAGACCATTATAAACTCTCAGCTAATTAAGCATGGCATAAGCAGCTATGATCTCTAATTGTCATTGCAAGCATGTTTCATTCATAACAAGCTGAATCAGGAATGATGAACTATCATATTTACAAAAACAAGAGAGGCCGAGTTCATACCAGCTTTTCTCATCTCAATTAGTTCATCATATATCATCCTTATTGCCTTTCACTCGCACGACCGAACGGTGTGGATAATAATAATAGTGCGCGTGCATTGGACTAAGCTGGAATCTGCGAGCAATTAATACAAGAGAGAAGACAAGGTAATATGGCTCAAGGTTAAATCAACAATAAAGCGTATGAGAGCCACTAAGCATTTTCAACATGGTCTTCTACTCTTAACCCCCAAAGAAAAGAAAATAAACTATTTACACGGGAAAGCTTCCAACAAGCAAAAGAAGAACGAGAAATATTTTTGGGTTTTCTTTTATTACTACTACTACAAGCAAGGAAAGTAAACTAGCTAAAAGCTACAATTAATTTTTTGTTTGTTTTTCTTAAGGTTTTTTAGCACACAAGGAAAAGGCTAAGAAAAAGAATTGAAACTAAGCATGGATGGTACAATGAAAGAGTGTGAGCACCCAACAACTAGAATAAGTGTGTGAACATGAATGTAAAGTCGGTGAGAAACACGTATACCCCCAAGCTTAGGCTTTTGGCCTAAGTTGGTCTATGGCCAGTATTGGCCTGACGGATATCCAAAGTTGTAGTTGGGGTTGTACTGAGATGCAGCAGCTACTGCCTACTGAGCTGCAGCTTGGAGACGGGCTGCTTCCATCATATCATGATACTCATTTGCCTCCTCCCTGGTTATAGTATATCTCCCTTTTGCCTAAAAGTCAAATAAGGTAGGGGCAGGAAGAGCAATATGGATGGCGTGACGCCTATTAAAATTAGTCAGTATTTGAGGGATTGTTCATCCCTCTCTATAAACCGGTGATTAACCATAGCATTGTAATCCAAATGAGCAAGCGGTAAAGGTTCATCATTTTCATGTACAGGCACACCAAGACGGTGGGCTATGCGAGTGGCATAAATCCCACCACATAAATCTCCATACAAACCATTATGATGTAGCCTACGTGCAACAATGGCTCCCAGGTTGTATTGTCTATCACCTAATACATTACTCTTGAGAACACTAAGATCAAGGACACACATGTGACAAGCCTCATCTTTATTGTTTATGCATCTACCAATAAAGAGAGCAAAGTAATGAATAGCAGGAAAATGAATGCTCCCTATGGTAGCTTGTGTGATTTCTCTAGATTCCCCACAGTGAGACTAGCAAGGAAGTCTCTATATTCAGATTTGCGAGGATCACTCATACTGTCCCACTGCGGGAGCTTACAAGCATCATTAAAATCCTCTAAGTCCATGGTGTAGAATTTATCATAAAGGTCAAACAGGACAGTGTGAGAATTACGTGAAGATGAAAATTTAAACCTTCTCACAAAGGTATCAGTTAAGTAACGGTATTGAGAGCACTTATCTTTCATGAAGCCCTCGAGGTCAGCGTTGCGCACATATGCGTCAAATTCCTCCTTAATGCCAACTTGAACCATAAATTCGTCTGACGGCCATTCACAAGGCCCCACTTCAGCTTCCCTCGGTAGTTCATCGTCCGGATCACGAATCGCGAGCCTTGGTTCTTCCTTCCTTGAAGAACCACCTTGGAAGATTTTCCTATGCATTTTTCTGAAATTTTCAGAAATTTTTAGTAACTTCAAATAAAAGTTAACCAAACTCAACAAGATTGATAGCAACACCTCCTACAAGTGCCTAGAGACTATATCATGCATTAGAACTACTTGGGACCAATGAAATTTGACATGCAAGCTCAAGAACAAGGTCACCACAGCAGCAAAAATTTGCAATAAATAAAGCACTAGAACAAAAACTAATTGGACCAATGGAGGAGTCACATACCAAGGAACAATCTCCCCAAACAGTTTTGTGAATGGAGCTTTGAGCAAGGAGATCGAAAATGGCAACAAGATGAGCTAGAACTCATGCTTGAGCTGGTTGGTGATTTTTTTTGGGAGGAAGAAGAAGGGTATGGGTGCAGGAATAAGTGGAGGGGGGCCATGTGGGGCCCACGAGGCAGGCGGGCGCGCCCTGGACCCTCGTGTCCAGGTGCTGGCTCCCCTCGCCGTGTTTTCTGTGCCATATATTCTCAAATATTCTAGAAAAAATCTTATTTCATTTTCAGGGCATTTCGAGAACTTTTACTTTCGGGGTATTTTTTATGAAACAGATAAGTCTGGAAACAGGCAGAAAATACTATTTTTGCTTTACTTAATCTAATTAACAGAAAGTAAAAGGAGGATACGGAAGGTTGTGCTATCTAGATTCATCTATCTCATGCTCATCAAAAGGAATCCATTAACAAGGTTGATCAGGTCTTGTTAATAAACTCTTTCCGAATAACATGAAACCGGAGAATTTTTGAATAACACTAGGGTACCTCAATGGGGATATGTATGTCCCCAACAATAAGAATATCATATGTCTTCTTGACAGTAGGAAGAGGAAATTCAAAACCTCCAATAGTAATAGTTGAAGTTTTTCCAATATAATTGATACTATGGACCTGAGGTTGTTTCCTCGGAAAGTGTACCATATGCTCATTACCATTGACATGAAAAGTGACATTACCTTTGTTGCAATCAATAACAGCCCCTGCAGTATTCAAAAAGGGTCTACCAAGGATAATAGACATACTATCGCCCTCGGGAATATCAAGTATACCAAAGTACATTAGAATAGTAACATTTGCAACCACAACAGGCACATCCTCACAAATACCGACAGGTATAGCAATTGATTTATCAGCCATTTGCAAAGATATTTCAGTAGGTGTCAACTTACTCAAGTCAAGTCTATGATATAAAGAGAGAGGCATGACACTAACACCGGCTCCAAGATCACATAAAGCAGTTTTAACATAATTTCCTTTAATGGAGCAAGGTATAGTGGGTACTCCCGGATCTCCTAGTTTCTTAGGTATTCCACCCTTAAAAGTGTAATTGGCAAGCATGGTGGAAATTTCTACTTCGAGTATCTTCCTTTTATTAGTAATAATATCCTTCATATACTTAGCATAAGGATTTGTTTTAAGCATATCAGTCAGACGCATACGCAAAAAGATAGGTCTAATCATTTCAGCAAAGCGCTCAAAATCCTCATCATCCTTTTTCTTGGATGGTTTCGGAAGAAAAGGCATGGGTTTCTGAACCCATGGTTCTCTTTCCTTACCATGCTTACTAGCAACAAAGTCTCTCTTATCATAACGTTGATTCTTTGATTGTGGGTTATCAAGATCAACAACAGGTTCAATCTCTATATCATTATCATTCCTAGGTTGAGCATCATCATGGACATCATCTTTAACATTATCACTAGGTTCATGTTCATTACCAGATTGTGTCTCAGCATTAGAAACATATATATCATTGGGATTCTCACGTGTGTCAGCTACAGGTTCACTAGAAGCATGCAAAGTTCTATCATTTTTCTTTTTCTTCTTCTTAGAAGACCTAGGTGCATCTAAATTAGCTCTCTGAGAATCTTGCTCAATTCTCTTTGGATGGCCTTCAAGATACAGAGGCTCCTGAGTCATTTTACCACCTCTAGTTGCAACTCTAACATCATAGTCATTATTCTTACTATTTAATTCATTGAGCAAATCATTTTGAGCTTTAAATACTTGTTCTACTTGAGTGGTAACCATAGAAGCGTGTTTACTAATGAGTTTCAATTCACCTTTAACTCTAGACATATAATCACTCAAGCGTTCAATCATACAAGCATTACGTTGCAATTGTCTACCAACATAAGCATTGAAGTTTTCTTGTTTCACAATAAAATGTCAAACTCATCTAAGCATTGGCTAGCAGACTTATAACGAGGAATATCACCTTCATCAAATCTATAAAGAGAATTTACATTTACTACCTGTGTCGGGTTATCAAGACCATGTATTTCTTCAATAGGTGGTAAATACCTTTCTCTTTCATAGATTTCTTCGCCTCTTGCATATCTTCAGGACTGAGAAATAGAACACCTCTTTTCTTCGGAGTTGGATTAGGGGCTAGTTCAGGAAGTGTCCAATTATTTTCGTTGGCCAGCATATTATTCAATAGTAATTCAGCTTGATCAACTGTTCTTTCCCTGAAAACACAACCAGCACAACTATCCAGGTGGTCTCTGGAAGCATCGGCTAGTCCATTATAAAAGACATCAAGTATATCGTTCCTCTAAAGAGGATGATCAGGCAAAGCATTAAGTAATTGGAGAAGCCTCACCCAAGCTTGTGGGAGACTCTCCTCTTCAATTTGCACAAAGTTATATATTTCCCGTTAGGCAGCTTGTTTCTTATGAGCGGGAAAATATTTAGCAGAAAAGTAATACATCATATCCTGGGGAGTACGCACACAACCAGGATCAAGAGAATCAAACCATGTCTTAGCATCACCCTTTAACGAGAACGGAAATATCTTAAGGATATAGTAGCAACGAATCTTTTCATCATTGGTAAACAGGGTGGCTATATCATTAAACTTAGTAAGATGTGCCACAACAGTGTCAGACTCATAGCCATGGAAAGGATCAGATTCAACCAAAGAAATTAACACAGGATCAACAGAGAAATCATAATCCTTCTCAGTAACAAAGATAGGTGAAGTAGCAAAAGCAGGGTCATGCTTCATTCTATCATTCAAGGACTTTTCTTCCAGCTTAGCTAATAATTTCTTAAGATCATATCTATCGTTGCAAGCAAGAAAGTCTCTAGCAGTTTCTTCATCCATAACATAACCCTCAGGAACAACAGGCAATTCATATCTAGGGGGAGAAGCTTCATCATCACTTTCATAAATATTATCAGTTTCAATATTTGCATTCTCCCTAACCTTAGCAATTTGTTCATCTAGAAATTCACCTAGTGGCACAGTATTATCAAGCATGGAAGTAGTTTCATCATACATAGCAGAAGTAGAATCATTAAGAACATGCGACATATCAGATTCAATAACAGGAGTAGGTGTCGCTAATTTACTCATAACATAGGGTGAATCAAGTGCAAAGCTAGATGGCAGTTCCTTACCTCCCCTCGTAGTTGAGGGATAGATCTTGGTTTTTGAGTCCTTCAAATTCTTCATAGTGATCAACAGATATAAATCCCAAGTGACTTAAAGAATAGAGCTATGCTCCCCGACAACGGCGCCCGAAAATAGTCTTGATAACCCACAAGTCTAGGGGATCGCAATAGTTTTCTAGGGTAAAGTATTCAACCCAAATTTATTGATTCGACACAAGGGGAGCCAAAGAATACTCTTATGTATTAGCAGCCGAGTTGTCAATTCAAGCACACCTGGAAACTTAGTATCTGCAGCAAGGTAGTTTAGTAGCAAATTAATATGATAATAGCAATAGTGGCAATAAAAGTAACGGTAGTGTTTTTGTAGTTTTTGTAATAGTAGCAACGGAAAAGTAAATGAGCAACAAGCAATATGTGAAAAGCTCGTAGGCATTGGATCGGTGATGGGGAATTATGTCGGATGCGACTCATCATGTAAAAGTTATAACCTAGGGTGACACAGAACTAGCTCCAATTCATCAATGTAATGTAGACATGTATTCCGAATATAGTCATACATGCTTATGGAAAAGAACTTGCATGACATCTTTTGTCCTACCCTCCCGTGGCAGCGGGGTCCTATTGGAAACTAAGGGATATTAAGGCCTCCTTTTAATAGAGTACTGGACCAAAGCATTAACACATAGTGAATACATGAACTCCTCAAACTACGGTCATCACCGGGAGTTGTCCCAATTATTGTCACTTCGGGGTTGCCGGATCATAACACATAGTAGGTGACTATAGACTTGCACAATAGGATCAAGAACACACATATATTCATGAAAACATAATAGGTTCAGATCTAAAATCGTGGCACTCGGGCCCTAGTGACAAGGATTAAGCATAGCAAAGTCATAGCAACATTAATCTTAGAACATAGTGGATACTAGGGATCAAACCCTAACAAAACTAACTCGATTACATGATAAATCTCATCCAACCCATCACCGTCCAGCAAGCCTACGATAGGATTACTCACACACGGCGGTGAGCATCATGGAATTGGTGATGCAGAAATGTTGATGATGACGATGGCGACGATCTCCACTCTCCGGAGCCCCGAACGGACTCCAGATCAGCCCTCCTGAGAGAGATTAGGGCTTGGCGGCGGCTCCGTATCGTAAAACGCAATAATTCTTTCTCTCTGATTTTTTTCTCACTGAAATGAATATATGGAGTCTGGGGGTACGTCGGTGGAGCATCAGGGGGCCCACGAGGCAGGGGCACGCCCAGGGGGAGCGGGCGCGCCCCCACCCTCGCGGGCAGGGTGTGGGCCCCTGACGTGGATCTTTCTGCAGGTATTTTTTATATTTTCCAAAATAATTCTCCGTGGATTTTCAGGTCATTCCGAGAACTTTTTATTTCTGCACAAAAACAACACCATGGCAATTCTGCTAAAAATAGCGTCAGTCCGGGTTAGTTCCATTCAAATCATGCAAGTTAGTGTCCAAAACAAGGGCAAAAGTGTTTGGAAAAGTAGATACGTTGGAGATGTATCAACTCCCCCAAGCTTAAACCTATGCTTGTCCTCAAGCAATTCAGTTGATAAACTGAAAGTGATAAAGAAAAACTTTGACAAACTCTGTTTGCTCTTGTTGTTGTAAATATGTAAGCCAACATTCGAGTTTTGAGCAATGATCATGAACTAACCACATTCACAATAACTTTCAGGTCTCATGTCTACTCACATCAATGGCATAATCAACTAGTGAGGAATAATAATAAACCTCGCATGACAACACTTTACCAAAACAATCATAATATGACAAGGACTAACTAGACATTGTAATTCATGGTAAAAGAGATCCAGTCATGATCATACTCAATGCAAATTAATAGTAATACATGCAAATGACAGAGGTGCTCTCCAACCGGTGCCCTTTAATAAGAGGATGATGACTCAGCATGAAAGTAAATAAATAGGCACTTCGTAGAGGGAAGCAGGGATTTGTAGAGGTGCCAGAGCTCGATTTTTAAATAGAGATGAATAACATTTTGAGCGGTATACTCTCATTGTCAACATAACAACCAAGAATCTCGATATCTTCCATGCTACGCACATTATAGGCAGTTCCCAAACAGAATGGTAAAGTTTATACTCCCCCAACCACCAACAAGCACACTCCACGGTTGGTCCGAAACAACGGGTACCGTCCAAACTATCAACAGCCCTGGGGGAGTTTTGTTTAATTATTATGATTTTGAGCATGGGACTGGGCATCCCGGTTACCAGCCATTTTCTCATGAATGATGAGTGGAGTCCACTCATCGTGAGAATAACCCACCTAGCATGGAAGATATAGACATCCCTAGTTGATACATGAGTTGTTCGAGCATACAAAACAAAATTTCATTTGAAGGTTTAGAGTTCGGCACATACAAATTTACTTGGAACGGCAGGTAAATACCGCATATAGGAAGGTATGGTGGACTCATATGGAATAACTTTGGGGTTTATGGAGGTGGATGCACAAGCAGTATTCCCGCTTAGTACAGGTGAAGGCTAGAAAGAGACTAGGAAGCGACCAGCTAGAGAGCGACAACAGTCATGAACATGCATTAAAATTAATCAACAGTGAATGCAAGCATGGGTAGGATATAAACCACCATGAACATAAAAATCGTGGAGGCTATGTTGATTTGTTTCAACTACATGCGTGAACATGTGCCAAGTCAGAGCACTTGAATCGTTCAAAGGAGGATACCACCCTATCATACCACATCACAACCATTTTAATATCATGTTGGCACGCAATATATACCATTATAAACTCTCGGCCAATTAAGCATGGCATAAGTAGCTATGATCTCTAACTATCATTGCAAGCATGTTTCATTCATAAGAAGCTGAATCAGGAACGATGAACTATCATATTTACAAAAACAAGCGAGGTCGAGTTCATACCAGCTTTTCTCATCTCAATTAGTTCATCATATATCATCCTTATTGCCTTTCACTCGCACGACCGAACGATGTGGTTAATAATAATAGTGCACGTGCATTGGACAAAGCTGGAATCTTTGAGCAATTATTACAAGAGAGAATACAAGGTAATATGGCTAATTGTTCATCAGGAAAGCTATCATCAATAGGTTGTGGGTCATCAAGTATATTTTCTAGCCTAGATAATTTATCCGCAACGGGGTTCTCAGCTCCCTTTGTATCAATAATATGCAAGTCAAATTCTTGCAGCAAGAGAACCCATCTAATAAGTCTAGGCTTAGCATCTTTATTTTCCATAAGGTATTTGATAGCAGCATGATTAGTGTGAATAGTTACTTTAGAATCAACAATATAAGGTCTAAACTTATCACGAGCAAATACAACTGCTAAAAATTCCTTCTCGGTAGTAGCATAATTTTTCTGGGCACTGTCTAGGGTTTTACTAGCATATTGGATACCATTTAACTTCTTATCAACTCTTTGTCCTAGAACAACACCTATAGCATAATCACTAGCATCACACATAATCTCAAAGGGTAAATTCCAGTCAGGATGCTGGACAACAGGTGCAGAGATCAATGCTTTCTTAAGTATTTCAAATGCTTCTAGACAATCATCATCACAGACAAAAGGAATATATTTTTGTAAGAGATTAGTCAGAGGCCTGGAGATTTTGGAGAAGTCCTTAATGAACCTCCTATAAAACCCGACATGACCAAGGAAACTTCGTATACCTTTGATGTCCTTGGGGCACGTCATCTTTTCAATAGCATCAACTTTAGCCTTGTCCACTTCAATACCTCTTTCATAAATTTTATGTCCCAAGACAATGCCTTCATTAACCATAAAGTGGCACTTCTCCCAATTCAATACAAGATTAGTGTCTTCACATCTCTACAAAACTCGATCAAGGTTGCTCAAGCAATCATCAAAAGTAGTTCCGTAAACGGAGAAATCGTCTACGAAAACCTCAACAATCTTTTCACAAAAATCAGAGAATATAGCCACCGTGCATCTTTGAAAGGTAGCAGGTGCATTACATAAACCAAAAGGCATACATCTATAAGCAAAGGTACCGAAAGGACAAGTAAAAGTAGTCTTTTCTTGATCCCCTTTTGACACAGGAATTTGAGAGAAACCAGAATAACCATCTGGAAAGCAAAAATGAGTATGTTTGGATAACCTTTCTAGCATTTGATCAATAAAAGGCAAGGGGTAATGATCTTTCTTAGTGGCTTTATTTAATTTGCGGAAATCAATCACCATCCTATAGCCTGTAACAATTCTTTGTGGGATCAATTCATCTTTATCATTAGGAACAACATTCATACCTCCCTTCTTAGGGACACAATGGACATGACTTACCCACTGGCTATCAGCAGCTGGATAGATAATACCTACCTCTAGAAGCTTTAGTATTTCCTTCCTTACCACTTCTTTCATCGTAGGACTTAACCGTCGTTGATTATCAATAACCGATTTAGCGTTTTCTTCCAATTTTATCTTGTGTTGGCATAAAGTGGGACTAATGCCCTTAAGATCATCCAGAGTATATCCAATAGCAGCACGGCGCTTCTTCAGAGTTTTCAATAATTTTTCTTCTCCCTGCTCTGAAAGGTTAGCACTAATAATAACAGAATATATCTTCTTTTCATCAAGATAAACATACTTAAGATTATCAGGTAAAGGTTTAAGTTCAAACACGGGATCACCCTTGGGTGGAGGAGGATCCCCTAGGATTTCAATAGGCAAGTTGTTTTTCAATACGGGTCCGTGCTTAAAGATTATTTCATCTATTTCCCTTCTTTCATTCATATACATATCATTTTCATGGTCTAGCAAATATTGTTCTAAAGGATCATTAGGAGGCACAACATTACAAGCAAGACCAATAATTTCGTCCTTACTAGGTAATTCTTTATCAAGGGGTTGTCTACGAAATTTAGCAAAACTAAAATCATGAGACATATCCCCTAACCCAATAGTGACAATATCTTTCACGCGGTCTATCTTAGCATTAACAGTATTCAAGAAGGGTCTACCAAATATGATGGGACAAAAATCATATTGTGGGGAACCAAGAACAAGAAAATCAGCAGGGTATTTAACTTTTCCACACAAGACTTCGACATCTCTAACAATCCCAATTGGTGAAATAGTGTCTCTATTAGCAAGTTTAATAGTAACATCTATACCTTCTAGCTCAACGGGTGCAATATAATGCATAATTTCATCATATAAGGATATAGGTTTTACACTTGCACTAGCACCTACGTCACATAAACCATGATAGCAATGATCTCCTATTTTAACAGAGATAACATGCAAGCCTATAACAGGTCTATGTTTATTCCTAGCATCGGGTTTGGCTATTCTGGCAGCTTCCTCTTGGAGGTAAATAACATGTCCATCTAAATCTTCAACCAAGAGATCTTTAACCATAGCAACACTAGGTTCAACTTTAATTTGCTCAGAGGGTGTAGGTGTTCTAGTACTACTCTTACGAACCACAGTTGAAGCTTTAGCATGATCCTTTATTCTAACAGGGAAAGGTGGTTTCTCAATATAAGCGGTAGGAACAATAGGATCAACATTATAAGTGATAGTATTTTCTTCAACTTTAACAGGTTCAACTACTTTTACTTCAATGGGAGGATGGTATTTAAACCAATTCTCCTTGGGAAGATCAACATGAGTAGCAAATGATTCACAGAAAGAAGCTACTATCTCAGAGTCAAGTCCATATTTAGTGCTAAACTCACGGAAAACATCGGTATCCATAAAATCTTTAACGCAATCAAACTTAGGGGTCATACCTGACTCCTTACCTTCGTTGAGATCCCAATCTTCAGAGTTGCGTTTAATTCTTTCCAATAAATCCCATTTGAATTCAAAAGTCTTCATCATAAAAGAACCAGAACAAGAAGTATCGAGCATGGTGCGATTATTGAGAGAAAGCCGAGCATAATTTTTTTGAATGATCATTTCTCTTGAGAGCTCATGATTGGGGCATGACTATAACATTGACTTAAGCCACCCCCAAGCTTGAGCGATGCTTTCAGGCCAAAAATTATAAATATAATTACGATCACGATGAACCTGGTGCATAGGGTAGAACTTCTGATGAAATTCCAACTTCAGACGATTATAGTTCCATGACCCAATATCATCACATAGCCTAAACCATTTCAATGCATCTACCTTTAAAGATAAAGGGAAGACCTTCTTCTTGATAACATCCTCGGGCATACCTACCAGCTTAAAAAATCCACAAACTTCATCCACATAGATTAGGTGTAAATCGGGATGTAGTGTTCCGTCTCCTGTAAAGGGATTATTTAGCAGTTTCTCTATCATACCCGAAGGAATTTCAAAGCAAACATTTTCAGTAGGTGCAGTAGGTTGAGGAGCAACTCTTTGCTCTTCTGGTCGGGGTGAAGATACACCGAATAAGCCCCTCAAAGGATGATGGGCCATAGTAACAAGTGACAATAAATTTCAGCACACTATATAATTTTTTCCTTACCAAAGGCGCTTCACTCCCTGGCAACGGCGCCAGAAAAGAGTATTGATGACCCACAAGTGTAGGGGATCTATCGTAGTCCTTTCGATAAGTAAGAGTGTCGAACCCAACGAGGAGCAGAAGGAAATGATAGACAGTTTTCAGTAAGGTATTTTCTGCAAGCACTGAAATTATAGGTCACATATAGTTTTGTGATAAGGTAATTGGTAGCAAGTGACAAAAGGTAAAAGTAAATAAGGTGTAGCAAGATGGCCCAATCATTTTTGAAGCAAAGGACAAGCCTGGACAAACTCTTATATGAAGGAAAGCGCTCCCGAGGACACATGGGAATTATCGTCAAGCTAGTTTTCATCACGATCATCTGATTCGTGTTCGGTACTTTGATAATTTGGTATGTGGGTGGACCGGTGCTTGGGTGCTATCCTTACTTGGAAAAGCCTCCCACTTATGATTAAACTCTAATGCAAGCATCCGCAACTACAACAGAAGTATTAAGGTAAACCTAACCATAGCATGAAACAAGTGGATCCAAATCAGCCACGCATAAACTAGGGTTTAAGCTTCTATCACTCTAGCAACCCATCATCTACTTATTACTTCCCAATGCCTTACCCTAGGTCCAAATAATGGTGAAGTGTCATGTAGTCGACGTACACATGACACCACTAGAGGAGAGACAACATACATCTCATCAAAATATTGAACGAATACCAAATTCACATGACTACTTATAGCAAGACTTGTCCCATGTCCTCAGGAACAAAAGTAACTACTCACAAGACATAATATTGTTCATGATCAGAGGGGTATTAATATGCATAATGGATCTGAACATATGATCTTCCACCAAATAAACCAACTAGCATCAACTACAAGGAGTAATCAACACTACTAGCAACCCACAGGTACAATCTGAGGTTTGGGTACAAAGATTGGATACAAGAGATGAACTAGGGTTTGAGAGGAGATGGTGATGGTGAAGATATTGATGAAGATAGCCCTCCCCAAGATGGGAGAGTTGTTGGTGATGACGGCGGTGACGATTTCCCCCTCCTAGAGGGAAGTATCCCCGAATGAACAGCTCTGCCGGAGCCCTAGATTGGTTTCCACCAAGGTTCCGCCTCGAGACGGTGGCGTCTGGTCCCAAAAGCCTCCTTATGATTTTTTCCAGGTCAAAACACCTCATATAGGTGAAGATGGGCATTGGGGGGCCATCGGGGGGCCCAAGAGGCAGGGGGCGCGCCCAGAGAGGGGGCGCCCCCCCCCCACCCTCGTGGACAGGTGGTGGCCCCCCTGGTGATCTTCTTTCGCCAGATATTTTTTATATTTTCAAAAATTGTGTCCTATGGATCTTCGGAGCTTTTTGAGTTGTGCAGAATAGGTTTCCAGAGTTTGCTTCTTTTCTAGCCCAGAATTCCAGCTGCCGCCATTCTCCCTCTTCATGTAAACCTTGTAAAATAAGAGAGAAAAGGCATAAGTATTGTGACATAACGTGTAATAACAGCCCATAGTGCAATAAATATCAACATAAAAGCATGATGCAAAATGGACGTATCATGCAACCACTTAGGATTAAAAAAAGACAGATATAAACTTGATCAGAATTAGATAATAAGGTTCTTAACTTAGCATCAGGCCCATTAAACATAACATTATCTTAGAGCATTAAAGATCAGGGCCATTAAGGCACCCCACACCACAACCAAAATGATCGGGAACCATAGACAGTTATTAGGCAGTACAGTGCTAGGATAGTGTGACACCCCGAGACCGATGCGCCAGGTGTCAGCCAGTTATTCGTCTCCGTTTCCATACCATCTGCTTGCGCGTTGCATTTTGCCATGTCATCATGTGTATTGCATTCTCATGTTTTCAAAACTTGCATCCGTCCGAGTTCCCTCGTCCTCTCAGTTGTCCGTTCTGAGCCCAGATACACTTGCACGCGCCCGCGGCACCTTCGAATATTTATTTCATGAGTGGCCGGAAAATGTTCTCGTAATGGGTTGAAAGTTGGCGTGTGGTCTTATTATAGTATAGACAGACCGCCTGCCAAATTTCATCGCATTCGGAGTCCGTTTGATAGCCCAATGGATAACTATAGCGGCACCAGTCGCCGGATAAAACGTCGGATGTTTCGGTGTTTCGAAACTGCCGCCGGGCCACTCCCTCTCTTCTCTCATCTCAGCCCGAGGCCTTCTTCACAGCCCATCAAACCCCTCCCTCCGACCGAAACCGTTGGATCGCGATCGGAGGGCTCTGTAAGCCCCCAAAACACCTAACCCTAGCTCCTTTTGCTATATATAGCCCTCCCCTCGTCCAAAAAATGGAAGCCTAGCCTAACCTACCCCCCTTGACCTACTCCCACCTCTCAACCGCCGCCACTCCTCGAAATCTGCACCCGACCACCGCCCCGCCGCCAAGTGTCTTCGCCCCACGGGCCAGCGCTGCCGACCCCGCCGCCTGTAGCCATTCAGGAGGCGCCACGCGCCTTCCCCACCGCACCAACCACCGTCGCGGCCCTTCAGGCCCGGCCGAGGCCCACCCCCGGGCCTAATCGGGCCCGTGCCCAGCCGCCAGCTCCTCCCGAGCCTTCGTTCGCTGCGCCCGAGCCAGCGCCGCGCTGGAGCGCCCCGCTGGCCGGCGACCTCGCCGGAGCGCGCCTGTCGCCGAGCCTGCCTCGCCTCCGGCCAGATCCGGTGCTGCCACGCCCGGATCTGGCGCTCCCCGCCGCCGTTCGCCTGCAGCGCCACCTCGCCGAGCGCCACCGCCGTCCGCCGCTTGAGCACGGCACCGTGCGCGTCGCGGCCAACTCCGCCGCCGGACCCCTCAGCGGCCTCGCCTCGGACGGATCTGGCGCCGCCCCCTCCGATCCGTGCGTCCTAGGCCCCATCCTCGCCTCTTCGGCCTCCTCCGCGACATCGACGGCCTCTGCGTCGTCCCGCTCGTTGTCGGCCGACCCCGTCGTCACTGGCAGCCGCCGGACTTGTCCGATCGAGTCAGACATGTCCGACTTCCCTCGCCCATGTGCCACTGCCGCGTGGGCCCAGCCACCGGACATGTCCGTCCGGACCCGGACATGTCCACCCGAGGTTGTTTTTTTAACACCAAGTCCCTGGTTTTTGTAAAAATATGTGCATGTTGTGGTTGTGATATCTTTTTGTGTGGTGATCCATTTGAAGTATATGATATGTCCAAATGTTCTGTGTGATATGCTCTTCATATTGTTGTACTGTGGCATGCTTGTTTGAGTTCATCTTGATGCCCTAATCATCATTGCAAGAGTGCTATATGTTTAAAACTGCTGAAAACTGTTGTTATGTTAGCATGTTTGTGATGTGATAAGTTTGTGCATGTTGGTCCAAATGGAGTGTGTGATATGTCAAAATGTTCATTGTGAAGTGCTCTACATGATGGTTGCGGTAGCATTCATGTTAAGTGCCATATTGTCATGTTAATCTCTGTTGCAAAAGTGCATGTGGCTGTTCAGTGCTGAAACTTGTTGTGAGATGCTGATTTGTCTTGTTCATAGCTATTGGAGTGATTATCTTTTATGCCACATGTCAATATGTTTTAGAAGCACAATCATACCATCTTTGCTGTGGTGCAATCCACTTTTCATGATATGCCTTGTGGTGTTTGCAACAAGCTTGTAAAGTAGCGTACTCGCTGTTGTTATTTTCCGAGACTTGTTGAAACTGCTAAGTCTGAAAAACTGTTAACCTAATGCCATGTTTACTTGATGCCCCACTCGAATCCATGTTTGTTTTGGGTTGTCCAATGATCAAGTCTTATTGTCCATTTTATGCTCTATCCATCCATGCCCTTGTTTGCATATATGCCCTGCTGTAGCTTGTTTATTTCTTGCTCTCAAGTTGCTATAAAATGTTTATGTCAGCCTATTATCAGCAAGTTCAGTTTTGCCATGTGAATTGCTAGTGATCTATGCATCCTATGACCTTGTTCTTGCCATGAGTAGCTTCATAAACATGCCTTCTTACTGTTGGTTATATTCTTATGCCATGTTATGCTCTGAGTTGAGTTACACAAGCTTGCAAACATGCCTACTTGTCGTTGTTTCTGCCATGCTCTGTTTTTTTACCAAGTCTGAGAAATCGGTAAACTTCTTGATTCTTGCCATGCTAGTTTAATTGTGTTCGAGCAAGTTTTTGGGTGTGCTCTAATTTCACGCTTGTTGAGAATCATGTCTATTTCACATCCATGCCTTTTGTTATCATGTTTGGGTGTTGTAGCATAAATATACCTTGCTCCAAAGTTGGTATGTTGTTGTTAACTTCAGCTTTGCATTGCATCTTGTTTTGCTCATATCTTCTAGGCCGTAGCTCCGAACTAAATGAACTTGATATGTAACTTGACTAGAATTTTGAGTAGATCATCTTGGTGCATGTTAACTTGCTATTTAACAACTTGAACTTAAGGTTTGTTCAGATCTGGACCAATTTCGAAATGTGCATATGAGGACTTACCGGAATTGTTATATGTTGTTTCCGGCCTCATTTAATCTTCCTTGTGTGATGTTCTTGTATGCTTCATCCCTTACCATGTTTTGCATCATATAGACTTGTCTTGCATCATACTTGGTTGAGCATCTTGTCATGTTCTTGTGTAGTGTGCTTCTTCTCGCCAGCTCATTTTCCGTTACGATCGTGAGGATTCGTTCGTCTACACTTGGTTCGTCTTCATGGCTTTTTCTTCGTCTTCTTCATGGACTCGTTCTTCTTCCTTGCGGGATCTCAGGCAAGATGACCATCCCCTTGGATACCTTTACTATCATTGCCATGCTAGTTGTCTCGATGCTATCGTTATATGTCGCGCTACCCATCTTTTATTGTCAGTCTCTTTCCTTGTTGCAATGAAACCTCTAACCTTTGACACCTTGATACGTCTCCAACGTATCTACTTTTCCAAACACTTTTGCCCTTGTTTTGGACTCTAACTTGCATGATTTGAATGGAACTAACCTGGACAGACGTTGTTTTTAGCAGAATTGGCATGGTGTTGTTTTTGTACAGAAATAAAAAGTTCTCGGAATGACCTGAAACTCCACGGAGACTTAGTTTGGAAAATATAAAAAATATCTGCAAGGAGATCCAGACCAGGGGGGCCATACCCTGTCCACGAGGGTGGGGGCGCGCCCCCCTGCCTTGTGGGCCCCCTGGTGCTCCACCGATGTATCCCCAGATCCAAGTTCACTTTCGGGGAGAGAAAAATCAGGGAGAAAGAATTATCACGCTTCACGAGACAGAGCCGCCGCCAAGCCCTAATCTCTCTCGGGAGGGCTGATCTGGAGTCCGTTCGGGGCTCCGGAGAGTGGAGATCATCGCCATCGTCATCATCAACCTTCCTCCATCACCAATTCCATGGTGCTCACCGTCGTGCATGAGTAATTCCATCGTAGGCTTGTTGGACGGTGATGGGTTGGATGAGATCTATCATGTAATCGAGTTAGTTTTGTTAGGGTTTGATCCCTAGTATCCACTATGTTCTGAGATTGATGTTGCTATGACTTTGCTATGCTAAATGCTTGTCACTAGGGTCCGAGTGCCATGATTTCAGATCTGAACCTATTATGTTTTCATGAATATATGTGTGTTCTTGATCCTATATTTCAAGTCTATAGTCACCTACTATGTGTTATGATCCGGCAACCCCGAAGTGACAATAATCGGGACCACTCACGGTGATGACCGTAGTTTGAGGAGTTCATGTATTCACTATGTGTTAATGCTTTGGTCCGATACTCTATTAAAAGGAGGCCTTAATATCCCTTAGTTTCCAATAGGACCATGCTGCCACGGGAGGGTAGGACAAAATATGTCATGCAAGTTCTTTTCCATAAGAACGTATGACTATATTTGGAATACGTGCCTACATTGCATTGATGAATTGGAGCTAGTTCTGTGTCACCCTAGGTTATAACTTCTACATGATGAATTGCTTCCGACATAATTTCCCATCACCGATCCAATGCCTACGAGCTTTTCCTATATTGCTAGTTGCTTATTTACTTTTCCGTCGCTACTATTACAAAAACTACAAAAACACTACCGTTACTTTTATTGCTGCTACCACCACTATCATATTACTTTCCTACTAAACTATCTTGCTGCAGATACTTAGTTTCCAGGTGTGGTTGAATTGGTCCTGGTTGTGTGCGTAGTCCCCACGATATGATGTATTGCTTCTCTGCTAAATATTTTCCCGCTCATAAGAAACAAGATGCCTTATGGGAAATATATAACTTTGTGCAAATTGAAGAAGAGAGTCTCCCACAAGCTTGGGGGAGGCTTCTCCAATTACTTAATGCTTTGTCTGATCATCCTCTCGAGATGCATGATATACTTGATGTCTTTTATAATGGACTAACCGATGCTTCCAGAGACCACCTGGATAGTTGTGTTGGTTGTGTTTTCAGGGAAAGGACAGCTGAACAAGCTGAATTACTATTGAACAATATGCTGGCCAATGAAAATAATTGGACACTTCCTGAACCAGCCCCTAAGCCAACTCCAAAGAAAAGAGGTGTTCTATTTCTTGGTCCTGAAGATATGCAAGAGGCAAAGAAATCTATGAAAGAAAAAGGTATTAAAACTGAAGATGTTAAGAATTTACCGCCTATTGAAGAAATACATGGTCTTGATAACCCGACATAGGTAGTAAAGGTAAATTCTCTTTATAGATTTGATGAAGGTGATATTCCTCGTTATAAGCCTGCTAGCAAATGCTTAGATGAGTTTGACAATTTTATTGTGAAACAAGAAAACTTCAATGCTTATGTTGGTAGACAATTGCAATACAATGCTTATATGATTGAACGCTTGAGTGATTATCTATCTAGAGCTAAAGGTGAACTGAAACTTATTAGTATACATACTTCTATGGTCACCACTCAAGTAGAACAAGTACTTAAGGCTCAGAATGATTTGCTCAATGAATTAAATAGTAAGAATAATAACTATGATGTTAGAGTTGCAACTAGAGGTGGTAAAATGACTCAGGAACCTCTGTATCCTGAAGGCCACCCTAAGATAATTGAGCAAGATTCTCAGAGAGCTAATTTAGATGCACCTAGTTCTTCTAAGAAAAGGAAAAAGAAAAATGATAGGACTTTGCATGCCTCTAGTGAACCTGTAGCTGACACACCTGAGAATCCCAATGATGTTTCTGTTTCTGATGCTGATACACAATCCGGTAATGAACATGAACCTAGTGATAATATTAATGATGATGTTCAACCTAGCAATGATAATGACGTAGAGATTGAACCTGCAGTTGATCTTGATAACCCACAATCAAAGAATCAACGTTATGATAAGAGAGACTTTGTTGCTAGGAAGCACGGTAGGGAAAGAGAACCATGGGTTCAGAAACCCATGCATTTTCCTCCGAAACCATCCAAGAAAAAGGATGATGAGGATTTTGAGTGCTTTGCTGAAATGATTAGATCTATCTTTTTGTGTATGCATTTGACTGATGTGCTTAAAACAAATCCTTATGCTAAGTATATGAAAGATATTATTACCAACAAAGAAAGATACCTGAAGTAGAAATTTCTACCATGCTTGCCAATTACACTTTTAAGGGTGGAATGCCTAAGAAATTAGGAGATCCAGGAGTACCTACTATACCTTGCTCCATTAAGAAGAACTATGTTAAAATTGCTTTATGTGATCTTGGAGCCGGTGTTAGTGTTATGCCTCTCTCTTTATATCGTAGACTTGACTTGAGTAAGTTGACACCTACTAAAATATCTTTGCAAATGGCTGATAAATCAACTGCTATACCTGTCGGTATTTGTGAGGATGTGCCTGTTGTAGTTGCAAATGTTGCTATTCTAACGGACTTTGTTATCCTTGATATTCCCGAGGACAATAGCATGTCTATTATCCTTGGTAGACCATTTTTTAATACTACAGGGGCTGTTATTGATTGCAAGAAAGGCAATGTCACTTTTCATGTCAATGGTAATGAGCATACGGTACACTTTCCGAGGAAACAACCTCAGGTCCACAGTATCAATTATATTGGAAAAGTTTCAACTATTACTATTGGAGGTTTTGAATTTCCTCTTCCTACTACCAAGAAGACATATGACATTCTTATTGTTGGGGACATACATATCCCCATTGAGGTAACCTAGTGTTATTCGAAAATTCTCCGGTTTCATGTTATTCGGAAAGAGTTTATTAACAAGACCTGATCAACCTTGTTAATGGATTCCTTTTGATGAGCATGGGATAGGTGAATCTAGATAGCACAACCTTATGTACCCTCTTTTTACTTTCTTTTAATTAGGATAAATGAAGCAAAAATAGTATTTTTTTCTATCTGTTTCTAGACTTATCCGTGCAATAAAATAATATCCCGAGAATAAAAGTTCTCCAAATGCCATGAAAATGAAATATGAATTTTTCTAGAATATTTGAGGAAATATGGCACAGAACACACAACGAGGGGAGCCAGCACCTGGCCACGAGGGTCCAGGGCGCGCCCCCTGCCTCGTGGGACCCACGTTGCCCCCCTCCACTTATTCATGCACACTTCTTCCTCCCAAAAATATCACCAACCAGCTCAAACCCGAGTTCTAGCTCATCTTGCTGCCATTTTCGATCTCCTTGCTCAAAGCACCATTCATCAAACTGTTTGGGGAGATTGTTCCTTGGTATGTGACTCCTCCATTGGTCCAATTAGTTTTTGTTCTAGTGCCCTATTTATTGCAAATTTTTGCTGCTGTGGTGACCTTGTTCTTGAGCTTGCATGTCAAATTTTCTTGGTCCCAAGTAGTTCTAATGCATGATATAGTCTCTAGGCACTTATAGGAGTTGTTGCTATCAATCTTATTGAGTTTGGTTAACTTTTATTTTGAGTTACTAAAAATTTCAGAAAATTTCAAAAAAGGAAAATGATAAAGAGATTGTTGAGGGGCTCCTCCAGCAAGAGCTCAGAGCAGAAGAAGAAAGAAGAAAATAAGAAGCCCAAATATAATCTTTCTCGCATGGCGGAAGTTCGGCCGTGCGAATGGCCGTGTAATGACTTCATGATGTCTGCCGGTATTTACGAAGACTTTTATTGGTTGGCAAATAATGCAGGCCTCACCAACTTCCCCCATGACCAAAAAGAACAGTATCTCTTACTCACCAATATTTTCACGCAAATTTTTCATTTTCATGCTAAGAAAACACCACCTACGGTGGAGTTTTGTTTACATGATGTGATTAAGGAGATATCACTCTTCGAATTTTGTGAAATATGCAAGGTACCTTTTGGAGGTAGACTTGATGAACCACATCGTGAAGACGTTGAAGGGTTTATTGACATGATAGCCGTAGGGGAAACTAGACAAGTCTCAGGGGCAAGAATCACTAGTATACACTTCCCTGTTCTGCGCTACTTTGCTATTTGCCAGTAGATGTTTAATTGGTCGCGGGAACAGTGGGAATCTTAGTGCCCCTGATATTATCATTTTATGCCATGCTTTGTTTCAAGACACAACTTTTAGCTTGGGCGCCGTCGTTGCTAAACGACTGAGTCCGAACCGCTCAAAGGGGCCCGTCTTTGGAGGCATCTTTGCTTCTCGCCTTGCTGAACATTTTAGAATACCTATTAGGCATCATGAGAAGGAAGAAAAATTGATGGACTACAAGAGCATGGTAGCCCATGATTTTATTGTTAAAGACAAGAACATGTTGCTTAATTATAAATTAAGGTTTGATGAAATATACTATGAAATTGTTACCTTGCCTGCACCATCTCTGTTTGATCTGTCCACGGGCATATACCTCATTACATCAGATGCCATCTACAAGTACCAAGGCCAGGCACAAGCTTCACAGCCTGAGCCAGAGCCACCACTTGATCCTTACCGCCAGTCTGTTTATGGGTGGGAGCTGGATGAGCTCGCCAACCAGTGGCACCTAGAGGACACATCTCAATACACTGGAGGGAGTAGCTTCGATCCGTGGCCATAGACCAACTTAGGCTAAAAGCCTAAGCTTGGGGGAGTACGTGTTTCTCACCGACTTTACGTTCATGTTCACACTCATTCTAGTTGTCGGTGCTCACACTCTTTCACTGTACCATCCATGTTTAGTTTCAATTTCTTTTTCTTAGTCTTTTTCTCGTGTGCTAGAAAAACCTTAAGAAAAAAAATTAGTTGTAGCTTCTAGCTAGTTTACTTTCTTTGCTTGTAGTAGTAGTTAAAAATGAAGACCCAAAAAGATTTCTCGTTCTTCTTTTGCTTGTTGGGAGCTTTCCCGTGTAAATAGTTTATTTTCATTTCTTTGGGGGTTAAGAGTTGAAGACCATGATTGAAAATGCTTAGTGGCTCTCATATGCTTTATTGTTGATTTAACCTTGAGCCACATTACCTTGTCTTCTCTCTTGCATTATTTGCCTGCAGATTCCATCTTAGTCCAATGCACGTGCACTATTATTATTATCCACACCGTTCGGTCGTGCGAGTGAAAGGCAATAAGGATGATATATGATGAACTAATTGAGATGAGAAAAGCTGGTATGAACTCGACCTCTCTTGTTTTTGTAAATATCATGGCTCATCGTTCCTGATTCAGCTTGTTATGAATGAAACCTGCTTGCAATGACAATTAGAGATCATAGCTGCTTATGCCATGCTTAATTAGCTGAGAGTTTATAATGGTCTATCTTGGGTGCCAACATGATATTAAAATGGTTGTGATGTGGTATGATGGGGTGGTATCCTCCTTTGAACGATTCAAGTGATCTGACTTGGCACATGTTCACGCATGTAGTTGAAACAAATCAACATAGCCTCAACGATATTTATGTTCATGGTGATTTATATCCTACTCATGCTTGCATTCATTGTTGATTAATTTTAATGCATGTTCATGACCGTTGTTGCTCTCTAGCTGGTCGCTTCCCAGTCTCTTTCTAGCCTTCACCTGTACTAAGCGGGAATACTGCTTGTGCATCCACTTCCATAAAATCCAAAGTTATTCGACATGAGTCCACTATACCTTCCTATATGTGGTATTTACCTGCCGTTCCAAGTAAATTTGTATGTGCCAAACTCTAAACCTTCAAATGAAATTCTGTTTTGTATGCTCGAACAGCTCATGTATCAACTAGGGTTGTCTATAACTTCCATGCTAGGTGGGTTATTCTCACAATGAGTGGACTCCGCTCATCATTCATGAGAAAATGGCTGGTAACCGGGATGTCCAGTCCCATGCTCAAAATCATAATATTAAACAAAACTCCCCCAGGGTTGTTGCTGGTTTGGACGGTACCCGTTGTTTCGGGCAAGTCGTTGAGTGTGCTTGTTGGTGGTTGGGGAGTATAAACTTTACCATTTTGTTTGGGAACCGCCTATAATGTGCGTAGCATGGGAGATATCGAGATTGTTGGTTGTTATGTTGATAATGAAAGTATACCGCTCAAAATGTTATTCATCTCTATTTAAAAATCGACTCTCGCACCTCTACAAATCCCCGCTTCCCTCTGCGAAGGGCCTATCTATTTAATTTTATGCAGAGTCATCATCCTCTTATGAAAGAGCACCAGTAAGAGAGCACCTCTGTCATTGCATGTATTACTATTAATTTGCATTGAGGATGATCATGACTAGATCTCTTTTACCATGAATTACAATGTCTAGTCAGTCCTTTATCTTTAAAGGTGCTATGCATTTATGTTTTGCGGTCTCAGAAAGGGCTAGCGAGATACCATCTTGTTATATCATATCATGATCGTTTTGAGAAAGTGTTGTCATCCGAGGTTTATTATTATTTCTCGCTAGTTGATTATGACATTGATGTGAGTAGTCTTGAGACCTAAAAGTTATTGTGAATGTGGTTAGTTCATGATCTTGTTGAAAACCTGAATGTTGGCTTACATATTTACAACAACAAAAGCAAACAGAGTTTGTCAACGTTTCTCTTTATCACTTTCAGTTTATCAACTGAATTGCTTGAGGACAAGCAAAGGTTTAAGCTTGGGGGAGTTGATACGTCTCCAACGTATCTACTTTTCCAAACACTTTTGCCCTTGTTTTGGACTCTAACTTGCATGATTTGAATGGAACTAACCCGGACTGACGCTGTTTTCAGCAGAATTGCCATGGTGTTGTTTTTGTGCAGAAATAAAAAGTTCTCGGAATGACCTGAAACTCCACAAAGATTTATTTTGGAAAATATAAAAAATATCTGCAAGAAGATACAGACCAGGGGGCCCACATCCTGTCCACGAGGGTGGGGGGCGCGCCCCCTGCCTCGTGGCCCCCCTGGTGCTCCACCGATGTATCCCCAGATCCTATAAGTTCACTTTTGGGGAGAAAAAAAAATCAGGGAGAAAGAATTATCGCGTTTCACGAGACGAAGCCGCCGCCAAGCCCTAATCTCTCTCGGGAGGGCTGATCTGGAGTCCGTTCGGGGCTCCGGAGAGTGGAGATCGTCGCCATCGCCATCATCAACCTTCCTCCATCACCAATTCCATGATGCTCACCGCTGTGCGTGAGTAATTCCATCGTAGGCTTGGTGGACGATGATGGGTTGGATGGGATCTATCATGTAATCGAGTTAGTTTTGTTAGGGTTTGATCCCTAGTATCCATTATGTTCTGAGATTGATGTTGCTATGACTTTGCTATGCTTAACGCTTGTCACTAGGGCCCGAGTGCCATGATTTCAGATCTGAACCTATTATGTTTTCATGAATATATGTGTGTTCTTGATCCTATCTTGCAAGTCTATAGTCACCTACTATGTGTTATGATCCGGCAACCCCGAAGTGACAATAATCGGGACCACTCCCGGTGATGACCGTAGTTTGAGGAGTTCATGTATTCACTATGTGTTAATGCTTTGGCCCGGTACTCTATTAAATGTAGGCCTTAATATCCCTTAGTTTCCAATAGGACCCCGCTGCCACGGGAGGGTAGGACAAAAGATGTCATGCAAGTTCTTTTTCATAAGCACGTATGACTATATTCGGAATACATGCCTACATTGCATTGATGAACTGGAGCTAGTTCTGTGTCACCCTAGGTTATAACTTCTACATGATGAATTGCATCCGACATAATTTCCCATCACCGATCCAATGCCTACGAGCTTTTCCTATATTGCTAGTTGCTTATTTACTTTTCCGTCGCTACTATTACAATAACTACGAAAATACTACCCTTACTTTTATTGCTGCTACCGCCACTATCATATTACTTTGCTACTAAACTATCTTGCTGCAGATACTAAGTTTCCAGGTGTGGTTGAATTGACAACTCAGCTGCTAATACTTAAGAGTATTCTTTGGCTCCCCTTGTGTCGAATCAACAAATTTGGGTTGAATACTTTACCCTCGAAAACTGTTGCGATCCCCTACACTTGTGGGTTATCACACCTTCCCAACAAACCATTGATTGGCTATGTTACCCGCTCGCTCAACCCCTCTTATGGCGTTGTTAGTTGCAGGTGAAGATGAAGATTTGTTCCATGTTGGAACTTGTTGTGGGAATATCACAATATATCTTATATATATTGACACACCTATATACTTGGCAATGGGTGGAAGGCTTGGCCTTTTGCTCGGTGTTTTGTTCCACTCATGCCACCTTAGGAGCCGATAAACAGATGTTATGTTCCTTGATTTTTGCGTTCCTAACGCGGTTGGGTATATGGGGACCCCTTGACAGTTCGTCTTTGAATAAAACTCCTCCAGCAAGGCCCAACATTGGTTTTAATATGCAACATAATAAAAACTTAATCAATTAATTACATAGGGAGTCAGCGCTACCCGAGGATTATTCTACGTACACTGGGGGCCAGTGTTGATGGTGTTGGTCCCAAACGGGGGTCCTGCGGGGCCGCCACGGGGAAACTCAAGGTATTTGGCTCCCGTAGCACCACCCATCCGGTAGTGGCCAGAGACGAGATACGCGCGGCTACTATCAGGGTGTCGGCACGCCGGGAGGTCTTGCTGGACTTGTTTTACCATTGTCGAAATGTCTTGTGCACCGGGATTCCGAGTCTGATCGGGCTGTCCCTAAGATAAGGGGTAATATTATTATTATCTCTGGTGATCGTGAGAGCTTGTGATGGGCTAAGTTGGGACACCCCTGCAGGGTTATGATCTTTCGAAAGCTGTGCCCGCGGTTATGTGGCATATTGGAATTTGTTAATGTCCGGTTGTAGAAAACTTGACAGAGGATCCGAAATAAAATACACGAACCGCGTGAGTAACCGTGGCTGTCTCTTTTCACTTTGAGAAGAGAACACAGTGGGGTTATGTTTGACTCGTAGGTAGTTCAAGATCTTTAGCGATCATTACTAGTTTGCGACCGTTTGCGTAGATGCTCATCTTATTCTTGTACTCGTAAGTTACCCACCATATATTTCTTAGCCGCTGCAGCAACCTCACCACTATCCTTTTCCATACCCTTTAAGCTTTGCTTGTCTTGATACCCATGGTTATGGGATTGCTGAGTCCTCATGGCTCACAGATACTACAACAACAGTTGCAGGTGCAGGTTTCCGATGACTTGACGCGAGAGCGATGTTCTTTGTGTTGGAGTTCTATCTTCTTTTTCTTCGTCGGTCTTGGGTTAGGTTCCTGGTCGGCAGCCTGGGATAGCAGATGGATGTCGTTCTGTTTTTCATGTTTGCATCCATAGTCGGATGCCTTGTATTGATGTTGTTGTATTCATGTGACTGGTATGAATTGTTGTAACCCCATGTATGTATGTAATGGTACGATGTAATGATATCCATCTTGCTAAGCGCCCGAAATGCGGTTGTGCTCCAATCACGAGTGCATCACGTGACCGAGATAGAATCACATCTTGAGCCTGACAGTCAGTTATATATATATATATATATATATATATATATATATATATATATATATATATATATATATATATATATATATATATGCCTCATATTTACTTACCAACCATGGCTAAAAACTTCACTCCTTCATGACAACATCTTTGATCTTGTCCAGCTTTTCCTTACACCCATGACCATCCATTAGGAGCTCAGAAATGATTTGTTCTAGCTTCTTCTTCTCTTCTTTAAGGAGGTCTCTCTCCCCTTGTATCTCCTTCATGGCCTTCCTGGTGTTTTGAATGCTATCAGCTTGACTCTAAAGGATGCACCTCTGTTCTTTCTTGAGCTTAAGCTTCTCCATTTCAACCTCAATATTTTTATGCTCCTCAAGCTGTTGTTTCTTCTCCTTAAGTTCATTGATTGTCTGACTTGTGTAATCCATGTCATGGGATTTTTGCCCATCCTGGTAATCAAACAGCTTGGATACATCATCCACAAGCTGACTGTACTGATTGCCAAGAGAATCCAGCTCCTTCTTCAGTTTTGCAACCTCTATCCCATAAGCCTCTTTGTCCTGGACTTCACCAACGTTCTCCTCATGATACATATCCCACAGCTTGGTTAAACACCTTTGTAGAATTACTGGCCAAGGGGCATCTACCCACTCCAGAACACCACAGTTCACACCATCCTGAAAATTCAGTGAAATATTAATGCTAACTAAATCCAGTCAAATTCAGTTACATAATTCATACATACATAGCAATGTTTGTCTAAATGCAGTAACAGACAAATTCAGTTAGACCAATTTTAGGTGCTGCCTAGATTCAGTTCCAATCAAAGATTTAGCTAACACATGAACACTACCTAAATCCATACATATGAACACCACACCAGCTTTGTACTTTAGTTTTCAGTTTTCAGATACTGAAACAACAACAATATCAATGTTGCTTGCACTATGTAGCACCAAATAAATCTACACATGAAGACCACTATTGTTTCCTCTTACCGTAGTAGCACATCCAATGAATCTCCTTTCAGTGTCAGTGCCTTCAAATGCCACAAACCTGCCTGGCCTCTGCCTGTGCATGATGCACTTACGCTTAGATTCAACCACATGCACACAGAAACTTGGATCTATCACCGTGTCAGGAGTTTGCTGCAGTACCAACCACATATATATCAGCCACAACACCTCTCACATAAGAACTAACATGGAAGAAATCAAGAACATCTTCAAACCCTAACCCTAACCCTAGCATAGGAGGGAACAGAGTGAGCTGACTTACAAAATACTCCATATGCATGCTGCTGTACTCGTTCAAGTACTCTTCATCGTCAGATGACTCGTTGCTGTTGGGCCAAGAAGGCATGCTCGCGCCGCCGCGTCGGAGTCGCCGGAGGTGATAAAGAAGAGGAAGCAGAGAGCGAGCGGGAGAGATGAGTGAGTGAGCCGGTCGGCTGTTCTGATTGGCCAGTCTGGTTCCGAGTTCCGACTAGGCCGTTGCACTAACGGTCGCCAGAAGGGCGCTGTTAGCCGTTAGGGCACGCATCGGCCTGCCATGTGGGCCAACCGTGTCAGGAAAACGATTGAAGTGGCTAAAACGGTGATCAACACGATTTGGTAGTTTTTTGTCATAAAAATTAAAATTTTCAGCAGTTATCGGTCACTTTGTTTTAAAATGATAGTTCCGTGGGACGGCAACACCTAATGTGATAGTTTTTTTGTCAAATACTCCAATTCTCTAGATGTGTGTGAGGGAGGAGGGGTGGGTAAGTAGTGTGACAGTGTGGGCATCGACGAGGACGCGTCTTGGTCGTGTCTAGGGCGTCGTTCGCTTGCGGGAGCCTACAAGAGCGCACGACACGATCGTAGGCACCAGAGAGGGCACATCTGCCGCGTATGACAGCCATCTGAAAACACCATCGTACGCCTATGCAGCCAGCCCGCTGGCAACACGTTCCACGCGTAGCGTATCCCACTCGTCCGTCGGCCTCCTGACTCCTGACTGACACACCGCTGCATCCTGCATGTCGTGGCCAAGCTAGCCTCCACTCCACTCGGACGTGCAAACCCACCGCAGCCACATCCTGGCGACTGAAATTCCATGCCCATTTCGCATGGCACTAGCTCGAGCAGCGGCCGACCGGCGACCATGCGAAGAAAGGGAGAGGCGCGCCGGACAGACTTGTGATCCGATCGACAGCGAGGAGTCGCCGTCGGCGCCGGTCCGTGCAGTATGGGTTCCGGCCATCCACCGCTATCGCGCCCCCACGGGCGTCGACCGGGTCCCGTGGTCTACCCCGTCGCGTAGGTTGCTGTCGACTGTCGTAGCCGAGCTCACAGCTGAACGCTTTAGTTAGTTAGTTAGGCGTTGAACGGAGGCATGCCGAACGAACGAGCTCTCGTTGCGGAGTGTGGTCGACGTACGGCGAATGGTGGATTGGTGGTCGACGAGACGACCTCGTGCGTGGAGCCGATCTGGCCAGTGCCGTGACGGCTCGTCGGCGTACGTGCCGGCCATTGCAATGGAGAGGAAAGCTTGAGCTTTGCTCGTTTCAAAAAAAAAGCTTGAGCTTTACAGCAAGAAAGCCTTTTGTTTTGTCCGTCCGTCTCTCTTTATGAACGTGTGTGTGTGTGTGTGTGTGTGGAATAAATGGGAGAAATTCGCACCTTTCGATCTGTTTTAACAAAGCAAAGGGAGCTGTTGGGATCATCAAATCGTACTTGTTTGTTTTGATTCAGGAATGAATGTGAAACACGTACCTACTACTCGGGTTTTCTAAAGGAAACACAACGAATGTGGAACATGACTCCACGATCACATGAAGGCACGCACATCAGCAGTCTGAACATTGGACGGGCACAGCAAAATGGCAGAGATAAGATAGCGTGAGAAACGTGTCTCACTTTTTTTTTTGCGAGAAAAAGAAACGTGTCTCACTTCTTTGGAGAGCAGCGTCAGATAAATTCAAATAAAATAGAGAAATATATGTTCTAAAAATATAATCTGTTGTCAGAAAAAAAAAGAATCTAGAAAAAGTAGCATCCAAGATGTTCAGAGTGTGCTAGGATCGACATTTGAGGTGCCATGGCAAAAATAAAATAAAAATTGGTTGTCAAAGAAACTGAAAAACTTTGCACGCTCCTGACGCACTCGAGCATCTTCAGTGCCAAAAAAATTCAGATTTTTTTACTTGTGTTTCTATTTTTCTTTTCAAATTTATTGATCATAGTATATTAGCCTGGGCCGATCTATGGATTGCCGCTCAGTTTGATGTTTATTTGTTTTTTGTAATATTATGTTTCCCAACTGCTCGTGGAATTCCGGGCACTGCTGTAATGGGAGGATCACTTCAAAATCGTAAATTACACTGAATAACTTTCAAATTGTGCAAAAGTTAAATATGGCAACAATTAAACAATGTTCGGTTCTCTTCTGTGTTGATCATTTTGTGTGCGAGTATGCAATTACAGTGTAAAGAAAAAAAATCAAAATCTAGTCATTCTGGAGTATGTTTTATGCACACATCTAATCTAGCTCCCAAAACAATCTAAACGAAGGTGAAAGCAGACGCTAAAAAAATCAGCATCTACACCGATCAAAATGGCCTCTTGAGCCCCCTGAAGTCCACGGTCTCGATGCACTCTACACTGCCCCTGAAGCCATTGAGCAGCTTGAGCAGCTCGCTGGCCCGGTCCTTGGTGACGCCGCCGCAGCCCACCTGGAGCAAGAGGAGCAGCTTCTGGAACGCGCCCACGCGCAGCGCCTCAGCGGAGCACGCGCCGGCGCCGGCGTCCGCGGCGCGGCAGAGGCGCCAGAGCGCGGAGACGGCGAACTCCGTGGCCATGTCGGACACGCGGAACATCTTCTTGACCAGCACGGGCACGACCAGCGCGTGCGCACGCGCGGACTCGAGGCCGGCGTCGGCGCACAGGACGCCGTCGAGCACGGCCAGTGCCTTCTCGCTCGTCCCCTTGTCGGCGTCCACGAGGAGCTCCGCCACGACGGGCACCGCGCCTAGCTCGGCGAAGCGGGCGGCAGCGCGGTCGCTGCCGGAGACGAGGTAGTAGGCCGTGACGAGCGCGGCCTTGGTGGCCTGCGGGGACACGGGGTTCCTGACCAGGCCGACGAGCGCGCTGCACACGCCGGGCGTTCTCGAGATGATGTCGACGGTGTGCCGGTCGGCGGACGAGGCGAGCTCGCGGAGGACGATGGCGGCGCTGGCCCGCGCGGCGAGGTCGCCGTGGGAAAGCACCGAGACGAGGGTCTTGAGGGATGCCGGAGAGGCAATGCAGCGACGGGCATCGTCGTCGAGCGGGAAGAACACGGTAAGTGCCGCCAAGATCTTCCCCAGCGCGCTCATTACTGCGGCGCTGGTGCCGTCCACGGGCTCCCCGGCGAGGCTCTGGAAAGCCGACGAGAGCTGGCGGGCAGCGCCGGCCGCCGCGAGGCACCGGCGGTTGCGGTCGCTCTCCTTGCCGATCGCCCTGGCCCTGGCCGCAAGCAACCCGCAGCCCGCCGCGTTGCCGCGCCTGGCGGCCGCGGACACGGCGGCGAGCACCTCGGCCGCGTCGGCCTCGGCGACGGGCACCTTGGGCGTGGGCACCCGCTCGGCCTGGTTGGCGACGCACCAGTCCTGGATCATGCGTCGCGTGGCGTGGTTGGGGACGAGGTCGGCGAGCCGCACGGGGCCGCCGGTGACGGGGCACGTGCCGCGGCCGCGCGCCAGCCACCCCTCCACGCTCTCCCGGTCGTATGTTATGCCCGTGGGCGCCGTGACCGGGTCCTTCATCAGCTCGAGCGAGATCGGGCACCGGAAGTGCGCCGGCACGGCCAGCTCCCCGTCGTCCGCCACCTGCGGGCGCCTCCCCCGCCGCAGGAGCGGCAGCTCCGGCACCAGCCTCGTCGCCCGCGACATGGGGAGAACCATCTTCTGAACGAGAAGAGGCGTGCGAAGCGGAGCTTCCAGTCGGTCAGTCAGTCGCACGTTGCCGCGGCCGGAAAGTTTGAACGGAATGGAATGGGGTTGAAGTCGTTGGCGTCGGTGGGAAGTTGGAGCGGAGGGGGGAAGAGCTGGGGGAGGTAGTGCGGTGGAGGAGAGGGATATATAGGTTGTGGAGTCGGAGGAGGGAAGGGAAACAGCGTGACGTACGCGGGGTTGGGAGGTGGGAGACTCGCTCGTGGACTTGTGCGCGGCGGAGGATTATTTTGTTCGTTTGGTTGTGGTTGGGTCGAAGCGTTTGAATGTTGACCGTTGAACACGCTACGTTTGAATGTGCGACCCCGGCGCTCTGCCCGCGTGGAGGCCGCGGACGGCATGGAAAAACGGCATGCCGCGCGCGCAGGGATGGCCCAGTGCCAGTTGCCCAAAATCCGACTGGTTTGCGACTTGGCTGGACGGAGGGGTCGGCGAGGCCGCACTGGCTGGGCCCCGCATGTCATCCACACCCTCGCTACGGTTAATCGTCTCAGCTAAAGGAGTATATTCCTTAATTAATTCCGATTAATTAATCAACAAAGCCAGTGAGCCATCCCG
>LR738712.1:590927336-590962275 GCA_902687465.1 Secale cereale
CGCAAAAAAAAAAAAAAAAAGCCAGTGAGCCACGGACAGCGTTTGCAGCGCTGTTCGGCTGCTCCAGGGCTCCTCGCCAGGTCATGAGCCACTGTACAAAATGGTTTCTTTCTGTCGAGACCTTTTGGACTTGGTACATGCCGTGTTGCGCGTGTCCGCATGCGCGCGCGTCCTGCTCGGGTTGGTTGGGGATGGAAACGCGCGGCGACAGCTCTGCGGCTGCCTCTTCGGCTTGTTTTGCACGATTCCGGCCGGCCGGCGCCCAAAGAGGTCGTCATGTTGACTGCCGACCGGAGTGCGTGTCGTGTGTTAAACTATAAAGCTAGGACCCGTAGTCAGTCGTGGGCGATAAATAATAAGGAATGTTTAGCTCTCGAAGGGAAATGAGGATTTTTGGAACAAAAGAACTCTAGGGTTGTTGCTCTACAGTGAATAGTCGAAGAATATATACAACTCGTGTAAATTAAAACTACAATAGGCCAGTAAAGATGAATAATTTAAATATACAAGTAAACACAATTCAATAATCAAATGTAAAAGTACCTAAAAAAAGAAAAATGAACAAATGAAAACTGCTGTGCGAAATCAGCGTAAGGTTCCTTGTCGTGGAACTTGCCTAGCCACGATCTAAGTCCTAGGTTTGGCATGGATGTGTTCACATTTTTCTAACTCCATTCTAGAATTTTTAGTGATATTATTTGTGGGGACTTTGTCGGTCTCAACATTTGTTGGCTCAGACTCTCAATGATGCTCAATACTAGAGGGTATCCATGTCTGCCTTCATAGGTTTTAAGTATATATGAATGTATACATTTGTAACATCAACTTTAGCAGACCTCGCATTCCGTCCCGATCCGCAAAATAACTGCCAAAATGCAGGTCGGAGCGGAAAATCCAGCCCGATCAGACACCGCATCCCGCCCCGGCCCGTAAAAATTTTTAGGGGGCGCGGCAAAATCCCGACCCCAACCCGGGAAAACGCGGGTTTCGGCCTCGCGGCTGTGGTGCCCTGCATATAAGCGGAAGCGGTTGGTGGGGGGACATTTCGTCCCGCGCTTTCTCCCAGCAACCACCTCTCCTCTGCCCCCGCGAGTCACCGCCGCCCGCCGCCCAAGATTCCGGCGACAGCAGCCGGCAGGAGCACGCCGGAAGGCCGCCACAATCACGAGGCCTCCCCTCCATTCCCCCCTGCGTCGGCGGGCCGCCGGATTTGCAGATCTGCAGCACTTCATCGTGGGCCGCCGGATTTTCCTTTTTCGGCCACCGCCGGTTGCTGCCCCAGGCGATGGAGTGGTCGGGGAGCCTCTCCCGCAGCGCGAGCAAGGGCGCATCGCCGCATGCAGGCACTGGTTCGTCCGCTCGCCGCCGTCGAAGGTTTGCGGGCATGGACTTGTCCGGCCGTCCACCGGGCTCGGCGCTCGCGCAACGTTTTTAAGGCCTGCCGATGCCGCTCATAGAGTGCGACGACTGCCCGCGGCAAGTGCTGCGACTCACTTCGGGCACGCCGAAGCACCCCGGATGGGTGTTCTACAAATGCGAAAATGACGGGGTACGCGCCCTTGCGGTAGCTCGTTTCATAGCTCATTATTTAGTTCAATTGCGGTAGCTCACTTCGAGCTTGCTCAATGTTATGTGTAGGACGATGGATGCTCATTTTGGTATTGGGAAGGCCAATACATTGATTTGTTGATAGAAAGAAACTTAATAGATGTTAGTGCACTCCTTAGTACAATCGAAGGCAATGATGTGGCGACATGTGCAACTAGAGGGGAAGCAATGTCTACATCTTTGAAACCAAAAATGATGAATGATGAAAGCAAGATCAAGAATCCGCAGATCAACAATGAGTGCACGGAGAAGATATTGCTTCAACTAGTGGGAGCAGTTATGGAAGTTGGAAATCTTCTAAAATGCATACTTGTGGTTCTTATTTTCTTTGGTTTTGCTATTCTAGCCAAGATTTGATGATATCTTTTGTATCTAATATTGTCGCAAAAGCAAATAAAATCATTATGCTAGATCAATTTAAGTTGCAAATCTAAGTTTTACGGGCCGGGAGGAGCTGCGCCAGATCAAAACTTGCAGAAGCCGACCCGTAAAAAAGCATATTCCGCGAATATGCTTTTTTACGGGTCCATTATGCGGGGTCTGCATCTGTGCCAGCCCACGCCGGCCGAATATGCTTGTTTACGGGTCCATTATGCGGGGTCTGCATTTGTGCCAGCACGCGCCGGCCCGCAAAAGCGATTTTGCGCGAACTGCAAACGCGTTTTGTGGGCCGGCGGGATGCGGGGTCTGCTAGAGTTGCTCTAATGTGTTTCTAAGAAAAACAAGTTACACATTGTGCAACAATTGTACCTTAAAAGTGCAAAAGACAAACGAAGATCACAACGCACAAACCTAATGGGCCAGAAGTAGGAGACAAGAAAAATGCCGGAATTGGGTTAAATCACACAAAAAGTGTCAACTAAGGGGGGAAAATCCGAGTCAGTCGAAGACAGTTCTGATTTTTTTTAAATGGATGTAAATATTTGTCTTGTTCTTTTTTTTCAGGTGATTCATTAATTAAAAGGAACACATTGTGTTGTCCTCGGAAACAATATAGGGGAAGTTGTCGCAGGGGTGGCAAACCCCTTGAGCAGTACCCTCAATGGCGGCCTAGCGGAGGCGCTAGCACTGATGAGTGGACTAGAGCTTGCTGAGCAGCTGGAATGCACCAATGTGACTTTTGAATCAGATTTACCGGAGTTGATTCAGGCATGCAGAGGAGAATCAATTTTTTTTAGCCCCTATACAACAATATTGGCAGACATTTTTGCTCAAACTGGGATGAACACCGGAGTTTCTTTTGTTCACCGTCCAAGGGAAGCTAATCGGGTAGCACACCATTTTGCAAAGTTTGCGTATGAGTCAAACGTTGAAGTATTTTGGCATGGTGATCCCCCTAGCATTATTATGCCTTCTGTAATAGCGGATGTAAGTCCGTTAGATAAGAAATAAACACCGAGACAATACTTCTGCTCCCATGCTATTCAAGTCTGGCAGCTCATTGGCACCCCCCTCCCCCACCAAACTCTCTGATGAATATCCAAGAAGTTGTATCCCTTGCAGGGCTAAACCCCAATATCTGGTCCTCGGTAGCCCTAACTATCTTGTGAAAAATTTGGGACTCAAGGAATGCAACTGTCTTTAGGCATGCAGATCTCCCTGCTAGGATCACCCTGAGGAACATTGTTGCTGATTTTCCCCTTTGGGTTTTTCGCTTTAAAGACATGGAGCTTAGAGACCATGCTAGGCATTGGCTAAGCTTTCTGTCAGCTAGTATTCCCTCGATGTGACTCTCTGATGTAATCTTTCCCATGTATCTTGGTTGAGTGGTAATATATTCAGGTGGAGATGCTCTCCGCCCCCCTCCCCCCTGACCGTTCAATAAATAAATAAATAAATAAACAGCGAGAGGCTTTCCCTTCAAAAGGAAAAGAACACATTGACTAGTTTTTTTTTTCAAGGGACAATTGTCCAGTTAATTAATATAAAACTCAACAATTACTTCTCCCCGAGCACGCATCAGCATTACCCTTTCTCTGTCTATCTTTTTATTTCCAGAAAAAAAAGATTTGATATCAAATTACACGACAATATTTGTGGTACTCCCTCCGTCCCAAAATTTTTGTCTTCGAATTGTTTAAATACAGATGTATCTAGTCAAATTTTAGCGTTAGATACTTCTCTATCTATATGAATCTAAGACAAGAATTTTGGGACAGAGGAAGTACATAAATAAGTTCAGTCCAACGCTCTCGTGCTGCGACCGGCCGGGCATCAGAAAAACTTGAGATAGCAATGGATATTCGCTGGAGTACGATGCGCATACCGTATCCTCATTGCACGATTGCGAGACGAGGATCCAATCAAAGGCGAGCTGGATACACGATACACCATCACCATCCTACTTGCTACCACTGTCCGCGGTACGTGCCTGTATCCATCAACAGGCACACAAACACCGTCAAGGAAACTCTCTGGTCGACTGCAAATCTGCGTTACGTTTCAGGTAGCGGTGCGTACGTCGTCGTCGACCACCCAATGCTGTCTGTCGTATCCAGCCGGCATAAAGCCGGCCGTGGCAGCATCTTCCATAATGGAATGGATGTCTTGATAGGTAGAGAGAGAGAGAGATACTAGATGCCAATGGGCATTGTCGAGCAGATCTCGCCGGAGATACATATGCTGCAGGTGCAAGTGGCGGTCGATCTGGTCTATCGCATTTTTGTTGCTAGTAGATTGGACAGGGACGAGTCAAGTGGTAGACAAGCTTGCCATTGGTGTTTCTCTAACCTGAGCTGAGCTGCCGTTTCCCAGCTGCCACTGGAACTGGCGCTGTCGTACAGTAGACAACCTAGTTGAACCGGTTTTTTTTTTCAAAACTGGCATTGTATTTTGAGCAAATTCGAAAACTGACACTGTCAACTCGTATATTGCAAATATAGCACCCCGTCGGTCTTCTGTAAGCCGAAGAGTCCATTTTCGGCGTGGCGTAGGCCGAAGACCACTTTTCGGCTTCCTGTATGCCGAAGAGAGGGGCTCGTGGGCCGAAGAGTGGGCTGTCAGTGGGAGGTCGACCGAAGAGGCCCTTTTCGGCTTGGCCCAGACCGAAGAGCCTCTTCGGCTTACCTTAGGCCGAAAAGTGGCTGGATAAGCCTTCCAGCCTTTCTTCTTTCTCCCCTCTGTTATTCCCGACTGGTCAGTACAGAGGGCAAATCCTTACTGCTATTGGTGTTGACGGGAACAATCAAATCATCCCACTTGCTATGGCATTCGTGGAGGGTGAGAATTTTCCAAGCTGGATATGGTTCTTGAGGCAAGTGAAAATTGCCATCGTGAAGGACCGACCGAACGTGTGTGTCATTCATGACAGACATGCTGGTATATTGAAGGCCGTGAAGACACTGAGGAATCCAACTGAGTTTGAACCAACACCATGGATGGACCTGCAGAGCCGGTGGTGCATGCGCCATCTTGGGGCAAATTTTTTCTCACAGTTCAAGAACAAGCGGTTGATGAAGTTGTTCAAAAAATTATGCAAGCAGAACCAGCCACGCAAATACAATTTTATTTGGTCAAAACTAGATGAGTTTACTAAGAAGCAGGTTAAGGCCAGACGGACAATGGAAAAAGATCAGGCTAAATTAGCAATAGTCATCGCGCAGCTAGAGCAGCCTGTAGCTCTGTGTGACTTGCCAGCAATTGACCCTCCTGGCACTCAGAGGCCGAATGGCAGGGCAATAAAGGATTTCACTGAGTGGATAGAGAAAGAGCCTCCCGTTAATTGGTCTTTGCTGCATGACACCCATGGAGCTAGGTATGGCCACATGACAACCAACCTTGCTGAGGTGTATAACTTTGTACTTAGAGGGAATAGAGCATTGCCACTCACAGCTATTGTGGAGGGTGTATTCCATGGCACTTTGAGATATTTCAGAGAAAGGCAGGAGTTAGCAAAGAAGCATATTGCAGATCATCCGAACCAACCTTATTGTAGCCGTGTCATGCAGTACATGGCAAAGAAGATAGAGAAAGCAAAGAAGCACACTGTCAGGCTCATTGGTAATCAGGAAAGGAGGTATGAGGTTCAGCTACCTACCGATGGTTTTGGTACGTCAAATGAGGTGAAGACGCATGAGGTAAAGATAGGAACAGAATTTTATCCAACGTGTGAGTGTACATGCAACAAACCGCAGTTGTTGCACCTTCCTTGCTCACATGTGTTGGCTGCGTGCGGCCTGATTAAGTTGGATGCCATCTCCTTCGTGTCCCCATACTATTTGAAAGAGTCAGTACGCAACACATGGACCGGTGAGATGACAGGGTTTAGAGTCGTCGGCAATTTCAACAAGGTAAACGATGATGAGAGAGTATACATCCCAGATCCTGCTCTTCGGCGAACCAGTAGGGGTAGACGTAAGGTCCGTCGCATCCGTAATGATATGGACCAATCTGAAGCTGGGGGAGCAACCAGACAGTGCTTGCTATGCGCGAATTATGGGCATAGGATGAAATATTGTCCCGACCTTAACAAAGACGGTGCGTCCACATCGACGAGTGCGACAACAGGAGCAAGAGGCGGACGTGGTCGAGGCAGTCGAGGCCGAAGGGGACGGCGAGGAAGAAATAACTCAGAAGCTATATAATCAGTCAGACTATGTTCTAATTTGTAATATGTCGCACTATGTTTTATTTCGTATTATGTCGGACTATGTTTTATTTTCTAATATGTCTGGACTATGTTTTAATTTGTAATATGTCAGAGATGTTTTCATTTCTAATATGTCGAATTATGTTATAATTTGTAATATGTCTAAAGCTAGAAGAGAGAAAGAATAGAGGAGAGAAAGAAGAAAGGCTTGGGGGGCCCTTTTCGGTCTAATGTAAGCCGAAGAGGTCTTCGGTCGGGGCCAAACCGAAGACATCTCTTCGGTCGACAGCCCGCCGACGGCCCACTCTTCGGCCCACCTCCCTCTCTCTTCGGCTTTGCCCAGGCCGAAAAGGGCTCTTCGGCTTTGCCCAGGCCGAAAATGGCCTCTTCGGCGTACAGAAGACCGAGAGGATGCTATTTTTGCAATATACGAATTCACAGTGTCAGTTTTCGAATTTGCTCAAAATACAGTGCCAGTTTAAAAAAAAAATCGTTGAACCGATCCTGCAGTATATACTACTAGTAGTACGTCGCCGTGGAATGGATATCCGCGTCCCTAGACTCTCGGACTCACTTCTGAGTTCTGACCCGCTCAATTCATTTGTGATCTTGTCAAGACGGCAAGTCCATTTAGAAGGAAAAAAGAGAGCAAAATCGGAACTTATTAGAACTGTCAAATAGTTGCAAAATGGAAAAAGAACCTACAATGAACGCCGTTCTGGTCAATGGATTTCGTCGTCCAAGTGGTCACCGAATCGAACCGGATTCTTTCCATCTGGCCCAGTTAAATCCCAGCCGTTTCCTTACAGAAGATATATCCTGCAAAAGAAAGAAATCACTAGCAGCCGGCGGCTTGCAAGTAGCAATCATGCAGACAGTATAAGGCAAATTAGCTGACCTATCTCGTGCTCTTTGGCTAAAAGATGCTGAGCATGTAATTGAAGAGATGATCGATTCCAGCAACATACCTTGGCGATAAAGATTGGGACATGAAAAGTAAAGATTGGACTTGTGGTTTCAGTTTACGACCTGTTAGCAATATCGGATGATATATACAGTACACGATGCGCACATGGTATCCTAGTTGCACGGCTACGATACGATCGAGCAGCGAAATGCGAGCTGGATACATGGTGTTCAAAGAGACCATCACCTGCCAAGGCCTAGCCACCACTGCCCCGCGCGCGAGGGAATTCCTCGCCGACATCGAATTAGGCGTCTCAGTGGGTTTTGTCGATCATGCGCACGCATGTGCTGTTTGATTTGTGACTAACTTTGTCAAAGGTTGCTACACCTAAGTTTAGACAAATTTGATCAACTTAGGTGAGTGTTTAGTTCAAGTAACACTTTTGACAAGCCACACTAGGGCTTCACATGGCATACACACAAAAAGTGTGACAAGATTCTCTTAGGTTTGTCAACTTGTATTTCTCATTTTAATGAACTAACCTTAGGCAAATTTAATAAAAATATATGGCAAAATATGACAATGCAAGGCCTAGAACCAAACGGCCCCACAATGTGATTGTACTGAGCCGGCACAACACAAAGCCGGCCGCCGCCGCAGCATCTTCCATGAAGATAGATAGATATCTTGCCGGAGATGCACATGATCATTTGCTAGTGGCTATGACGTGACAGTTCAGGGAGCGTTTGGTTAGTGGGTCTATCCGATGGAAGATGGTAGCACGGGCTATTTTCAACCGGTTTGGATGACGGTCATGCAATAGGATAGGCAATTAGTTTTCCTATCTTTTTCTTGCCAGCCGGTTGTGGCTTTTAATTTTTTACTTCTGCTCTTTGTGAGTTTTTTGGTTTGTTTGCTTGAGACTGCCAGACCTCTGTTGAACTTATTTGTTTATTAATAAATGTGGCCGTATGCAGAGGTCGGGATCTCTGCTTTTTTGAAAAAAAATGATGTGACAGGCAGACGTTGGAACCTGGTTTCCCATTGGCATTGGCGCTGGCGCTGGTATACAGTGGGCTACCTAGCTGCGATGCTCCATTGGCGTGCCGCACCCGGCCAGGACGCTTCTGCTCGATTTCCTTTGTGATACGTCTCATCCAAGCATGAAAATGGAAAACGAATCTATGAACGTCACTCTAGTCCGTGGAAGGGCTTCGTGGATCAAGGCATCCTACCGAACCGTATGCCATCCGGCTCAGATGAATAAACCTGTTTTTTACAGATGCGGGGCAAAAGCAGCCACCACTGAAGTTGAAGCGGAAACTACCTGGCTTGTACACCTTTTCTGACAGATGCTCAGCATGTACTGTACTTCCAAGACAAGACACCATCGATTCGATTCAAGCGCATGCCCACACCGAAAAAAAAATTAGCGAAAAAAGAAAGAAGCAAAGCTGTGACTTGTGCTTTCAGTTCATGGATTTCACTTCAAAAAGCAACCATCACATAATGCCACCACAATGCTGCACCCTCAAACCGCTGCAAGACGAGGAGCCAGATCAAAGGCGAGCTGGATACACGATACTCCATTTTGTAAACTAATATAAGAGCATTTAAATAACTAAAGTAGTGATCTAGACGCTTTTATATTAGTTTACGAATGAAGTACATCACGACTATCCTATGACCATGTTTGTTTGAGCTTTTGCTTCTGTTTTTACAGTTTTTTTACTTTGACCAAAAAGCAATAAGAGCTCATAAATATGTGATTTTGATGCTTTTATGGCTTTTGGAGCTAAATATTATTATATCAATTCATCAAAAGTCAGAAAAGCACCAAAAGCACCTATTTAGGAGCTTTTATGAATTATTAACCAAAATGAAAAAGCTGTAAAAGCAAACGAAAAAGCCCAAATAAATAGGGCCTATGTAGCTACCACTGTTGGTGGTACACGTGCATGTATCCATCAATAGGCATACACATCGTCAAGGAAAATTTCCTTCATTGTTTAGATTTTTAAACCTCTCTTCAAATTGTCAGGGTGTAAGCATAATTGATTAAAAACAAAGTGATGGAAATACCGCACCTTAGCATGTGCTCCATTTATTTTACACATAATGTGTTGTCCTTTGTTTTTGTGCACCATAGTTTTCTCCATGTTACTGTACATACTGATACTAGGCACCAATGCACATTTAGATTGTACACTGCCACTAATGAGTAATGAGTCTATCTTTTTTTTTTTTGAAACGAAGGTAAAAGTTTTGCCTCATATATATAAAAAAAGGAGAGAATTGAGTTTATACAACACACACCCTTAGCGCGACATGGCAATTACTCTCGCAAAATAAAAGATCCTAACTTCTTTGTCCCAGCAGAGACCCAGAGGCTTGGCTCGGCCAGTATGGCGTTGAGCAGAATTGACAGGGGAGCGCTCTTGTGCTGGAACACTCTTGCGTTTCTCTCGTTCCAGATTACCCATGACACGAGCATGGTAATAGATGCCTTGGCCTTCATGTCCATGGTGCCCAGGGGCAGATCTAGCGTGGGGTCGTGTGGGGGCGGTCGCCTCGGGTAAAATTTTGGATCCTAGGAGTACCTCATGCTACTGTGGCCACCATGGGGGGCGCGGAGGCCAAGCTCTGTTCTTTCTTCGAGGTCTGTGCGTCCACATCGCTGGATAGACCGAGCAAGAAGATGTGGGAGGGCCACTAGCATCGCTCCCGTGCCGCTCCCGCGGACGGCCCGGGAGAGAAAACCCTAGCCGCCGCCGGGCAGTCCCTCCTCACCTGCTCCACTCGCCGCCGCCGGTGAGCGCCGCCGGGCAAAGCCCGTGCAGCGTCGGCGGTGGCGGGGACGCAGGTTCCTCTGGCACAGGTTGAGCGGTGCGGGACGGCTCGATCTGGCGGGAGAGCGGGGAGTCAGTCCGCGTGGATCTGGGTGCTGCTGCGTTCCTGGCGGCGCCGTGGCCATGGACGGCAGGAGGGGAGTGCAGGCACTGTGGCTAGAGCGGCCGGAGGTGAGGGCAGGTGCAGTGGCCAAGGTGGCCTGCCGAAGGACATTGTGGCCCCGACGGGGCGGCGTGGAGGGGCGCGTGTGCGCCGACGTGAGGTGGGCGTGTGGGTAGCAGGGCCGGGTCCGATCTGGGCTTTGGCGGCCCTGTTTGCTTGGCGCGAAGAGGTGCTTCCCCGATGCGGATCTCCCGGTGGCTTGCCGGCGACCTTCGGGGCGCGGCGCATGGTGCCAGGCAGGGATCTGGCTATTCTTCGGTCGATCTGCTGCTTGTGCAGGTGGAGGCTCGGCAGGTGATTGATCTTCAAGCTGGATGTGTGGGGATTCCCGACGGGATGGTGGTATGCGTTGGTGCAGGTTCGGAACCTTGCTCTGTATCTTGCACCATCGGCGGTGCTCCTGGCCAGTGATCCTCATATGGGAGGTGCTGGCTCTGGTCTGGTGGTGGTGAGTCAGGGATGCCATCCCTGGCGTAGGTGCTCGTGTCCCCGGACGAAAGTCATGCCCGACAATGGTCGGGGTTGTTGGCGAACGATGCCTTTTGGGTGTGGTTTTCCATGTTGGAGGCGCCATTGAGGGGATCCGACACCTCTCTTGATCAGTTCTTGTCTTCCGGTGAAAACCGTGTGTAATGGTGGCGTCTGTGGCGTCATTACTCTGTTGGGAGCATTGCCTTGGAGTCAAGTCTTGTGAGAGAGCATCGGGATTAGTGGTGGGGTGGTTGATCAGGAGCAGGCAACGTTGCGGTGAGCGGGGAGACTTGGTGGTGCATCCATTTGGGATTGGTCACTCGCTGATGGTGGTGAGCAGCACGAGCACCCTCAACATACAAGGAGTGCAAGGCAAGTTATGTCTGTAATGCTCGCGGGATCGGGGCGGCATATGTTTCGCTCTATCGGACATATCATTCCTATCAGTTGCCGTTGAGGTTTATGGAGATGCTTGTGGCAGCCCGAACTAGTACGACGGTTTCGGTGTGTACTCTGGTAGCAGCATAGGTGCTCGAGTGCCCGGCCGGGTGTGTAGTCGGGTGTTGGCCTTCTGGCGCTTTGTATGTTTTGTGGTGCTTTAGGCCTAGTTTAGCTAGGCGCTGTTTAGGTTTTCGCTCGGTTTTTCTTAATAAACCGTGCAACCTCTTTTTATTTTCTTCTTTTTTGGCATTCGTCTTTATACGATGCATTCCTCCTTTGGAGGTATTATTTGTAATACTCCTTTCTAATCAAAGAATTTGGCAGCTCTCCTGCCAATGTTCGAAAAAAAAAGATGTGGGAGGAGAGAAGATACCATTTTGTTTTATGAGGTGGGCCAACATTTAAGTCGCAGTAGTCGGTAGTACAAGCCCAGTTTAACTTAAGCCCATTTGATCGATACAGCCTTTCACGCTCCCAATTCCCATTCAACTTCCTATATTTATCTCCAAAAATATATGGTTGCTATATGGACGATCGATCTGGATAATCAATCAGGCCATTGATTTCGTTAATTTGCTGCCTCGTTTCGGCGCTGCCAAAGTGCCAACTGATGGAGCTAGATTGGGAAGGATGAACTCTGCCCGGCCCTCCTCAGGGCACCGTTTGCACAGGAGACATTGTCACCATAACAACGTGCCACGCTCAAAATTGCAAGCAACATGTTCTTGTTTTATGTTGGGTCTGCTTCTTCCGTCCCTTTCTACCATTCTTTAATTTCTTGTCACATTGGCTTAATGAAAGAATCTAGGACTCCAAGTGATTAGACTTTATATGAATTTCTTGCTCTGTTATTAAAAAATCACCTACTTTTTGAGAATGAATCTACTTGGAATAATTAGTTTTGTTCATCATCTTGCATGATTGCAAACTATTTGGCCAATTAATTTTGTTCAATCCCTTTATCATGCAGTCGATTTCTCGTTTCCCTTAGAAGTCTGCCCCGGGTAACTTCAAATCCTGGATCCGCCACTGGTGGTGCCAATTTCGCAATTACTCGCCCACCATTCCTCGGCAGAGCCCATCAAATGCCATGAAGTTGGGTCCATGTCGTCCATGCATAATCTCTGGATGACCAATTTTCAAAGCCTCGGGGAATAGCGGCACTTGAAGAGCAGGTGCGACCCACATTCCTGCACACCCTTGCAGAAGGGACAAGGACCGCAATTGGGCCACCCACGCTTGGCCAACCGATCAGCCGTCCAGATTCTATCCTAAACCGCAAGCCAAGCAAAAAACTTCACCTTCGATGGTGCCCAAGCCTTCCAGATCATTTGATCCATGGGGGAGAGAACCAAGCCTGGAAATTGTACCTTGTACGCGAAGGCCGCCATGTAATGACCAGAGGATGTGTGCTTCCAAAGGATGTCTTCTTTGGTGAGCTCGTCAAGATGGACCTCGTCCAAGAGCATCCAGAGAGAAGAACTGTCTAATATGCTCGAGGGTAGCATCTGTGGGTGGAGGTTTGATCTTTAGGATCCAAGCGTTATTCTTGAGGGCCTCCCGCGCCTTCCAATTCTTTCGCGAGGAGGCCTTAAAGATGAGTGGAGCAATGTCCTTGGGCTTGCGTCCAAGGAGCCAAGGAGAATCCCAGAATGGCGTTCGCGCGCCATTACCCAAGGTGATGGTGGTAGAGGCATAGAAGAAATTGAAGTCTTCCTCATCGCATGGGTCCCGCTTCCCACCCACAGCTTGGCTCCTTCCATTCGAACCATGGCCAACGCAAACACTATCTCCTTCAGTATTTGGGTAATGCTTATGAAAGTTTGTAATATTCAGAGAATATGATATTACATGTGTGACGCAGAGTAAATTCCCAAAGTGTATTGCATACTATGAGAACCCTTTGGATAATTAAGGTGTTGTTTCACTAGACGACTCGTATGCGATTACATTGCCAGTACAATTTGTTTAAAGAGAGTAGCACATGGATGGACGGAAACAAGCTAGTGAGCGTAATACTTAACGTCAATTCTATGTAAATCGTTCAGATGCAGAGGCCGGAGATATATCCTCCTTTTTAAAAAAAAAAAATGTAAATTGTAATTGAACAGATAGCCCATGTGTAAATGGGTCAAACTTCCCTTTGAAATTGATGTCTCAAGATTGAAAGCATTTGATTTGTAAGCACAAGTCTCGTTGCTATATGTCTTTGTGATAGAAGCACTATCCATTTTTGTACAAGCGAATCGTGGGTCTGAGCTACTAATGAGCATGCACACAACTGAAATCGAAAAAACAAAGCAGCCATATGAGACAAAAACGAAAGTGTAAGCAGCGCGCCCCACCTAGCACCACAGAGATTTTTCTGAGGTGATGGATTAGACTAATTGCAATTGGAGTGACTATTGACGTTCAAAAGTGACACAATCATAAAAGTTGCTTTAATCTATGTTGAGATTAATTCAAACTTATGATTGGAAGTCACCATGAGATGACTTTCTTTGAGAAGATCAAGATGGATATGAAAGTGGTCTAAGACGGAGTTCGGATGCAAAAGTTATGACAAGTTCAAAGATGCTCACGGTGACACCAGATTAAAGAATGGCTTGAAACCCAATTAAGATGAATTCAAATGGAAAAAGTTTCAACATGAAAGTTGTGTGTCTCGTCGAAACTGATGATTTTGGTATAAAAATCGTTTTAATCCGAGCTCGTATGCAAAAGTTACACCTAGTACAAGGCGCTGCTGCACTGGATGGCCGGACACTCCGGGGACAACCATCCGGGTTTTGATTTTCTGTGTGAATGGCCGGACACTCCAGGTATGTTCGTCCGGGTTTTGAATTTCACTACTGCAGACTTCGAAAAACAGCAGAAAACCCCCTCAAGATGGCCTCAGATCATAAAACGTTCAACATGAAATTTGTTCGTCTCATCAAAACGGTCAAGATTGCTTTTGGGCTCGTTTCCATCCGAGGTAGTTTACTCCCCCGAACATGGCCCATAAAGTGCAGCCAGATTTTACCGAACAGTTTTGGAAAGTTCGGACCGAACAAATCCGAATTGGATTAGGGTTTTGGACGTGAATTGAAGCCTTTTCCTTGCACGGGAAGTCCAGCCGCCTCTTATATACTCAAGGGGTGATGGCCGATTGAACAACACACAATCGAACAAACACATCTACTATTTTTTCGTGTTCATCTATCCCCTACCCTTGTTCTTCTTCTTCCTCGTTCTTCGTTCGTTCTTCTTGTTGCAGGGCGGCGAATCTCGAGGCCCTAGGGGCGATCAGGTCGACCTAGGGCAGCCCATATCCGCTGCGCGCCCTGACGGGGTCCTTCCCGGGCGTGTGGGGTTTCGGGTCTACAAAAGCGCCCGCCGGATTATCTTGCGTACCGCGCTTCCGGCGGGTCTCCTTCGACATGAGCTGCGGTGCATCACCCCCGGCGTCGAGGGTACACGATGACGTGTTCGTGTGTGAACACACTTTTTGGCGACTCCGCCGGGGACGAAGCTTTGAGCGGTCTCCGGCATGTTCTTGCTACGAAGAGATCGTCATCTAAGGTTTGCAATCTACAAAAATAATATGAATACCCAACCCCCTTATGTAGATGCAAATAATTCATATGGTGTTACTAGATCGTTCAATGAATATACTCTATATGCCAGCCCTGGTTTTTTCAATCATGCATCTAACTATGTGCAAGGGTCGATTCAAAGTAATTTACATGGTTCAATTTCTTATGATATTAGTAACATGCAACATATGTATTCCAACTCACATGCATCGGCAACCCTACAAATTCATATGCTGATGAGCAACATGATGAGTTCGGTTAACCAATTTGAAACACCCCAAGTTAGAACTTCCAATAGCATACAAGAAAGTGTTTCATCCTTTTATTCATCGGTAACTAATTTGCAATATATGAATCCAACCTTGCCGGTGGATGGGAGAATTGGCCATGCTACTACTAGCTATTCGGCCAATTACCCTCAACCATCATATGCTACACCTGATTTTAGTAATTGCTCAGCACCGTATGCAACTGTAGATGTTCATAATTTGGCCCCGAATCTTCATGGTCATAGCCGAATAAGTGAAAAAATTATAGCAACACATGTGCCGTCATCAAATACTGTAGCATAAAATGCATGCTCTATGCAATTCAAGAATTTCGGCAACACTCATGAATCATTGCCAAAAGAATCTGAAAGTATTGTGGAGCAATCCCTTCCAGAAACGCTTGTGGCTGCATTAAAAAAGAGCTTGACACAAAATAAGAGGATTAGTGCTCTTTGCCTTGAACAATATGAAAAGGGGTTGTATCCTGATTATGCTGCAATAAAGGCTAGAGTTTTGCAAGAAGATGAAACTTCATCAATTGATAGAATTGGCGAGAGAGCATATTGTTATACACCAGTGCATGCACCTCCACCTAGTGCCGCAACATATTATACACCCTCTACACAGCTGCAGAATTTCGGCAACACTAACAGTTCATTGCCTAAAGATCCTAAAAGCATTGGGGGGCAAACTGATCTAGAGCGGGATGAAATTGTGAGGGGAGTTAAAGCTTTGCGGGATAGGGTGCAAGTACTTTGCCAAGAGAGAATTGATAGGGAATTGGCTCAAAGGAAAAAAGCTTTGCCAATTGATATAATCGATGAAAAGAATGATGATTCGGAAACTAAAATTACTTCAGTTGAAAATGCCGAATCAAGTGGTATATATTCCGAATCGATCAACTTCAAAGATGCAAGCATCATTGAGAAAGGGCACAATCGTGCTTGATTTTTCTGAAGTGAATGGAACCTACTTCCTGCCCTATGAGTTTCGTGCTATAGAGATTGACAAGCCTCAAGGACAAGAGCAAGTGGCCGAACTTTGTTCGGCTGACAAGGATCTTCAAAGTAATGATGCATGGAATCAAGAAAAAGATGATGATAAGGTGTTGGGGAGCCATCCAAAGATAGAGCAAGATATTTTTCAAGTTACACCACCATTATGCTCTCTCAACACATTTAAAGAGGTATGTCTAGCAAGTAATTTACCTGTTTTCAGATTTGGTCACGACTTTATTGTTGATGCATCTATTAGAGAAATCCTCATAAGTAATTTCGAAAGACCAACGAAGAAGGGTAATTTACTTGTTAGCAATAAAATTGTTATAGAACATATCGGTCAACCTATTGTGCCATTTACAAAGACCGATAGTGATTTATTATTGCAGCCAAAGTTTTTCCCATTGCTTTATTTAAAATTCATATCTAATTGGGTTGCTTTGCTTGCTTCATACTTGGCTTACGCATGGCCTCAATTGAGTCATGTATGTTCTAACTACTTTCATTTCAGAAATTTAAAGCCAAGGTTATACTCTATTGAGAAAACCGATGATGGTATAAGTTCCTTTTCAAAGACATCGGAGATAGAGTGCGAAACATAATTCATAGCCGAATGGAGTGATACAAAATCTAAACCATTCATATGCTTAACTCCAAAGCCGTTCTCACAGCAAGATCGGCTAGAAAAATAAAGACATTACCTTCAATTCAAACATGTGTGATCAAATCTTTGATTTGTTGTTGAGAAATAATTATATTAGAATTCTTGATCAGCATGTCAAGCCATCTATTCAAGGACGAATGTATTGTAAGTTGCATGATTCGTTCAAGCATAATTTTGAGGATTGCAACATGTTTCATCAAATAGTTAAATCGGCCATTGATAAAGGACGATTGAAATTTGTTGAAACACCAAGACATGGCCAGTATATTCCGATTGGTCCCAATGGCAAAAACATTTTGCATCGGCTCCTTCAAATCGATCCATTTAGAGAGAAGGTAAAAACTGCAGGTGACGGGATCAAGCTTTCAAGTAAAGAAGTTGTTGAAGAGCATAATGAACATAATATTGAGGGCGAGAATTCCATCGAAGCTACAATGGAGATGCGAAGGACTGGGAGGCAGCAAGCAAATCCAACGATCGATGAAAGCAAACCAAAAGAAAAGAAAGGCCGAAGTAAGCGAAAGTGTAAGAGATCAAAAATCACTTTCGCTGAACTATTGGATAAATATCAAAAGAAGAGTGAAGAGAAGAATGCTTATCGACCAAATCATACAAAGAAACCAAGATCATCCCCAAGGCGCAAGTATGAGGATCGGCATTGGCAAAGTGATAATTTTTATGCAACATATTCATATCCTTATTTTGGGCTGCCAATGCCAATGTCGTGGATGGCTCCCTATGCTCATGTAGATTCATATCCATCACGGGACAGGTATGATACAAGGGCACATTATCCATCTTATTTTAAGCCATCTCACCAATATTATGCAGCTCTGAGAAGATCAACATTTGAACAATCACATGTTAAAGACCGTTTCAATCATAAGGAATCGGTCCAGAGCTCAAGGAAGAAGAAAGAGATGGTCAACCAAGTTTACCGTGTTAAAAGAGATGGCCATAAGAGTACAACTTCATATTTGATCTCAAATGAAAAAGAGCCAATTAAAGTGTTGACATTGGCTACTAAACGCAATAAGACGAAACAACCAATTATTGATAGTCAAAGTGCCAAATCTGAAGAAAAGAAGTTGAGAGTGTACAAGGTAAAACAAGGTTTTCCATTACTTTAGACAAAATCGCAGCCGGGGTACCCACTCGGCTTATCATATTGGCAAAAGAAGAAATTACAAAAACTTAGTGCACAAGAACTTGAAGAAAGGAACATGGCATGGGTTCCCAAAGGAAGTGCTCAAAATAAGAATTATGTGCAAGCTTCCATTACAAGAAGTGCGGCAAAGGTGAAGAAGGAAAAGAGTGAAAACTATGAAGGACCAAGCCGAAGGTTTCAGCATCTTCGGTCTACACATTATCCATATTCTTCAACTATGCCATTAACGCCTATGCCATGGAATTCGTCATCAGGTATGATTGGTAACCCTCAATGGAATTATTTTAATCCATGGATGCCATATAATTTCTTACATCATGAAAGGGTATTACCAAGTCACTATACATTTGATTAGCTACCAGTTTGTTGCTGATCCAAAGGGTCGAAATACTTGATTTGTCATTTCATTTGTTTATTTCGGCTATTTGTGCTTTGAATGATGTCTACATGGTAATGGCCGATATTTGTCTATCATCCTACGAATATGTCAATGCATGGCCGGTGTAGTATTCTAGCATCGTCCTTAGTTCGAACTAAGAGCGAGACAAGGTATGTGCTCATGGAAATTCATATATATGCCTATATTATGATTGAATGGAGTTGAGACATCATGACCGATGTCATTGAATATACGTTGCATAGGCCAATTCATAGTTGCAGAATTGGCTAGTAGGCTTATACTTTTTTTGGATATGATCTGGCTTATGCATCTTTGAGATCTATAAGAGGCCAAATCATAGCTGATTTTATTACTGAACATCGGATTAATGACATGCATAATATTGATATTAGCCTTGTCTCTCTAGTACTATGGAGATTATGTTTTGATGGTTCAATTCGTAGCAATGGCCAAAGTGTTGGTGTTGTTTATATATCTCCTTGTGGTGCTATATTTTTGAAGCCTCATGCCACTTAGAATGTTTTTATGCACGATTAATCAAAGCCGAATATGCATTGTTATTCGGATTGACTCTTTTAGTTGCTATAGGTGCTATACATATTAAGGCTTTCGGTGATTCGTTATGAGTAGTGCAACAAATATTCAAGGGTTATCAATGTTTTGACGAATCACTTATAGTTTATCGTGGGGTATGTCTAGATGCAAAATTTACCTTGGGTTGCTTCAAAATTGTTCTTATATTTAGACATGACAATTCAAAAGAGTTGGCACAACAAGCATCCGGCTACTACATTAATCATGGTATATTGCTTTTCTCTCAATAGCCGATGCTTCGTCTCGTCAACATAGGTAAGGCCGAACCGAAGTCCACAGCTTCGGCCACTAATGAATTTTGATGCAGGTGAAAGTAAGGATTGGAGAGAGTTTATTGTTGATTATCTATAAAATCCTAGCAAAAGGGTGAACAATATGGTTCGGAGGATGACCTTGAGATACATATCTATGGAACTTTATCATCGGATTGTTAATGAAGTTGAGAAGGTTTCGCCCAATTTTGCATCAAGGGTTCAAAAACAATAATGGCCAATACATAATTATCGCCCTAAGCATATAAATGGCCGATGGAGTGTTGACGTCGTCCTTAGAACAAACATGGTACAAGTTATTTTTCGGCACGCTAGCTTTGCCGAAAAACAGGGGGGCATGTGTTGACGCTCAAAAGTGGCACAATCGTAAAAGTTGCTTTAATCTATGTCAAAATTAATTCAAACTTATGATTGGAAGTCACCATGAGATGACTTTATTTGAGAAGATCAAGATGGATATGAAATTGGTCTAAAACGGAGTTCGGATGCAAAAGTTATGACAAGTTCAAAGATGCTCATGGTGACACGAGATTAAAGAATGGCTGGAAACCCAATTAAGATGAATTCAAATAGAAAAAGTTTCAACATGAAAGTTGTGCGTCTCGTCAAAACGGATGATTTTGGTATAAAAATCGTCTTAATCCAAGGTCGTATGCAAAAGTTACAGCTAGTACAAGGCGCTGCTGCACTGGATGGCCGGACACTCCGGGGACAACCATCCGGGTTTTGATTTTCTCTGTGTATGGCCGGACACTCCGGGTATGTTCGTCCGGGTTTTGAATTTCGCTGCTGCAGACTTCGGAAAACAGCAGAAAACCCCCTCAAGATGGCCTCAGATAAAAAAACATTCAACATGAAAGTTGCTCGTCTCGCCGAAACGGTCAAGATTTCTTTTGGGCTCGTTTCCATCCGAGATAGTTTACTCCCCCAAACATGGCCCACAAAGTGCAGCCAGATTTTACCGAACAGTTTTGCAAAGTTCGGACCAAACAAATCCGAATTGGACTAGGGTTTTGGACGTGAATTGAAGCCTTTTCCTTGCACGGGAAGTCCAGCCGCCTCTTATATACTCAAGGGGTGATGGCCGATTGAACAACACACAATCGAACAAACACATCTACTATTTTTTCGTGTTCATCTATCCCCTACCCTTGTTCTTCTTCTTCCTCGTTCTTCGTTCGTTCTTCTTGTTGCAGGGCGGCGAACCTCGAGACCCTAGGGGCGATCAAGTCGACCTAGGGCAGCCCATAGCCTCCGCGCGCCCTGACGGGGTCCCTCCCGGGCAAGCAGGGTTTCGGGTCTACAAAAATGCCCGCCGGATTGCTTGCGTACCGCGTTTCCGGACGGGTCTCCTTCGACGTGAGCTGCGTTGCATCACCCTCGGTGTTGGAGGTAGACGGTGACGTGTTCGTGTATGAACAGTGACATTGCTATATCAGATTTGCATGTGAAAGTATACATGATTTTTGAAGGTTTATCAACACAATGACTTTTTGCTGTTTGCTCCACCTCGGACTTTTCATTGTATATGTGGAAGGAAGTCTTTAGCACAGAGAAAGAACCGGATGAAGTCCGGATTTAAGAACGTCCACACTTTGTATGCACATCTAAATCAGTTCCAAACACAATGTTTTTTATGGGGAATGAGACAAAGAGTGATTGGCAAATCACCAGGATGCCAGAATATGCTTCGAGTACTGCATGTTATCTTTCCCCGATTTGATCAATTCGCTAGCATTAAAAATATTTTGTTGATATTTGTTGCTTCAATCTCTTACTCCCTTCGTTTTAAAATAAATATTATTGTTTTAGTATAAATTTGAACTAAAATCACGACACTTATTTTGAGACGAATAAACTAGGTAGGCTTGTATATAACGCGTCTAGTTTTAGATGGTATTTTGCCCATGTGGCGTATGGCGGTATGCCGATGTGGATAGCGCCGCCGCCGCAGGTGAGCAGCGGCCGGTGGCTTATGGCGGTGGTCTTCATGGTGGTGCTGACTGGAGGTCAGTTGCTGCCGTGTAGCGCATCGTCGGCTACTCCACCAATAAGCTCGCCTGGTTCCCTGTTCTGGAGGTGCTCCGCTCCCTCTCTCGATTCTATGGTCGTCGTGGTGGTGGAGTCTGTTGAACATATATATGTGCATGTATCAGTTAGGATAATCTCCTGCCAGCCCCGCCTCTAGTTTCCTTGTATAGATGAGGCCGAGGGCTGCCCTTGTATCTATATATACGTGCACCATGCACCCGATCAATACATCGAGAGTTGCATTGCCTCCAATATGGTATCAGTTTCTCCCGATCCAACCCTAGCTTCCGCTCCTAAGCCGCCGCCGCCGCCGCAGCCCCTTGCTGCCGCCGCCGCCGCCACAACCCTACCCCGCCGCCGCAGCTCCTTGCTGCCGTCGCCGCCACCTCCCTCTCCCTTCCTCCCTACCATCTCCACGCGCCGCCGCCGCCCTCTACCCACGCCGCCGCCGCGCCTTCACCTACCCCGCCGCCGCAGCTCCTTGCTGCCGCCGCCACCACCTCTCTCTCCCTTCCTCCCTACCATCTACACGCGCCGCCGCCGCCCCCTACCCACGCCGCCGCCGCGCCTTCACCCCGCCGCCACGTACGCACCACCCGATCGCCGCGCCGCCACCCACCTCCCTCGGTCGCCGCGCCGCATCCATGGCCTCTCCCCACACCGTCGCCTCCCTCCACTCCAACAACCCCTTCGACGGCCCAGCGCCTCCCCCGGTGGCTGTCGTTCGCGATCTCGACATCTTTGCCCGCGTGCCCGTTGTCCTCGACTACGCCACCTCCACCTACTATGCCTGGAAGACCTACTTCTCCCTAGTCTTCCGCGAGTACCACCACCTCGATCACATCGATGGCTCCGTCGACTCCGACCTCATGTACGCGGACGATGACTGGCTGACCATTGATGCCACCATCACTCGCTGGCTCTACCAAACCATCTCCAAGGACATCTTCCATACCATTGTTTGCGACACCGATGACGCGCAGACGGTCTAGACGAAGCTGAACGGGCTCTTCCTCGACAACGCCTTCCAGCGTCGCGTGTTTCTTCAGCAGGAGTTCTTTGGCTGCCATCAGCATGACTCGTCTATTGACGATTATTGCATGCGCCTCAAGAAACTTGTCGACGAGCTTCGCGACCTCGGGGATCGGGTCTCCGACGAGCTCCTCCTCAGCACGCTCACCGCCGGCCTCAACGAGGAGTTCAGCAACGCCGCCTCCAACCTCACTTTTCTCCCGGACCCGACCTTTCCTCGGGTCGTGGCCTATATTCGGTTGGAGGAGAGGCGGATGAAGATGGCCAAGTCCCGGGCCACGCACACGGCTCTCGCGGCAGGCACCTCCCGCGCCGCCCCTCCCACGGCCCCGCAGCCGCCGCGCCCTCCGCCGGCGTCCTACTTCCCGGCGTCCCCGTCGCCCGCTTATCAGCCGCCGCCCCCTGCCCCTGACCGTCGCCGCGGGGGGCGCCACGACAAGAGGCAGCAGTCCGGCGCGGGCGGAGCGCCTCGCCAGCCGCAGCCACAGTCGCTGCCCCCGGCTCCTTGGGCCGCCGCGACCAACCCTTGGACGGGGGTGGTCCACGCGTACACGATGCCCGTGCCGCGGGCCCCCGTTCCAGCCGGGATTCTCGGCCCCCGCCCCGGAGCTCACCAGGCGCTCCTCGCCGACCCCGGCGGCTACACTGCGGGATACGCAGCGGGCTACGCCGCCCCGGGTGGCTTCCCCGCTGCCCCTCCGGCCGCGGCCGACGCACTCCCGCCATCCCCCTGGGATCCGGCTCTCCTTGCGGCGCTTCACTCCGCCCCTACACCCAACATATATACCGGCGGCGGTGACTGGTTCATGGACTCCGGGGCTACCACCCATATGACCTCCAACCCTGGTAACCTCCACTCTACTTCTCCAGTCTCTACCGCCTGCCGTATCACTGTTGGGGATGGTTCTTCCCTTCCCATTACTCATGTCGGTCATAGTTCATTTCCGTCTAACTCCACACCCATTCGCATGTCTAATGTCTTAGTTTCAACTGAGTTAGTCACTAACCTTGTTTCCGTTCGTTCTCTTAGACGTGAAAATCCTATAACTATTGAATTTGACGATGTGGGTTTTTCTGTCAAGGACGCCCGTACCCGGATGGTGCTCCACCGATGTGACAGCCCGGACGGCCTCTACTCGGTGACCTCCACCACCACTACCGCATCTGCTCCGGTCGCTCTCTCCGCCACGGTGGACCTTTGGCATGCTCGGCTGGGACACCCGAACCCAGCCACCCTTCGTCATATTCTTAGGACATTTTCATTCACGTGTAATAAAACCGATGATCATACTTGTCATGCTTGTCGTCTTGGCAAGCACGTCCGTCTTCCGTTTAGTACGTCCTCATCGGTGGCGTCGTATCCATTTGAGTTGCTTCATAGTGATTTATGGACATCTCCTGTTGCGAGTAATACGGGTTTCTTATACTATCTTGTCATACTTGATGATTTTTCGCACAATGTGTGGACCTTCCCGTTGCGGAGAAAATCTGATGCACTCTCCGTTCTCACTACATTTTACTCCTATGTCGCTACGCAGTTTGGGCGTCCCATTCATGCTTTGCAGACTGACAATGGGAAGGAGTTCGACAACGCCGGAGTTCGCACCCTCCTCGCCACACACGGCACGATTTTTCGTCTCACCTGCTCGTACACCTCGCAACAAAATGGTCGCGCCGAACGGATACTTCGCACCCTCAATGATTGTGTGCGCACTCTTCTCTTCCATGCCAATGTCCCGCCCCGGTTTTGGCCGGACGCTCTCTCCACCTCCTCTCTCCTCATCAACATCCGTCCGACTCGCGCTCGTGGGAACTTTGCACCGCATCATCTTCTCTTCGGTAGCATGCCCTCCTACGATGACCTTCGTGTTTTTGGGTGTCTCTGTTATCCTAGCATCGCCTCCACCACTCCCCGTAAACTCGCACCTCGCTCCGTGGCATGTATCTTTCTCAGATACCCACCTAACACCAAAGGCTATCGCTGCTATGATCCGGTTTCCCACCGAGTTTTTACTTCACGGCACGTTTACTTTGACGAGAGGTCTTTTCCCTTTCACCAGGTACCGCCACCGGCCGACTCACCATCATCACCCGCGGCTCCTGGCGTCACTAGGGGAAGCCGCCATCTCGCGCTCGGGCCTCCTCCTGGCTTCGGGCCCCCTGCCGCGCGCAGGCCACCACCTGGTTTCGGCGCTCCTGCCGCCCCTGGCCCCTCCTCGCCGGACATCCCGGCACCCCCGACTCCCGTTGAGTCCGCAGCCCGGTCAGCGAGCGCATCCCATGCGCCTGATTCGGGCTCCTCGACGGCTTCCGCCGGCCCGTCTTCATCCTCACCGGCGGCCACGGCGCCCCCGACTCCGTTGAGTCCGCAGCCCAGTCAGCGAGCGCTTCTCATGCTTCTGACCCGGGCTCCTCGACGGCTTCCGCCGGCCCGACTCCCGTCGAGTCTGCAGCTCGGTCAGCGAGCGCATCCGCCGCGCCTGACCCTGGCTCCTCGACGACCACCTCACCGGCTGCACCGCCGGACCCGCCGACTCCGCCGGCCGCCCCGGTCACCCGCATGGTCACCCGTGCTCGCGCCGGTATTCGCCAGCCCAGCACGCGTTATCCCGCGAATGAGTACCTCCTCGCTGCCTCGACATCTGCGCCGTCACCTCTCCCATCGTCTGCTCGAGCCGCCCTTCGCGATCCGCACTGGCTCGCTGCGATGCAGGAGGAGTTCGACGCGCTAGTGCGCAACCGCACCTGGCAGCTTGTCCCGCGGCCACCCCATGCCAACGTCATCTCCGGCAATTGCATCTTTTGACATAAGTGAAGGAAATATGCCCTAGAGGCAATAATAAAGATGTTATTTGTATTTCCTTATATCATGATAAATGTCTTTTATTCATGCTAGAATTGTATTAACCGGAAACTTAGTACATGTGTGGATACATAGACAAAACAGTATGTCCCTAGTATGCCTCTACTAGACTAGCTCATTGATCAAAGATGGTTATGTTTCCTAACCATAGACATGAGTTGTCATTTGATCAACGGGATCACATCATTAGGAGAATGATGTGATGGACAAGACCCATCCGTTAGCATAGCACTATGATCGTTTAGTTTTACTGCTATTGCTTTCTTCATGACTTATACATGTTCCTATGACTATGAGATTATGCAACTCCCGAATACCGTTGGAACACCTTGTGTGCTATCAAACGTCACAACGTAACTGGGTGATCATAAAGATGCTCTACAGGTGTCTCCGAAAGTATTCGTGGTGTTGGCATAGATCAAGATTAGGATTTGTCACTCCGAGTGTCGGAGAGGTATCTCTGGGCCCTCTCGGTAACACACATCACAATAAGCCTTGCAAGCAAAAGACTAATGAGTTAGTCACGAGATGATGTGTTACGGAACGAGTAAAGAGACTTGCCAGTAACGAAATTGAACTAGGTATAGAGATACCGACGATCGAATCTCAGGCAAGTAACATACCGATGACAAAAGGAACAACGTATGTTGTTATGCGGTTTTGACCGATAAAAGATCTTCGTAGAATATGTAGGAGCCAATATGAACATCCAGGTTCCGCTATTGGTTATTGACCGGAGATGAGTCTCGGTCATGTCTACATAGTTCTCGAACCCGTAGGGTCTGCACGCTTAACGTTTGATGACGATCGGTATTATGAGTTTATGAGTTTTGATGTACCGAAGGTAGTTCGGAGTCCCGGATGAGATCACGGACATGACGAGGAGTCTCGAAATGTCCGAGACATAAAGATTGATATATTGGACGACTATATTCGGACACCGGAAATGTTTCGGAAAAGTTTCGGATTTAACGGGATTGCCGGAGGGGGTTACCGGAACCCCCTACGAGGGGGGATGGTCCATAGTGGGCCTTAAGGGAAAGAGAGAGGCAGCCCATAGGGCTGGCCGGCGCCCCACCTAGGGTTCCTAGTTGGACTAGGATTGGGGGGCGCCACCTCTCCCTTTTTCCTTTCCCTCTCTTCCTTCTTTTGGTGATTCCTACTAGGAATAGGATTGCAATCCTATTCCTAGTAGGATTGCACCCCTAGCCGCACCAGAGAAGGGCCGGCCGGCCTCCCCCTTGCTCCTTTATATACGGGGGCAGGGGGGCACCCAAAGACACACAAGTTGAACTATTCCAGCCGTGTGCGGTGCCCCCCTCCATAGAAACACACCTCGGTCATACCGTCGCGGAGCTTAGGCGAAGCTCTGCGCCGGTGAATACATCATATCCGTCACCACGCCGTCGTGCTGACAAAACTCTCCCGTGAAGCTCAACTTGATCAAGAGCTCGTGGGACGTCATCAAGCTGAACATGTGCTGAACGCGGAGGTGCCGTACGTTCGGTGCTTGATCGGTTGAATCGTGAAGAAGTTCGACTACATCAACCGCGTCACTTGACGCTTCTGCTCCCGGTCTACGAGGGTACGTAGACACACTCTTCCCTCTCGTTGCTATGCATCTGGTAGATAGATCTTGCGTGATCGTAGGAAAATTTTAATATACTACGTTTCCCAACAGTGGCATCAGAGCCAGGTCTATGCGTAGATGATATGCACGAGTAGAACACAATGAGTTGTGGGCGATACTAGTCATACTGCTTACCAGCATGTCATACTTTGCTTCGGCGGTATTGTGAGATGAAGCGGCCCGGACCAACATTACACGTACGCTTATGCGAGACTGGTTTCACCGTTACGAGCACTCGTTGATTAAAGGTGACTGGCGGGTGTCTGTCTCTCTCACTTTAGCTGAATCAAGTGTGGCTACGCCCGGTCCTTGTGAAGGTTAAAACAGCACATGACGAAACATCGTTCTGGTTTTGTATGCGTAGGTAAGAACGGTTCTTGCTAAGCCCGTAGCAGCAACGTAAAACTTGCAACAACAAAGTAGAGGACGTCTAACTTGTTTTTGCAGGGCAAGTTGTGATGTGATATGGTCAAGACATGATGAGTTATACGGTTTTGTATGAGATGATCATGTTTTGTAAAGTTATCGGCAACTGGCAGGAGCCATATGGTTGTCGCTTTATTGTATGAAATGCAATCGCCATGTAATTGCTTTACTTTATCACTAAACGGTAGCGATAGTCGTAGAAGCAATAGTTGGCGAGACGACAACGATGCTACGATGGAGATCAAGGTGTCGCGCCGGTGACGAAGGTGAACATAACGGTGCTTTGGAGATGGATATCAAAAAGCACAAGATGATGATGGCCATATCATGTCACATATTTTGATTGCATGTGATGTTTATCTTATTATGCTTCTTATTTTGCTTAGAACGACGGTAGCATTATAAGATGATCCCTTACTAAATTTCAAGGTATAAGTGTTCTCCCTGAGTATGCACCGTTGCGAAAGTTCGTCGTGCCGAGACACCACGTGATGATCGGGTGTGATAAGCTCTACGTTCAAATACAACGGGTGTAAGCCAGTTTTGCACACGCAGAATACTCGGGTTAAACTTGACGAGCCTAGCATATGCAGATATGGCCTCGGAACACTGGAGACCGAAAGGTCGAGCGTGAATCATATAGTAGATATGATCAACATAAGATGTTCACCATTGAAACTACTCCATCTCACGTGATGATCGGACATGGTTTAGTTGATTTGGATCACGTGATCATTTAGATGACCGGAGGGATGTCTATCTAAGTGGGAGTTCTTTAATTAATATGATTAAATTGAACTTTAACTTATCATGAACTTAGTCCTGATAGTTTTTGCATATCTATGTTGTTGTAGATCAATGGCCCGTGCTACCGTTCCTTTGAATTTTAATACATTCCTAGAGAAAGCTAAGTTGAAAGATGATGGTAGCAATTACACGGACTGGGTCCGTAACCTGAGGATTATCCTCATTGCTGCACAAAAGAATTATGTCCTTGAAGCACCGCTAGGTGACAAGCCCCCTCCCGCTAATGTGGACGCTTTGAACGTCTGGCAATCGCGGTCTGATGACTACACGATAGTTCAGTGTGCCATGCTTTACGGCTTAGAACCGGGACTTCAACGACGTTTTGAACGTCATGGACCATATGAGATGTTCCAGGAGTTGAAGTTAATATTTCAAGCAAATGCCCAGATTGAGAAATATGAGATTTCCAATAAGTTCTACAGCTGCAAGATGGAGGAGAATAGTTCTATCAGTGAACACTTGCTCACAATGTATGGGCACTACAATCATATGACTCAACTTGGTTGTCAAGTTGATGAGAATTGTGTTATTGATAGAATTCTTCGATCACTACCACCAAGCTATAATGGCTTCGTGATGAACTATAATATGCAAGGGATGCAAAAGACAATTCCCGAGCTCTTCGCTATGCTCACAGCTGCGGAGGTAGAAATCAAAAAGAAGCATCAAGTGTTGATGGTTAACAATACCACTAGTTTCAAGAAAAAGGGCAAGGAAGGGAATTTCAAGGAGAATAGCAAGATGGTTGCTACTCCCGCAGAGAAACCCAAGCCTAGAACCAAGCCTGAAACTGAGTGCTTCTACTGCAAGGGGACTGGACACTGGAAGCGGAACTGCCCCAAGTATTTGGCGGATAAGAAGGATGGCAAGGTGAACAAAGGTATATGTGATATACATGTTATTGATGTGTACCTTACTAATGCTCGTAGTAGTACCTGGGTATTTGATACCGGTTCGGTTGCTAATATTTGTAACTCGAAACAGGGACTACGGATTAAACGAAGATTGGCTAAGGACGAGGTGACGATGCGCGTGGGAAATGGTTCCAAAGTCGATGTGATCGCCGTCGGCACGCTACCTCTACATCTACCTTCGGGATTAGTTTTAGACCTAAATAATTGTTATTTGGTGCCAGCGTTGAGCATGAACATTATATCTGGATCTTGTTTGTTGCGAGACGGTTATTCATTTAAATCAGAGAATAATGGTTGTTCTATTTTTATGAATAATATCTTTTATGGTCATGCACCCTTAAAGAGTGGTCTATTCTTATTTGATCTCGATTGTAGTGATACACATATTCATAATATTGAAATCAAAAGATGCAAGGTTAATAATGATAGTGCAACTTATTTGTGGCACTGCCGTTTAGGTCATATTGGTGTAAAACGCATGAAGAAACTCCATAATGATGGACTTTTGGAATCACTTGATTATGAATCACTTGGTGCTTGCGAACCATGCCTCATGGGCAAGATGACTAAAACTCCGTTCTCCGGAACTATGGAGCGAGCAACAGATTTGTTGGAAATCATACATACTGATGGGTGTGGGCCAATGAGTGTTGAAGCACGCGGCGGGTATCATTATTTTCTAACCTCCACTGATGATTTGAGCAGATATGGGTATATCTACTTAATGAAGCACACGTTTGAAACATTTGAAAAGTTCAAAGAATTTCAGAGTGAAGTAGAGAATCATCGTAACAAGAAAATAAAGTTTCTACGATCTGATCGTGGAGGAGAATATTTGAGTTACGAGTTTGGTCTTCATTTGAAACAATGTGGAATAGTTTCACAACTCACGCCACCCGGAACACCACAGCGTAATGGTGTGTCTGAACGTCGTAACCGTACTTTATTGGATATGGTGCGATCTATGATGTCTCTTACCGATTTACCACTATCGTTTTGGGGTTATGCTTTAGAGACAGCTGCATTCACGTTAAATAGGGCACCATCTACATCCGTTGATACGACACCTTATGAACTATGGTTTGGCAAGAAACCAAAGTTGTCGTTTCTTAAAGTTTGGGGCTGCGATGCTTATGTGAAAAAACTTCAACCTGATAAGCTCGAACCCAAGTCGGAGAAATGTGTCTTCATAGGATACCCAAAAGAGACTGTTGGGTACACCTTCTATCACAGATCCGAAGGCAAGATATTCGTTGCTAAGAATGGATCCTTTCTAGAGAAGGAGTTTCTCTCGAAAGAAGTGAGTGGGAGGAAAGTAGAACTTGATGAAGTAATTGTACCTTCTCCCGGATTGGAAAGTAGTACATCACAGAAAATTGTTCCAGTGATTCCTACACCAATCAATGAGGAAGTTAATGATGATGTTCATGATACTTCGGATCAAGTTTCTGCTGAACATCGTAGATCAACCAGAGTACGTTCCGCACCAGAGTGGTACGGCAACCCAGTTCTGGAAATCATGTTACTAGACCATGATGAACCTACGAACTATGAGGAAGCGATGATGAGCCCAGATTCCGCAAAATGGCTTGAGGCCATGAAATCTGAGATGGGATCCATGTATGAGAACAAAGTGTGGACTTTGGTTGACTTGCCCGATGATCGGCAGGCCATCGAAAATAAATGCATCTTCAAGAGGAAGACCGACGCAGACGGTAATGTTACTGTTTACAAAGCTCGACTTGTTGCGAAAGGTTTCGACAAGTTCAAGGAGTTGACTACGATGAGACTTTCTCACCGGTAGCGATGCTTAAGTCTGTCCGAATCATGTTAGAAATTGCCGCATTTTATGATTATGAAATCTGGCAAATGGATGTCAAAACTGCATTCCTGAATGGATATCTCAAAGAAGAGTTGTATATGATGCAACCAGAAGGTTTTGTCGATCCAAAAGGTGCTAACAAAGTATGCAAGCTCCAGCGATCCATCTATGGACTGGTGCAAGCATCTCGGAGTTGGAATATACGCTTTGATGAGGTGATCAAAGCATATGGTTTTATACAGACTTTTGGAGAAGCCTGTATTTACAAGAAAGTGAGTGGGAGCTCTATAGCATTTCTAATATTATATGTGGATGACATATTGTTGATTGGAAATGATATAGAATTTCTGGATAGCATAAAAGGATACTTGAATAAGAGTTTTTCAATGAAAGACCTCGGTGAAGCTGCTTATATATTAGGCATCAAGATCTATAGAGATAGATCAAGACGCTTAATTGGACTTTCACAAAGCACATACCTTGATAAGATTTTGAAGAAGTTCAAAATGGATCAGTCAAAGAAAGGGTTCTTGCCTGTATTACAAGGTATGAAGTTGAGTAAGACTCAATGCCCGACCACTGCAGAAGATAGAGAGAAAATGAAAGTCATTCCCTATGCCTCAGCCATAGGATCTATCATGTATGCGATGCTGTGTACCAGACCTGATGTGTGCCTTGCTATAAGTTTAGCAGGGAGGTACCAAAGTAATCCAGGAGTGGATCACTGGACAGCGGTCAAGAACATCCTGAAGTATCTGAAAAGAACAAAGGATATGTTTCTCGTGTATGGAGGTGACAAAGAGCTCGTCGTAAACGGTTACGTCGATTCTAGCTTTGACACTGATCCGGATGACTCTAAGTCACAAATCGGATATGTATTTTTATTGAACGGTGGAGCTGTCAGTTGGTGCAGTTCCAAGCAGAGCATCGTGGCGGGATCTACATGTGAAGCGGAATACATAGCTGCTTCGGAAGCAGCAAATGAAGGAGTCTGGATGAAGGAGTTCATATCCGATCTAGGTGTAATACCTAGTGCATCGGGTCCAATGAAAATCTTTTGTGACAACACTGGAGCAATAGCCTTGGCGAAGGAATCCAGGTTTCACAAGAGAACAAAGCACATCAAAAGACGCTTCAATTCCATCCGCGATCTAGTCAAGGAGGGAGACATAGAGATTTGCAAAATACATACGGATCTGAATGTTGCAGACCCGTTGACTAAGCCTCTTCGACGGGCAAAACATGATCAGCACCAGGACTCCATGGGTGTGAGGATCATCACTTTGTAATCTAGATTATTGACTCTAGTTCAAGTGGGAGACTGAAGGAAATATGCCCTAGAGGCAATAATAAAGATGTTATTTGTATTTCCTTATATCATGATAAATGTCTTTTATTCATGCTAGAATTGTATTAACCGGAAACTTAGTACATGTGTGGATACATAGACAAAACAGTATGTCCCTAGTATGCCTCTACTAGACTAGCTCATTGATCAAAGATGGTTATGTTTCCTAACCATAGACATGAGTTGTCATTTGATCAACGGGATCACATCATTAGGAGAATGATGTGATGGACAAGACCCATCCGTTAGCATAGCACTATGATCGTTTAGTTTTACTGCTATTGCTTTCTTCATGACTTATACATGTTCCTATGACTATGAGATTATGCAACTCCCGAATACCGTAGGAACACCTTGTGTGCTATCAAACGTCGCAACTTAACTGGGTGATCATAAAGATGCTCTACAGGTGTCTCCGAAAGTATTCGTGGTGTTGGCATAGATCAAGATTATGATTTGTCACTCCGAGTGTCGGAGAGGTATCTCTGGGCCCTCTCGGTAACACACATCACAATAAGCCTTGCAAGCAAAAGACTAATGAGTTAGTCACGAGATGATGTGTTACGGAACGAGTAAAGAGACTTGCCAGTAACGAGATTGAACTAGGTATAGAGATACCGACGATCGAATCTCGGGCAAGTAACATACCGATGACAAAAGGAACAACGTATGTTGTTATGCGGTTTTGACCGATAAAAGATCTTCGTAGAATATGTAGGAGCCAATATGAACATCCAGGTTCCGCTATTGGTTATTGACCGGAGATGAGTCTCGGTCATGTCTACATAGTTCTCGAACCCGTAGGGTCCGCACGCTTAACGTTTGATGACGATCGGTATTATGAGTTTATGAGTTTTGATGTACCGAAGGTAGTTCGGAGTCCCGGATGAGATCACGAACATGACGAGGAGTCTCGGAATGTCCAAGACATAAAGATTGATATATTGGACGACTATATTCGGACACCGGAAATGTTCCGGAAAAGTTTCGGATTTAACGGGATTGCCGGAGGGGGTTACCGGAACCCCCTACGAGGGGGGATGGTCCATAGTGGGCCTTAAGGGAAAGAGAGAGGCAGCCCATAGGGCTGGCCGGCGCCCCACCTAGGGTTCCTAGTTGGACTAGGATTGGGGGGCGCCACCTCTCCCTTTTTCCTTTCCCTCTCTTCCTTCTTTTGGTGATTCCTACTAGGAATAGGATTGCAATCCTATTCCTAGTAGGATTGCACCCCTAGCCGCACCAAAGAAGGGCCGGCTGGCCTCCCCCTTGCTCCTTTATATACGGGGGCAGGGGGGCACCCAAAGACACACAAGTTGAACTGTTCCAGCCGTGTGCGATGCCCCCCTCCACAGAAACACACCTCGGTCATACCGTCGCGGAGCATAGGCGAAGCTCTGCGCCGGTGAATACATCATATCCGTCACCACGCCGTCGTGCTGACGAAAATCTCCCGTGAAGCTCAACTGGATCAAGAGCTTGTGGGACGTCATCAAGCTGAACGTGTGCTGAACGCGGAGGTGCCGTACGTTCGGTGCTTGATCGGTTGAATCGTGAAGAAGTTCGACTACATCAACCGCGTCACTTGACGCTTCTGCTCCCGGTCTACGAGGGTACGTAGACACACTCTTCCCTCTCGTTGCTATGCATCTGGTAGATAGATCTTGCGTGATCGTAGGAAAATTTTAAAATACTATGTTTCCCAACAATAAGACTCGTCCTGACGGGTCTCTCGAGCGTTATAAGGCTCGATGGGTGGTCCGCGGGTTTCGACAGCGCGGTGGAGTCAACTTCACCGATACGTTCGCCCCGGTTGTCAAACCGGGCACGATCCGTGCAGTCCTTCAGCTTGCGGTTTCTCGCGCCTGGCCGGTGCATCAGATGGATGTGTCGAATGCGTTCTTGCATGGCCATCTTTCGGAGCAGGTATTCTATCAGCAGCCGACCGGCTTCGTCGACGCATCTCAGCCTGATCATGTGTTCCTGCTCTCCAGCTCTTTGTACGGGCTGAAGCAGGCCCCTCGCGCCTGGTACCAGCGGATCGCCGGTTTTCTGCAGCAGCTCGGGTTCCGGGCCACTCGCTCCGACGCCTCGCTGTTCGTCTATCACCAGGCTTCGGCGACCGCCTACCTGCTTCTATACGTCGACGACATCATCCTGACGGCTTCCTCGCCAGAGCTTCTTCGTCAGCATACTGCTCGCCTTAGCGCCGAGTTCGCCATTAAGGACCTTGGCCCGTTGCACTACTTCCTCGGCATTGAGGTGGTCCGACGCTCCGATGGGTTCTTTCTTCACCAGCAGCAGTATGCGCAGGACCTTCTCGAGCGGGCAGGCATGCTTAACTGCAAGTCTGTCCCCACGCCTATCGACACGAAGGCGAAGGTCTTTGCGTTCGATGGCTCCCCCGCGCCAGATGCAGCGTTTTATCGCTCCATCGTCGGCGCCCTCCAGTACCTGACCCTCACTCGGCCGGACTTGCAGTACGCCGTCTAGCAGGTGTGTCTCCACATGCACGCCCCTCGCGACACTCACTGGAACTTGGTGAAGCGGATTCTTCGGTACATCCGTGGAACCACGGCTCTAGGTCTTACGTTGACGGCCTCATCCTCGACTGACCTGATCGCCTACAGTGACACCGATTGGGCCGGCTGCCCGGACACACGACGCTCGACTTCCGGCTACTGCGTCTACCTGGGGCCCTCACTCATATCGTGGTCGTCTAAACGACAACCCACGGTATCTCGCTCCAGTGCCGAGGCTGAGTATCGTGGTGTGGCCAACGCCGTCGCTGAGTGCTCATGGCTCCGACAGCTCCTTCAGGAGTTACTTATTGATGTCCCGAAGGCCACCATTGTCTACTGTGACAATGTCTCCGCTGTCTACCTCTCCGCCAACCCCGTTCATCATCGTCGCACGAAGCACATTGAGCTCGACATCCACTTCGTGCGAGAGCAGGTGGCTCTTGGGCGCGTCCGCGTTCTTCATGTTCCCACCGCTCAGCAGTTTGCCGATGTCATGACGAAGGGGTTACCGACGCCTACATTTGAGGAGTTCCGGTCCAGTCTATGCGTCACTGGTGACGTATCGACTGCGGGGGGG
>LR738712.1:590962366-590972708 GCA_902687465.1 Secale cereale
GTTGAACATATATGTGCATGTATCAGTTAGGATAATCTCCTGCCAGCCCTGCCTCTAGTTTCCTTGTATAGATGAGGCCGAGGGCTGCCCTTGTATCTATATATACGTGCACCATGCACCCGATCAATATATCGAGAGTTGCATTGCCTCCAATAGAGTCAAAGCAGGGGAGAGATGGAGGTCCAGATCGGGTTTGTGCTCATCCCCGATGGCTGTTGGTGAATGGCTACGGCGCCGGCCATGGCGCTTGGCTGCCGGCCGTTTCTTCCATGCCATCAGATCTACTGGCCGAAGGGCGGCTGTACTTCTTCCTCCCGGCTATGGAGCCAATTGGGAGGCAGTGCTTCTTCGACATGGAGTCCGCGGCGAGGTGTCGTGGAGGCTTTGCCGCACCAAGTAGTGTTGTCCCCGGTGGTGGCAAGGTTGCATCCGCGACGAAGGTGCTTGGGACTCGATCGTGTTTTTCATTTGGCTGTGGGGGTCCTCTTTGTAAAATGCATGGGACCAGTGTGTTATCTAGGTTTTGTTCGGGGTCCTTTTGCATACTGCTGTATACCACTACCACCGCTGTTTTATTACTAATGCAATCTCGGGGTCCTTCCGACCCCTCTCTTGTTCAAAAAAATAATACTCCCTCCGTTCACTTTTATAAGACCTTTTAGATATTTAAGACAACACCTAATATAGTTCAATTTGAGCTGTCCTAAAGGACTTATAAAAGTGAACAGAGGGAGTAACAGAATCAAGTGTCCTGCAAAAAAAAATACACAGGTGACTTGGAAAAAAGCCTTCTTCCTCTCCATCTTCGTCGGCGAGCCTGTGGATTCGCCTCCCCTCCGCCTCTCGCTCCGGTGGTCGGTGGCTTTTGGTGCCTCCGCTCCGGCTAGTAGATAGGTAGGGTTTTAGTCCTCGCAGGGGCGGCGTTTGGACGGATGGCGGCGCTCCATCTTCGAGTCAGTCTTCCAGACTTCGATCCTCCTCAAGTTTGTCCGTTGGGACGGATTAGACTGAGCCCCGACGTAGATTCCTGCCAACTCCTTGGGGCGGCGAGGTTAGAGTTTCTCACCGTGCGTACACGACGATGATATTTGGTGTCATGTTCACTAGATAGGTCAAGAATTCAGCGGCAACAATTGCCGCACCGGGGCGTTGGTCCTTAGGGCACATGCATGGAGACTTCCTGGTTGTCATCGACAAGGTCAGAACGGCTCCAGTATGGTGGCGGCGACAATAGTTTATTTTGACGGCAACAATGGTCGTTCGGTGGTCCATGCACCTCGATGCAATTTTTATTATGTTTGAGGTGTTTTGTACTTTTGGTGATTTTTTATAATAGATCTGATCTTTAAGAAAAATGTCCCGCATAAAAATAATCAAAGTGTCCCGGGCGGTGATTTACTGAATTGCTCCCTCAAGAAAGGTAGTTCTTATACATGGTAGAGCTTGTGGAGTGGTGTTCAACTTTCAAAAAAGGTTATATATGGAGAGTGGGAGATGGCACAAAATAAGCATTTGGAGTGATCCATGGGTACCCAGCAGCCCAAACAGGAAGGTTATGACTCCACGAGGTAATATCTTACTCACGAAAGTTTCTGAACTTATGGACGTGGATAATGGGTGTTGATGAGCAACTTATCAGACATATATTTTGGCCCATTGATGCAAATCGTATTTTGAACATACCCCTGGCTATGGGAATGGAGGATTTTGTTTCATGGCACTACAGCAAAACTGGTTTTTTTCCGGTCAAGACGACTTATCATATGGAGTGGGATCATCAACATGGACGAAAGTTGAGACAAACTAATTCGGTATTGTCATCAAGTACTAGTCCTATGGAAACTTCGAGTAATGGCAAAAATTAAAGTGCATGTATGGCGAGCTTTGTATGGTGCAATTCCGTGTCGGGGTGTGTTGGCAAACCAACATATGATCACAACATCGGACTGCCCAATTTGTGAATCAGACTGTGAGAGTGTCCGCCATTCGTTCTTCAGCTGCAACAAGGTAAAAGAAATTTGGACAAAGCTTGGGTTGAACTCTACGATAAATGATCTATGTGAAACTGAATCGGAGGGCTCGTCGGTCCTAGATGATTTGTTGCTGATGCCCAACGAATCGTGCCATCACTCCCGGGTGTGAACAGGAAGGAGCTTGTGACGGTGGCTGTGTGGTATATTTGGTGGGAACACCGGTGCTTTACCCATGGTGAGGCCTTGCGGGAGTCGGCTCGGTCGGCCCAAGCTATTGTCACTCTGACAAAGAACTTCATGAGATCGAGGAAGCAAGGGGCGTTGCGGATCCAAAGGCATGGTTGGACTAGACCACCTGAAGGTTTTGTTAGTCTGAATATTGATGCCTCTTTCGATGCAGACAGCGGAACTGGCGGAACGGGGGCCATCATTAGAGACTCCACGGGAGCATTCATTTCCACGTCGGCGAGCAGCATCCTATTCGCTGTGGACGCAACAATGGCAGAGGCTAGAGGCCTCAAGGATGGCCTGATCCTGGCGAACAACGTTGGATGCAATAATGTGGAGATCCAAGATGATTGCATGGAGGTAATTGAAACCATGCAACAAGGAGGGAATTCGCTAGGCCCAGCGGCGGCCATATATGAAGAGTGTGCCTTTTTATGTCGTAATTTTATTTCTGTTAAGTTCTGTCATTGTCCTAGGAGGCTAATATGGCGGCTGATTTGTTGGCTACAAAGTCGGAGCCCTCGAGAACTATTGTGTGGCAGACCGAGGCTCCGGACTTTATGCTTGATGTACTCTCAAACGATGTAGCCTTGTTTTCGCTAGAAATATAAACCGTCATGATGGCATTTCCCTCAAAAACATGCAAAACCCTTATAATCACTCGGCTGATTTCAGTCTGGGCGTAAGCCGCCTCCCCCGGCTGCCACGTGCCTGTGGTCCCAGGTGGCCGATCCCACGTTCCCACGGCTTCTCCTTGCCTGTGTCCATATGGGACCGCTGCTGCTACTGTTTTCCAACGTTGGCACACCCCCCAGTTCACCGCTGCTACTACTACCCCCCCTCTCTCTCATCTGCCCTTCACTTCACTGCCACAGACGTCAGCCTTTTTCTTTTGTGAGTTTGACCGCCTGGTTCTCCATGTTTCATGCATTAACCACTCTGAGCAAGCTAGCTCAGATTAGCATTGGCTAGTTGTAACAGCAAGTGAAGGCGAGTGGTTTACAATACAATTAAGGCCAGCGGCCGAGCAAGTTTTCGAGTGATTTTTTGGGATGATCCTTAGTGTCTGATGCAACTATGTTTCATGCTGCAAAGTGTTTTTTCATGTGATACAGTGTTTGGCTCGCCATGTTACAAAGTGCAATAGCATGTTTTTTAATTGATGTTTTCCTACGACCCAAATAGATATTCGTTGCATATAAAAGCCAGTACCACGAACGCTAGAAGGATGGGTGGGGTTACTCAGGGCCGGGCCCATGGTTGTGCTAGACTGTGCGGCCCGCACAGGGCCCATGACCTTTAGGGCCCCAATTTTTTGTATAGGCCTAGTTGAGCCATCAGGCCGAAAGGCCCGGATATCATCGCATAGCCTGGGTCTCTACCGATCGTTCCCACGATCTACAGGCGTGAGCACACAAGCAGGACCCCGATCTACAATACTAACCCTAACGACGCATCAGCCAGTCGCAGATGCAGGCTGACGACGCAGCAGAAGACCGATGGCAAGGCCCACAACGCTGGGAGGCACGACAGCGACAACAGCAGGTGAGTAGGACAGGCACATGGCTGTTTTCCGGTGACGCGCGCTAAATCGACTTAACCAAATCAATCTTTAAATTAACTAATCAAGAGCACTGACTTCATCCTTCAGGACAGATGCTAGGCCGCTCGTTGCCACTTCCCCTCTTCTTTTTTCAATCATAATAATACTAATCAAGGTGCACCATCTTCGTCAATCTATCTGGATGTGATGGCGTCTCGCCTCTAGGTTGTTCGTCACTGTAACGCCCCGAGTGTCAAGCTACAATGACCCCCCTCTAATGATTCCATGTAATCAAATTAAACTAAGCAAAATTATCACTTGATAAAATCAAAGCCTTTTTCAAATTTAGAATTAAGTCAAAATAATATTTCTTCAAACATGATATCTAAAATGTATTTTAAGTAGCAAATAATTCATAACTAATTATATTTAGAAAATGAACATCACCTGAATTCATTGTGTGACTCAAACAATATGAATCAACATCAAAACAAAAATTTAAAGTGCCAAATCATTTATTAAAAAATTGAATGAAATCATTTTGGCACCAAACCATTTTCTGGCAGTGGTAAATATTGCGCTATAATTATTGAGCTAAGTCACATACTTTACGAAACTCAAATGGTGGCTAAACAAATTGCAAAACAGAAACTATAACAGAAATAGAAAAAAGGAAATAAGGGGAGAAGCCCCCTGGCTAACTAGGCCAACAGGCCCAGCTGGCCACCCACGCGGCCTAGCAGGCCCACCCTTGCTGCCCTGGCCTATTAGGCCGCCGCCCCGCAAACCCTAACCTACCTACCCCCACTCTCTCCCGATCCTCTCTTCCCCCTGGCCCCCGATCTGGATCGGGCACACCCCGCCGCTCGTGCCCAGCCGCCATCACCCGGTCGACTGCCGCATCCTCGACGCCACCTCACCGGATCGCCTCGCCGTCGATGTACGTCGTCGTCGTCGCGGGATCGCCGGCGCCACCTTCCCACTCGTCGCTAGACCACACCACCCCCTCGACCCTCCTCCCCGACCGGCCTCCTCGGGCCACGCTGCCCCTGTGCCTCTACATCCACCGGTGAGGCCCCAACCTCCGCCCCCTTTTCCTCCCGTCGTTGTGACCTGAACCGCGCCCGCACACGCCCCCACCGCGCCCACGCGACGCCCTGCCGCGGTCACCGTCCCACGCGCACCCGGTGGCCGTGTGTCGTGGTTCTAAGTCTAACAGTACGAGTAGGGGGTACGTATGAGGAGGCAAGGCCCTAGCTATGGTGAAGTTGTACACAAGGTGTTTTACAAGTTCAGGTCCTTCTCAGAGGAAGTAACAGCCCTACATCTCGGTGCCCGGAGGCGGTCGACTGAAATGGGTATATGTGTGTGTGCTATAGGGGGTGCGAACCCTTGTACTGGAGGAGGGGGGTGGCTTATATAGTGCGCCAGGACCCCAGCCATGCTCCACGTTACTAAGGGTTCAATGTACATAAAGGCGGACGTTACTGATAACGTCCGCAGTAAAGAGTAATAAAGACATTCACTTCAGCGAGTGAATACCAGACCGTTGCTGTCCTAAGGGACCTTTGACCTTCGGGGGTCGAGTGCCTTGGATGGGTCGAGTGGAGTTGAGTCGTCTGGTACGTGGTGTACAGTCGAGTGGGATGTCCTCTTGGGTTGCCTCAGTCGACTGTCCTTGTTCCCATTGGTTTTGTCTTTTGATCTTCCGGGGTAATGACCTTCGGTGGGGTACCTTGGTCAGGCCTGTGACCCTACCCTAGGTCCGTAACCTCATTAGTAGCCACTGAATAGATTGAGGCTTGAGCTGGAGAGAGTGCTGAAGAGAGTTTTAGTCCGAGTTCGATGCCCTTAGGGTAGTCTTCTCTGAGCTCGTGGACCAGGCTGTCTTTTCAATCTCGTCTTGGTCGCCTTAATCGATTCTGGAATCCGTCGAGTGTGCTTGTTGCGTCCGCCGTCGATTGAACTTTGCGCGAGGCGCCGAGCGCCGTTTGCGTGCGCAGTTTTCGGCGGGATCGGTTGCTCTCTGGTCTCCAGATTTTGCGGGATTTCGAAATTTGGGGAAGCGGGCGGGACGGGTCGTGCCGCGGCAATCGGATCGGATATGCCCGGGACGCCTCGATCCTCAAGCCGCCTTTTTCACCACGTATCGAGCGCGCGCCTGTTGCGGGATTTGATGGGATTGCTCGGGGCCACCGGTCAATCACTCGACCGTTGTGCTATAAATGTGCACCGAGTCCGAGGCGAGGGCACTGTGCGCCCATTCCCCGTTTCCTCGCCTCCGTCTCTCCGCTGCGCCTCTGCTTCTCCCTCCTTCTCCTCGGCCAACACCAGCTCGCACGCCATGGGCAAAGATAAGACCGCATCGTTGGAGCGCTCGAAGAAGGCGGCGGTGGGGAAAGTGAAGCGGTATGGCCGCGGCGGGTCGTTTTCGAGGTCCGGGCTCCCTCCTGGCTGGATCCAGGGGGACTGGATCAGGTCCACCATTACGGTGGAGGACATGGAGGAGCTGGAGGAGGAGGGCTTGGTCGCCCGCGGCTCTTAGCGGGTGCCGGAAGGCGAGCTCGAGCCTCAGTCGCGGGAGGGCGAGTGCGTCCTCCTCGCGACTCACGTCGACCGAGGTTTCTCCATGCCGCCACACCCTTTCTTTCGCGCCTTCTTGATTTTTTACGGCGCCCAGCTGCACTACTTCACGCCCAACTCCATTGCTTTCCTGGCTGCGTTTATTTCGATGTGTGAGAACTTCCTCGGCTGTCGGCCGCACTGGGGCTTGTTCAAACATATATTCACTTGTCGCTTGCAAACCGTCAAGAAGGCGAATCCGAGTGACGAAAAGACGCACGTCATCCAGGTGTGCAGCGGGCTAGGCATCCAGCTTAGGAATAGGAGCGATTTTCCTGCTATGATTCTCCCAGAGTCGGTTTGGGGCTGGCAGTCGACTTCGTTCTATTATAAGGACAGTCCGACTCCTGGTCAGTCGACCGGGCTTCCTCCCTTTTCTCTTGGTCGAGCCAGCCAGCCTCCATCATTGGTTGTGAGTCGGGCCGAGAGGGCGGAAGTGGACATGCTGGTGGAACAGGTCGTCTAGTTGGTCCGCGACGGGTTCACAGGGCTGGACCTGCTTGAGGTGTACCTCATGCGGAGGATCCAGCCTCTACAAGCTCGAGACCACCCGATGTGGCTGTATTCCGGCGTCGACGACTCGTCACGAGTCCACCCAGAGGCAGCGGACGTGAAGACGGTGGCGCAGTGCCTGAAGTGCATCACGGGGAACAAAGACAACCCTAGGGGGTCCGGAAGGGTTCTCCCATTCGACGCTGACCATCTTCCTGACAAGGTCTGGCCTTGGCTTCCGAGTGATGTTCTTGTTCCTTGCTTGCAGTTGTCTTATTGAGTCCGACTGACATTTGGCTAATCCTTCTTTTCTGCAGATCTACACCGAAATGTACTCGGTGCTCAACGGGGATCAGGTCCAGGAGGGCAAAGAGGGCGCGGGCGACGTCTTCGAGTGGAAGTCCGACGAAGAGACTGGAGAGGAGAGCGAGGACTCCAGCAGCGGGGAGGAGGTCGAGTCACCTCCCCGTGGCGAGAAGCGCTCCAAGGAAAAGCACGACCCATGGGTTGTGCGCTCTGGAGCGGGCCCCTCCAGTTCCCAGGTGCAAAAACGGGCTCGTACGGCCACTCCCGACCCATCCGAAATAGTGCCCAAGCAGCCCAAGGTCACCACCGCCAAGCCCCGGAAGGTCTTGCCCAAGATCAAGGTGGATGTCCCAATCGCCTCCACATAAGTGTTGTTCTGTTTTATTTCTTTCTTCCTTTCGGAGGTCAACTCTGTCTTCGTCGACTCACTTTCAAGGAAATTTTCAGTGATGCTGCTTCCGCGACCTCGATGAATATCGACAAGGGTTGGAATGATGAGGAGACCGCGAATGCTGCTACGTCCCGCGCAGGTGCGAGTTGTAGATCGTGCTTCGCTTTTCGTCGGTTTGAGCTGACGGTCGACTGAACTTCATAATTGTCTTTTTTGAAGTGCCACGCCATGTCATAGAGCTCCCGGACGATGATGATGATGATGAGGAGGAGCGCTCGGGAGTGGCTCGATGACGCACAGGAAGGAAGGGCCGGAAGGCGCCCTCTGGCTCTGAGGCCCAGCAACAGGAAGACGTGGCCCGGACCACGGTCTCCTTCGCCGTCCCCGTGTCGACCGTGCGCCCTTCTTCGTCGACTGGAGGGGCCGTCGACCCAACGCCTGCTCCGTCGTCTGTTCTCTTCTCCACCCATCGCATCCCAGAGGATCCCGTGGGTGCGGCTCAAGAAGCCATTCGTCAGGCGGGGCTGATGATGGAGAGGACGAAGGAGGCATACGAGGCTAGCATGGCTGCTTACGACGCTAGCTCGGCCCTTCGGACCAATGTCCAGGTTTGTCTCTTCCGACTGATTTGCTGTATTGGTCTAGTCTTAAGTTTGAGAAATCTACTGCCTTGTTCGTGAGATGATGCCACACCCACTGGGTGCCTTGTCTTGTAGCTTTTAGCTTTTGAAGGTCGTCCGATAGTACCACTGGGGCACGCTTAGTGCGCCCAGTGGGTGTAGTCCCCGAGGCCATGGTCGACTGAGGTCAGTCGACCGTGGTCTTTAGAATTTCTTGTTTTTTTGTACTTCTCTTGAGCTCGGGCCAGACTGATCTTGGTCGAGTGAGAACCAGTGGGGGCACGCTCAGTGCACCCACTGGGTATAGCTCCCGAGACCGTGGTCGACTGCTGGTAGTCGGCCATGGTCTGATAATAGAACTTTTCCTCCTTGTGTTTTTTGAGCTCGGGTCAGACTGATCTTGGCCGAGCGAGAACCAGTGGGGGCACGCTCAGTGCACCCACTGGGTGTAGTCCCCGAGACTGCGGTTGAGTCTTTGACTCGACTGTAGTCTTAGAATTCTGATTTGTTGTGTTGATGCAGAGATCTTGTGAGTTCGGAGCCAAATTTGCGGATCTTGAGAAGAAGCAGGTCCAGCTCAATCTCGACTTGCAGCTGGCTTGGGATCACTTGAAGAAGACTCAGGACAAAGCAACTGGTGACTAACGCGAACGACTCGTCGACTGACCTTTGATAAGTATGCCCTGTGTTTCCTTATGTTCATCTGTCTAGTGACGTCTCTTGTAGGCCAACTGAAGGCGGCCCTGGAGCAGAAGGACCTCGACTTGGCGGAGGCGCAGTAGAGGGCACAGGAGAAAACTGAACCGGCAGAGCAGAAGCTGGCTTCAGTTGGCATGCTCGAGGCGGAGATCATGAGGTTGAAGAGTTCTCTCGACACGGCCAACCAAGAAGTGACTCGACTGAAGGGTGCTAAGAATGCCCTGAACGAGAAATACGAGGGCCTCTTCTAGAAGAAGAATGATCTGGAGGCTTATCTGAGCGACCTCACCAAGAAGTGGTATCTCGTGCTTGAAGGTATATCTCTTTTGCTCAGACTTAGTTAGATTGGTCAACCTGTAATTTACTTGCTGACTCGACGCGTTTCTTATTGTGTAGAATTCTGCCGCAACTTTGAATAAGAGACTGGGCGGATCGAGCCCGGTCTGGACCCAGTCAATTCCATTGTCAAGGATGAAGCTGCCATGAATATCTTAAGGTTGGAGTCCCACCTTACCGCTGCCACGGGCTACCTGGCTCGGCTGAAAGCAGTGATGGCTCGGATCGACGCCGCACTCTAGAGGGGAGTCATGCAAGAGAACAACCTCGAGTCCCTAATGACTCGACTCAATGAGATCCCTAGTCGAGTGCAGGAGTGGAAGAAGTCATCCGCCCGCTGTGGAGCTGACGTGGCGCTATCCTTGGTCCGTGTGCACTGCAAGGAAGTGAAGGAGAGGAGGCTTGCGACGCTCAAGGTCGCCAACACGAAGGAGCTCCAGTTCCAGTCATTCATGGAGACTTTCTTGGAAGCTGCCACCCGTATCGCCGATGGGATCGACCTGGACCAGTTTGTTGCACCTGCAAGTCCGCCTCCTCCTGAGGAGTGAATGAACTTTGATACTTTGATTCAATTTGCCTCAGAATGCCGAGTGATCCTGTAACCATTAAACTCTTGTGGGCTCGTGGCCCAGGTACTCTTGCCCAAATCTTGCGGGGATTTTATCTGGATTTGATTCCTTTCGCATTTGCTTGTTTTGGTTCCGACTCTTTCTGGTCGTTTGGGTTTTGAGTCGACGTCTTGATGGCAACGTTGTGCTTGCGGCGGAGCTCGGAGGACTCCAGCTAAGCCCCCGAGTGAAAGGGTTGCTCTTCACTCGGAGTGGTTCACGTAACTTAGGCGATTCCAAGCTACGTTGTACTTGTGGAGGAGCTCGGAGGACAGAGCCACGTTGTACTTATGACGCAGCTCGGAGGACTACAGCTAAGCCCCCGAGTGAGAGGGTTGCTCTTCACTCGGAGTGGTTTTCGTAACTTAGGAGATTCCAAGCTATGTTGTACTTGTGGCGGAGCTCGGAGGACCGAGCCACGTTGTACTTATGACGCAGCTCGGAGGACCGCGGCTAAGCCCCCGAGTGAGAGGGTTGCTCTTTACTCGGAGTAGTTTTCGTAACTTAGGCGATTCCAAGCTACG
>LR738712.1:590973102-591250327 GCA_902687465.1 Secale cereale
AGCTCGGAGGACACAACCATGTTGTACTTATGACGCAGCTTGGAGGACCGCAGCTAAGCCCCCGAGTGAGAGGGTTGCTCTTCACTCGGAGTAGTTTTCGTAACTTAGGCGATTACGGGGTCGCAGCTAAGCCCCCGAGTGAGAGGGTTGCTCTTCACTCGGAGTGGTTTTTGCAACTTAGGCGAATCGGGTTCGCAGCTAAGCCCCCGAGTGAGAGGGTTGCTCTTCACTCGGAGTAGTTTTTGCAACTTAGGCGAATCAGGTTCGCAGCTAAGCCTCCGAGTGAGAGGGCTGCTCTTCACTCGGAGTAGTTTTTGTAACTTAGGCGAATCGGGTTCGCAGCTAAGCCCCCGAGTGAGAGGGTTGCTCTTCACTCGGAGTAGTTTTTGTAACTTAGGCGAATCGGGTTCGCGGCTAAGCACCCACTGGGGGATTTTGAAGACCAGCATCTTAGAAACCAACAATCATTAAGGGATCGTTGCAAACTTGTCTTTGAAATAAACTAGAAAATCTTTATTACAACTCGACTGTTCGAGTGTTTGAAGTGTAGAAGCGGCGGAGCAGGTCCGCGTTCCACGATTGAGGTTCATCTTTCTTCTTAGCGACGTTGTAGAGGTGACATGCTCCATTGTGCAGCACCTTGGTCATGATGAAGGGGCCTTCCCAGGCTGGGGCGAGCTAGTGTCGTCGTTTCTGATGCACTCGAAGAACCAGGTCTCCTTCCTGAAATGCTCGGCTTCGGACGTTGCGAGCATTGAATCGATGCAGGTCTTGTTGATAGATGGTCGACCGAATCAAGGCCATCTCACGTTCCTCCTGCAAGAGGTCGACTGCATACTGACGAGCTTGCTCTGCTTCGGCTTTGGAGAAAAGTTCCACCCGGGGGGCATTATGGAACAAATCACTTGGCAGCACGGCTTCAGCTCCATAGACCATGAAGAAATGGGTACGGCCAGTCGACCGGTTTGGAGTTGTCCTCAGACCCCATAAGACAGATGGTAGTTCAGTTACCCAAGCTTCGGCATGTGACGCCCGAAGACCGGCGTCCCAGAAGATTCCAGATGTTCCGGGTTCTTCTGAGTGTTTCTTTTGTGCTTGTGTTATTTATTTTGCATTGCATCATGTCATCATGCCATCATGTCATTTTTATTTTGCATCTCAACTTAAATAAATCGTGTGGGCCTTCGGTCCATTTAAATCGAGGGAAGAATGTCTTCTCTTTAAAACATATAAAAGCCTCTCAATATTATTAGGGAGCTATATAATAATATTCCATTTGTTTGGAATTAACCAACACACGTGCATAATTTTCCCCATGCTTTTCCTACTTCGAGTTTCTCCTTCAAAAATCTTGTTAATATTCTTTTCCCAATTATCGAGGCTCCTCCAAAATCTAAACTTCTTAAGGCAAGCTAATTATTTTAGTTTGCTTTTCCCTATTTTGTTGGAACAATTTTTGTGGGGTTGGTTTCATTCCATAAAGCCTTTCAAAAATGTTCCCTCTTTTATTCCTTGTTCGTGGCCTTTTCCTTAATATTTTGACTATCTCTATTTCTTTTCTGCTAAAGATTAAATAGAGAGCCCAGCCGCAGTGGGCCTTGTCCTCCTCCTGGCCCATCAGCCAACCGGCTCAGGCCCATCTCCTGGCCCAACCGGCGCTCCTAACCCTAGCGCGACCCTCTCCTCTCTCCCGATCCTCCCTCCGTTCCTTCTAGCGCCGCCAGAGGCCTCGATCTCGATCCCCTCATCGCTCCTCCCTCTGTTTTCCCGAGCCGCCGCCACTCTCCTCGCACATTCCCCTGGCTCCTCCCTTCGATCTCGCCCCAAGCCCCGCTCTCCCAGCCGCCGAACCCAGTCCCGCATCCCTCGCTCTTGCCCGTCCCCGAGAGCCCGCATCGCTCCTCCTCCGCCTCGCCTTGAGCCTCGCCGTGGCCACTCCTCCAGCGTCGTCCCGTCGTCGCCACCAGGGGGCAGCCCGCGTCACCGGCCCTCTGGATCCGCGAGGCCGCCCCGAGGCCGCGACCCTCCTGCCTCCTTCGCCCCGCGGGCCACCGTCGTCGCCGTGCCCTCCGTCTCCAGCACCAGGAGCCGCGTCCCTCAGCCCCTCGTCCTGCTGCCTCGCCCATCCGCCGCGCCTCGCGCCGGCCTCCGTCGCCAGGATCGCGGGCCTCCTCTGCGCCGAGCCTGCAGCTCCCTCCGTTCCAGCTCTCCGTCGCCTGGCTGCCTCCGCTCTCCAGCATGGCCACCAGCGCCTCACGCCGCGCGCGGGCCTCTTCTCCATCCTCCGATGCACCTGCCTCGTCTCCAGGCCAGCCAGGTCGCAGCTCCCGTCGAGGCCGAACCCTTCGCCTCCAGGCTGCCGGCCGGATCCCGTGGCCTCGTCGCTCTCCCGTGTTTTTTTTGTTTTTTTTTGTTGTGTTGCTGTGCTGCTGATTTGACAGAGACCCTCGTGTACGACGACCGAATGGCTACGAGCTCCGTGAACGACTACGTGAACGAGTACATGGCGACCCGACCAAGTACCCCTTCGGATATGTCAAGTTCGACTACGCGACAAGTACCCCTCCGATGCAAGTACAACTACGGACGGGAACAACTACATGATGAATCGCCAAGTACCACTACTTCCACTACCGTCGCAAACGAGAACCCCAAGTACCATGACACCGACCCGAACATCTAGGGGAAAACGAGCTCCGTGAACGACTACCGTCGCCGTGTACCACTACCCTCGCCGAAGACCGCGAGTACAACTACTTCCCTCTACGGAACGACTTCTTCCTCTTCGGACACGTGAACGCCTTCTTCCTCTACGTCTCGAACCGCCCCGAAACGCATGCTTCAAAGGTATAACGAGACGACCCCGTGGATAACTCGTGGAATGCTTGTTGTGGTTGTATGAAATGTTTTCCCTTGTGTGCATCGTGCCCGTGTCGCCTTTTGTCATGTTCCTCGGTTGCCTTGTCGCCGACACGTGGGAACCCGGAAGCCGGGATCACCCACCTTTCATCTTGTTCGACTCGCTCACGCCATCTTTCTTTTGCACCGGACTCGCAACGAGTTACGGGAACCGAGATGTTGCCGTTGCATCATTTTCGGATCGTTGCCGTGGCACCCTTTTCTTCCACCACGGTGACATTACTTCATATCTTCTTCATGTCAACTTTTAATAAAAATTGCATAAACTTGATCATGTCATCCGCATCATGTTAACAACATTATAGATGTGTGAATTGTTGTTTGCTTATAACTACTAAACATGCTCATGGGGATTTTCCGGAGTTTGTTGTTGTTATTTCCGGCCTCATTTAAAATGTCTTAATAGTGTAGTTTTATTATGCTTCACCTCTTGCCATGTTAACAAACATTTAATCTTGTCTTGTAAATAAACGAGAGTCAACTAAATAATTAAAATGTGGTGTTTCGTCAATATGCAACTCGTTGCATATTGAGCTCCACTTAACTTGTAGTTTTGTTTGTGCCATTGCCATGCCATGCTTATTAAACCGGACATGCATCATACTTGGATGTGCATCGTATGCCATGTTTATGCTTGTGTGTTTACCGTGTTGTTTGTTTCTTTCCGGGATGCTTCTCCTGTTAGCTTCGGTTTCGTTCCGGAGTTGTGAGGATTCGCTCGCCTATGTTGCTCCGTCTACTTCATGGATCCGTTCTTCTCCCTTGTGGATTCCCAGGCAAGATGATCATACCCTTGGATACCTTTACTACCATTGCCATGCTTAGTTGTCTCGATGCTAGGGTTACATGTCGCGCTACCCATCTTTTATGTCAGCCTCTCCTTGTTACCATGAAACCTCTAACCTTGAAACCTTCCTAGCAAAACCACTGTTTGGCTATGTTACCCGCTTGCTCAGCCCCTCTTATAGTGTTGTTAGTTGCAGGTGAAGATGAAGTTCGTTCCAGGAGGGAACTTGTTGTTGTATATCACAATATCTATAATTATTATTAACACACCTATATACTGGGCATGGGTGGAAGGCTTGGCCTTTTGCTCGGTGTTTTGTTCCACTCATGCCACCTTAGGCGCCGATAAACCGGCATTATGTTCCTTGATTTTGCGTTCCTTACACGATGGGTGGATGGGGACCCCTTGACAGTTCGACTTTGAATAAAACTCCTCCAGCAAGGCCCAACATTGGTTTTAATTTGCTCATAATAACAACTTAATTAATTAATTAAATTGCATAGGGAGTTAGCGCTACCCGAGGATTCTTAATTCTACATAGCAGGGGGGGCCAGTGCTGATGGTGTTGGTCCCAAACGGGGGTTATGCGGGGCCACCACAGGGAAACTCGAGGTTTGGCTCATGTAGGATCACCCATCCGGTTGTGGCCTGAGACGAGATACGCGCGGCTACTATCAGGGTGTCGGCACGCCGGGAGGTCTTGCTGGACTTGTTTTACCATTGTAGAAATGACTTGTGCTACCGGGATGCCGAGCCTGATCGGTTTTCCCTAAGATAAGGAGTGATGATATTATATTTATCACTTCAGCTAATCGTGAGAGCTTGTGATGGGCTAAGTTGGGACACCCCTGCAGGGTTATGATCTTTCGAAAGCCGTGCCCGCGGTTATGTGGCAGATTGGAATTTGTTAATGTCCGGTTGTAGAAAACTTGACAGAGGATCCGAAGTAAAACACACAACTGTGTGAGTAACCGTGACTGTCTCTTTTCACTTTGAGAAGAGAACATGGTGGGGTTATGTTTGATCGTATGTAGTTCAGGATCTTTAGCGATCACTACTTTTGCGACCGTTTGCGTAGATGCTCATCTTATTCTGGTACTCGTAAGTTAGCCACCATATTATGCTTAGCCGCTGCTGCAACCTCAGCACTTTACCTCTTCCTACCCATAAGCTTTGCTAGTCTTGATACCCATGGTTATGGGATTGCTGAGTCCTCGTGGCTCACAGATACTACAACACCAGATGCAGGTTCAGCCGAGAATGATGCAGGAGCTGGTTCAAGTACTTCACCGGGAGTTCGATGAAGAGTGTGTCCGTTTGTTTGTGACACTTCGACGATCAGTAGTGGTTTCTACTAGGATTCGATCCTGACTTGTGGCTTTATGTTTTGGTATCTTTCTTTTGGATCTTACCCTTAGATGGGCTGTGATGTTTTGAATGATGTCTTGCTTATGTAATGTATTGTGTGAAGTGGCGAGTGTAAGCCAACTATCTTCTTTTGCAATTTAATCCCTCTTTTACATGAGTCGTGCAAAGATACCAAACTTGAGATCATTCTAGGATGGGCTTATACCTTTAACTTGTGCCTCGACACGTAGGAGGTATAGTCCCATCCTGGGCATTACAAGTTGGTATCAGAGCCTTCTCCGACCTAGGAGCCCCCACTGATTGATCGAATCGTTGACGGTTGAGTCTAGGCACACATTGAAAATGTTTTGAGTCCTATATATATCGGAGAGTAGGATTTCTTTTGCTTCTCATCCCTTTTCACTCTGGTGAGGACTCCTGACGATTACTCTTGCCTCTTCTACTTTCAAAAAAATGCACCAAATGTTTTTTAGGATCTCGCGAGTATTGTTTGGATTGTTTCGATGTCTTTGTGACGAGAACATTGTTCTCGATGCCTCCTGTCATTAGGGGTTGTGGCAGTGTCCCGGGGAGTTGAGCTCCGAGGTGTTGTCGTCACAAATCCATCGTGGCTGTACTAGAATACTTAAGACGGCCGACATTGAAAACTCTCCTATGCGGTTAGTGGCAAGATAACCCCGACATCACCCAGTACTGGGGAGGTAGTTCAGGAGTATTGCCATAGCTTGTATAGTGGATGCGTTTCGAAGGTCCGAGGTAAACGGTTTCCGGAAATAACTGGTTATGTGTTGAAGGATGGATACAGCTGGATGTAGGTTTAGAGTTGATTGCGCGGTGCTTCCCCTGTATCCCCAACACCTGATTGCATAACTGGAAACTTTCGGAAATTAATAGGTGGGTTCATCTAGTAGTTCTAGGCATTCTTCCAACGAGTGCATGATATGAAGTTCGGGGTTCAACATTGAGTGAAGTGGTTTTATGGGCTTGTTCCGATCGGGAGTTGCATCTTAAAGGGTCCTTGGCTATGCTGATCCGGGGATTGCAAAACCCTTTTGTAACACGTTCCATGAGCTTTCAGCACGAAGATGTCGAACGAAGCTTCTATCTTGTATTTGTTCTATCTGATCCTTGTTCCTTTTTATTTACCTTTTCCTTCTCCTAACTGGCTTCTCGACAAGTTGATGTACCTACGGAATTCATTCGTTCAATTCTCTGTTCGGATGATATTGTGAAGATCATGTTGCATATCTATCCTTGTTCTTGTTTTGATTCTGGTATTCGAGTTGCTTCAATGTCAAATGTTGATTCCATACCTTTCCTAATCGGTATTCTCATATTTCTATGGGAGTGCTAGTCCTTCTTAAAAATCAAGATGGTCATGTTAATTCCTTTTCAACCGGTGTGCCTTCTCTTCAAGTTATTCCATACAGACGCCGTTGAGAAATCTGGCGATTTGTCTGTTTCAATCATCTCAAGTTGTCTTTGTTTTCCCCGCCCTCCCACCCTTCTTCTTCTTGGAGTCAGAAATTCTCAGATGAAATATCCATTTTATTAATGTGATATTTCTTCATTCTTTTCATTCAATGTTCTTATCCGGTGATTTATCGTGAAGATGCTCAAAAGCTTCAAGTTCATCATTCTTTTGTTCTCTAAATTCTGCCGGTGGATGTAATTCAAGATTTCAGTGTTGATCTTATCCTTTTTTCCTCTTTTCACATTGCTTCTTATTCCGGTGCACCAATTAATCATTCTCCTCTTGCTATTCATATCCGGTGTGCTGAAATTATCTCAGAAGATTCATAATTCCATTCTTAATCCGTTCAAATTATTTTGGAGGATTGCTATCTTATTCAAGCCATTTAATTCAACCAGTGCAATATCTCTTAAGCAATCTTTTTCAACGGTGATTTCTTTGAGTGGGCCCTAACCCACAGGTCTTTTTCCAGGATCTTACCTGACTCTTCTAATTATTTTCTGGAGTTATTCTCAAATTCTTTTCAAAGTGTGACGTAAGTATGATTCCCATCAGTCACATGCCTTCTCCAAGACCGCTTTCAAATTCTTTTTCATCTTTGGTTCAACCTTTTAATTCTTCATTACGGAGTGCCTATACAATTCATGGTGGTGTATCTCATCGTCTTCTCAACATCTGAAGACCGGAGAAGTGTTTCTCTTAAATCTTGGCCGTTCTCTCAAGATTCGTGTTTCTAGCTTCTTGCCATCCTCATTATTGTTCCGATTGTGAGGAATTCTTTTATGCCATCCGAAGCATTTCATGAATTCTTTCCATTGTGATCCTCCGAAGGCCATCATTTCAGAATATTTCTTCGTTCTCTGTTTGCAACTTCGTTCTTCAAATATTCTTCATTGATGCCTCTTCGTTCGTCTCAACATTTTTACGGTGGTTCTTTCAAGTTTACTCTTCCGTTGTTATCATTTTAATTCACTCGTTCTTTTCATAATCCTACCGGTGGTTCGTTGAAAATTTACCCAAGCTTGTGCTAGATCTCTCTTTAATTCTTCCCAACGAGAATAATTAGTATGCCAAATCCTTTGGTTGTCATCAATTTAAATTGGTGAAGGAGATGCATGACATAATTCTTATTCTTATTCCTTCAAGGTGATTTAATTCTTTTGTCTGGAGCTTGTTCATCATATCTTATTCTCGGTCTTAAGTTGTTCATCTTGTTTTCCGGAGCTTCAAGTTATTTCAATTATATCATTTCAAGCTCCATCTAATTCACCGCAGGCCTTGAATCTTATTCTTTTCATCTTTCACTTCTCTTGCTTTCATTACCGGAGTTTTCATGGTGATTCATCAAGATTTAATTCATCCTCGAAGTCTTCATCAAGATTCTTGTTGAAGATCAAGCATTCTTCATCATGCATTCCAATTGCAATTCTTTCTACCTTATCTTTTCAGATGGTGTTATGTCATTCTTGACAATTCCTTCATGTTTCATGATTCACGAGTTGTCAGGAATGAGATATTTAAAACCATCATTTTTCCTTGTTCAGGAGATCTTTTCAACTCTTCAATTTATTTGTTGGAGTGATTTGGGTTATATTTCACCTAAAAGCTTCCCTTGAGAATTGTTGCTATTATGGTGCTTATAAATGACCCAAGTTCTTCAATTAATCATTTCGGTGAAATAAGTTTATCATCTCCTTGTTGATCTCAATCCAATCAATTGTTTTTGTTAGTGGCTGGTTGTCACCTCTTAATTTTGAGATGTTTTCCATAAGCCCACATCAAGCTTATTCTTTTCGTTGTTGAATTCCAACAGCTCTGCTCAACCCATCTTGGTAAAGATGCTCTTTTCAATTCATTCGTGGGAGAAGTTGTCTTTTTCTTCTCCGTTCATTTCTTTCATGGATCTTTATTCTATTCTTTCATTCTGGGGGCATTGTGATGTTGCTCTCTCCAAACCATCATATCATTTTTTTCGAGATCATGTTCTTTCCCTTGCTTATCATTTAACCGGAGTGTTGTATTCTTCATTCAAGTTCTCTCACCTTTTCATGTTTTGCCTCTCTTTCAACTGGAGTGCTGTCTGAATCTTTCTTACCCCTTGTGCCATCCTTTTATTTGTTTCAGAGGCAATATGTTGTTCATTTCATCAAGTATCATCCCATCTTCTCAAGTTCTTGTTCAATTCCTTCCATTTTTAGACGGAGTGCTGTCCAAATTCTGTCATTCTTTTTCCTTGGCTATACCATTGCGGTTTCTTATTCTTTTGGTTCGTAAGCTCTTGTTTCATGTCTTTCAACCTGCAAGGTTCTCATAATGCTCCTTGTTACTCTTTTCTAACAGAGTGCACTTAACTTTGTTCATCCCCGTTGTATTCTTCTTCCATTTTGGTCAACCTCTCAGGTTCTTTGGTTTCACTCGTTTGTCAAAGAAGCAACTTTGTTTTACCTCTTCTTCTTCCGTTTTTACCCGGTGCTATCTCTAGGATCTCGGGTCGAGATCCTCTGTTAGTGTGGGAGAGTTGTGACGCCCGAAGACCGACGTCCCAGAAGATTCCAGAAGATTCCAGATGTTCCAGGTTCTTCCGTGTGTTTCTTTTGTGCTTGTGTTATTTATTTTGCATTGCATCATGTCATCATGCCATCATGTCATTTTTATTTTGCATCTCAACTTAAATAAATCGTGTGGGCCTTCGGTCCATTTAAATCGAGGGAAGAATGTCTTCTCTTTAAAACATATAAAAGCCTCTCAATATTATTAGGGAGCTATATAATAATATTCCATTTGTTTGGAATTAACCAACACACGTGCATAATTTTCCCCATGCTTTTCCTACTTCGAGTTTCTCCTTCAAAACCTTGTCAATATTCTTTTCCCAATTATCGAGGCTCCTCCAAAATCTAAACTTCTTAAGGCAAGCTAATTATTTTAGTTTTCTTTTCCCTATTTTGTTGGAACTATTTTTGTGGGGTTGGTTTTATTCCATAAAGCCTTTCAAAAATGTTCCCTCTTTTATTCCTTGTTCGTGGCCTTTTCCTTAATATTTTGACTATCTCTATTTCTTTTCTGCTAAAGATTAAATAGAGAGCCCAGCCGCAGTGGGCCTTGTCCTCCTCCTGGCCCATCAGCCAACCGGCTCAGGCCCATCTCCTGGCCCAACCGGTGCTCCTAACCCTAGCGCGACCCTCTCCTCTCTCCCGATCCTCCCTCCGTTCCTTCTAGCGCCGCCAGAGGCCTCGATCTCGATCCCCTCATCGCTCCTCCCTCTGTTTTCCCGAGCCGCCGCAACTCTCCTCGCACAGTCCCCTGGCTCCTCCCTTCGATCTCGCCCCAAGCCCCGCTCTCCCAGCCGCCGAACCCAGTCTCGCATCCCTCGCTCTTGCCCGACCCCGAGAGCCCCCATCGCTCCTCCTCCGCCTCGCCTTGAGCCTCGCCGTGGCCACTCCTCCAGCGTCGTCCCGTCGTCGCCACCAGGGGGCAGCCCGTGTCACCGGCCCTCTGGATCCGCGAGGCCGCCCCGAGGCCGCGACCCTCCTGCCTCCTTCGCCCCGCGGGCCACCGTCGTCGCCGTGCCCTCCGTCACCAGCACCAGGAGCCGCGTCCCTCAGCCCCTCGTCCTGCTGCCTCGCCCATCCGCCACGCCTCGCGCCGGCCTCCGTCGCCAGGATCGCGGGCCTCCTCTGCGCCGAGCCTGCGGCTCCCTCCATTCCAGCTCTCCGTCGCCTGGCTGCCTCCGCTCTCCAACATGGCCACCAGCGCCTCGCGCCGCGCGCGGGCCTCTTCTCCAGCCTCCGACGCACCTGCCTCGTCTCCAGACCAGCCAGGTCGCAGCTCCCGTCGAGGCCGAACCCTTCGCCTCCAGGCCGCCGGCCGGATCCCGTGGCCTCGTTGCTCTCCCGTGTTGTTTTTGTTTTTTTTGTTGTGTTGCTGTGCTGCTGATTTGACAGAGACCCTCGTGTACGACGACCGAACGGCTACGAGCTCCGTGAACGACTACGTGAACGAGTACAAGGCGACCCGACCAAGTACCCTTTCGGATATGTCAAGTTCGACTACGCGACAAGTACCCCTCCGATGCAAGTACAACTACGGACGGGAACAACTACATGATGAATCGCCAAGTACCACTACTTCCACTACCGTCGTAAACGAGAACCCCAAGTACCACGACACCGACCCGAACATCTACGGGAAAACGAGCTCCGTGAACGACTACCGTCGTCGTGTACCACTACCCTCGCCGAAGACCGCGAGTACAACTACTTCCCTCTACGGAACGACTTCTTCCTCTTCGGACACGTGAACGCCTTCTTCCTCTACGTCTCGAACCGCCCTGAAACGCACGCTTCAAAGGTATAACGAGACGACCCCGTGGATGACTCGTGGAATGCTTGTTGTGGTTGTATGAAATGTTTCCCCTTGTGTGCATCGTGCCCGTGTCGCCTTTTGTCATGTTCCTCGGTTGCCTCGTCGCCGACCCGTGGGAACCCGGAAGCCGGGATCACCCGCCTTTCATCTTGTTCGACTCGCTCACGCCATCTTTCTTTTGCACCGGACTCGCAACGAGTTACGGGAACCGAGATGTTGCCGTTGCATCATTTTCGGATCGTTGCCGTGGCACCCTTTTCTTCCACCACGGTGACATTACTTCATATCTTCTTCATGTCAACTTTTAATAAAAAATGCGTAAACTTGATCATGTCATCCGCATCATGTTAACAACATTATAGATGTGTGAATTGTTGTTTGCTTATAACTACTAAACATGCTCATGGGGATTTTCCGGAGTTTGTTGTTGTTATTTCCGGCCTCATTTAAAATGTCTTAATAATGTAGTTTTATTATGCTTCACCTCTTGCCATGTTAACAAACATTTAATCTTGTCTTGTAAATAAACGAGAGTCAACTAAATAATTGAAATGTGGTGTTTCGTCAATATGCAACTCGTTGCATATTGAGCTCCACTTAACTTGTAGTTTTGTTTGTGCCATTGCCATGCCATGCTTATTAAACCGGACATGCATCATACTTGGATGTGCATCGTATGCCATGTTTATGCTTGTGTGTTTACCGTGTTGTTTGTTTCTTTCCGGGATGCTTCTCCTGTTAGCTTCGGTTTCGTTCCGGAGTTGTGAGGATTCGCTCGCCTATGTTGCTCCGTCTACTTCATGGATCCGTTCTTCTCCCTTGTGGATTCCCAGGCAAGATGATCATACCCTTGGATACCTTTACTACCATTGCCATGCTTAGTTGTCTCGATGCTAGCGTTACATGTCGCGCTACCCATCTTTTATGTCAGCCTCTCCTTGTTGCCATGAAACCTCTAACCTTGAAACCTTCCTAGAAAAACCACTGTTTGGCTATGTTACCCGCTTGCTCAGCCCCTCTTATAGCGTTGTTAGTTGCAGGTGAAGATGAAGTTCGTTCCAGGAGGGAACTTGTTGTTGTATATCACAATATCTATAATTATTATTAACACACCTATATACTGGGCATGGGTGGAAGGCTTGGCCTTTTGCTCGGTGTTTTGTTCCACTCATGCCACCTTAGGCGCCGATAAACCGGCATTATGTTCCTTGATTTTGTGTTCCTTACACGATGGGTGGATGGGGACCCCTTGACAGTTCGACTTTGAATAAAACTCCTCCAGCAAGGCCCAACATTGGTTTTAATTTGCTCATAATAACAACTTAATTAATTAATTAAATTGCATAGGGAGTTAGCGCTACCCGAGGATTCTTAATTCTACATAGCAGGGGGGGCCAGTGCTGATGGTGTTGGTCCCAAACGAGGGTTATGCGGGGCCACCACGGGGAAACTCGAGGTTTGGCTCATGTAGGATCACCCATCCGGTTGTGGCCTGAGACGAGATACGCGCGGCTACTATCAGGGTGTCGGCACGCCGGGAGGTCTTGCTGGACTTGTTTTACCATTGTCGAAATGACTTGTGCTACCGGGATGCCGAGCCTGATCGGTTTTCCCTAAGATAAGGAGTGATGATATTATATTTATCACTTCAGCTAATCGTGAGAGCTTGTGATGAGCTAAGTTGGGACACCCCTGCAGGGTTATGATCTTTCGGAAGCCGTGCCCGCGGTTATGTGGCAGATTGGAATTTGTTAATGTCCGGTTGTAGAAAACTTGACAGAGGATCCGAAGTAAAACACACAACTGTGTGAGTAACCGTGACTGTCTCTTTTCACTTTGAGAAGAGAACACGGTGGGGTTATGTTTGATCGTATGTAGTCCAGGATCTTTAGCGATCACTACTTTTGCGACCGTTTGCGTAGATGCTCATCTTATTCTGGTACTCGTAAGTTAGCCACCATATTATGCTTAGCCGCTGCTGCAACCTCACCACTTTACCTCTTCCTACCCATAAGCTTTGCTAGTCTTGATACCCATGGTTATGGGATTGCTGAGTCCTCGTGGCTCACAGATACTACAACACCAGATGCAGGTTCAGCCGAGAATGATGAAGGAGCTGGTTCAAGTACTTCACTGGGAGTTTGATGAAGAGTGTGTCCGTTTGTTTGTGACGCTTCGACGATCAGTAGTGGTTTCTACTAGGATTCGATCCTGACCTGTGGCTTTATGTTTTGGTATCTTTCTTTTGGATCTTACCCTTAGATGGGCTGTGATGTTTTGAATGATGTCTTGCTTATGTAATGTATTGTGTGAAGTGGCGAGTGTAAGCCAACTATCTTCTTTTGCAATTTAATCCCTCTTTTACATGAGTCGTGCAAAGATACCAAACTTGAGATCATTCTAGGATGGGCTTATACCTTTCAGTCGTGCCTCGACACGTAGGAGGTATAGTCCCATCCTGGGCATTACACGGCAGCATGCTTAAGGTCACGCATGAGCCGTGGCTTCAGGCCTTGGAGAATCAAACCGTTTGCTCTTTCTGCTTGTCCATTCGACTGCGGGTGTGCTACGGAGGCATAGTCGACTCGTGTTCCTTGGGAGGACCAGAAAGCTCTAAATTCATCCGAGTCAAAGTTGGAGCCGTTGTCCGTGATGATGCTGTGGGGGACTCCATATCTGAATATCAATTCCCCGATGAAGCTGATGGCGGTGCTCGACTCGAGGTTCTTTATGGGCTTGGCCTCAATCCATTTGGTGAAATTGTCGACTGCCACGAGCAGGTGAGTGAATCCGCTTATGCCAGTTTTGAAGGGTCCGACCATGTCTAAACCCCAAACGGCAAAGGGCCAAACTAGTGGAATGGTCTTCAGAGCAGATGCTGGATTGTGGGACATGTTGGAGTAGAACTAGCAGCCTTCGCACTTATCCACTATATCTTTAGCCATCTTGTTGGCCCGGGGCCAATAAAACCCGCCTCGGTACGCCTTGGCCACTATAGCCCATGAGGAAGCCTGGTGGCCACAAGTCCCCGAGTGAATCTCATCCAAAATCAGTCGACCCTCCTCTGGGGTGATGCAGCGCTGAGCGACCCGGGTGACACTCTCTCTATAGAGCTGACCCTGAATGATGGTGAAAGCCTTGGATCAACGGACGATCTGGCGTGCTTCTTCTTCATCTTCTGGGAGTTCTTGCCTGAGCAGATATGCTATGTATGGCACAGTCCAGTCGGGCGTAATCACTAAAACCTCCATGATCAGGTCGACCACTGCAGGCACTTCGACTTCAGTCGGATCTGACGCACTGACTGGCTGTGGGGGTTCCTCCGTGAAGGGGCCTTCTTTGACCGAGGGGGTGTGCAGATTTTCCAGAAATACATTCTTGGGTATAGGCTTGCGAGTCGACCCAATTTTCGGGAGTTTATCGACAAGCTGATTCTTGGCTCTGGGCACGTGATGGAGCTCTAAACCTTCGAACTTATTTTCAATCTTCCGTACCGCACTGCAATAATTGGTCATTGCCGGGCTTCTGACGTCCCATTCCTTCATAACTTGGTTCACCACTAAGTTTGAGTTGCCGTAGACCATCAGGCGACGGACGCCGAGTGGGATGGCCATGCGCAATCCGTACAAAAGTACTTCGTACTCAGCTTCGTTGTTCGATGAGTCAAAGTGGATTTGAAGGACGTAACTGAGCTTGTCGACCCTTGGAGATATCAGTACCACACCTGTGCCGGATCCGTTCAACATCTTGGATCCATCAAAGAACATAGTCTAGTGATCCAACTGAACCTGAGTCGGCAGCTCTTGTTCGATCCACTCGGCCACAAAATCTGCTATTGCCTGAGACTTGATGGCTTTCTTTGCTTCAAACTTGATATCTAACGGAAGAAGTTCAATCGCCCATTTTGCCACTCGACCGGTTGCGTCTCGGTTGTTCTTCTGACAATGGGGCATCACTGACGACTGAGATTGTATGATCCGAGAAGTAGTGGGCAACCTTCTTTGCAGTCAAGTAAATCCCGTACACAAGCTTATGGTAATGCGGGTACCTTTGCTTGGAGGGAGTCAAAACTTTGGATATGTAATAGATTGGGCACTGAACTTCGTAGGCATTGCCTTCTTCTTCCTGCTCGACCGTGAGTGCAGTGCTGACAACTTGTCCGGTGGCCGCAATGTATAGTAAGAGAGGCTCTTTGCTGACTGAGGCAGCAAGCACCGGCTGGGTGCACAGCAGGGCTTTGAGCTCTTCAAACGCTGCTTCGGCTTCGGAATTCTACTCGAACTTTTATGTTTTTTTCATCAGTTGGTAGAGGGTAATGTCTTATCACCGAGACGAGAAATGAATCGACTCAATGCGGCCAAGCAACTAGTCAGCTTCTGGACGTCGTGTACACGCTCGGGGCATTTCATTCGGAGGATGGTGCCGACCTTTTCTGGGTTGGCGTCGATTCCTCGTTCGGAAACGAGAAAACCGAGTAACTTGCCGCCCGAAACTCCAAACGTACACTTCGATGGATTGAGCTTGATATCATAGCTTCTCAAATTTGGGAATGTCTCAGCGAGGTCAGTCAACAGGTCGGAACCTTTGCACGACTTGACCATAATGTCATCCATGTATGCTTCGACGTTCCGACTGATTTGCTTCTGCAGGAACTTTTGGATCATGCGCATGAAGGTAGCGCCGGCATTCTTGAGACCGAAAGGCATGGTGACATAACAAAAACACCCGAACAGGGTGATGAAAGCTGTCTTGATTTCATTGGGTCCGAACAGTCGGATCTGATGGTACCCGGAATACGCGTCCAGAAAGGACAAACGCTCGCATCCCGCAGTCGAGTCGACTATCTGATCGATGCGGGGGGAGAGGAAAATGATCCTTCGGGCATGCCCGATTGATATGCTTGAAATCGAATCACATGCGGAGAGACTTGTCCTTCTTGGGGACCATGGCGATATTGGCAAGCTATTCGGAGTGGTAGATCTCGCGGATGAACTCAGCTTCCAGAAGCCGAGCCACTTCCTCGCCAATAGCCTTTCTCTTCTCCGCAGCGGACCGACGAAGATGTGCCTTCACAGACTTCACCTTTGGGTCGACTCGCAAATGGTGCTCAGCCAGTCCCCTAGGTACACCGGGCATGTCGGATGGTTTCCATGCAAAGATGTCCCAGTTCTCACGGAGGAACTGAATGAGCGCTTCTTACTATTTGCTGTCGAGTGTAGTGGAAATGTGGGTCGGTGCTGCATTGGGGTCGGTGGGGTGGATGTGTACGGGCTTCATCTCCCCAGCCGACTGGAAAGCTGATTCGGAAGCCGGCTTCTTGGCCCGCAACAAGTCACTCGGATCCATGTTTTCTGGTACTCCTCCATCTCTACTACTGCCATCTGCTCGTCAGCGATCTTCGAGCCTTTCTGTAAGCATTCTTCCGCTTTCTGACGGTTCCCCGTGACGGTTATAACGCCATTGGGTCCCGGCATCTTCAGCTTGAGGTATACATAAAACGGTCGAGCCATGAACCTGGCGTAGGCGGGCCTACCCAGAATGGCATGATAAGCGCTATTGAAGTCCACCACTTCAAACATCAGCTTCTCTTTGCGAAAATTCTTCGAGTCGCCAAAGACTACGTCGAGTGTGATTTGGCCAAGTAAGTCGGCCTTCTTCCCGGGGATGACCCTGATGGGCCTCGAACCCCTCGTTGGTTACCCCAAGTGGAAGGTGTAAGATGCAGTATGTAGAAGTGTTTTCCCTTAGCAAAGATGCCAAGGATCGAATCCCCAGAGACTCCTAGGTTCAACAAGTAGGTGTCAACTGCTAACGGCGCAATTAGCAATCAACGTGGACCTGCACACAGATACAAATAACTTTGCTCCCAACAAGTACAGAGAGGTTGTCAATCCCTCCGGCCTTGTAGTTCACAAAGGGTTAAAAGCAAAATGATAGTAGTGATAGATAGTGTTTTGCAATAGTAAATAATAACGAAAAGTAAATAGCGGATGTGATCAATGATGGTAATATGGACCGGAGTCACATGATGTTCACTAGTGATGTCTCTCTCCCAAAAGACGATAAAACAGCTATGTTAGGTAAACAAATTACAGCTGGGCAATTGACAGGACCACGAACGCAAACCAATGCTGATTACATTGCAAGAAAGGTTGAGGTTCAAAGCATGGGCGGTACGCCAAAGTATGTAGACCGAAATCCATCAATATCTACTACTAATCATCCACCTTGAGATATCTATCCAGAACATCTCGCTGGTATTAAGTTGCGAGTCCCACCCATAGTGTAAACTCAATGCAACAGACAACTGCATTAAAAGAACTTTGCGTAAAGTAAACAATCCTTGCACCCGCGGGCACAAGCACCGTTGTTTTCCCCCTTGTGGCAACAGCACATCCCCTAGACTCATGTTTCTGTCACTCAAGCTAGTCATCAAGGGGCATGAACCCACAATCAAGCATAACGTTCCCTCTTGGAGTCACTACCTACTACTCGGCCAAAGCAATAAATAACAACGGAGAACATGCAAGAATTACTTATGAACATAAATATAAAAGAGGTAGATCAAATATATTACTCAAGATCAATCTGAACATAATCTCATAATCCATCGGATCCCAGCAAACTCAACATAGCAACAACATAAGGATTACATATGTGCCTCGATCATGTAGGGCAGCTCACGAGGACTAATTAGTGAAGCACAAGAACGGGAGGAGAACATCACATAGCTACTGGTCATGGACTCATGGTCCAAGGGAGACTACTCACGAGTCATCCGAGAGGCGTCCATGGTGGTGGAGAAGCTCCCGGTGGTGATCCTCCCCTTCGGCAGGGTGCCGGGAAGAGTTCTCCTGGTGCTCCCGATCTTGGAAGCGGCGGCGGCGGCGGAACAGAGATGGGATCGCGAAAAGAGTTCCTGTTCTGAGGGTTTCGAAGGACGCTTTAAATATATGCCAAAGGGGAGCATCGGAGAAGCTTCGGGGGGCCCAGGCGCCCCCCGGCGCGGCCCAGGGGGGGCGCGCCGCCAAGGCGCCTGGAGCCCTGGTGCCCCCCCGGCTGCCCTTCAGACGCACGGTAGTTTCCGGAACGCTGATTTTTTATATAATTTTTCTGGATTTTTCCTGGCAGTTCTCGTAACGTGAAAACCTGAAATACAAAAACAGCCGAAAACAGAAACTGGCACTGGGGTGCACTGGATTAGTAAGTTAGTCCAAATATGATCAAAAGTGTATGGAAGTGTATGAATATCATAGCAATATCACCCAAAAGTGGCATGGAGCAAGCAGAAATTATAGATACGTTTTGGACGTATCAACATCCCCAAAGCTTAATTCCTGCTCGTCCTCGAGTAGGTAAATGATAACAAGAATAATTTCTGTGGTGACATGCTATTAACCATATAGGACTTTTCATAGTCATATGACAAAAGCTTACTGAGACAATGATTCTATAGTAATTAAGTTGCCTCATGAGAAAATCACAAATGACTGAAAGTTTTTCAATATGAAACTGAAACATCAAAAAGATTTGCAATGAACATGATGTGCAAATATGATAAAGTGATATCTAGCTTGCCCCCTTTAGTGATGCAAAACATAAATGCAGGGGCACCTTCAAGGTTTAAGTGATGACTAGATACAATGATTTCAAAATAAACGATATCACAATCATGCAAAAGACAATGCTACTTTGGGACAATGCACATTACACTCAGAATGACAATCATGCTCTCAGTAGTTGGTGCTTTTAAAAGGAGATGGAGACTCAACATAAAAGTAAAAGGATGGTTATGTGCTAGAGCTTTTTATTTTGAAAACATGGAAGCAATTTTGTCAACGGTAGTAGTACTTCATATGTGTCATGCATAAGACATCCTATAAGTTGCAAGCCTCATGCATCGAATACCAATAGTGCTCGCACCTTGTCCTAATTAGCTCGGATTTCCATGGGTTATCATTGCATTACATATGTTTCAACCAAGCGTCACAATGGGGTACCTCTATGCCACCTGTACAAAGGTCCAAGGAGATAAATCACATTTGATTTCTCGTTTTTGATAGATCTCAACTTGAGGACATCCATACCGGGACAACATAGAAAATAGATGATGGACTCCTCTTTAATGCATAAGCATATTCTCATAAGAGATTGAGGATTAAGTCCAAGCTAAAACTTCCACCATGATACATGGCTTTGGTTGGCGGCCCAATGTTCTTCTCTAACAATATGCATATCATTCAACCCACGGAAAATCACCCTTATTTCAGACAAGACGAACATGCATAGCAACTCACATGATATTCAACAGAAGTGTGACAGTTGATGGCGTCCCCAGAAACATGGTTATCGCTCAGCAAGCAACTTATAAGAAATAAGATACATAGGCAACATATTCTTTACCATAATAGTTTTTAAGCTACTTTCCCATGAGCTATGTATTGCAAGGTTAGTTTGCTTAGTACAGGTGGAGGTTAGCAAAAGACTGGAAGCGACCAACTAAGAGAGCAATGACGGTCATAATCATGCAGAGCGACAAAGCAATATTGAATCAGACATGGTAGTTATATCGCTACTCAGAAATAAAAGATCATCAAGGCTTGACAGACTTCCTTTATAGTCTTAAATATGCGTGAGCATACGCCAAGTCAATCAAAGTAAATTCTCGAAGGAAGATATTACTAAACCATACCACATCATAGGTAAACAAATCATGTTGTGTCGGGGGAAACTGTCCGCCACGAACACCTATGGGACCGGAGCCCCTTGTCTGTGCGGTACGAGGGCGGAGGGAGCACAAAGAGCAGATCGAGGCAGACGCGCGGGCAGTTTTACCCAGGTTCGGGCCGCACGGATGCGTAAAACCCTACTCCTGCTTGGTTGTGTATTGAGTTGAGCGCTCGGGAGCTTGAAGAAGCAGCTACACCGTGCGTGAGAGTAATCTAGGTTTTGAACCCCCTCCACGTTGTGCATGGGCCTCCTTTTATAGTGCAAGGGGTCACCGACAGGTGTCAACGTAGGAGAAAGGGGTAAGAATGTAAAAGAGGTGGTAGTTGTAACAGTGCGGGAATAGTGGAGCTACAGTACAGAACAGTGGTCTATACCTACTTTAACAGTGGGGGACAAGGGCATTCAATGCCCGTCGCCGTCGACCCCAAAAGCTCCCGCCTTAGCGTCTCCGTCCGCCACGGCGACGGATTCATCACCGCGGTGCGCCACCGTGTACCCCAGGCTGCACAGCCATCCGCCACGCGTCCCTGGTTAGACCCCAGGGCGACGCGTGGGCCGATGAGCTGGAGCGCGGGCACACAGCGTGGCCTCCCCGGCAAGCGCCTTGCCGGGGCCTTGATCTTGCCGGGCCCGGGAACTTGCCGCTCCCCGGGCCCCTTGCCGGGGCGCGCATAGCGCCGAGGCAGTATCTTCTAATCTTCCTGGCAGGCTCCTCTTGCCAGGGTCTTGTGTTAGTGGAACAGCCTTGAGCCTGGTACGGCCTTCCCGACAAGCTCCTCTTGCCGGGGTCTCGATCCTCTGTCTTGTATACTTTGTTTTTGAATGGTTTAATAGGAGGCAGGAAGGTCTCCGGCGAGCACGCAGTAAACCTTGCCGCGGGAAGCTGCAACTGCCCGTGCACAAGTTGGGGTACTGGGGTCCCCCTACCTTAGTACACCGACAGGAGCCCCCGGGCCTGGGCCACACACGGTGCCGAGCGCTGTTGGGCCAGGCCCAAAACAGTGCACGGGCACCCGCGGCCCGCGGCGCGCCGAATCCACTTCCATATCAGCCGCACCCCACGGTAACGGCACGCGTCGATTGCGGCGCCGTGGGATGGGACGTGCCCACGATCTCTTAATGGAAAGGGGGAAACGCCCCCCACTCCCCCATAAAAGCAGAGGCAGCGGGCGCGGTTCCCCTCCCTGTGCTCTCATTACGTCGTCTTCTTCCTGCAAAAAGATTCCTTCTTGCGCTCCGCCTCCCCAGCTCCGCCGCCGCCTAGCTCTTCGTCCCCTTCCTTCCGCCGCGTCCGCCATGGCCCCAAAGGCCGACAAGGGGAAAGCGGAGAAGTCCAAGAAGGAGAAATCCGAGCAAGCAGCCAAGCTCATTGCTTACCGGAAGCGGAACGTCGTCTTCTCGCCGAGGCTCGGCGTGCAAGAACTCTGGAACAAGTACTACTTGTTCTGGTCCAAGGGCACCGACGCGCATCCCCGCACCCGAGCATACCCGGCCGCCGCCAAGGACAACTATCCCGGCGGGTATTATTTCTTTGCTGCCTTTTTCCACTGTGGCCTCTGCCCTCCTTTTTCGAACTTCTTCTGTGATATCATGAACACGTATGGCTTCCATCTGCTTGATTTCACCCCCAACGCCATCCTCACCATGGCCGTTTTCGCACATATGTGCGAAAACTTCATAGGAGTCCACCCCAACGTAGCCCTCTTTAGACACTTTTTCACCCCTAGAGCCGAGGCCGATGCCCCTCTCTCCGGGTGTATTTCTTGGGTCTTCCGTCTCGGGAAGAAGGGGTCGTACTTGCCGGGGGAGCTCCGCGGCAAGTGGGAGGAATGGCGAGCTGAGTGGTGCTGGATTGTAGAGGACCAGCCGCAAGCCTTTACTGCGCCGCGCACAACGCCTATCGCGCGCGGCAGAGATTGGAGCGAACTAGATTCCGACGACGTCAAGCTTGACATCGCTCTTGTCCGGATCCTCCGTCTTCGGCTGGCCCGGCTGTCAGTTGCCGAGGTGGGCGCAGATTTCCTCCGCCGGCGCATCGCCCCTCTCCAAGACCGGAAGAGGCCGGCCTGGTTGTACGGCGGCCCGGCAGACATCATGAGGCTGCGCCCAGGGCTTAATTTTAACTTCACCACTCTGGAGCTGCGCGGGATGGTACGAGAGCTCTTCAAGTACGACCCGGCGCACCCCGAGTGGTTCAGGACTCCCCGGGAAGTGGTGCCGCTCTGCAACAACGCCGCGAGGGACCGAATCCTTGCCATGATGCCGATGTGCGACTCGCATGGCCTGGACCGCTCGTGGATCCCCCCGAAGCCAATCGACGTCCTCAACTTCTACGACAACCTCGTCGAGGTGGCGAGCAACAAGGAGGACCTCAAGCTGCATACGCGGGACACCACCGAGCAGGAAATCGCTTACATAGCTTCTCGGGCTGAGGAGGCCGCCGCAGCCGCGGCGGCAGGAGTCTTCGGGTTTTCGCCGGAGGAGGCGGAGGCCGAGGAGGCGTCCACCCAGGCGGAAGAGGCGGAGATCCGGCGGTTGCTGAACCTCCCACCCGACGCGCTCACCGGGGTCCCCTCGTTGAGGCACTCCGGGATCCATGGGATCGCGACGGAGGCCGCGGCGAGGGAGGGCACCGCCGGAGGAAGCAGAGGCGCCGCGAGGGGCGGAGGCGCCAAGGGGAAGAGGGCCGCAGCGCTGGATGCTGGGCCCAGCGAGCCGGCCGAGGCAGAGGAGGAGGAGGAGGAGGAGGCCGAAGACTCCGGCGGATCTACGGAGTTATACGCCGACGACCTCTCCTCGTCGGAGAGCTCCCCGCCCCCGGCAAGCCCGAAGGAGTCCCCGGCAAAGCGTCTCCGCAAGGCGGCGACGGGGGAAAGGGCGCAGGCGCCCCGGCAACAGCCACCTCGGCGGGCGGCTCCGCGGGGGAGCCAAGCCGCGCCAAGGCCGTCCGGCGCACCGGCCGCAGCAGAGGCGGGCCGTGCGCGGACCACGACGGAGGCGCCCCGCAGGCCGGCCGCGAGCCGGCAAGGGTCTTCTCGGAGCGGAGCAACGGCTCCGCCCGCCCCCCGGGCGCCGGCAGCCACAGGGGCTGGGTCTTCGCAGCCCCCAGCCCCGGCGAGTACCAAGCGCGCGAGGGAGTCTTCGCCTCCCGCTCCTCGCGTCGACGCGCCCACGGTGGAGTACGACTTCTCCGCCCTGAGCGAGGACGACGAGGAGGACCAGGAGTAAGGATCCGAGATTCTTCATCTTCTTAATTCTTGTCTTGAGCTTCTGTTGATGCTAACTCTGTCTTCTGTTCTGGTTTCAGGACCCTGGCCCATCGCGCCGCGAAGAAGGCCAAGGCGCCCGAGGCCGAGGTCGCGGAGGACTCGGCGGCGGCGGCAGCGGAGGGCGCGCCGGAGCCGAGCCTGCCGGACTCTGGCACTGCTCCGATGAGCAGCCCCCAGCGCAGCCCGCAGCGCAGCCCCCAGCGTAAGTCTGGGGTTCTTTCTTTTCGCTTGTCGGGGTACGTCTGAGGCTTTTGACTTTATCTTCATGTTTTGACATTTCGTGCCTTGTTCCGTGCAGAGGAGGAGCCGCAGCGGGAAGAGCGCCCGGAGACCACCGCCGAGGAGCCGCAGGCACCGCCATCCCCGCCAAGGCAGGACTCTCCGGCAAGGGAGAGTGCTCCGTCAAGGGCGGGTACTCCGCCAAGGCAGAGTACCCCGCCAAGGACGAGCAGCCCGGCAAGGGCGGCTACCCCGCCAAGGCCAAGTTCCCCGGCGAGGGCGACTACTCCGACGAGGCCGAGCTCCCCGGCGAGGGCGACTACTCCGACGAGGCCGAGCTCTCCGGCAAGGGAGCCCGTCGCTGAGGACGCCCGCCAAGGTAACCTTTGTAACTTGTCTTCTTGGCTTGTCTCTTTTTTGGATATTTGCTTGGGTCTTGAATTTCTTTGTCTTCTTCTTCTTTCTAGATCTTCCTCCTCCTGTACCTATGGAGACGGAGGTAATCATCCTCGAGGAGGAGGACGCGCAGGGCGGTGGCGGCGACGCTCCAGTCGTCGAGGAGGTGGGCGAGGCCGCCGAGCCGGCCGCGCGAGAGACTGCTCCGGCTGCGGACGCAGCGGCCGGGGAGGGAGACGGTGGCCGCACCGCCGACCCGGAGGTGGCGGGAGCATCGGATGCTGCGCCGGCCACCGGTCCCTCCACCGGCGAGGAGCAAAGGTTTTATCTCGAGGCCCCCAATGGTGTCTTCATCCAGATGCCGTGGGGGTCTTCGTCGCGAGCTCCTGCGGAGGGCGAGGCGTTCGACGGAGAGGTCCTCGCCTCCGCAGGCCTGAAGATAGTCCAGGCGCCCGGTGGAGGTGAGGGGCCCGAGGAGGAGCGATTGCTTCATCAGCTCCTGGCCCTTTACCGGGCCAGGCAAGCAAAGCTCGCTTCCCGGGAGGCTCTTGCCGCCAAGGCCGCGGCGGAGATGGAGAAGCGTGCGGCGGAGTTCAGCGCCGCCAACCAGGCTGCTCTCCGCCAGGTGGCGGAGGAGCGAGAGCGTCTCGCCGGCGAGTACCAAGAGTGGGTACTTGAGAAGGCCGAAGCCGATGAACAGCAGCGCCTCGCCGGGGTGGAGATGTCCCGGCGAGAGGGAGAGCTCGCGCAGCGGAAGGTGGATCTGGATTCTCATGAAGAAGACCTTGCCGCTCGCGAGGCTGCCCTTGGCGGGGAGCTGAAAGAGGCGAAGGCCGCCGCGGCTGCCGCGGAGGACGCCAAGAAAGAGCTCGCCGCCAAGGTTGAACAACTGGAGAAGGCGATGAAGGTGAGCGCCGAGAAGGTTGCCGCGCTCATCCTGGAGCGCGAGAAGGATGCTTACACCAACTCAGAGCTCCAGGTGAGTTTGTCCCAGAAGGGTGACGAGCTGAAGGCCGCCAAGGATTCCATTGAAGACTTGGAGCTGAAGGTCACCACCCAATTGATGGTGTAACTGATGGCTGAGTCAGCTTGAGCAAAAAGGTCCCTGGTTCCACAGGTAACTTCATCGCGGCGCACTTTGAAAGGCCATCTGCAATCTCATTCTGGGCTCTTGGGATGTGCTCCATCTGCAAACCTTCAAAGTGCTCTTCAAGCTTTCTCACTTCATCGACATATGCTTCCATCAAAGGACTCTGATAGCTCTTGTTAACTTGCCGGACCACCAACTGAGAATCGCCCCGTACAATCAGCTTCCTGATCCCAAGTTCGGCCGCAATCCTGAGGCCGGCAAGCAAGCCTTCATATTCTGCAGTGTTGTTTGTCGCTTGCTCCCTGGGAAAGTGCATCTGGATAACATATTTGAGGTGCTCTCCGGTGGGCGCGATGAGCACCACGCCGGCACCGGCGCCTTGCAGCGAGAAGGCACCGTCGAAATACATTACCCATTCACTTGTCGCTTCTTGCACGGGTACGCTTGTTTCTTGAACTTCATCCTCTGGTGTTGGGGTCCACTCAGCAATGAACTCTGCCAAAGCTCGGCTCTGAATAGTTGAAGTACTTTCAAACTTGAGTCCAAAGCTCGACAGCTCCAGTGCCCACTCGACGATCCTGCCTGTTGCTTCCGGATTGTGCAATATCCTCTTCAACGGAAAGCGAGTGACCACCGTTATCTCATGGGCTTGGAAGTAGTGGCGCAGCTTTCTCGAGGCCATGAGGAGGCCGAAAAGCAATTTTTGCACGCCAGAGTACCTTGATCTAGCTCCCTGGAGAAGGGAACTTACAAAATACACTGGGCGCTGCACCATCTTCTTCCGCACCTCTCCTTGTCCCTGCGCAGAGTCTTCCTTGTCGGGGCCAGAGCTTGTCGGGACAGCCCCCTGCTTGTCGCTAGATTCGCTTGCTGGTGATGCTGACTCCTCGTCGGACTCCCTCTCCGCTACCAACGCAGCACTAACCACTTGGTTGGTTGCCGCTAAGTATAGCAACAACTTTTCCTGTGGTTTAGGTGCGACAAGTATAGGAGTGGAGGACAGGTACCGTTTCAAATCCTGCAACGCCGCCTCCGCTTCCGGAGTCCACTTCATGGGACCTGCCTTCTTCAAGATTTTGAAGAAAGGTAGGGCGCGTTCTGCGGATTTCGAAATGAACCTACTGAGGGCAGCAACGCAACCTGCAAGTCTTCTGACATCCTTGACGCGCTTCGGGGCTTCTATCTGCTCGATGGCTTTGATCTTGTCGGGGTTGGCCTCAATCCCCCTCTGTGATACAAAGAACCCAAGGAGCTTGCCGGAGGGAACTCCAAAGACGCACTTCTCGGGGTTCAGCTTGAGCTGTATCCTGCGCAGGTTCTGAAATGTTTCTTCCAAGTCTTGAATCAGTGTTTCCTTGCTCTTGCTCTTAACCACGATGTCATCCATGTAGGCTTCTACATTCCTGTGGATCTGTGGCTCAAAAGCAGTGTACACTACCCTTGCAAAAGTTGAGCCTGCATTCTTCAATCCAAATGGCATGCGGATAAAGCAATAGGTGCCACATGGAGTGATAAATGAAGTCTTCTCTTCATCTTCCTTGGCCATGAAAATCTGGTGATAGCCTGAGTATGCATCAAGAAAACAGAGTAGCTCACATCCGGCGGTGGAGTCAACGATCTGGTCAATGCGCGGCAAAGGAAAAGGATCCTTGGGACATGCTTTATTGACATCGGTGAAGTCTATACACAGTCTCCACTTCCCGTTGGCCTTGCGCACGACGACTGGGTTTGCCAACCACGTCGGATGGATCACACCTCTAACTAGGCCTGCTGCCTCTAGTTTCTTGATCTCCTCGTTGATGAACTCTTGGCGCTCCACGGCTTGCTTCCTCACTTTTTGCTTGATGGGCCGCGCATGAGGGCAGACAGCAAGCTTGTGCTCAATCACCTTCCTGGGAACACCGGGGATGTCAGATGGTTGCCAAGCAAACACATCGACATTCGCCCGCAGGAAGGCGACGAGCGCGCTTTCCTATTTGCTGTCAAGGGTGGCACTGATGGTGAAGGTACCACCAGTGCCATCCTCCTTTGCGGACACCTTCTTGGTTGCCGGAGGAGCAGCCATTCCTTTCTTGCTCTTGCCGGTGGAGCTCGATGGAACGTCCTCGACGGCGGCGCAGCACTCCGAAGAGGTGCGGTTGCCGGAGTGGGTCCCAGAGCACTTGCCGGACTTGGTCTTCATCTTCTTCCCCCCGGGAGCTTCAGCGGCAAGAGTATCCTTCTCGGCCGCAGCTGCCGCATCCCGGTAAATCTTGTCGGCGCAAATAAGCGCATCTTTCTTGTCGCTATGGACAATGATGACGCTTATCGGCCCCGGCATCTTCAGCACGTTGTAGGCGTAGTGGGAAGCTGCCATGAACTTGGCGAGGGCGGGACGGCCGAGTATTCCATTGTAGGGCAATGGAATATCGGCAACGTCAAAAGTGATGCGCTCAGTCCTGAAGTTGAGCTCCCCGCCAAAGGTCACCGGCAGAGTAATCTTTCCCTTGGGCTTGCTCCTTCCCGGGTTGATTCCTTGGAATGAACCGGTCTCTTCGAGCTCGCCGTCTTGAATCTGGAGTTTCTTGATCACAGCAGAGGAGATCAAGTTCAGCCCGGCCCCGCCGTCAACCAACATTTTGGTGACCTTGAGGTTGCGGATGGTGGGGGAAACCAGCATCGGCAAGCACCCGACCGCCGTGGTGCGGTCAGGGTGATCCTCAAGGTCAAAAATGATGGGTGTGCTGGACCATTTGAGGAGCCTGCGCGACTCCACGGGCGGCTCCGCTGCATTCACCTCACGCACCCACTGTTTCAGCTGGCGGTGGGAGGTGTGCAGGGAGGCGCCACCGTCGACGCACAGGACCTCCGTGGCCTTCTGGAACTCCTGCTCGCTGTTCTCGTCGTCCTCCATGTCTTCATCGTCATCTTCGTCGTTGTCGCGGCCCCGGGGAGGTCGATCTCCTTGCCGCTGCTTGGCCTTGCCGCGGCGTCCTCCCCGGCCATTGAATGGCCGCTTCTTGCTGGGCTCTTCCCCGCCACCTTGGGCCTTCTCCTTGTCGCGCCTCTCGTACTCAGCTTTTTGCTGCTCGACGAGGTACTCGACGCGCTTGCAGTTGGAGAGATCGTGACCCTTGGTGCGGTGAATCTTACAGTATTGCTTGTCGGAGCTACCCGGCTTGTCGGCCGCCGCCGCAGGGGCGGGCTCCTTGCCGGAGCCGCCAGCCTGCGCTTGCTTGGCGGGGGCCTCCTTGCCGGACTTCTCGACGGCAAGCACTTCCTTCTTGCCCTTCTTCCTGTTGTTCCGCCGCCGGCTCTTCTTTGCCGGGGCGGCGTCGTCGCTGTCACTTCCCCCTGCGCCAGCATCCTCCCCGGGGAGTTTCCTCCCCTCTTCTGCACGGGCGCACTTGTCGGCAAGAGCGTAGAGCTCGCTGACGTCCCTGATCTTGGTCATCGCCATCTCCTCACGCATGCGGCGGTTACGCACGTTCTGATGGAACGCGCTGATAACCGCGGCAGGGTGAACGTCTGGGATGTTGTGTTGCACCCGGCTGAAGCGTTGGATATACTTGCGCAGGGGTTCGCCTTCCTTCTGGGCCAAAATGTGGAGATCGCTCTCCTGGCCATGGGGTTTGTGGCCGCCGGTGAAGGCGCCAACAAACTGATGGCAGAGGTCGGCCCAAGAAGAGATAGAGCCTTCCGGCAAGTGCATGAGCCATGAACGGACGTTCGGCTTCAGCACGAGCGGGAAGTAGTTGGCTAGGATCTTCTCGTCGCGCCCCCCGGCAGCTTGCACTGCGATAGTGTAGACGCTGAGAAACTCCGAGGGGTGCGTCTTGCCGTCGTACTTCTCCGGTACGTCGGGCTTAAAGTTCTTCATGCTGGGCCACTGGACGCGCCGCAGCTCGCGGGTGAACGCAGGGCAGCCTGCCGCGTACGGCAAGTCGCCTAGTTCACCGGGCGAGGGTGCGTCGACAGTGTTCCCAGCTCTCTTGTCGGATTGTCGCCGAGCTTCTCGGCGGCGCTCGATCGTGGTCCGAGCGTCTTCATCTCGCCGGTCGTCGAGGACCTGGCGCTGGTCCCGACGGGCCCGCGGGTCCGACGAGGCTGTGGAGCCGTCGTCGGGGTTGTTCCGGCGGGGCGGCGTCTTCTGCTTCTGCGGCGGGGAGTGCACGCTTGTCGCACCCCCGGCAGTCTTGTCGCCGATAGCCTTCGTCTTCTCAGCCTGCCGCGGCCGTGAGGCCGACGGCTGCTGCGGAGAGTCGTTGTTGGCGAAGTCTATCAGGCTCCGGATGGTGGCCCTCCATTCTTCGGCCTTGTCAGCCGCCGGAGGAAAATCAAGAAGCAGCTGCGCCCTTGCGAGCGCTTCTGCCGGAGTAGTGGGGAACGCGGGCGAGCGGTGCGAGGAGCGGGATACGCTCGGACTTCTAACGACGTTAGAAGGAGCGGGGTCCCGCGCCGGCGCCTTCGCTTTGCTTGTGCCCGGACGAGGGTCCGGGGCGTCTCGCGAACCACCAGTTTGGCCTTGCCCCAGCAAGCGGATACCACCTCCCGTGGTATGGCGCTGCGGGGTCGTCGTGTGCTGTGATGGACGCGGCGCGTCCACGGAGACCGAGGTCCGGTCATCCGTCTTGTTCTTGGATCTGGTGGCACCGTGAGTGTCCTCGCCGGCCACCACCCTTCCGACGGCGTCTCCCCCGCCCACCGTTGGCTCTGGTGGCGGCGGGTGCGACGCAGACGGGCCTCCGACCTCCGAAGGCTTCTTCTTCGGGGCCATGGAGTTGTCGCTGAAGAAGTTGTTGATGAAGCTGGAGAGGTTGATGAAGAACGCGCCCGCGCGAACGCCGGATCAGGTTCGCACAACCTCGACGCCCCCTACCTGGCGCGCCAAAGATGTCGGGGGAAACTGTCCGCCACGAACACCTATGGGACCGGAGCCCCTTGTCTGTGCGGTACGAGGGCGGAGGGAGCACAAAGAGCAGATCGAGGCAGACGCGCGGGCAGTTTTACCCAGGTTCGGGCCGCACGGATGCGTAAAACCCTACTCCTGCTTGGTTGTGTATTGAGTTGAGCGCTCGGGAGCTTGAAGAAGCAGCTACACCGTGCGTGAGAGTAATCTAGGTTTTGAACCCCCTCCACGTTGTGCATGGGCCTCCTTTCATAGTGCAAGGGGTCACCGACAGGTGTCAACGTAGGAGAAAGGGGTAAGAATGTAAAAGAGGTGGTAGTTGTAACAGTGCGGGAATAGTGGAGCTACAGTACAGAACAGTGGTCTATACCTACTTTAACAGTGGGGGACAAGGGCATTCAATGCCCGTCGCCGTCGACCCCAAAAGCTCCCGCCTTAGCGTCTCCGTCCGCCACGGCGACGGATTCATCACCGCGGTGCGCCACCGTGTACCCCAGGCTGCACAGCCATCCGCCACGCGTCCCTGGTTAGACCCCAGGGCGACGCGTGGGCCGATGAGCTGGAGCGCGGGCACACAGCGTGGCCTCCCCGGCAAGCGCCTTGCCGGGGCCTTGATCTTGCCGGGCCCGGGAACTTGCCGCTCCCCGGGCCCCTTGCCGGGGCGCGCATAGCGCCGAGGCAGTATCTTCTAATCTTCCTGGCAGGCTCCTCTTGCCAGGGTCTTGTGTTAGTGGAACAGCCTTGAGCCTGGTACGGCCTTCCCGACAAGCTCCTCTTGCCGGGGTCTCGATCCTCTGTCTTGTATACTTTGTTTTTGAATGGTTTAATAGGAGGCAGGAAGGTCTCCGGCGAGCACGCAGTAAACCTTGCCGCGGGAAGCTGCAACTGCCCGTGCACAAGTTGGGGTACTGGGGTCCCCCTACCTTAGTACACCGACATGTTGGTACTCCAATAACACATTGGGAATCCCCCAGCTATTTGAGACTAACCATAAGAAAACTTGAACTACTAAGCACCATTATGCACATAGCATCTTTATCATAGACATATTAACCAATGCAACGGAAGCAAACTCTCTTAATAAGGTGAGCATGGTAATTAAAGAGAGTTCAAGCAACCAACTAAACAAAAGCTCTTTGAAAAGATAAGCATGAATACTAAGAGCAGAGCATGATAGTAGCTATTAGAAGACAAAGAACACACACAGCAAAGATAGACATGAAAATTCTAGGTTATGTTCTAGGTAGAAGTGGAGCGTGTTTCTCTCCCACATAAAGGAATGCTGAGTTCCGACTCGTTATGAAAAACTAAAAAGAAAACTAAAAGCAAGACGCTCCAAGCATAGCACATAACACATGAAGTGATAAAAATATAGCGGAACGAAAGACGAACTGATAATGTTGATGGAGAAGGGGATGCACGGGGGCATCCCCAAGCTTAGACGCTTGAGTCTCCTTGAATATTTCTTGGTGGTGCACGGGGGCATCCCCAAGCTTGAGCGCTTGACACTCCTGAATCTTTTTATCATCTTCCCTCGCACACTTGAAAACTCCCTTCATACATAACTCATCATAATCTGATTAGCGAGGTTAGTACCCTTAATAAAATAATTATACCTTGCTGGAAATAAAGATATCCTTGAAGTTCTACTGTTTCTCAAGATTGTCAAAAGGTTTTTGCAAAGAAAAAGCAAGCTCTTGGTTTGCAAACTGAAGGAAAGGCAAAACAGGACAGAATCTGTGAAAAACAGAACAGCAGGTAGTAATTGATTTGTTCGGGATACTTCTGCAACTCAAATAAAAAAACTCAGAACAGACGCACGAAAGACAATTATATAGAGAACGCTGTATTAAAAATTCAGACCAAAAAGATGATCTGGTGATTTTATACGAATTTTTCTATCCAAGGACAGAATCTGTTTCCTGGACAGCACCTCACAACTTTTGAACTTTCTAGCAATCAGAGGCTATACTTGGCACAAATATGAAAAGCAAAGATACAATGATGATGCTACTGTAGTAAACAACATCAAGACACAACAAAAGCAAAATATAAAAATTTATTCATGTGGGCTGCCTCCCAAAAGCGCTTTCTTTTATGCCTTTAAGCTAGGCATAATGCATATATCAAGTTGTATCAATTGAACCATCGTCAAGATCATCAAAAAGCTCTTCAATAATACAACTAGTCTTAAGAGGACTCTCAAATAAAGGCCTCATAGAGATACTTCTAGGTAGAAGACCAAAAGGATAAAAGTCAAGGGAAGATTCATTTATAAATTTATCAAAGACAGGTGTTTCTTCCAAGGTCTTTACAGTTTCAACCCCTTTGGCAATAGATGGATTACTTTTAGAACGGGGAGCCTTTGGAACGTGAACGAACTTAGGCTCCCTCTTTGCCGGAGTTTCTACCTTTTTGGTTTTGATCAAGGAGAAGGTAGTTCCTAGGGTATCAAATATTTCCTCAATCTTATCTATCCTAGAAGAGTCCAAGTCATGGAATTTGACGGTCTCCAAAATTTTAAAAAATTTATGCATGGAGCTATCAAGTCTATTCAAATTCCCTTGGATCTTACGATCCAACTCATTTATCTTATTAATGCTTGGCATCTCTAGCTCTATCTTTTCAAGTTTTTTCATAATGTGAGCTAGGGTGATGTCCTCTCGAATGCTAACAACAGGGAGATTCCCAACAAGATTTTCAATAATACTAAGAGACTCCCAAACTGGGGCCTCTAGGAAATTCCCATTGATAGCAGTATCTAGAATAAACCTATTCCAAGAAGTAATTCCAACATAAAAATTCCTAAGCAAGATAGTAGTAGGTTGCTTCTTGGTGGCTCTTTTTTGTGAATCATTAATTCTATACCAAGCATCTTTCAAACTTTCCCCACCTCTTTGTTTAAAGGTGAGAACTTCTGCCTCGTCGAAGACAAAAGGACCCGACATAATGACAACTAAAGAACGAGATAACTATTTTTGTGATTTTCGATAAAAAGGTACTAAAGCAAAAACTTAAAGGTAAACTAACAAGACTAAAAAGCAAAGGTAAAAGATAGCATGCAACTCCCCTATCCTGAAGAGTGGAGTCCCCGGCAACGGCGCCAGAAAATACTCCTTGATGGGCCTCGAACCCCTCGTTGGTTACCCCAAGTGGAAGGTGTAAGATGTAGTATGTAGAAGTGTTTTCCCTTAGCAAAGATGCCAAGGATCGAATCCCCAGAGACTCCTAGGTTCAACAAGTAGGTGTCAACTGCTAACGTCGCAATTAGCAATCAACGTGGACCTGCACACAGATACAAATAACTTTGCTCCCAACGAGTACAGAGAGGTTGTCAATCCCTCCGGCCTTGTAGTTCACAAAGGGTTAAAAGCAAAATGATAGTAGTGATAGATAGTGTTTTGCAGTAGTAAATAATAACGAAAAGTAAATAGCGGATGTGATCAATGATGGTAATATGGACCGGAGTCACATGATGTTCACTAGTGATGTCTCTCTCCCAAAAGACGATAAAACAGCTATGTGAGGTAAACAAATTACAGCTGGGCAATTGACAGGACCACGAACGCAAACCAATGCTGATTACATTGCAAGAAAGGTTGAGGTTCAAAGCATGGGCGGTACGCCAAAGTAAGTAGACCGAAATCCATCAATATCTACTACTAATCATCCACCTTGAGATATCTATCGAGAACATCTCGCTGGTATTAAGTTGCGAGTCCCACCCATAGTGTAAACTCAATGCAACAGACAACTGCATTAAAAGAACTTTGCGTAAAGTAAACAATCCTTGCACCCGCGGGCACAAGCACCGTTGTTTTCCCCCTTGTGGCAACAGCACATCCCCTAGACTCATGTTTCTATCACTCAAGCTAGTCATCGAGGGGCATGAACCCACAATCAAGCATAACGTTCCCTCTTGGAGTCACTACCTACTACTCGGCCAAAGCAATAAATAACAACGGAGAACATGCAAGAATTACTTATGAACATAAATATAAAAGAGGTAGATCAAATATATTACTCAAGATCAATCTGAACATAATCTCATAATCCATCGGATCCCAGCAAACTCAACATAGCAACAGCATAAGGATTACATATGTGCCTCGATCATGTAGGGCAGCTCACGAGGACTAATTAGTGAAGCACAAGAACGGGAGGAGAACATCACATAGCTACTGGTCATGGACTCATGGTCCAAGGGAGACTACTCACGAGTCATCCGGGAGGCGTCCATGGTGGTGGAGAAGCTCCCGGTGGTGATCCTCCCCTCCGGCAGGGTGCCGGGAAGAGTTCTCCTGGTGCTCCCGATCTTGGAAGCGGCGGCGGCGGCGGAATAGAGATGGGATCGCGAAAAGAGTTCCTGTTCTGAGGGTTTCGGAGGACGCTTTAAATATATGCCAAATGGGAGCATCGGGGAAGCATCGAGGGGCCCAGGCGCCCCCCCCCGGCGCGGCCCAGGGGGGGCGCCGCCAGGGCACCTGGAGCCCTGGTGCCCCCCCGGCTGCCCTTCGGACGCACGGTAGTTTCCGGAACGCTGATTTTTTATATAATTTTTCTGGATTTTTCCTGGCAGTTCTCGTAACGTGAAAACCTGAAATACAAAAATAGCCGAAAACAGAAACTGGCACTGGGGTGCACTGGATTAGTAAGTTAGTCCAAATATGATCAGAAGTGTATGGAAGTGTATGAATATCATAGCAATATCACCCAAAAGTGGCATGGAGCAAGCAGAAATTATAGATACGTTTTGGACGTATATCCGTGGAACCTCATGTTGCTTTCACTCAGCTTGGACATCGGGATGCCTATATCCCGGAGGGTTGCTGCATACAGAATATTCAAACCACTGCCTCCATCCATCAGGACCCTGGTCACACGCGTGCCCTCGACCAATGGGTCGACCACCAGCGCTTGCTGCCCAGGGGTAGCAATGTGCGCAAGGTGATCAGACTGGTCGAATGTGATGGGGGTCTTGGACCACTTCGGAAACATGGTTGTTGCCGGGGCAACCATGTTGACTTCTCTGTTGATGACTTTTAGTCGACTTTTGCTTTCGACATGTGCGAAGATCACCAAAAGGGGAGTTGATCTGGGGGTAACCTCCATCCCATTCCTTGTCCTCGGTCTCCTCTTATTCCTCTTCCTTCTCAGTCGACTGATCTTTCTAGAAGTTCTGGATCAGGAGTCGGCACTATCGAGTGGTGTGCTTGGGATATACCAAGTTTCCCTCTTCATCTTTCTTCGTGCGAATAGGACACGGCTGGTCGAGTACATCATTCCCAGCTTGATCCTTTACTTTCTTGGGGGCCCAGGGCCCCTTGGGATTTCCTTTGCCTTTCCCTTGGTTGACCATTGCAGCTTCGCCCTGAGCGGCTGGCTCGGCCTTGCGCTTGGGCTTCTGATTGGAGTTCTGATCATCTTGTTCGACTGGTTTCTTGCCACTGCGGAGTCGATCAGCCTCTTCGCCGTTAGCATACCGACTAGCAATCTCCATCATCCGGGATAGGGACATGTCGCCCGTTCGACCAAACTTCAAATTCAGCTCCCGGTATCGCACGCCCTCCTTGAAGGCGCAAATTGCTTAGTGCTCAGACACATTTTCCATCGTGTGATGCAAGGTGGTCCATCGCTGTATGAAATCCCTCAAGGTTTCATTCGGCTTCTACACGTAATGATGAAGCTCCACGAGACCTGCGGGCCGTTTGCAGGTGCCTTCGAAGGTCCGAATAAACACTCGGGCCAGCTCTTCCCAACTGTAAATGTTCCCAGGGGGCAACTGATTAAGCCACGCCCGAGCTGAACCGCCCAGCATCAGAGGAAGGTGTTTCATGGCTACGTCATCGTTGTCGCCTCCAATCTGCATAGCCACCCGGTAGTCCTTGAGCCAGGTGTCTGGTTTTGACTCCTCGGTGAACTTATTTACCCCCGCCGCCAACTTGAAGTTCGGGGGGATCTCAGCGGCCCTGATGGCACTGCTAAAACACTCGGGCCCAGAGACGGATGCTCGGCTTCCACTCGGACGATCTCTGCCTTGCTCTTCTCTGAATGCCCTGTTCCGGTCAACCAGCCCCTGCACAAGGATAGACCTTGCATCGAAGCCGGGCCTCCGGGGATCTGGGGGAATCCTCCGCTCGTCGTCGCGTGAGCGCCTGCCCTCCTGCCGCCTGGGCGAGAACGATCCGCTTCCCGGAGAAGGCGTTGGCACTCGACAACGCTCGTGATGACCGGGTCGACGGTCATATTGCTCGTTATTCCAACCCAGGTGCCGGTCTTGCCGTGGGCCACGATCCTCACGCCTTGGGGACGATCTTGGACTGTGGGCTGACCAAACGGTGTCTGCAGCCACCGATCTGCTGTGAATCTTGTTGCGCGACTGAGAAACAGTCGCGTGTTGCTCCTCAGCCGTTCGGAGCAATGCCCAGATCTGCTGGAGGCATCTGCCAGCCTCCGACTGAGATGGTTGAATAGACTCCGCGATGCGAGCCACGGCTTCGAGGTTCTGGACTGGTGTACGGAATACCTGAGTCTTGCGCGGGTGCGATTGCCGCGGTCGTCGACTGGACTCGGGGACCATTTGGCATGCCCGTTCGTCGAGTGCGCGCTGGATATTCTCCAAGCGCGCACGCTCAGCCACGGTGGCCAAGCGCGTGGCCTCTAGGGCCAGAGCCTCCGGAGTATCCCCCACGATGGGGGTGAAGAGCGCGTCCTCATTGCGGCGGCAGAGCTCGTCCCTCTGCTCGGCAGTGAGGGGTTGAGGAATGTATCCGTCATCGTTGAATGAATCGCCACCGCTGCCGCCGTCGCCACCGCGAGGAAAACCCGGCGGGCTGCGGCGCGAGTCGACCATGAGGACTTCCGCTGCGGTATCGCTGCTCCCGCACTCAGAAACTGAATCCACGAGCTCGACCGACGGATCGACCGGCCCGTAGAGGTAACCGTCGGGCTCAATGGCCGTGACCTGAGGGTGGCCGCCTGGCGGTCCACTGCGTGTTTTACCCACCGCTGGAGCCGTGAGCGACGGGATCACTTGCGACGACGACCGGCGGGGATGGAGGACGATGTAGGAATCGGCAGGTACTGAGTCGACGGCTGCCGAAGAAGGACGCCACAGGCGCTGACGCGGAAGTGCGCATCCCCACATATGGGCAGCGCCTCAGCGTCGAGAGGAGCCTCCTGGAGCCAAGCGGAGTCGTCGGCGACGAAGACGAGCGTGCCGAGTCGGATCTCGCGGCCCAACGCCAGACCACCGCCGGAAATCATGACGAAGGAGGTCGGAGAAAAGTTTGCAACCTCACCAGAAGTCGCTAAGACGCCTTGCCCCACGGTGGGCGCCAACTGTCGTGGTTCTAAGTCTGACAGTACGAGTAGGGGGTACGTATGAGGAGGCAAGGTCCTAGCTATGGTGAAGTTGTACACAAGGTGTTTTACGAGTTCAGGCCCTTCTCGGAGGAAGTAACAACCCTACGTCTCGGTGCCCGGAGGCGGTCGACTGAAATGGGTATATGTGTGTGTGTGTGTGTTACAGGGGGTGCGAACCCTTGTACTGGAGGAGGGGGTGGCTTATATAGTGCGCCAGGACCCCAACCATGCTCCACGTTACTAAGGGTTCAATGTACATAAAGGCGGACATTACTGATAACGTCCGCAGTAAAGAGTAATAAAGGCATTCACTTCAGCGAGTGAATACCAGACCGTTGCTGTCCTAAGGGACCTTTGACCTTCGGGGGTCGAGTGCCTTGGATGGGTCGAGTGTAGTTGAGTCGTCTGGTACGTGGTGTACAGTCGAGTGGGATGTCCTCTTGGGCTGCCTCAGTCGACTGTCCTTGTTCCCATTGGTTTTGTCTTTTGATCTTCTGGGGTAATGCCTTGGGTGGGGTACCTTGGTCAGGCATGTGACCCTGCCCTAGGTCTGTAACCTCATCACCGTGCTCACCGCGTGCGTGGACCTCGCCCCACACACCGTCCTCGGCCTCCACTAGTCGCGCACGCGCTCGTCGCGAGCTCCGCCTCGCCTGCCGTGCGTCGCCGCCGCCCGGTGTGCCCTCGCACGCCTGATGCCGCTACTGAAGCCCACAGGAGCCCGCGCCTCCATCCGCCGTTGCCGGCCCCTGCCCCTGCTGCCTCTGGCCGCGCCGCCCCCCTCACCGCCCGCTCACGTGCCCACCTCCGGCGGCCTCGACCGCCCTGGCTCCGCCGGTGCCCCACCGTCCTCGCCTCGCTCGTTGCCAACTCGCTCCCGCCGCCCGCGTGCCCTGCGCCCACCTCTGACTACCATGGCTGGCCGGTGAGGCCCGCCATGGCCATGACCGTCACCCGGGTCCAGCGCCCCGGCGCCCGCTAACCCGCCACGATGGCTAGACCTGTGGCTATGACCACAAGGGCCCACGCCCCTGTTTTGTTAAGCAAAATTTAAAAGAGATTTAAAAATAAAATTAATAAATAATAAAATAACTAATTAATTAGTTAAATAGTTAATTAATTATGTTAATTAACCTAACATAATTAATCTGATTAGTTATTACTTTTAATTAGTTATTAGACAATGACATCGGGCCCCACGGGTGAGGTTTGACTCAATCAACCTGTTGACCTGCTGATGTCATGGTGATGTCATGCTGACATCACCTTTCACTGTTCTGGATAATGTTTGGTTTAAATAATTAAATAAATCCAGAAAATGCTTAAAAGTTGCTCAGAACGACAAGACGAATTCGAATACGCGGTCCGTTGGTCCGCCACACATCTCTATCATACCGAACATGGAACAATCCCCCCCTGGTTCACCTGTCCGAAAATGCCTAACACCGGGGATACTTTCCCGGATGTTATCCCCCTTCGCCGATATCGTATAGCACCGCGTTAGAGCACCCTAGCACTGCGTGTTGACTTGTCGTGCTTCCTTGTTGCATCTGTATGTTTTGTATTTATTGTTTCTTCCCCCTCTTCTCTCCGGTAGACCGCGAGACTGATGCTACCTCGGTGATCGACTGCATCGACGACGACCCCTCCTTCTCGTCTGAGCAACCAGGCAAGCCAACCCCCTTTGATCATTCTGATATTGCCCATTCCGTTCTCTCTTATGCTTGCATTAGAACTGTTACCGCTTTTTGTATGATCCTATTCTAATGCATAGCCTGTTGTTGATACCTACTTTCTTACCTTACATGTTTATATTATACTGCTTAGTATAGGCTTGTTAGAGATCCACCAGTGACCCCCCACATTGTCCCGACTACCCCGCTGGATTATCAGAAGGCCCGATCAATGGGATCGAAGACCAGGACCCGACACCGCACATCAATTTCCCCTTAGTTGCTCGACACTACTGGGTTACTATCGAGTGTCGAGGGTGAGAGCTCATCAGCACTTCTGATGTTAAACTTGTAGGTTAGTTCATCAGTTGTGGTCATCGAGGGCGATTCCTCTTTCTCCACTCCCGATAACTACACTGTCGTGCAACTCCTCAAGAGTGGACCTCGAGGGTGACTCCTCTTTCGTTAACCTTGACGATAAACATCAGATGGAATTCCATCGACGGTGATTTCCTCAGGTTTCCCTTTGGTGTCAGACACACAGTTACTATGGTTACTATGACTTTACACTGAACCTGGTTACTAAAGACGGGTCGACCCTGAGGGGTACCCACGCGAGCTTAATTGCGAGTGATGTGTAGTCGGCTTGACCTAGAAGGTGCCCGCGAGATAAATACGAGGCGTGGCCGGGCACTCGCCCTTGCCGCAAGTTCTTGAGACAGGGCGATGGGTGCTACTTCTTGAGCTTGCGTTGTATTCCTTCGAAGAGGAAAGGAAGATGCAACACAGTAGCGTAAGTATTTCTCTCAGTTTTTGAGAACCAAGGTATCAATCCAGTAGGACACCACGCACGATTCCCTCGCACCTACACAAACAAATAAGAACTTCGTAGACAACGTGATAAGGGGTTGTCAATCCCTTTATGGTCACTTACGAAAGTGAGATCTGATAGAGATGATAGTTTATATTTTTGGTATTTTTGTTTATAAGAACAAAAAATAAAAGCGGTAAAAGTAAAGTAGATGTAGATTGATATGTTGAGAATAGACCCGGGGCCCATAGTTTTCTCTAGTGGCTTCTCTCATGATAGCGATATTCTACGGCGGGTAAACAAATTACTATCGAGCAATTGATAGAAAAGAGAATAATTATGAGACTATCTAGGCATGATCATTGTATATAGGCATCACGTCCGAGACAAGTAGACTGAAACGATTCTGCATCTACTACTATTACTCCACACATCGACCGCTATCCAGCATGCATCTAGTGTATTGAGTTCATAAGAACAGAGTAACGCCTTAAGCAAGATGACATGATGTAGAGGGATAAACTCAAGCAATATGATATAAACCCCATCTTTTTATCCTCAATGGCAACAATACAATACGTGCCTTGCTGCCCATACTGTCACTGGGAAAGGACACCGCAAGATCGAACCCAAAGCCAAGCACTTCTCCCATTGCAAGAACTATAGATCTAGTAGGCCAAACCAAACCAATAATTCAAAAAGACTTGCAAGGATATGTAACATCCCCAATTTTCAATTTGGAATGTTTTACAATTATTAGCTAAGCATCAATGCATTTTTTTATTTGAGTGTCATTTGGAAATTTCAGAGGCATTTGAGTTTTATCTGACTTTGGATTCATATTGGCATCTAAAAATTATTTCAAAACTCTAACAAACACTTGTTCAAAAGTGTGAGAGGAGCTAATATGACACTCCAAAAAGTCAGAAGAAATAAATGCCAAAAGTTTTGAATTCAAATCTAAGTGTCATTTGGATTTTTTTTAGAAAAATGTTTTTTATACAGTTTTTATTTAGCCTCTGAAAAATAGTTCATCTTGTAGGATTTATTTTTCCGAATGATTTGATATATATATATATATATATATATATATATATATATATATATATGTCCTATATAGAAATATTTGTTTTTTTCTTCATATTTTTTTCCTCTATCTAATTAAAAAAAAAGCCGCGCTGCTAACAGGCCAAGGCCCAGCAGCGGCCAGCGCAGGCAGCCAGGCTAGCGCTAGCAGCAGCAGCACCCCACGTTCTAAAAAAAGTCATCTCTACACCTCTCGCTCGCCTCACGTGCGCCGAGTGCCTCCACTCATTCGCTCTCCCTCCCTCACGTAACTCTTTCCCTCGTTGACTCTCTCCCTTCCGTGACGCTTGGAACCCACCTCTTTTCTTCTTCCTCTCACGAACGGACAACAGAAACGTACGCGTACAATTGCTCCTGACGTTGCTTCGTTTCCAATTCTTGACAATCTTAACTTCAGCTCGTTTCACGTCCAAGGAAGATGTCCTATAAATAGCCACGACTCTCCTTGACCGATTCAGTCGAAAATCTCTCGCCAAGTCCATCCCTACAACACGTACTCGACGTTCCAATCTCGCAGGAGAAGCTCTAGTTCATCGCCGGATTACGCCGCCGGTGAGCGGTGCCGAGCCCTATCCTTTTGGGTTCCGACTTCCCTTGATCCCTATCATCGTTTTGACAAGGTTTTGTGATCCCTCTCCATCTACAGAGGCCGTACCAAACTCGTTGTCTTCACCGGAGCATCTGGAGCTCCGAGCTTCGTCACTTTGTTCCATCGCCGTTCGTCGTAGCCTACCATCTCCGACTCCACCACCGAACGAGCAAGTCATCAGTGCACCTCCTAGACACCTCCGCCATTGCCTAGGACCACCGGAGCCGCCGCCACCACCGCCTCCGATCTCCATCTCCTCACATTTTAGCTCTCTGTAAGTAACACATGTTCGTTCGTTTCAGTTACAAAAAAACCGTTTCGTTCAACTAGATTGGTTTTCTTCGGTTTAGTTTGAACCGCCCATCGGTTTTTTATTTTTTCCTTTAGCCATAGCAAACACCCCAGCCAACCAGAGAGCGCTACTTGTCTCTGGCCGAATTTTGTTTCTTTTTCCAGTATATTTTCCAATTCAGATTCTATACCAAATCTTATTTCTAGTATATCTTTTAGTCTATAGATCCGATTTAGTTGATTCTTTTTCCTATGATTTCGTAGAAATATCCTATATCCAGAGAACCAAACGAAATATATTTTTGAAAATTTTAAAAAAATTGAATTCAAGCAGATCTGAATTCAAACTTCGTTAGGCCATAACTTGAGTTTCGTAACTCCGTTTTGGGTGATTCTTTTTGCTAATCGAAGCTTGTGACATGTACCTTCTATTAAAACCAAAACCATTTATTTTTGTTGCTGTTAAAATTACGTTCGGTACAGAAACTTTATTTGGGTGTTTTTGGAGTTTTTCGAAGTCTTTTATATGTTTTCTTTTTGGATCCTTGCTTGTATGCTTATGTATGTTATTGCTTGCTTACGCTAGATCATCCGGAGTGCGAAGCTTGCTACTACGAATCTTTAGAGTTCAACGAACGTTAGCAAGGCAATTTCACACTTTGATCATAATTTTCAATACCCAGTTTTTACTATGCATTAGTTTCACCCTCAAAGATTGCATGAGTAGGATTGGGAACATGAGGTTATGCTATGTAGTTTATGTGGTAGGAACCTATGACCTTTTATCACCCTAGGGAATATTCGTTATGGCATATATTGCTTAGCCATGCTCATAGACGGGGATTGGTATGTGTGATCCATGCAAGTTGCGAGAGATAATAATTTTGGGACAACATAAGGTGGCAACTTTAATACACATCTGGGAGGATTGTTTGGGGCACTTGGAGAAACCAGTGCTTGCCCAAGGGGAATCCCAGAGTACCCGTGTGATTACCCTAGGTCCGCCACCCAGGCAAAGGGATCATAATATATTTCATGCCTAGAAACTTTCGTGTGCAGCCACAAGCCATTATGGGCTCTGGCATAGTTGAGTAAGTTGTGTGACCTCTTTCCGTGGTAGACTAGCTGATGTAGGGGAAGGTAGGTGTACCGGTCTACCCAGGGTTTGGAGGAAATACATCAGAAAGACTATGCCTTGAACTTCCGATCGTGGAGGTGGTCGAGTCTTGTGGGGAAAAGTGCGCAAACCTTTGCAAAGTGTACAAACTAATTATGATTAGCCGTGTCCCCGGTTATAGACAACTTGACTACTTGAGTATCTAGAAGTGAATTGTTCACTACTAGGAAAAGGGCTATAGATGGAATTGATACTAATGGCGCACCATATAGGCAGTGCGCCATTAGTATATAATAATGGCGCACCAACATCTTATACGCCATTAGAGCTCAAACTACTAATGGCGCACCTGGACTAGGGTGTGCCATTAGTATGAAAAAGAAATTTTTTTGAACTAGTGCGCCTGTCCAAACATACTAATGGCGCATCCAGACAAAGTGCGCCATTACTAGTTGTAACTAGTAATGGTGCTCCAGCAGTAAAGTGCGCCATTAATGTTCTTTTTTTATTATATTTTTTATTATTTTTGTTGCAAAACTACTAATGGCGCACCAGCCAGCAATGCGCCATTAGTAACGTCGATTACTAATGGCGCATGGATGGCCGGTGCGCCATTAGTAAAGTAGGACAACTAGATATTTTGGACAGCCACACCTACCCACTCACTTTCCCTTCATTCTCTCCACCTCGATCCTCCTCCAAGCTTGTGTCGGCTGCAAACTGGGTGAGTACGCATACCGGAGGTGATGTTCCAGTTGTGCCCGCTGTGCCCGCTGGCTTGTGCCCACTGTGCCCGCTGTGCCGCCGAATCGCCGTTGGTCCAGTTTGAAGCCGACTAGATCGGAGCTCATGGAGTGCTAAGATCCGTGCTGCAGTGTGTTCGTCACGGCCTCCCATCTCAGGCTCTGGCAGCGGCTGGTTCGTCACCGCCTCTCCAGCATCACCTCGCGTCCTCCTCGACCTTGTCGGCTGCAAGTCGTTGGTGAGCTCCATCTCAATTTTATTAGCTAGTACATGTATGATGCATATAGTTTTATTTTCTTGTGCTTGTTCATGTCAAATCTGCTCGTGCCTAAATGATGCACTTTTGCAACTTCGATTTGATGCTCATACTTGTTCAAGTCTTGGTGGTTTGGCAGTACTTAAGAGTCTGTCGGCATCTAGACAGTTGAAATTTTCCATGAATTTTAGCATGACTTTTCTAAAAATAGGACATATGGGGTACTTAAGAGTCTGCCGGCATCTAGACAGTTGATATACTTCAGAGACGTACTAGGAAAATTAAACATATAGATGACATACTAGATGGGGTTTAATTAAATCTGCCATAGTACTTAACCTGTCATTCTACTTAACAGTTCGATCAAAAACACTTCACAGTTCACAACCATACTAGCTAGTAGCGCAAAAGTTAAACATCATCAACTTCACAGAGGGTGACTACATGGGACTCGTAGCCTTCAGGAGGGCTGCATGCTCTGCCCTGATCTTCAGGTCCCTCCCACTCGTCTATAAACCGCGTGCATGCGACATAAGGTGCTCATACATCCCATCCTTGGGAATTGGCTTAGTGGTGCAGTATGGGCACCTGAACTTGCCCCACTTGTAGTACGCCGCCTTCCCCTTCTCCCTAATCTTGTTGGACTCCTTCTCAATGAAGGACTTGTGGTTCCACTCTTCCACCTCATCTCTAGAGTTGTACTGCACATACAAATGATTTGCATAAATACATACTTCCCATTTAGAGTAATATAATTAACAAACATTAGATAATTGCCATTTACTGGAATTTCATGAACAAACAAACATCAGATAACTGCCATCTACTGGAATTTTAATTAACAAACATCAAATAGCTAGCCACGAACGTCCAGGAATTAATTAAACAGAAATAGACCACATGTAAATCTAACCAAACTGAACTCAAATCACAGGCAGAAGTTCACATAATAACATAATAACATCAAGCAAATTGTGCCTGGTCGATGCTCCCAGTCCTAGATAAATGGGAACACGGAACATGATTATTACCAAAACACATAGTAGCAGCTACGACATTGAACTGGTACGCTAGATGTAGTAGACCTTGAAGAGATCCATGACGAGCACCCCAAACTAGCTCTAACCTATGCATCCAAACAGGGCCAAAAAACAGCTTGGGGTTACCTCCTCGTCGTCGTCAGAATCAGACGGGTCGTTGAACCCAGCAATGTCTAGCTTCCTCTTGTCGCCAACAGCTTCCTCATTCTGCAATATAAGTAATTAATTCAATTATACTACTAACTACATATAACACAGCACATAACATAATCTAACAATTAATTGAGGGAATATGCACAACAAATCTAACAACATATACAACACATAACATAATCTGAGCACATGCGGCAATCCAGATTCTAATATAAATAACCTAACTAAACATCTAATTAGAAAACCCTAACCACTACATCCACTGGATGATTCAATCACAGATTCGACATATAACTGCCTATAAATTAATCCAATACAAAAAAACACTAACCACACTACATCCACTGGATGATTAATTCAATCATAGATTCCACATATCAGTGGCTATAATTGAATCCAATACCAAAACCCCCAACTAAACATCTAACTCAAAAACCCTAACTAGTAGATCAATCACACCAAACTTAACCTTTCACTACAAATCAATCAATCAAACATCTAAATCTACTGCTTAATGGGGGTAACTAGAAACGGAGGGGACTGCTGGCAAGGATTACCTGCAGGTCCACGTGCTCGCCGCTGGCCTCCGTAGGTCCATGAGATGGGCCGCTGGACGCCGTCACGCCAAGCTCCGGCACGGCGAAGGCCGCCACGGCCACCTTCTTCTCCTCCACACCCGCCGCCACGGCCACCTTCTTCTCCTCCACGGCGCGTGGGGATGTAGCACCTCCTTCTATCATGGCAGCTTCGCCACGGCCTTGCTCCATCCGAGCAGCAAGCAGGAGGAGAGAGGGAGGCGGTGGTGGTGAGCGAGCAGGTGGGGTGGCCGGTGAGGGAGACGACGAGGCAGAGGAGAGAGGAGGGGGAGGGAGGCGATTTGGGGGAAATGGGGTGGGATATGCGGCCGGTGCCCGTTCCCCTCCTCTTACACACGTGCACGCGCACGACCACGGGGAAACGGAACCGCCAGCAATGGTTGTGGTTAGCGCGCGATGGTCGTAAGGGCATCTACAATGCAGAGATGCTTAGATGATTAAAAAACAAACAAAGGCCCACCTAGCGTACAGATGATTAAAAAACAAACAAAGGCCCATCTAGCATGTGAAAATGAGAAGTTTTTTATGTGAGTTGTATGTAGGATGAAGCACAAACAACCTTATACTATACGTGTTGGTAATATGTACTCCCTCCGTTCCTAAATATTTGTCTTTCTAGAGATTTCAACAAGTGACTACATACGAAGCAAAATGAGTGAATCTACACTCTAAAATATGTCTACATACATCCGTATGTTGTGTCCATTTGAAATGTCTAGAAAGACAAATATTTCGGAACGGAGGGAATATTATACTTTTGTTGTTGTTTTCTTCCATGCTTGGCAAACAACCTTAGCACATCATAATTACCGTCTTGTGTTTTCTTCTTTGGCTAGTGCATAGCGATGCCGTCGTATGTCGTGTACAAGGGTGAGGTTCCAGGAGTCTACGACGACTGGGAGGAGTGTCGGAGACACGTTCACCGATTCAGCGGTAACAGTTACAAAGGGTACACCACTAGGGCCGAGGCGGAATCTAGATACGTCCGCTATCTAGCGGGAGAGGGGAGGGAGCGTTGGAGGAACCGGATGAAGACGAGTTTCATTGTGATGATGCTCATCGTGATGACCGCAGCTCTTTTCTATGTGATGGTAGTTTAGATGATCGATATCGACTTGTAATGTGAAGATAAACTCGCTACTCACGGTCTCGAGACTTGTAATATAATGTTCTATCTTTGTTTGGTCTTTTCAATTCGGAGACTAATATGATGAATTGTATTCGGAGACTAATATGATGAATTGTATTCAGAGACTAATATGATGAATTGTATTCAGAGACTAATCTTCTATTGTATTCGATGAATCTGTTGTTGATGTGTGCTGTCTATATTCCAATTATACATTTTGTAACCTGTGCAAAAAACAGAAAATAAAAAAAATAAAAAAACCTGATATTCATACTAATGGCGCATCACATCACAGTGCGCCATTAGTATGCCAAAGGATACTAATGGCGCATTACTAGGCAGTGCGCCATTACTATGCTGAAGTTACTAATGGCGCATCTTGCTCGCGTGCGCCATTAGTATGCCAAAGCACCTGGGTATACATGGCCCCCTGGGAGGCATCCTAATGGCGCACTACTGTGCACACTAATGGCGTACCTGTGGTGCGCCATTAGTATACCAGATACTAATGGCGCACAAGAGGTGCGCCATTAGTAAAATGTACTAATGGCGCACCACTAATGCGCCATTAATGGCCAAATTAGGTGCGCCATTAGTAGGCCTTTTCCTAGTAGTGGTTGGTTGATCTCATCACTCTTTTAATGAAATTATTGGGTTACTAATAACTTGGGAATTTTTGGATTGAGTTGGAGGAACCTTTCTCAATACTGTCATTTTAATTTTATAGTAAATAAAAAAATATTCCTTTGTTGTAGGGTAAAATTGGCTTTATGCAAAAATTAAACTTAGAGCCTCCACCAGCTAAATTTGCATATAGAGATAGTCTTTTTCATTATTATTATTCTATGGTGTGAAATTGCCAGCATATTTCGTGTGCTGGCCTACACGGATGCAACGTCTCATGTTGCAGAGTTTTCCGACGAGGATTAAAGGTGCGATAGTTCGTTGTTCTGCCTCAGCTTGCCGTGGAGTTGGATGGACTCATTTACCTTCGATGCTTCCACAGTTACTTTTATCTAGATGGCCTTTGGCTATATTATTGTAATAAATACTCTTTTGAGGACCTCGATGTAATAAAGTGTGTGATTGAACTCTGTTATAATTCCCTGAGTACTGTGTGTGTCAGCATACCAATCCAGGGATGACACTTAAGCATAGAGACTTCGATACATTTGGGTCGGGTCGCTACAAGATGGTATCAGAGAACACGCTGACTGTAGGACACAACCACTAGAAAATGGAAAGCCATAGGAAGAAAATCTATTTTATGACTTCCTTATATACCAGTTGGTCTATACTCTTCTCTATTCATTTCTATCTCTTCTGTACTTCAATTCAATAGTTGTTGAACCCCATCACCAAGTTGCTCAGCTGACGAGACCTATGAAGACATCATTGACGAAGAAGAAGAAGCTAGAGTTGACTTTGATTTGAGAAGATTTAGTTCAGACCACCACAACCAAATGGAGTCCAACGATAGATTGCGGTAGTATGAAGAGATCATATCTTTTGTGGATATGACCTTACCTGTAGGTTTTGCTTGTGTGGTGTGATTTGTGTGAATTGCTTGATTTGAAGTTTTATTGCTATCATAAGCATATGGGTAGTGATTCCTCTCATTAGGCCCTTATTCTATTCTAATTTCTCATCCACTCTAAACCTAACAGATGCCTCCGAGACGTGACCCAGAATTTCCGCCGGAACTTACCCAGTTGATCCAGAATCAGAATGCCCTCATGCAGCTACTCATCCAGAATCAGAACCAGAACAACAACAACAACCCACAGCCACCACCCCCGGTCAACAACCTTACTCATTTCCTGAGGTTGAACCCACCCGTGTTCTCTAGCAGCACGGAGCCGATCGTCGCAGATGACTGGCTTCGCAAGATCGGAAGGGAGCTGACCACCGCAGGATGTACTGACGATGAGAAGGTGCGATTTTCCGTACATCAACTGGATGGACCAACAGCTTCGTGGTGGGAGAATTACACCACAACATTCCCCATAGCAAATGTGACTTGGGATCAGTTCCAGCAGGCGTTCCATACCGCACATGTTTCAGCCGGAGCTATGAGTCTGAAGAAGCATGAGTTCCGCAACTTACGCCAGGGTAATCATTCTGTTGGTGATTATGTGGGGGAATTCAACAAGTTATCCAGGTATGCTCCCGGAGACGTAGCTGATGATGCCGCTAAGCAGGAGAAATTTCTGGAGGGACTAAACGATGATCTGGGACTTCAGTTGACCGTGGCTACCTTTAACAATTATCAAGAGTTGGTTGACAAGGCTCTCATTCTGGAAGGCAAGCAGCAGCAGGTGGAAAACCGCAAGAGGAAGTACGGACAAGGAAAGTACAACTCTGGAGTTCAGCAGAAGCCCCGCTATACTCCATACTCGGGAAATAATGGATCAGGATTCGGCAAGTATGGTGGACACACTCACCATAACCATGGAGGACATTCACATCATGGAGGGAATGGACGACAATCAGCATTACTCCAACCCCGCTACACCGACAAAGAAGGATATGCGCCACATTACCCGTTTCAAGTGCGGGAAAACCGGACACTACGCCACCGAATGTCCCGAGGCGAAGAACGGGAATGGCAATGGAGGCTCTGGAAAGAAGCCAAATCCTTTTACCAGAGGTCAGGTGAACCATGTCAATGTGGAGGAAGTTTATGACCAGCCTGACGCCGTTGTTGGTAAGTTCTTGATTAATTCATTTACAGCCTTTGTTCTTTTTGACACTGGTGCATCACATTCATTCATATCAAGGGGGTTTGTGGATAAGTTTAAGTTGCCAACCGTAGCCCTTAAAACACCAATGTTAGTGAGTTCCCCAAGAGCAGAGAACATGGCTAGTCGGGGATGTTTTCAGTTGCCATTGACCATAGGGAGACACGTTTTCCCCACAGACCTCATCATCCTAGAATCACAAGGATTGGACGTAATTCTAGGCATGGAATGGCTATCCAAGTATGAAGGGAATATTGATTGTGCTAGTAAGTCGATTCTTCTCACCACCCCGGAGGGGAAACGGATCAAATATGTGTCGAGGCATACGCCAAGGAGGACTCAAGTGAATTCGCTTTCGGGAGTTGTTCAAGAGGAAGTACCAGTTGTGAAGGATTATCCTGATGTATTCCCCGAGGAATTGCCCGGCATGCCATCGGATCGGGACATAGAGTATTTGATCGAATTGTTACCAGGCACCGGACCAATATCCAAGAGACCGTACCGGATGCCCGCAAATGATCTGGATGAGATTAAGAAGCAGATTAAGGAATTATTGGAGAAAGGTTATATTCGACCAAGTTCATCACCTTGGGGAGCCCCATTGCTTCTAGTTGAGAAGAAGGATGGATCCTTGAGAATGGTTGTGGATTACCGTGCGTTGAATGAGGTGACGATCAAGAACAAGTACCCTCTGCCAATGATCAATGATTTGTTTGACCAGCTACAAGGAGCAAAAGTTTTCTCAAAGATCGATCTTCGATTTGGATATCACCAGCTGAAGATTCGAGAACAGGATATACCCAAGACAACCTTTACCACGAGATATGGGCTTTATGAGTATACGGTCATGTCTTTTGGTTTGACTAATGCCCCTGCCTATTTTATGAGTATGATGAATAAGGTATTCATGGAGTTCTTGGATAAGTTTGTTGTGGTATTCATTGATGACATATTGATTTACTCGAAGAATGAAGAAGAACACAAGGAACATTTGCGCTTGGTTCTTGAGAAGCTCAGGGAACATCAGTTATATGAAAAGTTCAACAAGTGTGAATTCTGGTTGAAGGAAGTTGGATTTCTCGGACATGTTATATCAGGGGAAGGAATAGCAGTGGATCCTTCGAAAGTTGAAGCCATCACCGAATGGAAGGCACCCACCTCAGTTGGAGAGATTCGCAGTTTCCTTGGACTTGCAGGATATTACCGAAGATTTATTGAGAATTTCTCCAAGATCGCAAATCCCATGACCGAGTTATTGAATAAAGACACCAAGTTTAATTGGACCAAGGAATGTGAGGCCAGTTTTCGGGAGTTGAAGAAACGTTTGGTCACAGCCCCAGTGCTAATTCTTCCGAATATACGCAAGGATTTTCAGGTATATTGCGACGCTTCTCGTCAGGGACTTGGAGGTGTTCTTATGCAAGAAGGATGAGTTGTTTCATATGCCTCACGTCAGCTTCGACCTCATGAGCGGAATTATGCCACGCATGATTTGGAGTTAGCAGCCGTAGTGCATGCGCTCAAGACCTGGAGGCATTTTCTTATTGGAAATCATTGTGATGTTTACACGGATCACAAGAGTTTGAAATACATCTTCACGTAGAAGGAGTTGAACCTCAGGGAGAGAAGATGGTTGGAGCTCATAAAAGATTATGACATGAAATTGCACTATCACCCAGGAAAGGCCAATGTTGTGGCAGATGCATTGAGCCACAAGAGTTATGTCAATACCCTCACAGCAGGAGGATTACCTCAGGAGTTAATTGATGATCTCAGAGATCTTCGATTAGAGATAGTACCACGAGGTTTTGTTGCCGCAATGGAAATTCAATCCACCTTGTTGGGAAAGATCCGAGAAGCCCAGAAGTTAGACAAAGGTATTGCAGAAATAAAGGAAAGGATGAACCAAGGAAAGGTAGAAGGATTTCGTGAGGATGAACACGGAACCATATGGTTTGAGCAGCGTATTTACGTGACCAATGACACAGAGATCAGGAAGTTGATTCTTCAGGAGGCTCATGATTCGCCTTACTCGATACACCCAGGCAACACCAAGATGTATTTGGACTTGAAGGAAAGTTTCTAGTGGACAGGTATGAAAAAGGATATTGCCGAGTATGTCGCAGTATGTGACGTATGTCAAAGGGTTAAGGCAGAGCACCGGGAACCAACAGGATTACTTCAGCCTTTGCCGATACCGGATTGGAAGTGGGACAAGCTTGGCATGGACTTCATTACAGGATTACCCAGGACCCGATCAGGCTATGATTTTATTTGGGTAGTAGTTGATCGCTTGACCAAGGTAGCTCACTTCATCCCCGTGAAAACCACATATACAAGTGCTAAGTTGGCCAAGATATACATGACCATGATCGTATGTCTGCATGGAGTTCCGAGGACCATCGTATCAGATAGAGGAACACAATTTACCTCAAAGTTTTGGCATCAGTTACACGAAACTTTGGCTACCAGGCTAGAGTTCAATACATCCTTTCATCCACAGACAGATGGGCAGACCGAGAGAGTCAATCAGATTCTGGAGGACATGTTGAGAGCTTGTGAGCTAGATTATGGATCTAGTTGGGATGATAATTTGCCATACGTAGAATTCTCATATAACAACAGCTATCAAGCTAGTTTGAAGATGGCCCCTTTTGAAGCTTTGTACGGAAGGAGGTGCAGGACACCATTGATGTGGGATGGAGTTGGAGACCGTAAATTATTTGGTCCCGACCTTATCAGAGATTCGGAGGAGAAAGTCAAGTTGATCCGTGGAAGACTTAAGATAGCCCAATCCAGGCAGAAGAGTTATGCTGATGCTAAACGCAAGGAAGTAACCTACTGTTGGAGATATGCCCTAGAGGCAATAATAAAAGCATTATTATTATATCTCCTTGTTCATGATAATTGTCTGTTATTCATGCTTGAATTGTATTGTACGGAAACAGCGATACATGTGTGAATACATAGACCAAAATGAGTCCCTGGTAGGCCTCTAGTAGCCAGCTCGTTGATCAACAGATGGTCATGGTTTCCTGACCATGGACATAGGATGTCAGTGATAACGGGATCACATCATTAGGAGAATGATGTGATGGACAAGACCCAAACTTGAGCATAACACGAGATCGTATAGTTCGCAATGCATAAGCTTTTCGGTGTCAAGTATTTATTCCTTAGACCATGAGGTTGTACAACTCCCGGATACCGTAGGAGTGCTTTGGGTGTGCCAACCGTCACAACGTAATTGGGTGGCTATAAAGGTACACATCGGGTATCTCCGAAAGTGTCTGTTGAGTTGGTACGAACCGAGACTGGGATATTGTCACTCCGTATGACGGAGAGGTACCTCTGGGCCCACTCGGTAATACATCATCATAATGAGCTCAATGTGACTAAGTAGTTAGTCACGGGATGATGGATTACGGATCGAGTAAAGAGACTTGCCATAACGAGATTGAACGAGGTATCGGGAATACCGACGATCGAATCTCGGGCAAGTACCGTACCGATGGACAAAGGGAATAACATACGGGATTGAGTGAATCCTTGACACAGTGGTTCATCCGATGAAGATCATCGAGGAACACGTGGGAACCAACATGGGTATCCAGATCCCGCTGTTGGTTATTGACCGGAGAGTGGTCTCGGTCATGTCTACGTGTCTCCCGAACCCGTAGGGTCTACACACTTAAGGTTCGGTAACGCTAGGGTCGTAGAGATTAATGCACGTGGAAACCCGAAAGTTGTTCGGAGTCCCGGATGAGATCCCGAACGTCACGAGGAGTTCCGGAATGGTCCGGAGGTAAAGATTGATATATGGGAAGTCCAGTTTCGGCCAACGGGTGATCTCCGGGGGTCACCGGGAGTGTCCCGGGACCACCGGAGGGGCCCCGGGGGTCCACCGGGTGGGGCCACCCCTCCCGGTGGGGCCCCTAGGCCGCAAGGGGGTGTGTCCAGCCCTCAGGGCTGGCGCACCACCAAGGGAGGCCCACCTCCCCTGCGCATAGGGATAAACCCTAAGGGGAGGGGGGCCACCACTTGCCTTGGGGGAGGGGGACTCCTCCCTGGCCGCCGCCTCCCCTTGCAGATTGGATCTGCAAGGGGCTGGCCCCCCCCCTGGCCCCCTATATATATGTGGGGGGGGGGGAGAGGGCAGCCGCACCTCAGCCCTGGTGCCTCTCCCCCTCCCGTCACACCTCCCAACTCCTTTGCAGGGCAGCCCGGCGAAGCCCTGCTGCGATCTCCACTGCATCCGTCATCACGCCGTCGTGCTGCCGGATCTCTGACGACTTCTCCTCCCCCCTTGATGGATCAAGAAGGAGGTGACGTTGCTGCACCGTACGTGTGTTGAACGCGGAGGTGCCGTCCGTTCGGCGCTAGATCATCGGTGACGAAGAACGTGAAGAGTACGACTACTTCATCCTTGCTTCGTTGAAAGCTTCCGCACGCAATCTTCATAACGGTATGTAGATTCACTCTTAGTTGCTCGTTGCTAGATGTCTCCATACTTGGATCTTGGTGAAGACGTAGAAATTTTTTGATTTATGCTACGTTCCCCATCAGTGGCATCTGAGCCTAGGTTTTATGCGTAGCATCTTGGCACGAGTAGAACACAAAGCAGTTGTGGGCGTATGATCTTGTTCAACTTTCTTACCGTTACTAGTCAATCTTGATTCGGCGGTATTGTGGGATGAAGCGGCCCGGACCGACCTTACACGTACGCTTACGTGAGACTGGTTCCACCGACAGACATGCACTAGATGCATAAGGTGGCTGGCGGGTGTCTGTCTCTCCTACTTTAGTCGGATCGGATTCGATGAAAAGGGTCCTTATGAAGGGTAAATAGAAGTTGACAAATCACGTTGTGGTTTTGGCGTAGGTAAGAAACGTTCTTGCTAGAAATCCTATAGAAGCCACGTAAAACTTGCAACAACAATTAGAGGACGTCTAACTTGTTTTTGCAGCATGTGTTTTGTGACGTGGTATGGCCAAGAACGAAGATGTGATGAATGATATATGTGATGTATGAGATTGATCATGTTTTTGTAATAGGGAATCACGACTTGCATGTCGATGAACTTGACAACCGGCAGGAGCCATAGGAGTTGTCTTTATTATTGTATGACCTGCGTGTCACTGAATAACGCCATGTAATTACTTTACTTCGTTGTTAAACGTTAGCTATAGTAGTAGAAGTAATAGTTGGCGTGACAACTTCCTCAAGACACGATGATGGAGATCATGATGATGAAGATCATGGTGTCAAGCCGGTGACAAGATGATCATGGTGCCCCGAAGATGGAGATCCAAGGAGCAAGATGATATTGGCCATATCATGTCACTATAATTGATTGCATGTGATGTTTATCATGTTTTTGCATCTTGTTTACTTAGAACGACGGTAGTAAATAAGATGATCTCTCACTAAAATTTCAAGTAATGTGTTTCCCCTAACTGTGCACCGTTGCTAAAGCTCGTTGTTCCAAAGCACCACGTGATGATCGGGTGTGATAGGTTCTAACGTTCACATACAACGGGTGTAAGACAGATTTACACACGCGATACACTTAGGGTTCACTTGACGAGCCTAGCATGTACAGACATGGCCTCGGAACACGGAAGACCGAAAGGGCGAACACGAGTCGTATAGAAGATACGATCAACATGAAGATGTTCACCGTTTTTGACTAGTCCGTCTCACGTGATGATCGGACACGGACTACTCGATTCGGATCGTGTATCACTTGGATGACTTGAGAGATGTCATTCTGAGTGGGAGTTCATGAAAATTTGATTAAGATGAACTTAATTATCATGAACTTAGTCTAAATTCTTTACAATATCTCTTGTAGATCAAATGGCCCACGCTCCAGTTTCCCTCAACTTCAACGCGTTCCTAGAGAAAACCAAGCTGAAAGACGATGGTAGCAACTATACGGATTGGGTCCGTAACCTGAGGATTATCCTCATAGCTGCCAAGAGATCATATGTCCTAGAAGCACCGCTAGGTGATGCACCTGCTCCCGATGCTGACCAAGACGTTTTGAACGTCTGGCAGTCGCGTAGTGATGATTACTCCCTGGTTCAGTACGGCATGCTTTACAGTTTAGAATCGGGGCTCCAAAAGCGTTTTGAGCACCATGGAGCATATGAGATGTTCGAAGAGCTGAAAATGGTTTTCCAAGCTCATGCCCGAGTCGAGAGATATGATGTCTCCGACGCATTCTACAGCTGTAAGATGGAGGAAAACAGTTCTGTCAGTGAGCACATCCTCAAGATTTCAGGATTGCACAATCGCTTGTCTCAGCTGGGAATGAATCTCCCAGATGAAGCGGTCGTTGACAGAATCCTCCAGTCGCTCCCACCAAGCTTCAAGAGCTTCGTGCTGAACTTCAATATGCAGGGGATGGAGAAGTCCATTCCCGAGGTGTATTCGATGCTGAAATCAGCGGAGGTAGACATCAAGAAAGAACATCAAGTGTTGATGGTCAATAAAACCACTAAGTTCAAGAAAGGCAAGGGTAAGAAGAACTTCAAGAAGGACGGCAAGCAAGTTGCCGCGCCTGGCAAGCCTGTTGCCGGGAAGAAGCCAAAGTATGGACCCAAGCCAGAGACTGAGTGCTTTTATTGCAAGGGAACGGGTCACTGGAAGCGGAACTGCCCCAAATATTTAGCAGACAAGAAGGCCGGCAACGTCAAAGGTATATATGATATACATGTTATTGATGTGTACCTTACCAGCACTCGTAGTAGCTCCTGGGTATTTGATACCGGTGCAGTTGCTCACATTTGTAACTCAAAACAGGAGCTGCGGAATAAACGGAGACTGGCGAAGGATGAGGTGACGATGCGCGTCGGGAATGGTTCCAAGGTCGATGTGATCGCCGTCGGCACGCTGCCTCTACATCTACCCTCGGGATTAGTTTTGAACCTAAATAATTGTTATTTAGTACCAGCTTTAAGCATGAACATTGTTTCTGGATCTCGTCTTATGCGAGATGGATATTCTTTCAAATCGGAGAATAATGGTTGTTCTATTTATTTAAGAGATATGTTTTATGGTCATGCCCCGCTGGTCAATGGTTTATTTTTGATGAATCTCGAACGTAGTGATAGACATATTCATAGTGTAGATGCCAAAAGATGTAAAGTTGATAATGATAGTCCCACATACTTGTGGCATTGCCGCCTTGGTCATATTGGTGTAAAACGTATGAAGAAGCTTCATTCAGATGGACTTCTGGAGTCTCTTGATAATGAATCATTTGACACGTGCGAACCATGCCTCTTGGGAAAGATGACCAAGACTCCGTTCTCCAGAACAATGGAGCGAGCAACCAACTTGTTGGAAATCATACATACCGATGTGTGCGGTCCAATGAGTGTTGAGGCTCGCGGAGGCTATCGTTATGTTCTCACCCTCACGGATGACTTGAGTAGATATGGGTATATCTATTTGATGAAACACAAGTCTGAGACCTTTGAAAAGTTCAAGGAATTTCAGAATGAGGTTGAGAATCAACGTGACAGAAAAATAAAGTTCTTGCGATCGGATCGTGGGGGTGAATATTTAAGTCATGAATTTGGCACACACCTTAGGAGCTGTGGAATTGTTTCACAATTGACACCGCCCGGAACACCTCAACGTAACGGTGTGTCCGAACGTCGAAATCGTACTCTGTTGGACATGGTGCGATCTATGATGTCCCTCACCGATTTACCGCTATCTTTTTGGGGTTATGCTTTAGAGACTGCCGCATTCACTTTAAATAGGGCTCCGTCAAAATCCGTTGAGACGACTTCGTATGAACTTTGGTTTGGCAAGAAACCGAAGCTATCGTTTCTGAAAGTTTGGGGTTGCGATGCTTATGTCAAGAAACTTCAACCTGAAAAGCTCGAACCCAAATCGGAAAAATGCGTCTTCATAGGATACCCAAAGGGAACTATTGGGTACACCTTCTACCACAGATCCGAATGCAAAGTCTTTGTTGCCAAGAATGGATACTTTCTGGAGAAAGAGTTTCTCTCGGAAGAAGTGAGTGGGAGGAAAGTAGAACTTGATGAGGTGATAGTCACCCCTCCTGTACCGGAAAGTAGTGCAACGCTAGAAACTGTTCCTGAGGTGCCTGCACCGACAAGGGAGGAAGATAATGATAATGATCATGAAGAAACAGATCAAGTTACTACTGAACTTCGAAGGTCCACAAGGGCACGTTCCGCACCAAAGTGGTACGGCAACCCTGTCCTAGAAATCATGTTGTTGGACAACGGTGAACCTTCGAACTATGAAGAAGCGATGGCGGGCCCAGATTCCAATAAATGGCTTGGAGCCATGAAATCCGAGATAGAATCCATGTATGAAAACAAAGTATGGACTTTGGTGGACTTGCCCGATGATAGGCACGCCATAGAAAATAAATGGATATTTAAGAAGAAGACAGACGCAGATGGTAATGTGACCATCTATAAAGCTCGGCTTGTCGCTAAGGGTTATCGACAAGTTCAAGGGATTGACTACGTCGAGACTTTCTCTCCTGTAGCGATGCTGAATTCAGTCAGAATCATGTTAGCTATTGCCGCATTCTATGATTATGAGATATGGCAAATGGACGTCAAAACAGCATTCCTTAATGGCTTCCTCAAGGAAGAGTTGTATATGATGCAACCGGAAGGTTTTGTCGATCCAGAGAACACTAACAAGGTATGCAAGCTCCAGCGCTCGATTTACGGGCTGGTGCAAGCATCTCAGAGTTGGAATATTCGCTTTGATGAGGTGATCAAAGCGTTTGGCTTTATACAGACTTATGGAGAAGCCTGTATTTACAAGAAAGTGAGTGGGGGCTCTGTAGCATTTCTCATATTATATGTGGATGACATATTGCTGATGGGAAATGATATAGAATTCTTGGAAAATGTAAAGGCCTATTTGAATAAAAGTTTTTCAATGAAGGACCTTGGAGAAGCTGCTTACATATTAGGCATCAAAATCTATAGAGATAGATCGAGACGCCTCATTGGTCTTTCACAAAGTACATACCTTGAAAAAATATTGAAGAAGTTCAATATGGATCAGTCAAAGAAAGGATTCTTGCCTGTTTTGCAAGGTATGAGATTGAGTAAGACTCAGTCGCCGACCACGGCAGAAGATAGAGAAAATATGAGTGTCATTCCCTATGCCTCGGCAATAGGTTCTATCATGTATGCCATGCTGTGTACCAGACCTGATGTGAACCTTGCCATAAGTTTGGTAGGGAGGTACCAAAGTGATCCCGGTACGGAACACTGGACAGCGGTCAAGAACATCCTGAAGTACCTGAAAAGGACTAAGGATATGTTTCTCGTTTATGGAGGTGACGAAGAGCTCGTCGTAAAGGGTTACGTCGATGCTAGCTTCGACACAGATCTGGATGACTCTAAGTCACAAACCGGATACGTGTATATTTTGAATAGAGGGGCAGTCAGCTGGTGCAGTTGCAAGCAAAGCGTGGTGGCAGCATCTACATGTGAAGCGGAGTACATAGCTGCTTCTGAAGCAGCGCAGGAAGGAGTCTGGATGAAGGAGTTCATCACCGACCTAGGAGTCATTCCAAGCGCGTCAAGCCCGATGACTCTCTTCTGTGACAACACTGGTGCTATTGCTATTACCAAGGAGCCCAGGTTTCACAAGAATACCAAGCACATCAAGCGCCGTTTCAACTCCATCCGGAATTATGTTCAGGATGGAGACATAGATATTTGTAAAGTGCATACGGATCTGAATGTAGCAGACCCGTTGACTAAACCTCTTTCACGAGCAAAACATGATCAACACCAGAACTCTATGGGTGTTCGATTCATCACAATGTAACTAGATTATTGACTCTAGTGCAAGTGGGAGACTGTTGGAGATATGCCCTAGAGGCAATAATAAAAGCATTATTATTATATCTCCTTGTTCATGATAATTGTCTGTTATTCATGCTTGAATTGTATTGTACGGAAACAGCGATACATGTGTGAATACATAGACCAAAATGAGTCCCTGGTAGGCCTCTAGTAGCCAGCTCGTTGATCAACAGATGGTCATGGTTTCCTGACCATGGACATAGGATGTCAGTGATAACGGGATCACATCATTAGGAGAATGATGTGATGGACAAGACCCAAACTTGAGCATAACACGAGATTGTATAGTTCGTAATGCATAAGCTTTTCGGTGTCAAGTATTTATTCCTTAGACCATGAGGTTGTACAACTCCCGGATACCGTAGGAGTGCTTTGGGTGTGCCAACCGTCACAACGTAACTGGGTGGCTATAAAGGTACACATCGGGTATCTCCGAAAGTGTCTGTTGAGTTGGTACGAACCGAGACTGGGATATTGTCACTCCGTATGACGGAGAGGTACCTCTGGGCCCACTCGGTAATACATCATCATAATGAGCTCAATGTGACTAAGTAGTTAGTCACGGGATGATGGATTACGGATCGAGTAAAGAGACTTGCCATAACGAGATTGAACGAGGTATCGGGAATACCGACGATCGAATCTCGGGCAAGTACCGTACCGATGGACAAAGGGAATAACATACGGGATTGAGTGAATCCTTGACACAGTGGTTCATCCGATGAAGATCATCGAGGAACACGTGGGAACCAACATGGGTATCCAGATCCCGCTGTTGGTTATTGACCGGAGAGTGGTCTCGGTCATGTCTACGTGTCTCCCGAACCCGTAGGGTCTACACACTTAAGGTTCGGTAACGCTAGGGTCGTAGAGATTAATGCACGTGGAAACCCGAAAGTTGTTCGGAGTCCCGGATGAGATCCCGGACGTCACGAGGAGTTCCGGAATGGTCCGGAGGTAAAGATTGATATATGGGAAGTCCAGTTTCGGCCAACGGGTGATCTCCGGGGGTCACCGGGAGTGTCCCGGGACCACCGGAGGGGCCCCGGGGGTCCACCGGGTGGGGCCACCCCTCCCGGTGGGGCCCCTAGGCTGCAAGGGGGTGTGTCCAGCCCTCAGGGCTGGCGCACCACCAAGGGAGGCCCACCTCCCCTGCGCCTAGGGATAAACCCTAAGGGGAGGGGGGCCACCACTTGCCTTGGGGGAGGGGGACTCCTCCCTGGCCGCCGCCCCCCCTTGCAGATTGGATCTGCAAGGGGCTGGCGCCCCCCCTGGCCCCTATATATATGTGGGGGGGGGAGAGGGCAGCCGCACCTCAGCCCTGGCGCCTCTCCCCCTCCCGTCACACCTCCCAACTCCTTTGCAGGGCAGCCCGGCGAAGCCCTGCTGCGATCTCCACTGCATCCGTCATCACGCCGTCGTGCTGCCGGATCTCTGACGACTTCTCCTCCCCCCTTGCTGGATCAAGAAGGAGGTGATGTTGCTGCACCGTACGTGTGTTGAACGCGGAGGTGCCGTCCGTTCGGCGCTAGATCATCGGTGACGAAGAACGTGAAGAGTACGACTACTTCATCCTTGCTTCGTTGAAAGCTTCCGCACGCAATCTTCATAACGGTATGTAGATGCACTCTTAGTTGCTCGTTGCTAGATGTCTCCATACTTGGATCTTGGTGAAGACGTAGAAATTTTTTGATTTATGCTACGTTCCCCATCACCTACAAAGTCGGAGATAGAGCATATCTTCGTATGTCTCCACTTCGAGGAGTTAAACGGTTTGGAGTTAAAGGAAAACTAGCACCACGATTTGTGGGGCCATACAGAATTTTGGAACGCATGGGTGAAGTTTCCTACAAGTTGGAATTACCCTAAGCCTTGTCCGGAGTTCATGATGTGTTTCACGTTTCCCAGTTGAAGAAGTGCCATGCGGAAATGGCCGATATTCCTTTGAGAGATACAGTGCCACTAGAAGCCATGCAGTTGGATAGTGATCTGACCTATGAGGAGAAGCCTGTCAAGATTCTCGAGTTTGCCAACAGAGTTACCCGCAGCAAGGTCCTCAAATTTTGCAAGGTTCAGTGGAGTCATCATACTAAGGAAGAAGCCACCTGGGAACGTGAAGAAGATCTTCGACAGGATCACCCACACATTTTTGCTAGCCAACCCGAATCTCGAGGGCGAGATTCATCTTAAGGGGGGTAGGTTTGTAACATCCCAAATTTTCAATTTGGAATGTTTTACAATTATTAGCTAAGAATCTATGCATTTTTTTATTTGAGTGTCATTTGGAAATTTCAGAGGTATTTGAGTTTTATTTGACTTTGGATTCAACTTGGCATCTGAAATTTATTTCAAAACTCTGACAAACACTTGTTCAAAAGTGTGAGGGAGCTAACATGACACTCCAAAAAGTCAGAAGAAATCAATGCCAAAAGTTTTGAATTAAAATTTAAGTGTCATTTGGATTATTATTTTTAGAAAAATGTTTTTATAAAGTTTTTATTTAGCTTCTGAAAAATAGTTCATCTTGTAGGATTTATTTTTCTGAATGATTTGATATATATATGTCCTATATAAAAATATTTTTTTTCTTTACATTTTTTCCTCTATCTAATTCAAAAAAAAGCCGCGCTGCTAACAGGCCAAGGCCCAGCAGTGGCCAGCCCAGGGAGCCAGCCCAGCCAGGCCAGCGAGGCCACATCCAGGCTAGGGCTAGTAGCAGCAGCGGCCCACGTTCTAAAAAAAAGTCATCGCTACACCTCTCGCTCGCCTCACGTGCGCCGAATGCCTCCATTCATTCGCTCTTCCTCCCTCACGTAACTCTCTCCCTCGTTGACTCTCTCCCTTCAGGACCCCACCTCTTTTCTTCTTCCTCTCACGAACGGACAACAGAAACGTACGCGTACAATCGCTCCCGACGTTGCTTCGTTTCCAATTCTTGACAATCTTAACTCCAGCCCGTTTCACGTTCAAGGAAGATGTCCAATAAATAGCCATGACTCTCCTCGACCGATTCAGTCGAAAATCTCTCGCCAAGTCCATCCCTACAACACGTACTCGACGTTCCAATCTCGCAGGAGAAGCTCCAGTTCATCGCCGGATTACGACGCCGGTGAGCTGTCCCGAGCCCTATCCTTTTGAGTTCCGACTTCTCTTGATCCCTATCATCGTTTTGACAAGGTTTTGTGATCCCTCTCCATCTACAGAGCCCGTACCAAACTCGTTGTCTTCACCGGAGCATCCGGAGCACCGAGCTTCGTCACTTTGTTCCATCGCCGTTCGTCGTCGCCTACCATCTCCGACTCCACCACCGGACGAGCCAGTCATCAGTGCACCTCCTAGACACCTCCGCCATTGCCTAGGACCACCGGAGCCTCCGCCACCACCGCCCCCGATCTCCATCTCCTCACGTTTTAGCTCTCTGTAAGTACGTAACACATGTTCGTTCGTTTCAGTTAAAAAAACCGTTTCGTTCAACTAGATTGGCTTTCTTCGGTTTAGTTTGAACCGCCCATCGGTTTTGTTTTATTTTTTCTTTTAGCCATAGCAAACACCCCAGCCAACCAGAGAGCGCCACTTGTCTCTAGACGAATTTTGTTTCTTTTTCCAATATATTTTCCAATTCAGATTCTATACCAAATCTTATTTCTAGTATATCTTTTAGTCTATAAATCCGATTTAGTTGATTGTTTTTCCTACGGTTTCGTAGAAATGTCCTCTATCCAAAAGAACCAAACAAAATATATTTTTGAAAATTTGAAAAAATTTGAATTCAAGCAGATCTGAATTCAAACTTCGTTAGGCCATAACTTGAGTTTCGTAACTCCGTTTTGGGTGATTCTTTTTGCTAATCGAAGCTTGTGACATGTACCTTCTGTTAAAACCAAAACCATTTATTTTTGTTGGTGTAAAAATTACGTTCGGTACAGAAACTTTATTTGGGTGTTTTTTGAGTTTTTCGAAGTCTTTTATATGTTTTCTTTTTGGATCCTTGTTTGTATGCTTATGTATGTTATTGCTTGCGTACGCTAGATCATCCGGAGTGCGAAGCTTGTTACTACGAATCTTTAGAGTTCAACGAATGTCAGCAAGGCAAGTTCACACTTTGATCATAATTTTCAATACCCAGTTTTTACTATGCATTAGTTTCACCCACAAAGATTGCATGAGTAGGATTGGGAACATGTGGTTATGCTATGTAGTTTATGTGGTAGGAACCTATGACCTTTTATCACCCCGAGAAATATTTGTTATGTCATATATTGCTTAGCCATGCTCGTAGACGGGGATTGGTATGCGTGGCAACTTTAATACACATTTGGGTGGATTGTTTGGGGCACCTGGAGAAACCAGTGCTTGCCCAAGGGGAATCCCGGAGTAACCGCGTGATTACCCTAGGTCCGCCACCCAGGCAAAGGGATCATAAGATATTTCATGCCTAGAAACTTCCGTGTGCAGCCACAAGCCATTATGGGCTCTAGCATAGTTGAGTAAGTTGTGTGACCTCTTTCCGTGGTAGACTAGCTGATGTAGGGGAAAGTAGGTGTACCGGTCTACCCAGGGTTTGGAGGAAATACTTAAGAAAGACTATGTCTCGATCTTCCAATCATGGAGGTGGTCGAGTCTTGTGGGGAAAAGTGCGCAAACCTCTGCAGAGTGTACAAACTAATCATGATTAGCCGTGTCCCCGGTTATGGACAACTTGAGTATCTAGAAGTGAATTGTTCGTTGATCTCATCACTCGTCTTAATGAAATTATTGGGTTACTAATAACTTGGGAATTTTTGGATTGAGTTGGAGGAACCTTCTCAATAATGGCATTTTAATTTTGTAGTAAATAAAAAAATTATTCCTTTGTTGTAGGGTAAAATTGGTTTTATGCAAAAATTAAACTTAGAGCCTCCACCAGCTAAATTTGCATATAGAGATAGTCTTTTTAATTATTATTATTCTATGGTGTGAAATTGCCAGCATATTCCATGTGCTGACCTACATGGCTGCAACGTCTAATGTTGCAGAGTTTTCCGACGAGGATTAAAGGTGCGATAGGTCGTTGTTCTGCACTCAGTTTGCCGTGGAGTTGGATGGACTCATTTACCTTCGATGCTTCCGCAGTTACTTTTATCTAGATGGCCTTTGGCCATATTATTGTAATAAATACTCTTTTGAGGGCCTTGATGTAGTATAGTGTGTGATTGAACTCTGTTATAATTCCTCAAGTACTATGTGTGTCAGCATATCGATCCAGGGATGACACTTAAGCACAGAGACTTCGATCCATTTGGGTCGGGTTGCTACAGGATATTATGAGCACACATAAAAAGTTCAGAAAAGAACCAAATATTTCTAAAAGATAATCTTGATCATAAACTCACAATTCATCGGATCTCGACAAACACAGCGCAAAAAGAGATTACATCAAATAGATCTCTGATACGTCTCCAACGTATCTATAATTTTTGATTGTTCCATGCTATTATTTATGAAGTCTTGGATGTTTAATGGGCTTTATCATTCACTTTTATATCATTTTTGGGACTAACCTACTAACCCAAAGGCCTAGTCCAGATTGCTGTTTTTTGCCTGTTTTAGGGTTTTGCAGAAAAAGAATATCAAACGGAGTCCAAACGGAATAAAACCTTCGCGAGAGATATTTTTGGAGAAAATCACGCACACGGAGCTTGAGAACCACGTCAGGGGACGGAGGGCTGGCCCACGAGGGTGGGGGCGTGCCCCCCTTCCCAGGGCGCGCCCCCTGCCTCGTGGCCCCCTCGAGCGTCCCCCGGTGCCCTCCTTCTTCCTATATAAGTCTACGTACCCCAGAAACTCCGTGAACAGAGAGAAAATCCTAATTCCACCGTCGTACCTTCTGTTCCCGTGGAAATCCCATCTTGGAGCCTGTTTCGGAGCTCCACCGGAGTGGGATCCATCACGAAGGCCTTCATCATCATCATCATCGCCCTCACCATGAGTTGTGAGTAGTTTACCACAGACCTTCGGGTCCATAGCTAGTATATATATGGCTTCTTCTCTCTCTCTGGATCTCAGTACAAAGTTCTCCTCGGTCTTCGAGGAGATCTATTCGATGTAATCTTTTTTTTTTGCGGTGTGTTTGTCAAGATCCGATGAATTGTCAGTTTATGATCAAGGTTATCTATGAATAATATTTGGTTCTTCTCTGAACTTTTTATGTGTGCTCATAATATCCTTGCAAGTCTCTTCGAATTATTGGTTTGGCTTGGCCTACTAGATCTATAATTCTTGCAATGGGAGAAGTGCTTGGCTTTGGGTTCAATCTTGCGGTGTCTTTTCACAGTGACAATAGGGACAGCAAGGCACGTATTATATTGTTGCCATCGAGGATAAAAAGATGGGTTTTATTTCATATTGCTTGAGTTTATCCCTCTGCATCATGTCATCTTGCTTAAGGCGTTACTCTGTTCTTATGAACTCAATACACTAGATGCATGTTGGATAGCGGTCGATGTGTGGAGTAATAGTAGTAGATGCAGGCAGGAGTCGGTCTACTTGTCTCGGACGTGATGCCTATATACAATGATCATGCCTAGATAGTCTCATAATTATTCGCTTTTCTATCAATCGCTATCATGAGAAAAGCCACTAGAGAAAACTATGGGCCCGGGTCTATTCTCAACATATCAATCCACATCTACTTTACTTTTACCGCTTTTATTTGCTGCTTTTATAAACTAAAAATACCAAAAAATATAAACTATCATCTCTATCAGTTCTGACTTTCGTAAGTGACCGTAAAGGGATTGACAACCCCTTATCGCGTTGGCTGTGAAGTTCTTATTTGTTTGTGCAGGTGCGAGGGACTCGCGCGTGGTCTCCTACTGGATTGATACCTTGGTTCTCAAAAACTGAGGGAAATACTTACGCTACTGTGCTGCATCTCCCTTTCTTCTTCGAGGGAATACAACGCAAGCTCAAGAGGTAGCAAGAAGAATTTTTGGTGCCGTTTCCGGAGAGGCTTACGCAAAAGTCATATACCAAGTACCTATCACAAACCCTTATCCTTCGCATTACATTTATTTGCCTCTCGTTTTCCTCTCCCCCACTTCACCCTTGCCATTTTATTTGCCCTTCTTCCGCCGTGTGTTTATCGTTCACTTGCCTCTTTGTTGCTTGTGTGCTTATCGCTATGGCTCTCCCTGTTAGTGTTGACCATCACCTCAAGAGGCTGGAGGAGATTGAAAACAATGTTAGACATTTTATGACTATACAATTTGAGCATAATGACTTTTTCAGAAGTGAGCTTAAAGAACAGAAAAAGTTTATGGAGTATATGAATAAAGACCTTGACGATATGTCTAAGGAATTGTATGGCCTGAAATCTCAGTTTGCTCATCTTGAGAACTTAATTGCCCAAATTTCGGATAAACAATCCACCTTGATTAATAAGATGGCTGCTAAACCGGAAGGGCATGAAAATAAGGATGAAGATCTGAAAATTATTGATGTGTCTCCTATTAGATCCTTGTTTTCTAGTATAAATCTTGATGAAGATAGGATTGGAGATGATTCTGCTTTAAGGTGTCCCAATGATTCGGAGTTTTAGATCTTGATGCTAAAATTGTTAAAAGTGGGAGTGAAGAAATTAAAACTTTGCTTAGTGATGAACCCACTACTTTGGATTTCAAGGGATTCAATTATGACAATTGCTCTTTGATTTATTGTATTTCCTTGTTGCAATCCGTACTAAATTCTCCTCATGCTTATAGTCAAAATAAATCTTTCACCAAACACATAATTGATGCTTTGATGCAATCTTATGAAGAAAAACTTGAGTTAGAAGTTTCTATACCTAGAAAGCTTTATTATGAATGGGAACCTACTATCAAAATAAAAATAAAAGATCATGAATGCTATGCTTTGTGTGATTTGGGTGCTAGTGTCTCCACTATCCCAAAAACTTTGTGTGATTTGCTAGGGTTCCATGAGCTTGATGATTGTTCTTCAAATTTGCATCTTGTGGATTCCACTATTAAGAAACCTATGGGAAGAATTAATGATGTTCTTATTGTTGCCAATAGGAATTATGATCCCGTAGATTTCATTGTTCTTGATATAGATTGCAATCCTTCATGTCCTGTTATTCTTGGTAGACCTTTCCTTAGAACGATTGGTGCAATTATTGATATGAAGGAAGGAAATATTAGATTACAATTTCCGTTAAGGAAAGGCATGGAACACTTTCCTAGAAATAAAATCAAATTACCATATTAATCTATCATGAGAGCCACTTATGGATTGCCTTCCAAAGATGTCAATACCTAGATTTATCTTGTTTCATGCCTAGCTAGGGGCGTAAAACGATAGCGCTTATTGGGAGGCAACCCAATTTTATGTTTTTGTTTTTGTTGCTGTTAGTGAATAAATATTGCATCTAGCCTCTGATTAGATGTGGTTTCATGTTTTGTTTAATGTTTGTGCCAAGTAGAACCTTTGGGAAGACTTGTGTGAAGTTTATATGATCTTGCTATGAAAAACAGAATCGTTAGCGCTGCTAAAGTAGTCTTAAGATTTTACTAGAGCGTGCTTTTTAGTTCATTCTTTTTGCAGATGATTGGTAGACAAATTCCGCAAATTTACCAATTTAGTTTGAATTTTTTGGAGTTCCATAAGTAGGCGAAACCTGCAGATTACTACAGACTGTTCTGTTTTTGATAGGTTCTGTTTTTCATGTGTTGTTTGCTTATTCCGATGCATCTATGAGTAGTATTGGAGGATATGAACCATAGAGAAGTTGGAATACAGTAGGTTTAACACCAATATAAACAAAGAATGAATTCATTTCTGTACCTTTGAGTGGTGGTTTGCTTTCTTATACTAACGGAGCTCACGAGAATTTTTGTCTAAGTTTTGTGTTGTGAATTTTCAAGTTTTGAGTATTGCTTTGATGGACTATGGAACAAGGAATAGCAAAGGTGATGCGGAGCATCCCGAGGTCATCCCCATGGACCCTCCTTCACCTCGTCAAGTGCCTCAAGGACCAATGACACGTGCTCGTGCTAGAGCTCTTGAGACTGAGGTGACGTCGCTCCTAGCCCTACTTCCATACGAATCTTGCGAGACATGGTTGCTACCTCAGACGGATGTGTTTTGTGTGCTTAGGTGTGAAGAAGACCACATTGGAGAAGGGCGTGAAGATGGACAAGTCCCCAAGTTCATGGACGAGATGTTGCATCGAGAAGGGCGGAAGAAGGCTCGAGGCCCCGGACATCCGGCCCCCTGGCCCGGACATCCGGCCCCTGGACGATCAGCTACAGAAGGCCAGCAGTCGAAGCTACAAGACCCGGACATCCGGCCAGGCCCCGGACATCCGGCCAGGCATGGCCCGGACATTCGGCCTCGGGCCCGGAAATCCGGCACCACTGTCCAGAGGGCACCCGAGACTCGACCGCTCCAGCCCGGACATCCGGCCCCTCGCCCCGGACATCCGGCGCCCCGCGAAGCCCCGGACATCCGGCCCGACGCCCGGACGTCCGGCCCCTGATTTGCCTGCGCGCATCCTTTGGGCCGAGGCCCGTGTACCCCTTCGCTCCGTACACTATATAAACTCCTTCCTCTCCATCGTTTAGGGGCAGCTTTTGGATAGCTCATTGCAGACCTTTGTGTGGATTCTCTCCCACAAGACCGCGCGCCTCTTCGGAGAAGATCCACCTCGGATTTAAGACCTCCACATCGGGGAAGATCCTACGGGATATCCAAGACCTCCTCCAGGAGAAGACTATCTTTGTACCATCGTCGTTGACTATAGACCGTGTATCTCGCTGTGTATTGTGGATCTAGCACTTGTGTGATCATCTTTGTGTTGATTTGTGTGTTTCCTCTCGTGTTTTCCCCCGTTTCCGCCTTGTGTTCTCCGTGTTCATCGTGGGATATTCTCCAATCGTGAAAGATCTGCTGATTAGGTTCCACCCTACATCATCTTGGTATCAGAGCATAGGTTGATCACGATTTTGGAGCCCCACACCCTGTCTTCTAGCTTGTTTTTGTTGTGTTCTTCCCAATTTCGAAAATTCCCCACAAAAAGAGCCCCAATTTTTTTTTGTGATATGTTGATTTGGCAAGATGTTGTTGACTTTGTTCCATGGATTTGCTGTGCCACATGTGGATCTAGCTTTTCCTCCACTTTTCCCCATTTTTCATCCGCAAAATCCGATGAATTTTGGCCCCAAAATCATCGATTGCACGGAGTTCTTCGTGGCCTCGGGCACCCCGCACATCCGGCCCGTGCCCCGGACTTCCGGCCCGGCCCGGACATCCGGCCCCTGGCCCGGACATCCGGCCTCCCGCAGCCGTTTTTCGCCCACTCCACCACACCTTGCACTCCCCCACCGCCATTTTCGTTCGGTAACCCACCCAACTTTCCGCATACCACCACCACTTCCGCAACCACCATCGCTTAACCGCTCCGAGTTTGAAGAGTTTGTCTCCCTTTGCCGTGAATACTTGAGTTGTGGTTTCACCGTTTCCTTGGATGTTTAGGCTACCTTGGAACGGCAAGACATCGACAACACCACCCTTCAACTTCGGCAAGGGCGGTAACATCGACGACACTTTGTTAATTCTACCTTGCAATTGCATTGTCACCCTATGAACCATCTTTGCATAGCTTTCCCACTGAGACTAGCCATTTGAGTATTGCCGGGCCACGACACTTGTGCACATTAGTGATAGTCATAGATACCTCTTACCATATCATCATATCTCCTTGTGACACAAGAGTGTCCCGCATATGCAATAGCTACCTTGATCCGAGAAGCATGCATAAGTGCCCAAAGAAAGAGCTCACAAGCTTTTAAGCAAACGAGCCAACCAAAGCAAAAGGACAATAGCATCATACGCCTTGCATCAAAAGAGATCATACATCATAGCAACATCATCTTGTGCTCAAGCATCGGCACATCATACACTCATAGCATACTTGTGATAGATAGTCGTTACGTTTTGCCTCTTCTAGGTCGTGCACAAGTGCGTATCCGCCTATTAAGCAATCGGTTAGCGTCTCTCTAGTGTTGTGCAACACGATCATTTTCCGTGGTTTCCCACATTTTCGCTCATCCTTGGTTGCACAACCACATTTATCTATCCGTGCGTGTGTTCCATGTGCTACTTTGCTAGTGATCTACTTGTTGCATGAGCAAATTGTGAACCATTTTCAACATCATTGAGTCACTTTTGACGATTGCATTGAATTTATTGCCACCATCCTAACCAAGCTCCTCTCAAAGCTTTACTTGTGTAGGTGTGACAATCGACACAAAGTGGTACCAATAGTGCTATTTCCGGGTTACATTATCGAGTGATCATTGATCCATTTTCAACTTCGGATAAGGTACATTTGGTATTGTCTTCTCCTTTCTCACACTCATATACTTGCTTGTGATGATGGATAGGCCAAGTACATCTTCCAACCCGATCTTCGACGATCCTCAAGAAGCGAACAACTACGTCACCAAACTACATCTCTTCGGTGTCCAACGAGCTCTACATCAAGAGAGTGAAGCTATGCGCGAGTACATTGGTCAAGTCGCCGAGGACGTGCGCCAATTTGAAGCAAGGGCAAAAGAACAATTCGACATCATCAACACCAACATGTCTACTCAATTCAACGAGCTCCGGACATTGATAATCAACCGACGTTCTTCTTCAACATCTTCTCAAAGACGAAGCCGCTCAAGTCGACATTCCGACTCCACACAAGACTCAAGTACACCTACGTCCAACACTCTTCGTCAAGCCGCACGTCAAGCTCGACATGACAACCGGCAGCCTATTCATGACAAGAGTTCACAAGAGCTATTCGACGACCAAGAAAGCCGACGTCGTCAAAACCAAGCTACATTTGAGCAAGCACAAGAACGGCAACGACTACGCCAACAACAACAAGAGCGAGCACGTCAACACCAAGAATAACTTGATGCCGAGGCTAATCGCCAAGCACAACAACGCCGAGAAGCTCAAGCTATGGAGGCGCAACGAGCTTTACAAGATGCACATCGCAATGTGGCTGCCCGCACTCGACACACTCGATAATCACTGTTGTGAATCCTTGTGCCCAAGATATCTCTAAATGCTTTTTTGCAACACCTCATGTCCTACAGGAATGATGTTCTAACCTATTTGTGTAAATTTAAATTTTAAAAATTGAAAGTAAATTAGAAGATAGACATGCTTTGATCCATGCAGCAAGGCCGACATACATAATAAATAAATTTGGCCTATATGTGTAAACTAAACTTTTTTTAGGAAACGGCAAAAGCACTGCCTTTTATTTAGCATGCCAATAATATTATAGCTTTGGGGATAATATTCTGGCAAACTTTAAAGGCCATTTGATATAAACAGATGTAGGAAAAGCATGATTCTGTTGGTTGGAATAGTTAGACACTGGTCTCTGCAGAGGTCGTCTCTTTGTTTGCCTACACTTTTGAAATATTAGATGCTAGGTTGCAGAGCTGCAACCTCTGTTTATGGTAAATTTCAGTTTTGTACCTACTATGTGCCTCTTTAGCATCTTGATGTCATATGGTTACTCATATGTTCCTGGTAACTTGATTATAAATTTTTTTGTGGTCTAATATCTTAGATGGTCAATATTTGATTTACCATGATAAACCCTTTTTAGCTATTTGTAATACTACATGGTTCTCATGTATGCAGAAATAATATGAAGCAAATTACCAAGGTAGACTGGGAGGACAGGTAAATTTACATATGACAACAGAGTTCTTTTCACCAAGTATATGTCAATAGTTGTCTCAAAGGCATGGCTTTCGATAGAGATCTACCTTGCTAACATTACAGATCAATTATCAATAGCATGTTAAAAATCTTCCCTTGTTTGTAATGTAAGGATATTATCTAATAATAAGGTTTACAGCTAATAGAGAGACCCAATCCAAGTAAAAGTTTTCAGTATTGCTTGATTGTGTGAGTGATTAACACTTCTTGGTTGTGTTGAATTTCACTCCTACAAATTTTTATTCATAGTTTTTATATTCCTTTCATTCAAATGAGGCACAAGATAGATCACATCTATCACAGAGTATTGGAGATCCATGCCCCATGGTGTTCAATAATACCATACTCACCAGATATTGCCCCAAGGTTACTGGCAAAGCAGTACCAATCTTGATGGTTTATCTAGGCAGGCCACCCATATGCTTGAGGAGGAAATATTAACGGTGTTGTATCTCAGGTGACATGACTTTTTTGTAAAGGGCGGAGTTAGATTCTTTTTTTCCAATGAGCATGTTGATCCTTGTGGACAGCTGGACGTGGCATATCCACTTGCCTTTTCATTATGTACGAGTTCATTTAAGCTTATATTGGTTTTGTACACATGTTACGTATGATGATATTAAGGTTATGGTAATGTGCATTTTAACCCACTGGCATATATATGCTTCTACACATTGATTTAATCAAATGGACCAATGTGTTTTCTATTAGATTGTTTCATCAATGGGATTTAGAGAGAGAAAAAGGTGTAAATGTATGTATACGTAGCTCACTGGTATTCATAAGTCTGAAGAGCGACCAACAGCAGCTCAAAGAGAATGAAGTTGTGAATTTAAATTCCTTGACTACATAAATACTTAGGTACATTACAAAGTAATTTTTCTTAATTATACTAGCTTTTTCAAAACTTCAATTACAAATTCGTTGATAATAATTTTGGCTACTACGATTGAACTATTTTTTTCTATATACGTGAATTTTCGCGTGCATGCTTACTATTAGATATAAGTGAAGCATGAGAGTTCAACAATTTCTACAAATATAACCACCACCGTGCTCTAAAAGATATAAGTGAAGCACTAGAGCAAAAACTATTCAACACAAAAGATATAAGTGAAGCACATAGAGTGTTCTAACAATTCCTATGCCATATTTAACTTTCTTAAATAGATGTGTCCATCAAGGATGATTGTGACAAACTAACAAGCAAAGACTAAAATTATACAAGACGCTCCAAGCAAAACACGTATCATGTGGTGAATAAAAATATAGCTCCAAGTATAGTTACCGATGGATGAAGACGAAAGAGGGGATGCCTTCCCGGGACATCCCCAAGCTTAGGCTTTTGATTATCCTTGAATTTTACTTGGGGTGTCATGGGCATCCCCAAGATTAGGCCTTTGCTACTCTTTGTTCCATAGTCCATCAAAGCAATACTCAAAACTTGAAAACTTCACAACACAAAACTTAGACAAAAATTCTCGTGAGCTCCGTTAGTATAAGAAAGCAAACCACTACTCAAAGGTACCGCAATGAATTCATTCTTTGTTTGTATTGGTGTTAGACCTACTGTATTCCAACTTCTCTATGGTTCATGCCTCCAAATATTACTCATAGATGCATTGAAATAAGCAAACAACACACGAAAAACAGAATCTGTCAAAAACAGAACAGCCTATAGTAATATGCAGGTTTTGCATACTTTTGTAACTCCAAAAAATTCAAACTAAAATGGTAAATGTGAGGAATTTGTCTATTAATCATCTGCAAAAAGAACCAACTAAATAGCACGCTCCAGTAAAATCCGACGACCATTCTAGCGAGCGCTAACGATTCTGCTTTTCACAGCAAGATCACATAAACTTCACACACATCTTCCCAAAGGTTCTACTTGGCACAAACACTAAACAAAACATGAAACCACATCTAAACAGAGGCTAGATGCAATATTTATTCCCTAACAGCAACAAAAACAAAAAAAATATAATTGGATTGCCTCCCAACAAGCGCTATCGTTTTACGTCCCTAGCTAGGCACGATTTTAGTGATGCTCTCATGAAAGACAAGAATTGAAGCACAAGGAGAGCATCATGAAGCACATGGCAAACAAATATAAGTCTAACATACTTCCTATGCATAGGCATTTTATAGGAAAACAAATTACCAAGACAAGCAAGACCTAGCCTATGCAAGGAAGAAGAAAGAAACAATAGCAATCTCAACATAACGAGAGGTAATTTAGCAACATGAAAATTTCTACAACCACATTTTCCTCTCTCATAATAATTTTATGTAGTATCATAAGAAAATTCAACAATATATCTATCACGAAACATATTCACAACACGATCCACATGCATACGAAGTTGACACTCTTCCAAAATAGTGTGAGCAATATTAACTAAAGTCATGACCTCTCCAAACCCACCTTCAACATTATTCAAACATTATTATCAATCTTACATTCATCATGGGGATTAAATAAATTTTCAAGATCATAAGAAGAATCACCCCAATCATGATCATTGCAACAAATAGTAGTCATAGCAAAACTAGCATCCCCAAGCTTAGGGTTTTGCATATCATTAGCACAGTTGACATTAATAGAATTTATAATAACATTGTTGCAATCATGCTTTTCATCGAAAGAACTATCAAGTATGGGTGAAATTGCAACGATCTCATGTTTATCATAGGGAACTATAGCAAATTCATCTTCATAAATATTGGCATTATGGCCACAAGGATAGCAAGCATCATGTTCATCAAGGTATATTTCAATCAAATCATTGGAATCGAAATTATCTATAGATTCAAGCATATCATTATTTTCTTTCAAAGCAGCGTTCATTCTTTCAATAAATTCTTTGACATAGGCATTATGAGCATAGTTTTCAAAGCAATATTTAAGTATGCCAAAATTTTCAGATTCGTAGAGAGTAATATCAAACTTTTCAATCAAAGAAGCAACTTCATAAGCACCCTTAAAAGCAACAAATTCTTCAATTTGTTCGATATCTTAGTAACTATAAACACCCTTTGCATAAGAGGATAAGATTTTATTATCATTAAACTCACATAGGTAGGGGAGGTGTTTTTTAGGGTTCTTAGAGAAACAAGTAGAGTCACAAATTTCACAAAGATTCCAAGCATAACACATCAATCTGTTTATTTGATCCCATAAGAGTCTCCCTTTTTCAGACAAACGGTGATGCACAAAATGAGCATGCTCATCTAAATATTTCCCATCAACTAGGCTAGTTGGGGTTTCAGCACGAGAGCATAGGGATCGAAGATGATCCAAGTAGAACACTTTAAGGTGATCCATAATAATAGATTTTTAGCAAGCAAAGATGCAAGCTAATTGTGGGCACATAGCACACAAGCAAACAAGAAGCAGGCGAACGATAAACACACGACAGAAGAAGGGCAAATAAAACGTCAAGGGTGAAGTGGGGGAGAGGAAAACGAGAGGCAAATAAATGTAATACGAAGGATAAGGGTTTGTGATAGGTACTTGGTATATGACTTTTGCATAAGCCTCCCCGGCAACGGCGCCAGAAATTCTTCTTGCTACTTCTTGAGCTTGCGTTGTATTCCCTCGAATAGGAAAGGGAGATGCAGTACAATAGCGTAAGTATTTCCCGCAGTTTTTGAGAACCAAGGTATCAATCCAGTAGGAGACCACGCGTGAGTCCGTCGCACCTGCACAAGCAAATAAGAACTTCGCAGCCAACGCGATAAGAGGTTGTCAATCCCTTTACGGTCACTTACGAAAGTGAGATCTGATAGAGATGATAGTTTATATTTTTCGTATTTTTGTTTATAAGAACAGAAAATAAAAGCGGTAAAAGTAAAGTAGATGTAGATTGATATGTTGAGAATAGACCAGGGGGCCATAGTTTTCTCTAGTGGCTTCTCTCATGATAGCGATATTCTACGGCGGGTAAACAAATTACTGTCGAGCAATTGATAGAAAAGCGAATAATTATGAGACTATCTAGGCATGGTCATTGTATATAGGCATCACGTCCGAGACAAGTAGACCGAAACAATTCTGCATCTACTACTATTACTCCACACATCGACCGCCATCCAGCATGCATCTAGTGTATTGAGTTCATAAGAACAGAGTAACGCCTTAAGCAAGATGACATGATGTAGAGGGATAAACTCAAGCAATATGGTATAAACCCCATCTTTTTATCCTCGATTGCAACAATACAATATGTGCCTTGCTGCCCCTACTGTCACTGGGAAAGGACACCGCAAGATTGAACCCAAAGCCGAGCACTTCTCCCATTGCAAGAACTATAGATCTAGTAGGCCAAACCAAACCAATAATTCGAAGAGACTTGCAAGGATATTATGAGCACACATAAAAAGTTCAGAGAAGAACCAAATATTTCTCATAGATAATCTTGATCATAAACTCACAATTCATCGGATCTCGACAAACACACCGCAAAAAGAGATTACATCGAATAGATCTCCTAGAACACCGAGGAGAACTTTGTATTGAGATCCAGAGAGAGAGAGAAGAAGCCATCTAGATACTAGCTATGGACCCGAAGGTCTGTGGTAAACTACTCACAATTCATGGTGAGGGCGATGATGATGATGATGAAGAACTCCGTGATGGATCCCCCTCCGGTGGAGCTCCTGAACAGGCTGCAAGATGGGATCTCACAGGAACAGAAGGTTATGGTGGTGGAATTAGGGTTTTCTCTCTGTTGCTGATGGTTTCGGGGTACGTAGACTTATATAGGAGGAAGAAGGATACCGGGGGAGTCACGAGGCCCCCACGAGGCAGGGGCGCGCCCTGAGAAGGGGGGCGCGCCCCCACCCTCATGGGCCCCTCGTGGCTCTTCTGCCGTGGTTCTCAAGTTCTCCGTGCGCGATTTTCTCCAAAAATATCTCTTGTGAAGGTTTCATTCCGTTTGGAATCCGTTTGATATTCTTTTTCTGCAAAACCCTGAAATAGGCAAAAAAACATCAATCTGGACTGGGTCTTTGGGTTAGTAGGTTAGTCCCAAAAATGATATAAAAGTGTAAGACAAAGCCCATTAAAGATCCAAGACTTCATAAATAATAGCATGGAACAATCAAAAATTATAGATACATTGGAGACGTATCAATGGGGTCATATGATCATGAGTTTCTGCTCGTTACCGCGCGTTCCCAAGACACTAAACGGTTTGGATATTTGATCGAAGGGGCCTCTGGCCTGATAGCGCTAAGCCGCTAACCATCACGTGGTCATAGTATGGGCGTTCTGCGTCGTATGCATCAGCCGAAGCTTAATTAACGTCATGCGACTGAGCGACGCGCGCCGGGTTGGACCGCGTAAGCACCTACCTTTTTAAGGAGGTAGCCCAGGTCCGCTCACCAGCCGCGTACGCAACGTGCAGGAGTTCCCGGGGCGATTGGCCCATGACCCCTGGGGGCATAGGGTTTAGTCCGACGTGCATGACCTCTCTATTAAGCCTAGGTCAGGTTGCGACGTATTGTTTGGCCGAGGACGGGCATGACCTGATGGTGTGTCCGGCCGGAGTTAAGCAAGTGTGGTGGGTAAGTTGGTGCACCCCTGCAGGGAAGAAAACATCTATCGATAGCCTGTCCTACGGTAACGGACACTTGGAGTTGTATCCCGATCGCTACAACTAGAACTGGATGCTGAGGCATGATTTGGATATGTTGCTTTGGGAGTCGAGAAAGGATCCCGGAGCGTTGAAACAACAACATAAATATGACTTATGTTATACTACTCTACTCCCCCCTATTGCTGCAAGACGGTGGTTTCCAGAAGATGCTAGTCTTCGATAGGACTAGCTTCTCCCCCTCTTATTCTGGCATTCTACAGCTTAGTCCACAGATATCACCCTTTTCATTGATACCGATGCATATGTAGTGTAGATCCTTACTTGCGAGTATTTTGGATGAGTACTCACGGTTGCTTTGCTCCCCCTTTTCCCCCTTCTTTCTTCTTTCTGGTTGATGCAACCAGATGGTGGAGGCCAGGAGCCAGAAGCCATCTTTGACGACTGCTACTACCCCGATGGAGGTTGCTACTACGTGAAGACCGCCGACGACCAGGAGTAGTTAGGAGGTCCCAGGCAGGAGGCCTTGCCTTTTCGATCGTTGATGTTTTGTGCTAGCCTTCTTAAGGCAAACTTGTTTAACTTATGTCTGTACTCAGATATTGTTGCTTCCACCGACTCTTGTGTATTCGAGCTTATGTATTCGAGCCCTCGAGGCCCCTGGCTTGTAATATAAAGCTTGTATTATTTTATTTATGTCTAGAGTTGTGTTGTGATATCTTCTAGTGAGTCCCTGATCTTGGTCGTACACATTTGCGTGCATGATTAGTGTACGGTCAAATCGAGGGCGTCACAGTCACTCCTTCAGTCCCTCTTGCCTTGTCCACCAACAATTCAACCAGGCAAGTTTCACATCCATGAATTCTACAGTCTTAATTCTACAAATAGTTTGCTGCTAACAGTTTGATGTGTATTCCTTTAATTTTATACATCATTTGGATGGTTCTATATTAATTGGTCTAGACGTCTTGTGTACCAAAATCAAGTTATGTCCTCAAAAAATCTATCTAGAGAATATGGATCTGGTTACTAGAAACATAAGAAAAGAAACAAAATGAGGATTTAATTCAATATCATAAAGGAGCTATAGATAAACTGATTATAGTTTTATTTTTCTACGAAAGTAGGCCTCATTTTAGAGTTTGGCACAGGGCACCAAATTTCGTCGGCCCGGCTTGCATACACTCGACACTATAAGTCTGGTCGTTAAGCCAGACGCGTGGCGTTGGGTGGCCGACAAGTCGAGCCGTCGCTAGCTTTTTGGTGTGCACTATTTGTCGGTCGGCTGAAGCGTGGATACGTACAAAGCCATTAGAAGTTGCGCGTGACAGTAGTCTGATCTGGACGCGTTAGCCATTTAGCTAGGACCACCATTTCAGTAATGACTCATGTTACACTCGTCATTTGCAACGTGACTCATGTTACACTCATCATTTGCAACATGACTCATGCCAGCATTGCAAACACTCATCGCCGCACAACATCATCAATGTTGCGGTTATCTCAACATATCCCATGTTGCAACCACAAACTCTCCCAAGTTGCACCTACCGCCACACAACATCGCCAATGCTTCATTCATCGCAACATGTCCTATGTTGCAATTGCAACCTTCCCAAGTCCGGACGCATAACACTGCAAGTTCGGACACCGCACTTGTTTTCGCTACAATGCTACGTCGTCATGTTGTAAAATCTAGATGACGCTACAAAGGCAACCAATGGTGTTGCCTGCTGAATGCATGACGCTCCAAGTCCAACGACCATATTTATTTTTCTGCTACGATGCCATAGCGTCATTGTTGCAAAAATTAAATGATGTGCAAAGTTGGTCTCCAAGCCGGATGCAATAAAGGCACGAGCTTTCCTTTTTTGTTGCTACAATAGCCAGACTGTCGTGTTACAAGACCATGTGACATAGCAAAGCATGCCATGCGGCACAGCAAGGGGCAACTAGTGTTTTTGCAGGCGTGCACTCAATGTTGCAAGCTAGGTGTGTGTTCATGCAAGGTCGGCCATCTTCGTTGCAAACCGCTCGCCCTTTATTTTTGGAAAGCAAGCCGCGCGATGGGTGTTGTGGCCGTTGTGGGAGCTTCACCTAGTGTGTCGGTGTTGCAGCTGCTTCAGAAGCACTGACGGCGATGTGGGAATTTGCGGGTGTATCAAAGTTATTGGTTGCGGCTAGTGCACGTGGGTATCCAAAGATGTTATGACATTGGTCAATGGTGTTGCGAAGCTACGACGGCGGTCGACAGTGTTGCAATGCTATGACAACGGTTGACGGTGTTGTGATGCTAAGACTGCGGTCGGTGGTGTTGCGATGCTAAGACTGCGGCCGACGATGTTGCGATGCTAAGACTGTGGCCGGCGGTGTTGTGATGCTAAGACGGCGGTCGGCGGTGTTGCAATGCTATGATGAGGTGTTGCGATGTTAAGACGGCGGTCGATGATGTCGCGATGTTACAACGGCGGTCGACGATGTTGTTATGTCACGACGGCCCTCGATGGTGTAGTGATGTTACAACGATGATCGACGGTGACCACGGTTGATGGTGTAGGCATGTGACACCGGTGGTCGATGATGTTGTGATGTTACTATGGCGGTCGACAGTGTTGCGATGTTATTGTGAAGCTAGGACTAGTGGGGTACACGACGAATGCCACGACCAGGCCGCTGGTTGGAGGGGGTAGGCATGAAGCCAAGGAGACGTTGGAACCTCTATGTTTTTTATCTAGCCGTTTGGCGTGCGTAACATAAATTTGGCCGAGTCATGATTGAAAATTATTGCAAATATCGGATAGACTAATTTAACCTACATGTGCACTAGCCATGATGTGCTTTGTTGGCTGCCAACGCGTATCTACGTGAAGCAAAACTGTAGTGCCAGTTACTGTGTACGGTTTTCACGGGGACGTATAAGCCGAGAAGGCTGGGACCTGCCGGTCATCATGAGAGTTCAGGCTGCTCACCACAACTAGTGCGAGAGACGTCAGATACGGAGGGATCAGACGGCTGCGGACCCGGCTGATCTTTGGCAGAGATCAGCCGGATGATTCCTAGCATCGGCCCAAAAACATGGTGTAGATTACGGAATTGATCTGCCAAACTTTAAGCCCCCTCTCTCTCTCCAAAAACGAAGCCAGCTAGAGACGACTCCGATTCGAACGGCCCACGTATACCACATATTGACAGATACCCGCACCTTCGTCTTTCCCCCGCCCGCATCGCCTCCGCGCACACAAACCCTAGCTGGCCGTTCGCAGTTCGCGTGGTGCGTCGCACCCATTGACGAGTCTCTTAGTCTCCCCTCCTCCGTACCGGTCGATCTGTAGTTTCGCCGGCGATGAAAGCCCGGATCTCCAAGAAGAAGAAGAAGAGGGACACGGAGAGGAGCCCGTTCTCCCGGCTCTCCGATGACCTCCTCGTCGAGATCATCTCGCGCGTGCCCTTCAAGGCCACCCGTTGCTGCAAGTGCGTCAGCAGGCGATGGCGCGACGTCGTCTCCCACCCTGACCACCGCAAGAAACTGCCCCGGTCGACCCTCGCCGGCTTCTTCTACCAAACCGACAATCTGCGTCGCCAAGCTATGGACAGCCATTACCAAAGCCTAACAGGGAGCTGGTGCCCTGGCATCGACCCCTCCTTCTCGTTCCTGCCCAAACACACACCCTTTAACATTGACATGTTGGACTGCTGCAATGGCCTCCTGCTCTGCCGACGACAGTCCAAGTATACGTGGACAACGGATTACGTGGTGTGCAATCCGGTCACTGAGGAATGGGTTGCCGTGCCTGGCACCGACATGTCCAGCGAGGCGTGGGACGCTCGTCTGGGGTTCGACCCGGTCGTCTCCTCTCACTTTCATGTACTCGAGTTTGCACCGGCGGATGACACACACGTCAAACCATTGGGGATCTACTCTTCCAAAGCTGGAGTCTGGACACATCTGAGCGATTGGAAATGTCCAATTGATATAGACCAATACTCAGGTAGCACATTTTTCCGAGGGGTGCTATATTTAACTTCCTACGAAGATAAGGTTGTAGTTGTAGCCGTCGACATGGAGGGAAGTTGTCGGGTCATCCATATTCCTAAGTCACATGATTCTTGTTTGGCTCGTGAGGTTTATGTATCACAGGGACAATTGTATTTTGTAATTTCAAGTGATTCTGAACTGTCGGTGTGGGCTCTTGAAGATTCTACTAGTACTGAAAATTGGACCTTCAAGTATAATGTCAGCCATTTGCAATTGTTTGGAGAAAAGCATTTATCTCATGGGCAGGGCTACAATATTATCATCCACCCAGAATACAAGGTTATATTCATAGTATTTACGAGAAGGTGGAGACACAGATCATTTACGAATGTAATGTCATACGACATGGATTCTAAGGAGCTGCATTCTATACGCGATCTTGGACATGGCTGCAAGAGTCCTTATCTTCCATATGTTCCTTTGTTCTCACATTCATTCATTGGCTGATGGACACTAGAAATCTTGATTGTGTAGTGCTAATTAACAACTGTGTTTTTTCTTTTTGCCAACAGAATGTCATGTATCTTTTTTGTGAACAGGATGCCGTGTATCTTTTTTTTTATGATATTTGTGTTAGGTCTTGAACGCAGCCAGCTCGGACTTGGCTAGACCTTTTATGATGTCGTGCTAGCTTTTATCGGTGCTTATGTGCACTTTTGTACCTCTTATGCGGCTAGATGTTGCAGTTAATTAACAACCTAGCAACACTGGTCTTCTTTCTAAAAGTCAAATCTACTAAAATGCAACTCTAAAATTCTACTCCCTCCGTCCGAAAATACTTGTCATCAAAATGAACAAAAATGGATGTATCTAGAACTAAAATACATCTAAATACATCCCCATTTATTCATTTTGATGACAAGTATTTCCGAACGGAGGGAGTACTTTCATGTGTAGAAGATATCTGCAACAGTAATTAAGTACTCCCTTCGTCCCAAAATAAGTGACTAGCAACACTGGTCTTCTTTCTAAAAGTCAGATCTACTAAAATGCAACTCTAAAATTCTACTTTCATGTGTAGATGATATCTGCAATAGTAATTAAGTACTCCCTCCGTCCCAAAATAAGTGACTCAAAAGTGACGGAGGGAGTAATTAACAAAGCATCAGTCGACAGTAATTAACAGCAGAAGATATCTGTGGCACGTAGTTCAGTCGATCAAGTGCTAAAGCAATCGGATGGTGTGCTCGATCAGCACCAGGGAAAAAATTGTTTCAAGATGGCAATGAACATTCGGTGGAACACGGCTGTAATACATAGAACACCATGCGCACATGGTATCCTAGATTCCTAGTTGGTGGTTGCACGGCTACGAGACGATCATCGAGCAGCGAAACACGAGCTGGGCACACATGGTCCAAAGAGATGGTCACCTTCCACCACTGCCCCACGCGCGAGAAAATTCCCTGGCGCAGCGAGTTCCGTGTCCCGGGTGGTGGTGGCTGCTGCTGTCGACCATGCACACGCAATGTTATCGCACTGAGCCGGCAGAGAACACGAAAGCCGGCCGCCGCAGCAGCATCTTCCATTCCATCATGGAATCGAGATATAGATAGATAGATGCCAACGAGCATTGTCGAGCAGAGGTCTCGCCGGAGATATGGATGCCATCATTTGGTAGTGCCGTAGTGGTGCTAAGACGTGACAGGCGCTGCTGCCGCCTTTCCCTGTTTCCCCAGTGGTGCTGGACTGCTGGTGACCTAGCTGATGGCGATGCTCCATCGCCGTGCCGCGCCTGGGGCACTTCTGCTCAAATTCCTTTGTGATGCCGTCCATAATTTTTGCACAAAGATATATATCCTGCACATTCGGACACCGAAGTAGTAGTACCTTACAGAAGATTTCAAAAAAGATTCTTAAAAAAAAAAGAGAAAAAGAGAAAAGAAAGTGAACTTGGAACATGCATGGAAATTCCCTTCAAAGGCACAAAACACATCATGGGAATGGACAACGAATCTGTGAACGCCATTCTTGTCCATGGGCTTTGTTGATGAGGGCATCGAACCGAACCCTATGCCATCCGGCCCACATGAATAAACCTCCTTCTTACAGATACTCTGCGGCGGCTTGCAATCATATGGTTGAAGGGAAACTACCTGCTTGTACACTTTATGATCAATATAACAAAGCATATGCTTGAAGACACATCGATTCAATTCAAGCGAGCATGCATTCAAAGGGCAAGATTGGAGACAAACAAAAATAGGTTTCAGTTTATGGATTTCATTTCAGAAAGTACTCCCTCTGTCCCACAATATAAGACGTTTTTGCAACTTGCAAAACGTCTTATATTGTGGGACGGAGGGAGTAACTAGTATCACATCGTACCAGAATGCTGCACCCATCAGCCAGCATCATCAAGCAGCCGAACAGCATTCATAAACTTTTCTTTGTACAAAGCACGAAGAAAACCACTGAAACTGAGGGGCAAAACACACTTCTTCTCAGCTTCTGAATCCGCTGCAGAAGCTCAAAAGAACTGACCCGCAGTCCCAGTCAGTTAGTCACTGCCAAAGCCAGGTAGGAAGACATGTGAGAAACACTAACTGACCACCACAGATCAACCATCCGAGTCGACAAGGCAAAATTTGCGTCGCGTGAGGGAAAGTGTACGAGTTACTGCTTTTTGTACAAGAGTGAGCGGAGACCTGCCAGAGTAACAGGCTAAGACCAATTGTTCATGTGCATCCACAGGAGAACGGGTTGTATGACGCCACACACAAGGGTTTCAGCGGGGACGCGGTCACTGACACAATGTGATCTTCTACAGGCATTTCTCGCCCTCCGCTGACAGGGTGACGAGTCTATCTGCTGAATACGCGGCGGTGCTGCTATCGTCAACGCCTATCCTGGGGAGGCTCTTGTTTGATCCACACTGCGCTGCTAGGTTCTTTGGAGCCACATTTTCTGCGCAGAGACGTTAACAAGGTTTAATCAACAGAGAGGGGAAGATGCAAAATGCATCCCTTGGTACGCATGAGAACAAGATTTTCAAGCAGCATACTCAGGTTAAGAGCGTTTTGCAGTTTAGAGTTAAACCTGATGCCATGCACTCCTTGCTTGATGTAGGATGACTCTTCTCTTTTGGTAAAACACTCGATGGCGGTGGTTTACAGATCACAGGAACCACAGTTGCTGCACTGGAATAGTTGGCTTCAGGCATGGTATTTTTTGCAGGAACTTTAGGCACCTTGCTTCGCACATGGAGGTGAGGCGCCATGCTTTTTGGCGCACGGAGATGCGGTGCCATACTTCTTGGTGCACAGAGATGTGGTGCCATACTTCTTGGTGCACAGAGCTCAGGTGCCATACTTCTTGGCGCACGGAGATGCGGTGCCATACTTCTTGGTGCACAGAGCTCAGGCGCCATACTTCTTGGCGCACGGAGATGCGGTGCCATACTTCTTGGTGCACAGAGCTCAGGCGCCATACTTCTTGGCGCACGGAGATGCGGTGCCATACTTCTTGGTGCACAGAGCTCAGGCGCTATACTTGTCGCTGCGGAGAACTGAGGAATCCTACTTGGAGTATAGGCTTGACATGATACGCCTGGAGTTGCAGCAACACTTTCATGTGCCCTATTGGATGCAAGAGCGTCATGGGCTTCAGGTGTCGTACTTGGTGCAGCAGAATGTAGGTCTTCCATACTGAGAGATGCAGAGTTCCCAGGTGTTGGTCTTGATACATGAGAATCATGGCCTTCAGAACAGCTTCGTGCGAGGGTATCATGACCATTATATTCCATGCTTGGTCCAGCAGAATCCAAGCCATTAACACTGAGCAACGCACTCCTCACAAGGGCATCATGACCTAGAGGTGCCACCGTCGGTGCAAAAGGATCATGGCTGTTAGTACAGCGGGATGAAGAGCTTTCAGAACACATACTTGGGGTGGGCGAATGCTGTCCTCGGACCGCATTCGCAGGAGAACCACCACGTGTGGGATTCACAGGTTCACAATTCTCACGAAGCACACTTGGTGCTGGACCATCATGACTAGGAGTTGCAGATACAACAACATCTGTACTTGTCCCAATGCAGCCAGATCCCAGTGCTGCAGAATAACTGGTATTTTTTGCAGGAGAGTTGTACCATAATGATGCCTGCAATAGGAGGGAAGAAGTTAAGAACAGAAACGTGGTTGGCCACATTTGTCCAAGCCCACAACGTCCACAGACAAGGAATCACTAAATATAAGAAAAATTACTGATATGGCATACACACAAAGTAGAGAATGACATGATACAACCTCTTTGGCAGCAATGAAAGGGAGAGTGGAAATATTGCGATGACTAAACTATTGTTTTGTCATTTGGGCCAACATTGGAAACAAAGCTTTCCAAGAAGATGCACAGACATTGTACAACACAGTAAATACTATGGCAACTTTGTCGAACAGCGCATACTCCCCCTGCTCTGACTGTAAATATCTAAAACAGTATTTTGTTACCAGTTACAGTTATAAAATCACAATCAAAGAAACCTCTTTTGAATACGAGCTCAATGGTGTCTATTTTCATAAACCAAATATTATTGGACAAATTGTTGGTCAAAGCACGAACTTGGACAGTCATGATACACCTTATATGTTGAAACAGAGGTAGTAGTAATACACTAATACTATACAAAAAAGCTAATAATAACCATGTCACCAGCAATAAATTTTGGGACTTTTACCCTATGAATAATTAAAAACATCTCAAAAGTAATATTCCATGCTCTTTTAGTCTAAGAAATATAATAGGCACAAACCTCCAAAGGCTTGCCCCACTTTCTTAGCCCAAATCCCTAGTGTCACACTCTTATTTTACTTAATGTGGCTACACTTAGGCTCTCAGTTGGCAAACTTTTGTGCCAAGCCACACTTTGTCTAACTTAGGTTTGACATGTGCGGGCACCAACCAAAAATTCTTGTTCATAGGCATTAAGAAATTATAGTAGACGCATCATAAATTGCTCTGCGCAGCAGTCTTGCATAATTTTCTCTTAGCATGGTGATCATCAAATGTGTACTTAGATAAAGTATACTGCCAAAGTAACTTACACTGTATTTAAGTTTTGTCAAGGAATCCAGAAGTAATTTCTCTCCAACTATTACCATCATTTTCTTGACCATTTCATCACGAGTAATCTTATTTTCCTGTGTAATAAAATCATTTGAATGAATAGCCAGAAGCAAACTGACTGCAAAATTCAGTGACAATTGATAACAAAATAGTAAAAGTTGCCAAGAAGGCAATACCTTCAACTCTTCATAGTGGCGATAGAGCAATTCCCTTGCTAAAGACGATATACTGTCTTGTATTGTCTCAAAGAGCACTCTGAATGAAATCCATGGAGAGGTTGGCCCTTCATCAGTTTGACACAGTACCTACATACAAGTTATAGATGTCAGATCAATAGGAAAATTATTAGCTTATGATAGCACTAGAAGTGCTTTTCAACACAGAAGGCACAGAGATCAGTACTCAGTGGTACAGTTAAAATTTGACAAACATTCTGTAGAAAAAAATGCTAATACTCAAAGATGCATCCAAGTAAACAGTATGCTAACGTGTTAGCTCCTATTGCTAAGAGTTCAGGCGACTCACTGGTTGAAGAATAGAAGGATCCACCATTACTTCTCCTGGAGGTGGGCGCAGCCATAAACCCTTCAAGCTATGAAAATACTCTGGAAATAAGTACAGTCAAAATGGATCACTCATTTATCTAATGTCAAAATACGCGATCAGAAATTAAACACTAGACGGCTTAGGATACCTTGAACTTTTGGAGCCAGCCTGAAACTTATAAGGTATTCCAGAGAAATATTGGTGCTTCGATGTGATGGCCACATCACATAATAGTTTGGGTTTGAGCAATCATCAACGCCAGAATCATATATGCCTAGAAACTCCTCCTGTGAACCTGGTTTGATAACTCCTGTTTTGCCCAATATGGCTCGGCACAACAACATATACTGTACCCCTTTTTCGTCGACATCACAAAGACCAACACTGCAAAATGATATAATGTTATGCAACATCCACTAATGTGTTCACTAAAACAGAACATTGAAACTATACGATGAAATGACAACCTTGTAAAGGCACGGTTTTCAGGTGACAGATAAATGCCATCACCTATTGCAGTATCATAAGTGTTTTTTCCAGTGCTAACAAAACCATTAACTATAACACTAACAATGTCTTGCTTTCCGGATCCAAGCCATCCATATTTTGCATTTGCATTGCCAGACTTCTGTCCTTTCAACCTCAACTGTTTCTCAAAAGCTTCAAGTCTACGCTGTGCAGGGATATCCTTTGGAGAGTACCGATGAATATGAAGAATGTTGTTAGGCACTGCAAATGAACCCATGCCAGAGAGGAAAAGGTTCTGAACAAACAGAAAGCTTTCGCTACCTCTTTCAACATGTACAATCTTCTTACGCAATATATCTAAAGCACAAGAACTCTGTATAACTGGAGGGCTGGCTTCAAGCATAGCTTGTTTCGCCACATCAGATGGAGACTTCATAAAATTACGCCCAACGGAACCTGGTGCAGCACCTTCAACAACATTTCTGCTCAACTTTGCAGATTCTTCAACTTCCTCATCAAAGAATGAAGACGGAAAATACCAGTTGTTAGTCCCACTTAGCCATGCAACAGATCGCTGTTTCCTCGTTTTTAGGTTCACCAAGGTCATTGATAAGAAATCAATAAGGAGAGGCTGATCATCCATCACAACAACGATACTAGATTTGTCACCTTCGAATGCATCAACAATGGATGTGACTATTTTGTCAGGAAAGTCACACCATGAACCTTGTTTGTAAAACACGACACGACTTGGCACCCCACTTTTCAGGTAATTAACACAATCATTAGCAAGATTAGGTTGGCTGTGACAACTGTGAGCAGGTAAATCCGATGAGGATCCGCTGTGCACCTTAGAAGATACATTATCAATTTCAGTACGATGGGACTTGCTGTTTTTCGCCAAGCAATCATCATCGGGCTTGCGCTTCAGGCACAAAGCCTTAGACTTTTGCAGTGGATCCATGGGTGCTTTACTTCCTAATAGAAAAACAAAGAAACATGGCAATGGGTGATCCTAGTATGATAGAAAATTTACTGTTCTTCCCTTGTTTTTTTTATATTTATCTCATAAGTATAACATGATCCTGTAAGGCAACAATAAATGTAGTGTAACACGGAACACGCAGATCATCAGAACGTCTTAATCAACACTACTTTGCAAATAGAAGTGATTTCATCAGGGCACAAGTCAAACGACTAGATATTCAAATGGTTCAAATACAGGCATCACCATTCAGCGAACGTGTTCCTCAAAGAGGCAGTCAGTAAAGTATTCGAGTACTTCTCTGCAGTATCCGTTGATATGTAAATCAGAATACAGAAGTAGAAAATACAACTTATGGGCACCCTGACTATGCTTCTCAAAGAGGCCACAGATTATTCCAGGGACTCAAATGCTGCCAATAAGAGCAGAGAATACAAGCTGTTGACATCTGAAACTACCAATTCTTCTTGTAAAATGTATCTTACTGAACACTTGATTCAATATTTGGTAAGACATCAACAGTTACATCAGGAGCGATCTTCATTAATCTCTTGAAAACAGTGGCATAATCGTGCACTTGGCAGGAAATATTTGCTACAGAAAGATAATACTATAAAACTAGTAACAACTCATCAAAGAAAATTACTTACATAAATACTATCTTAGATTTAACTTTCAGGTGCAACGCAAAATAAAGGAAACAGTTAAAATGGTTTCGAAAGCATTCAAGTAGAAAATCGCAGAAATGAAACGCGGTCAGCGTTCTTCAGAAAAGGACAGAGCTTGTACAGGCGGACCTAGAAACTATTCTGATTGGGGGGCTGGGGGCAAACTATAGAAGTGGGGGCACGCTTGTACAAATTCACATAGTTCTGGCATCTTTTTTCTTCTAAAATTACAAGGAAATTATGTTCGAATTTCATATTTTGAGTGGGATCCTAGGCCCTCACGTGGGTCCAAGATTTTTCTTCTAAAATTAAAGGTGCCGAATCGCAAATGTTTAAGCGCATTTAAAACAGCGCACTAATAAAACCAGTAATCCAGCACCGTGCGAACGAAAAAGGAAAGGGAAACCCCTTCTAAATCAATAATAATCTAGCGTCTACTTAAAATCCTACCTAAGACTCTATGCGTGAAGGGAAAACCCCTACTTGAAATGAAATTAAACCGAACAAAAAGAAGAAGAAAAGAAAAAAAATCACATTTTTTTTATAAAACAATCGAAGGACTCCTATGAGTAACCAGCCGAAAATTCTTGCAAGGACAAGCAATCCAGATGATGCAGCAAAGCGGGAGGGAGGGATGACGCGAGGGGCCGAGAGGAACGGGGCCTTACAAACACGGAGGAGGGAGGGCCTAACTGAGGACCCGTCGCCGGACGGGATGCGGGCGCGCGGCGGTGGAAGTGGGGTGTGTGGTCAGTAGGGCGGCGACGACGGAACCCTCTCCCGCGCCTCCGGTGCTTCCACGGCCTCCGACATCCGGGACGGGTTTCTCGCGGCGAGGCTGGAGAGCTCGGAGTCGGAGGAGAAATGGAGTGGACGAGCGTGGGCTGGACGTGGCACGCAGGGAGGCTGGCCCGTTCTGATGATGATGCTTTGCTCTCGGCTCGCGTGCAAGGCCCGTTGATCGGGCGCTTTCGCGCTGGTTCCTATTCGGCGCTTAACGCGCTGGTTAAAGGCGGCCCCGGTTTTGGAAAACATCAAGAAGCTGTCGACCGTTTTTGTTTCTTTGTTCGTTCTTTATTAATTATTATTTTATTTTTATTTTTTCATGCTTAATTTCATAATTTTGTATTTTAAAATTCGTGAATTTTTTGAGGAATCACAAACAATTTTCTTTTTTTCGAGTTCATGAACATTTATAAATCTGCAAATTCATAATTTTATAAAAATCTATGAAACTTGATTCAGTTCGTGAATATTTTTCAAATCTGCGAACATTTTCCAAGGTGAAATTCTTACAAATTCAAAAATTCATGAACTTTTGTGAATCCATGAATTTTCTTTGAAGCCAGAGAGTTTTGCAAAATTTGAAAATGAACTTGTGGGTTTTCTAAAATTCAATGGTCAACCATTCAAGTGTGTGTGTGTGTGTGCTTGGTGAGGGAGCTACTCACTCGCATAGTTGGGTCGGGCCATGCGAGGCGCAAATGCTTTCTCACTACCTGGTGCAGCGAGCGCTAACTAGGAGCACTCTGCTTTCACGACCTTTTATGTTGGTTGCCTTATCACGCTCGCTACGCCAGTTTGCCGACCAAACGCACATGATGGGCGCACGGGTCTGGGCCAACCCACTTCGGGAAAGAGAAATGGTATTTTTTTTGTTTTGGGTTTTATTGGTTTTCTATGTTTTCAAGTAGTTCCCTTTCACAAACACACGATTTTTGGTTTGTGCCATCCATTCTAAGAAATCAAGAACTTTTTAAATTTGAGAACAATTTAAAAAATTCTTGAATATTCTTTAGAAACATGAAATCTTTGTGAATTTTGGTTTGTTACTATATTTTTAAAAAGTGGATGCTTTTTAAATTATGTGACTATTTTTAAAATTTAGGAAAAATTTCCAAATTTATAGATATTTTTCAAAAAGATGTGAAAGTTTCTTTTTATTGTTTAACTGAAAAGGAAAAAATAAAAAGGCAAAAAGAAAAAAATATGAATAAACCTAATAGAAGAAAAGCAGAAACTAGAACTAGAAGGAACACCAAAATGGCTCTAAAACCAACTGCTAGCAAACAAACGTAGAAAATATGGTCTTGCCTTGCTTCGCTAATGGGCCTAGCCCATGATGATCGTCCTGTGCGAATCCTTGAGAAACTACCGCAATGAGTTGTTGAAATATTAGGCAATTTCATGGCTAATCTCAGTGAATAATTCATGACTATAGCAGAGACTAACATGCAACAATCTAGCATACTAGGTGAACGAAAAAAATATGCACAACATCATCGCACATGAAACAACAACTACATATAGACGGTTCAGAGGGTCCTCTATAATGATGGACATACTGTTTGTTATCTGCTGCGGGGGTTTCCGGAGGGTCCTAGTGGTTTGTCCCCTTGGCTATCCCAAAGGGGTGGCGCCACATGAGCCCTAATGGACCCCTAGAGTGGTGCATCACCCAATGTCTTGGAGGGAGGGAGGTGATACGTCTTCAATGTATCTATAATTTTTTATCATTCCATGATGTTATAGTATCAATCTTGGATGCTTTATATATATTTTCTAGCAACTTTATATCATTTTGGGGACTAACCTATTGACATAGTGCCCAGTGCCACTTGCTCTTTTAGGTTTTTTTTACTTTGCAGAGTATCAATACCAAACAAAGTCCAAATGTAACGAAACTTTTTGGAGATTTTTTTCTGGACAGAAGACACCTAGGGAGCCAAGAGACCACACATGAGGAGGCCTATGGGGCTCACTAGGCACCAGGGCGCGCCAAGGGCCCCATGCGCGCCCTGGTGGGTAGTGGAGCCCACGGGGACCTTTTCCATCGGCCTCCAACTCTATAAATACCACAATATTTCAGAAACCCTAGAGGAGTCGACAAAATATTTTTTCCAGTCGCTGCAAATTCTAGAACCACGAGATCCTATCTAGAGGCCTTTTCCGGCACTCTGCCAGAGGGAACACGATCACGGAGGGGTTCATCATCCTCATTGGTTCTCCTCTGATGATGCGTGAGTAGTTTATCACAGACTTATGGGTCCGTAGTTGGTAGCTAGATGGCTTCTTCTCTCTTTTTGATCTTCAATACAATGTTCTCCTTGATGTTCTTGGAGATCTATTTGATATAACTCTTTTTTGTGGTGTGTTTGTTGGGATCCGATGAATTGTGGGTTTATGATCAGATCAATCCATCATGATTATAATAGCCTCGTATTTCTTCATAGATACTCCCTCCGTCCCAAAATAAGTGACGCAAAAGTGACTCAACTTTGTATTAACTTTAGTACAAAGTTGAGTCATTTTTGCGTCACTTATTTTGGGACGGAGGGAGTATTTTGGTTTGATTTGGCCAACTAGATTGATTTATCTTGCCATGGAAGAGTTGCTTTGTAATGGGTTCGATCTTGCGGTGCTCAATCTCAATGATAGAAAGAGACATGACGCATGTATCATTGCTATTAAGGATAAAAAGATAGGGTCTATTCCTACATGAATAGATATTGTCTACATCATGTCACTATTCTTATTGCATTACTTCGTTTCTGCATGAACTTAATATACTAGATGCATGTTGCATGAACTTAATACACTAGATGCATGTTGGATAGCAGTCGATGTGTGAAGTAATAATAGTAGATGCAGAATCATTTTGGTCTACTAATCTTGGACGTGATGCCTATATACATGATCACTCTCTTGGATATCATAACTATTTGATTTTCTATCAGTTGCCCAAGAATAATTTGTTTGCCCACATATGCTATTTTCTCGAGAGAAGTCACTTGTGAAATCTACGGCCCGCGGGTCTATTTCCTACCATATATTTTCAGTTCTATTCGACCAAAAACCCAAAAATATTTTGTTGCGTTTTATTTTATTTGCATCTATCAATCTATCTATTTATCATTAAGAAACAGTAAAATAGGGCTAGCTACGCCCCTCCACAGCGATTTCATGTTTTTGGCCATTGGATCGCGGTATTGGACGTCCAGATCTACAATAAGAGTCGATCACGGGTGCGCCCACCGTAACTAGGCCGCTGCTCTGCAAAGCGACCCGGGGTTTCTCTCATTAATCGAGCTTTCTGACCGTGATAGCCATGGTATAAGGCCCAAAAAGAGGATGGTTCAGGTCCGTACTATGCATTCCCTACCTCTCCGTTGCTCACGAAGCTCCGTTCCTCTCCGCCGCTGCCGTTGTATGCGATCTCGACGTCCTGCCTGCCGTTTCCGCTCTTCTCCTCCAATCGAGGGAGGTCCAAGCATAAGCATCGTGGGCTGCGCGGCGACAGCGGACGCTCGAGTCTCCCCCTCTACCTGCACCAGCCTCGCTCCTCTCTTCGGCGGGCTAGCGAAGCTCACCGCCATGAAGTTATCTAGGCGACGGCGACTGCCTCCAGCTTCTAGAGATGGGGACGGCGAGCGGGAGCCCTTTCACACCACCGCCAATGATGCGACCAATCCAAACATTCCCGTCTGTTTGCTCTCTTGGCGGCTTGTGGATAACGACAACTCCCGCACGCGGATCCTTCTCGGACCATCCCTCCTTTACCTTCTCCCCACCACGAACCACTATCCTCTGCATCCTTCGCTTGACACTCTCCCTCAAGGGCACATTCTTTCCTGTGCCGTTGTTAATAGCAGAGGCATCCTTGTTGAGTTGGCTGGTCCATCTGTCTGATTAGGCCTTGATAATAGCTGGTCGGTTTGTTTTAGTGATAATTATATGTGTTCTATTAACATATAGTTTATGGTGTCATTTGAAGTGGGGTTTCATATTTCCATGATGTTTATTTTGCAAAGAATGATACAAGGTTGCCATGTATAACTTTCCTGGCACATGTCTTTCCTCTTACCAAAAATTACGTGCTAACTTCTACACAAAGTTGTACTGTCATAAATTTATTATGCATTTCAGCCACAATTTTTTACGCTTACTTCAACCATAAATCATCTAAAGTTGAAAGCTATAAATAGCTTATTCTTAGGATCTACCACTTATGGGCATCTCTTCATTTAAATGTGATAATGTTTCTGGACTTTGTAAATCACTTATGTGTTCTTATCATTCTTTTGTTTCTAGGTACCATTTAGACTTGTGCAGAAATGTTCTTTGGGAAGAAGTTTATACTGATGTTATTGGCTTTATTCATATTGCCAAGTACGGTGTTACATACCTCTCAATTTTACTGTAAAATTCGTCTGATGTACGCATGCATGCCATACTACAACCAGGCCTAGGGATTTGCTTTCCTATACCTTGGAATCTGGCATGACTGCATATTACGAGTTTGTTGCTACCTTTTTCTTTGCTGCAAGATGGTATCAATTTATCATTAACAAAATCCTTTTGTGTTATGTGGGTGCATGATATACACTAAGCAAGCAAGATGTCCCAGGCAAGCTCCATAAGGACCTCTGAATGTAGGTAAATAGAGGGCTATGTACTCAAGTGCCATGTGTCTTCAGTACTTCAGTGCTAATAGCACGTTCCTTGTTGATGTAGGAAGCTTCATATGTAACACCAGTATCATGATATTATAACGAATATTGTTAATATCTAATTATGAGTAATGATTTGCGCAAAATACTTCAGATTTGAAGCATATAGTTTCGTTGGAGCAAATACAGCTTTTGGCTCCAGCACACACACCTCAACCTCCTTCCTGGTTGCTTCAAGATGAGAGTTGAGAGGATTAATATAGTTTAGACTCTATGGCCAGCAGGAGCGAGACCACCTTCCAATGTTAAAGTTCTGAAGATTTGATCTGAATCTGAACTCGTGGGATGAGACAACAATTTGGTAACAAGTATCTCCGTTTTTTGCGGGTGTTTCTCTGTTCAAGAATTTATACATTGTCAATTTCTATGCCAACTCCCCAGAAAAACAAAACAACTTGTGAACTTACATTCAAATTTAGTCTTCTATTGAACTGGTGTAGATAGATGTTCTACAGGATAATATTCGACCGTGTTAATAATCAATAAATTGTGTACTATTATTTTCATTGTTGTGTATATTTATAAAACATCAAAGCTACATACTCCTTAGGCCTTGTTCGGTTCCATGAGAAATGAAAGGGATTAACATGGATTGGCAGGGATTAAATCCCGTATAGTTTAAATTCCTCCTAAATCCCCTTCGTTCCACTTCAATCCACTTGGGGAGTGGCTTAACCGAACAAGGCCTAATTGGGGAAAGTGAATCCGATCACCACTTTAAGGACCCAAACTTTTTGTTTGAGTGTTGGTTTTGTGCCAATCATTCAGATTTTTTTATAGAGTTGTGTTCTACACATGTGTCTCTTTCATTTTGGAAAACTATTAGAACTCCCACTTGATTGCTGACAAATGTATTGGTGCGCTAATATAAGTTTAATTTTCATATTTTGTGCCTCCGATTGTTTATAAAAAATACAATCTATTGGTTAAATAGACGAGCGCGGCAACGCGCGCCATCATGGTCTAGTATCTCAATACAGTTGAAGGATTGCCAACTCCTCTACGCGTTGGGTTGCAAGATTTGTTGTTTGTGTGCAGGTGTTGTTTACATAGTGTTGCTTGGTTCTCCTACTGGATTGATAATCTTGATTTCATAACTGAGGGAAATACTTACCTCTGCTGTGCTGCATCACCCCCTCCTCTACGGGGAAATACCAATGCGGATCACAAGTAGCAGTAAGAATTTCTAGCGCCGTTACCAGAGAGACATCATCAACATCTATCAGGTACCTAAGCATAAACTCCCATCTCCGTGCAATTATATTATTTGCCATTTGCCTCTCGTTTTCATCTTCCCTGCTTCTAAAATGTTTATACAAAAACATAAAAATATTTTCCTTCTCTCCGTTTACCTTTTTTGTCAGATCTCTTGTTTGCTTGTGATCTTGTTTCTTAGTCATGGTGTCTCATGAAAATACCAAATTGTGTGATTTTTTCAATACTAATAATGATTTTATTAGTACACCCATTGCTCTCCCGCCACTAGTGCAGAGTCTTATGATATTAATGCCACTTTGTTGAATCTTTTTATGAAAGAGCAATTTTCCGATACTCCTAATGAGGATGTCGTTTCACATCTAAACACTTTCGTAGAATTGTGTGATATGCAAAAGAAAAAGGATGTGGACAATGATATTGTAAAACTGAAATTATTTCCGTTCTGTTTGCGTGATCGTGCTAAAATTTGGTTTTCATCTTTGCAACGAAATAGTATTGATTCTTGGGACAAGTTCAAATATGCTTTTATCACCAAGTATTTTCCTCCCGCAAAACTTATTTCACTTAGAAATCAAATCATACATTTTAAGCAACTTGAGCATGAACATGTTGCCCAATCTTGGGAAATGACGAAGTTAATGATAAGAAATTGCCCAACTTATGGTTTAAATTTGTGGATGATCATACAAAGTTTTCATGCATGACTGAATTTTGTTTCTAGAAATCTTTTAGATTTCTATGGAGATTACTTTGGGTGAAGCTACTAAATTTCTTGATAATATTATGGCTAATAATTCGCAATGGCATACTGAAAGAGCTCCTACTAGTAAAGAAATTAATTTTGTTGAAGAAATTAGCACTTTGAGTGATAAAGTTGATGCTTTTATGTAATTGGTTGCTAGTAAAAATGTTCATATTAATTCTAATGATGCAACTTTGTCTACTTTGATTGAGCAAAATAATGACTCCGTAGATGTGAATTTTGTCTCGTGAAACTATTTTAATGGGAACGCTTATAGAGATAATTTTAATCCAAGGCTGTTTCCTAGAAGTTCCTCTAATAATTATGGCAATTCATATGATAATTCTAATAATAATAATAATAATAATAATAATAATAATAATAATAATAATAATAATAATAATAATAATAATAATAATAATAATAGGATGATCTATGATCTTGAGAATATTATTAAAGAATTTATCAATGCATAAAAAGTTTTCAACAATGTGTTAGAAGAAAAGTTGAATAAGATTAATGATATGTCTAGAAGCATTGATATAGTTACTCATGTTGTAGAATATCTCAAGATTAAAATTTTCCAAATAAGATTGATACCAATAAATCAATTAAAGCTTTATATGTCTCTATAGATGAAAGTAAGAAAAGAACTGCTATGCTTAGAGCTAAAAGAGAATTTTTTTAAAAAGCGTTTCCCGATTGCTTTCATAGTAATGACGAAGAGATTAAACTGATTGGTGTTTCTTCTATTGTTTCCTTGTTTAGTAATTTTAAAATTGATGATAAGGGAACTAAAGAAGAGTCAACTTTAGCTAGCAGGCTTTGCCATGATTTGGAGGGTGAAAATCTTGTTGAAAAAAGTGATAAAAGTGGGTTTAGAGAGGTAAAAACTTTAGCTAGTTATGTGCCCACTCTTTTGGATTACGAAGACTTTAATTATGATAGTTGCTCTTTGATTGATTGTATTTCTTTGTTGCAATCCATATTAAATTCATCCAATGGTTATGAAGAAAACAAAACTGTTACTAAACATATCGTAGAAGCGTTGATGAAAGCTTTAGAAGGAAAGCTAGAATTAGAGATTTGATTCCTAGAAAATTATATGATGAATGGGAACCTACCACTAAAGTCAAGATCAAAAACTATGAGTGCAATGTTTTATGTGATTTGAGTCAAGTGTTTCCACAGTTCTGAAATCTCTATGTGATGTGCTTGGTCTTACCAATATGGAGGAGTGTTCTCTTAATTTGCACTTGGCATATTCTACTATTAAAAAACCTTTGGGAAGAATTAATGATGTTCTTATTCTTATAAATAGGAATTATGTGCCCATATATTTTATTGTTCTTGAATTGATTGCAATCCGTCTTGTCCCGTTATACTTGGTAGACCATTTTTATGAACTATAGGTGTCGGGATTGGTATGAAAGAAGGGAATATTAATTTTCCGTTTCCACTAAAAAGGGTATGGAACACTTCCCTAGAACTAAGATTCAACAACAAAAGATGAAAAAACTAGAATCTATGCATTGTGTATAGCTAGTGGCGTAAAACAATAGCGCTTGTTGGGAGGCAACCCAATAGTTATCTTATAATTTTTTGGATTTTTCTTTTTCTTTCTGTTTTCCAATAAATTCACAATTATACTACTGTTTTGATTGTGTTTTGCTGTTTTAATTAGTGTTTGTTTCAAGGAAAGCCATTTGGTTGATTTGGGTGATAGTTGACTTGATCTTGTTGGAAAACAGAAACTTTCGCGTCCAGTAGCAGAATTGTTTAAAATTGCTGGGGCGTGAAAAATTTCTGAATTTTTTACACATGATTTATATACAAATTTGCCAAGTTTTCCTAATTTTCAGGATTTTTTGGGTTACAAAGTATGACTAAAAATTACGCCTTTACGGATTGTTCTGTTTTTAACCGATTCTGTTTTTGTTGCATTATGTGCTTATTTTAATGAATCTGTGGATTGTATCAGGGGGTATAAGCCTTGGTAAAGTTAGAATACAGTATATATAATGTAATAACAAATTATGAATGGGATTGCAACAGTACTTAAAGTAAAGATTGATTTTATTATACTAACGGATCTCCCGAGGTTTTGTTAAGTTCTGTGTGATTGAAGTTTTCAAGTTTTGGATGAGATCACGATGAATGAAGGAATACGGAGTGTCAAGAGACTAAGCTTGATGTTTTAATGGCTGAAAACAAAACCTAGGGTTCATACATATGATGCGCATCCTTGTTTTTACATTATCCAAAAAGTATGCAAAAGTGAACGTATGCAGAGCCGTGTTTTTATGTTATCCAAAAAGTATCGGAAGTCCTAAAAACACGGCCATCCAAAAAGATTAAATTACAATAAATACTTGGGAGTGCAGAAGTCTTCTTCCTCTTGCATCTACCGACGACACTCTGTGAGCGTAACTCGATGCCTCCTTTGGGCCTCCGCCTCGACAGAGCAAAAGTTTATAAACGCATGAGTTTGTAGAAGTTGTAGCCGGGAAGTCATCGATGCAGACCAGGAGACGTCGGCGGTCGCGACCTGCAAAGCAATTTGCCACCTCAAAGAAGAAAACACCATAAAGAGCATTTAGGAATTCTGTAGACTATAAATACCGGCCAAATCCAGACGGAACCACCAGAAACCTAACCTGATGGGATTTCGTAAGACCCGCCAGAGACAGGGCTCCGCACGCCTTTTGCCGATGATGATAAGCACGCCAACATAACGGGAAAAGGGATGTGTCAGGGATATTACTAGCAGGTATAAACCGGCCAGGAGGGTCCGGATTACACTGACAAGGTTGTATCATTACAAGCCCAGAAGAATATGTGACAAAGAGGATATAGCCCATAGAGGTTTAGGGCCCATGTACAAAGTCCACAGTATGTGAACCGTCGTATCATGTAACTTGGGATGTAAGGTAGAAAGAGTAGAGACCAAGGCAGACACGTTTATGAGCCGGCCTCGGGACTCTGTAAACCAGACCGGGCGTCGCCTCCTATATAAAGGGACGACCCGACGACAGTTCAGGGACAAGAAAGAACAGCTCGAGACACAGGCAAGCATATTCGCTCCCTGGTCATCGACGCCCAAGCAATACCACACCAAACTAGACATAGGCTTTTACCTTCATCGAAGGGGCCGAACTAGTATAAAATCCCTGTGTCCTTCGTCCACTTTAACCTCTTCAAGCTAACCCGCGCGATGGCCTCACACCTAAGTCCGCTAAACCGGACATCTGCCGTACTAATTCCACGACAGTTGGCGCCCACCGTGGGGCTATCGCACGATGGTTTCGAGTTCTTGAAGGGCAGCTTTGAAGGACTCAAGGGTTACGCAGTTGGCCGGATGACGAAGAGTCGTCGCGGCCGGATCTACATCGACGATGCAGGCTGGGGCCCCGAGGCCGATTCAATCAAATACGGGTACCGGGTCCCCTTCGGCGGCATCCACGTCTTCATCGGCAAGATCGGCGAACCGGGACCTGAGTCGGACATCTTCCCCAACATCGTCGAGCCGGCTCAGCGTGCGAGATCGGCCCGGATTCGGCCCGCCGTGAAGCATGTTTTCGTTGGAGCCGTGCATGGAGTACAAGACGAGGACGGATCGGATTCTGGTGGCGAGACAGTTGTCTATTCTGACGATGAATCTTCATCCGGAGAGACCGAATCTTTGTATCTGTTGCAGGACGGCCGGTCCGAGGGTGTGTCCGATGGTGATAGTATTCCGAGCCCCTTTGATCCGCCGAGCAGGGTTGCTGTTTTCATGGCCGGATCACAATCTACGCAGCAGCCCACGATGACCGGGGCGTTCACCGCAGAGGCAGCGGGAACCGGGGCACGCAACCAAACCCCGTCACCCTCTGACGTCCTATCCACCTTGGTCGACAATTTGACGGCGCTCGCAAGAGCAGAAGTGGCCCCTGCCGACAAGGCGCAACATGATGCGGAGATCGTTCAGCTAAAGAGCCGGATTGAGCAAGCTAAATAGGATCTGGATGCAGAGAAAGCCAGGATGGCTACGAGGCAGGCGGAGCTAGACTCCCGAGCTTTCCGGCTTAGGTTGGATCAGAATTCTGCACATGAGGTAATGTACAGGAGGCAGCAAACTCGTCTACCACCGATTTACGAGGCAAGGAATCTCTTTGGCACACCAGGAGCTGGAGCCGGTAACCGCCCAGAGGTAAACCGGGGAGGAGCTCCGGGGACTGGCGCGTCGGTTCAGCCGCCAGCCATAGAGCGGAACCGCCAAGTTGTGCCAACGCCGCACGTTCCCACCCCTCCCGGCCATTATTCTAACCCGTTGGACAACATTGTCGCCGCCGCTTCACGACTGGCCGCTTTACCCATTGAGGGAACATCCCCCATGGCAATGGAGGCACGACGGGCTAATGAGTTGCTGGACACGGCACTGAGACAACAGCAGGCGTATTCTTATAGCCAGGAGAGGATTCATTCAACCCCCCGCTCGAGCCGGAGTTACACAAGGCACTGGGATGAACCGGCTGTATCTAGCAGCGAGCGGAGACGGCACCGTCACAGGCAGGATAATCCGGCAGGGGCAGAAGCTCACGACCAAGAGGCGGTAAACCAGGCTAGACATGCTACCCGCGAGGACACCCGTCAAGCAACACCAGTTCATCCCACCTCTGCCGAAACAGGAGTCATGGCCTGCTCCTTTGGAGTACAGTGTCTCATCCCCGCTTTACAAAGTGTGAAATTACCCAAAGACTTCAAAGGCCCGCGCAAGGTACCCAACTACACGGCGGATCTGGCTCTAGAGGCATGGGTCGAAAGTTATGAGATTGCTATGGAGATGCTTGATGTGGACGAAGCGGCGTGTGCCAAATACTTCACAATGATGCTTGAGGGTACAACCCGGACATGGTTAAAGGGTCTGCCACCTAACTCCATCGGATCATGGGGTGAGTTACGTCGCCGGCTTATTAGTAATTTCAAAGACACATGCAAACAGCCGATGTCTGTGGTGGACTTAACAGCATGTGTTCAAGGAGAGCAGGAGACCACGAGCAGCTGGGTGCGGCGAGTATCAGAAATCCTGCGCTCTTCCAATAGTATCAACCCCAGCACAGCGATAGTAACGTTGGAGAACAATTGTCGGTTCGAGTCTTTGAAGCTGAAGTTAGGACGGCTCAAGCGCGATTGCAACGACATGGGAACGTTCATGAGCACTTTGGTGAAGTATGGGGACTCTGATAACACCAAGTACCCAGATGCAGATGGAGACAAGTCTGGGAAGGCGAACAAAACTGGTAAACCGGCGCAAGCCAATCCGGCAGGTACAGGTTACAATGGCAAGCGAAAAGCGGGGGGCGGCTCAAACTTTGTGGCCAATACCAATGTTCAGGGAAACAGGCAGCGCCGCAAGGGTAAACCGCCCCCGCGCAATGAGAGGCCTCCCTTCAGTCTAGATCAGCAGCTAAGTGTGCCTTGCCCAAGACATGGTACAGAGGAAAACCCGGCTGCGCATCTCTGGAAGGACTGCCGTATCATGCAGGAGGTTATAAAACAGGCCAGGTATAACCACGGACCCCCCGGCAGCGGGTCAAGTTCCGGCTTTCAGGGTTCGAGTTACCAAGGTAACGGATCCGGATCAGGATATCACAGCGGTAACAATAACCACAACGACAACAGTCAGCATCAACATAACCAGCAGCATGGTCAAGGTGGTTACAACAACCAAGGCAATCAGCAGCGTCAGCAACAGCAGCAATCCGGATATCAGAATAATCCGAAGGAGCTAAGCAGTGGGCAGTATCATGTTTTCACCACAAGTCTGTGCAAACGAGATCAAAAGGTTCTAAAGCGGCCAGTACACGCAGTTGAACCAGCGATACCACGTTTTTTACGTTGGTCTGAGCAACCCATTGTGTGGATCAGAGAGGATCACCCGCCACGGGTTGATAATCCGGGCCAGTTGGCCTTAGTGGTGGCACCACAGGTGGGTGGCTACAAATTCACAAAGGTACTTATGGACGGCGGTAGCAGCATCAACATCCTATACTATGAGATTTTCCGGTGTATGGGGTTGACAGATAAGAAGCTTCGGCAGTCCAACACAGTATTCCATGGAGTGGTGCTAGGTAAATCGGCTTACCCAGTTGGAAAAATTGATCTGGAAGTTACCTTTGGGGATGAGCAGGACTCTAGATCAGAGACAGTGACCTTTGATGTCGTAAAAATCAGGAGCCCATATCATGCTCTGTTTGGGAGACCGGTTTACGCCAAGTTCATGGCTAGGCCGTGTTATGTTTATCTGCAGCTTAAGATGCCGGGTCACAAGGGAACCATCATGGTTCACGGAAGCCTCAAGATCGCATTAGAATACGAGGAAGGAGATGCAGCATACGCTGAGGCAGTTTGTGCTACGGAGAAGCTGAAATTCTACAAAGACAATGTTGATCCGGTGGATATGTCCCCGTTGAAGAAGCCAACTATAGAGCATGATCCGGCGTTAAAGTTTAAGTCAGCGGAGGAAACCAAGAAGGTTGATTTTGTTTCGGGCGATTCGTCCAAGCAGTTCACTATCAGCGCTAACCTAGACTCCAAATAGGAAAGCACGCTCATCGAGTTCATCCGTGAGAACCGGGATATCTTTGCATGGAAGCCTTCTGACATGCCGGGTATACCGAGGGAACTCGCTGAGCACAGTCTTAATATTGATCCGAAGTTTAAACCGGTCAAGCAGTATTTGCGCCGCTTCAATGAGGAGAGGCGCAAGGCTATAGGTGAAGAAGTGGCCAGGATTTTGGCTGCAGGATTCATAGTTGAGGTGTTTCACCCAGAGTGGTTGGCTAATTCGGTGCTGGTGCTAAAGAAAAATGGAACCTGGAGGATGTGTGTTGATTACACAGACTTGAACAAGGCTTGCCCAACTGATCCTTTTGCTCTCCCCCGTATTGATCAGATTATTGATGCTACAGCAGGATGCGAGCGGCTAAGTTTTTTGGATGCATATTCAGGTTATCATCAGATCAAGATGGTAGTTAAGGACCAGGAGAAGACCGCTTTCATAACTCCTTTCGGAGCCTTCTGCTATGTATCCATGCCTTTTGGGCTCAAGAGTGCCCAAGCAACTTATCAACGTTATGTACAGAACTGCTTCAAGGGGCAGATTGGAAAAAATGTCCATGCTTATGTTGATGACATTGTGGTGAAATCCAGGAAGGAGGAGACGCTGATAGAAGACTTGAAAGAAACCTTTGACAACCTCCGGGTTTACAAGATGATGCTTAATCCGGAGAAGTGTGGTTTTGGTGTTCCAGCAGGCAAGCTCCTTGGATTCTTAGTATCAAACAGAGGGATTGAGGCTAATCCGGAGAAGATCAAGGCGATCACGTCCTTGGCTAAACCGGCTTGTATCAATGATGTACAGCGCGTAGCAGGCCATATTGCAGCGTTGAGCCGGTTCATCAGCCGTTTGGGAGAGAAGGCGATCCCGCTTTATCAGATGCTGAAAAAGACGGACCGGTTTGTATGGAGCGATGCTGCAAACGCTGCGTTCGAGGATTTGAAGCGGCAACTAGCAGAACCGCCAGTTCTTGCTGCCCCTGTTGAAAAAGAGCCGCTGCTGTTATACGTGGCCGCCAATGCCCGTGCAGTTAGCGTGGCAATTGTGGTAGAACGCAAGGAAGCAGGCAAGGAATATCCGGTTTAGCGCCCGATTTACTATATCAGTGAGGTCCTTATTGAGTCAAAGCAAAGATATCCACACTGGCAGAAGTTAGTGTACGGGGTATTCATGGCAAACCGGAAGCTGAAGCACTATTTCCAGGGCCACCCAATCACTATCGTCAGCTCAGCTCCATTGGGGGATATAATCCAGAACAGAGAAGCCACTGGCAGAGTGGCGAAGTGGGCCATTGAGCTTAGCCCGCACTGATTGAAGTATGTACCCCGTACTGCTATAAAATCCCAAGCACTGGTGGATTTCATCAATGACTGGACAGAGTTGCAAGCACCTGAGGAGAAGCCGGATCATACATACTGGACTATTCACTTTGATGGTTCAAGGCAATTGGAGGGCTCGGGGGCTGGAGTCGTGTTAACTTCCCCACGAGGTGACATGTTCTGTTATGTCCTTCGATTAATGTTCCCTTGCACTAACAATGCTGCTGAGTATGAGGCTCTCCTTCATGGTTTATGGATGGCCAAGGAGATGAACTTGAGCCGGGTCAAGTGATTTGGTGACTCAGATCTAGTGGCACAACAGGTATCTGGCAAGTGGGATTCTAAAGATCCACTCATGACGGCTTATCGGCGAGAAGTTGAAGCAGTCGCAGGGTACCTCAATGGATATCAGGTGGACCACATAAACCGGCGGAAGAATGAAGCAGCCGATGCATTAAGCCGGCTGGGCTCTCAGCGTAAACCGGTTCCACCTAATACCTTCTTAGATGAACTGCATAATCCGTCAGTACAGATACCTTCAGAGGAGGATTTAGCTATTCCTGGTCCGGAAGCACAACTAGTTGCAGCTCTTCACGTTATTCCAGATTGGACACTCCCTTACTTGGCGTACCTGAGCCGAGGTGAGTTGCCAGAGGACGAAGTTCAGGCTCGGCAGATAATCCGGCGGTCCAAGTCTATGACCATTGTCAATGGAGAACTTCATCACTGCAGTGTTTCTGGGGCATTTCAGCGGTGCGTATCATCAGAGGAAGGCCGTGATATTCTTCGCGAGATTCACGAAGGTGATTGTGGTCATCACGCTGGTTCAAAGTCATTGGTAGCTAAAGCTTTTCGTCATGGGTTCTACTGGTTAACGACTCATGCTGATGAAGAGGACTTGGTCAGAAAATGTGATACTTGCCAGAAATTTTCACGGCGTGCTCATATTCCGGCGCAGGAGTTACGGATGATTCCAATTACTTGGCCGTTTGCGACTTGGGGGCTTGATATGGTTGGACCCTTTAAAAGATTCCAAGATGAGAAAACCCACATATTAGTAGCAGTGGATAAGTTTACAAAGTGGATGGAGCCAGAGCCTGTCAGTAAGTGTGATGCGGAAACAACGGTTAAGTTCATCAAAAAGGTGATTTTCTGGTTTGGCTTTCCACACAGCATCATTACGGATAATGGCACCAACCTATCTAAAGGAGAGATGGAAGAGTTCTGTCAAAGAGAACACATTCGCTTGGATGTATCATCAGTAGCTCACCCACAGTCCAATGGCCAAGCTGAGAGGGCCAACCAAGAGATCTTGAGAGGCATCAAGCCCCGACTTATGGTTCCTTTGCAAAGAACACCAGGTTGCTGGGTAGAGGAGTTACCTTCTGTCCTCTGGAGCATCAACACTACACCTAACAGGTCTACGGGTTATACGCCTTTCTTCATGGTATATGGTGCTGAAGCGGTTCTCCCTAGTGACATCCGGCACGACTCACCACGGGTGGGAGCTTACGTCGAAGCGGATAATGAGCAAGCAAGACAAGACATCTTGGACCGGCTGGATGAGGAACGGGACACGACAGCAGCACGATCGGTGATCTATCAACAAGACCTGCGCCGGTACCACAGCCGCCGGGTTAAGACCAGAACATTCCAGAAGGGAGATCTGGTGCTCCGGCTCATCCAAGACCAGATAGATATGCACAAGTTATCCCCACCTTGGGAAGGACCCTTTGTGGTCAGCAAGAACCTACACAACGGTTCATACTACCTAATCGACGTTCGAGAACATAAGGACTCATGTACGGCGGAGGAGGAAACGAAGCGGCCATGGAACATCGCTCTTCTGCGGCCTTACTACACTTGAGCCATTGGCTCCGTTTTATGTACATTGTATATATTATGATTAATAAATAAACAGGCGCCCCCAGTAAGCCGGGAAATCAGCCATCTTCGCAAAAAGAGTATCACATGGGAGTTTCGCCGAGACCTCACCATGGCCTCCTAAACTGGCGCCCCTGATAGCATCAGGGAGTCAGCCGTGTTTTTCTTCAAAGGAGTATCACATGAGAGTTTCTCTGAAAACTCACCATGGCCTCCTAAACTGGCACCCTTGATGCATCAAGGAATCAGCCATTGACAATCATCGAGTTGATCACCTAAAGAAAAGATCCTTCAGAGGTTTTGAAACATTGGGTGGCGTGTCATCGATGAAGAAACGTCAAATCTAGAGCCTGGCAGCTCACAAAAAGCCTAGAGCCTGGCAGCTCACAAAAAGCCTAGAGCCTGGCAGCTCACAAAAGCCTAGAGCCTGGCAGCTCACAAAAGCCTAGAGCCTGGCAGCTCACAAAAAGCCTCGAATTTGGAGCCTGGCAGCTCGCAAAAAGCCTCGAATTTGGAGCCTGGCAGCTCATAAAAAGCCTCGACTACATAGTCTTATTTGCCCAAAAAACCTTTCTTTCTATGTTTTCACAATCTTGGTCGTCATGATCATTGGTTTTTTAACCAAGTCCATTGACGCGGGACTGGACAGCTGCGAAGTTGCCCATGTTGTTGGGGAACATAGTATTTTAAAATTTTCCTACGATCACGCAAGATCTATCTACCAGATGCATAGCAACGAGAGGGGAGAGTGTGTCTACGTACCCTCGTAGACCGGGAGCGGAAGCGTCAAGTGACGCGGTTGATGTTGTCGAACTTCTTCGCGATCCAACCGATCAAGCACCGAACGTACGGCACCTCCGCGTTCAGCACAAGTTCAGCTTGATGACGTCCCACGAGCTCTTGATCCAGTTGAGCTTCACGGGAGAGTTTCGTCAGCACGACGGCGTGGTGACGGATATGATGTGTTCACCGGCGTAGGGCCTCGCCTAAGCTCCGCGACGGTACGACCGAGGTGTGATTCTGTGGAGGGGGGCACCGCACACGGCTAAAACAATTCAACTTGTGTGTCTTTGGGTGCCCCCTTGCCCCCGTATATAAAGGAGCAAGGGAGGGAGGCCGGCCAACCTCTCCTGGTGCGGCTAGGGAAGGAGTCCTACTAGGAATAGGATTGCAATCCTATTCCTAGTAGGATTCACCGAAAGGAAGAAGGGGGAAAGGAATAGGAGAGGTGGCGCCCCCCCAATCCTAGTCCAACTAGGATTCCTAGGTGGGGGCGCCGGCTAGCCCTATGGGCTGCCTCTCTCTCACCCTTTAGGCCCACTATGGACCATCCCCTCTCGTAGGGGGTTTCGGTAACCCCCTCCGGCATTCCCGATAAATCCGAAACTTTTCCGGTATACTTCCGGTGTCCGAATATAGCCGTCCAATATATCAATCTTTATGTCTCGGACATTCCGAGACTCCTCGTCATGTCCGTGATCTCATCCGGGACTCCGAACTACCTTCGGTACATCAATACTCATAAACTCATAATACCGATCGTCATCAAACGTTAAGCGTGCGGACCCTACGGGTTCGAGAACTATGTAGACATGATCGAGACTCATCTCCGGTCAATAACCAATAGCGGAACCTGGATGTTCATATTGGCTCCTACATATTCTACGAAGATCTTTTATCGGTCAGAACCGCATAACAACATACGTTGTTCCTTTTGTCAAACGGTATGTTACTTGCCCGAGATTCGATCGTCGGTATCTTTATACCTAGTTCAATCTCGTTTACCGGCAAGTCTCTTTACTCGTTCCGTAACACATCATCTCGTGACTAACTCATTAGTCTTTTGCTTGCAAGGCTTATTGTGATGTGTGTTACCGAGAGGGCCCAGAGATACCTCTCCGACATTCCGAGACTCCTCGTCATGTCCGTGATCTCATCCGGGACTCCGAACTACCTTCGGTACATCAATACTCAAAAACTCATAATACCGATCGTCATCAAACGTTAAGCGTGCGGACCCTACGGGTTCGAGAACTATGTAGACATGACCGAGACTCATCTCTGGTCAATAACCAATAGCGGAACCTGGATGTTCATATTGTCTCCTACATATTCTACGAAGATCTTTTATCGGTCAGAACCGCATAACAACATACGTTGTTCCTTTTGTCAAACGGTATGTTACTTGCCCGAGATTCGATCGTCGGTATCTTTATACCTAGTTCAATCTCGTTACCGGCAAGTCTCTTTACTCGTTCCGTAACACATCATCTCGTGACTAACTCATTAGTCTTTTGCTTGCAAGGCTTATTGTGATGTGTGTTACCGAGAGGGCCCAGAGATACCTCTCCGACACTCGGAGTGACAAATCCTAATCTTGATCTATGCCAACACCACGAATACTTTCGGAGACACCTATAGAGCATCTTTATGATCACCCAGTTACGTTGTGACGTTTGATAGCACACAAGGTGTTCCTACGGTATTCGGGAGTTGCATAATCTCATAGTCATAGGAACATGTATAAGTCATGAAGAAAGCAATAGCAGTTAAACTAAACGATCATAGTGCTATGCTAAAGGATGGGTCTTGTCCATCACATCATTCTCCTAATGATGTGATCCCGTTGATCAAATGACAACTCATGTCTATGGCTAGGAAACATAACCATCTTTGATCAATGAGCTAGTCTAGTAGAGGCATACTAGGGACATACTGTTTTGTCTATGTATCCACACATGTACTAAGTTTCCGGTTAATACAATTCTAGCATGAATAAAAGACATTTATCATGCTATAAGGAAATACATAATAACTTTATTATTGCCTCTAGGGCATATTTCCTTCAGTCTCCCACTTGCACTAGAGTCAATAATCTAGCTCACATTGCCATGTGATTTAATACCGATAGTTCACATCGTTATGTGACGAACACCCAAAGGGTTTACTAGAGTCAATAATCTAGTTCACATCGCTATGTGATTAATACCCAAGAGTAATAAGGTGTGATCATGTTTTTCTTGTGAGAGAAGTTTAGTCAACGGGTCTGTCATATACAGATCCCTATGTATTTCGCAAATTTCTATGTCTACAATGCTCTGCATGGAGCTACTCTAGCTAATTGCTCCCACTTTCAATACGCATCCAGATTGATACTTAGAGTCATCTGGATTTAGTGTCAAAACTTGCATCGGCGTAACCCTTTACGACGAACTCTTTATCACCTCCATAATCGAGAAATATTTCCTTAGTCATCCAATTACTAAGGATAATTTTGACCGCTACATAGTGATCTACTCCTGGATCACTATTGTACCTCCCTGTCAAACTCTTGGCAAGGTACACAACGTGTTTTGTACACAGCATGGCATACTTTATAGAACCTATGGCTGAGGCATAGGGAATGACTTTCATTCTCTCTATATTTTTTCTGTCGTGGTCTGGCTTTGAGTCTTACTCAACTTCAAACCTTACAAGTCAGGCAAGAACTTCTTCTTTGACTGATCCATTTTGAACTACTTCAAAATCTTATCAAGGTATGTACTCATCGAAAGTCTTATCAAGCGCCTTGATCTATCTATATAGATCTTGATGCTCAATATGTAAGCAGCTTCACCGAGGTCTTTCTTTGAAAAAAAAACTCCTTTATGCTTTCCAGAAAATTCTACATCATTTCCGATCGACAATATGTCATTCACATATACTTATCAGAAAGGTTGTAGTGCTCCCACTCACTTTTTGTAAATACAGGCTTCTCCAAAAGTCTGTATAAAACCATATGCTTTGATCACCTCATCAAAGCGTATATTCCAACTCCGAGATGCTTGCACCAATCCATAGATGGATCGCTGGAGCTTGCATAATTTGTTAGCACCTTTTGGATCGACAAAACCTTCTGGTTGTATCATATACAACTCTTCTTTGAGATATCCATTCAGGAATGTAGTTTTGGCATCCATTTGCCAGATTTCATAATCATAAAATGCGGCAATTGCTAACATGATTCGGACAGACTTAAGCATCGCTACAGGTGAGAAAGTCTCATCGTAGTCAACTCCTTGAACTTGTTGAAAACCTTTTGCAACAAGTCGAGCTTTGTAAACAGTAATATTACCGTCTGCGTCGGTCTTCCTCTTGAAGATCCATTTATTTTCGATGGCTTGCCGATCATTGGGCAAGTCAAACAAAGTCCATACTTTGTTCTCATGCATGGATCCCATCTCAGATTTCATGGCTTCAAGCCATTTTTCGGAATCTGGGCTCATCATCGCTTCCTCATAGTTCGTAGGTTCATCATGGTCTAGTAACATGATTTCCAGAACTGGGTTGCCGTACCACTCTGGTGCGGAACGTACTCTGGTTGATCTACGACGTTCAGTAGAAACTTGATCCGAAGTTTCATGATCATTATCATTAACTTCCTCACTAATTGGTGTAGGAATCACTGGAACAATTTCCTGTGATGTACTACTTTCCAATCCGGGAGAAGGTACAATTACCTCATCAAGTTCTACTTTCCTCCCACTCACTTCTTTCGAGAGAAACTCTTTTTCTAGAAAGGATCCGTTCTTAGCAACGAATATTTTTGCCTTCGGATCTGTGATAGAAGGTGTACCCAACAGTCTCTTTTGGGTATCCTATGAAGATTTACTTCTCCGGTTTGGGTTCGAGCTTATCATGTTGAAACTTTTTCACATAAGCATCGCAGTCCCAAACTTTAAGAAACAACAACTTTGGTTTCTTGCCAAACCACAGTTCTTAAGGCGTTGTCTCAACGGATTCAGATGAGGCCCTTATTTAACGTGAATGCAGCTGTCTCTAATGCATGACCCAAAACGATAGTGGTAAATCGGTAAGAGACATCATAGATCGCACCATATCCAATAAAGTACGGTTACGACGTTCGGACACACCATTATGCTGTGGTGTTCCGGGTGGCGTGAGCTGTGAAACTATTCCACATTGTTTTAAATGAAGACCAAACTCGTAACTTAAATATTCTCCTCCACGATCAGATCGTAGGAACTTTATTTTCTTGTTACGATGATTCTCTACTTCACTCTGAAATTCTTTGAACTTTTCAAATGTTTCAGACTTGTGTTTCATTAAGTAGATATACCCATATCTGCTCAAATCATCAGTGAAGGTCAGAAAATAACGATACCCGCCGCGAGCGTCAACAATCACTGGTCCGCATACATCAGTATGTATGATTTTCAACAAATACGTTGCTCGCTCCATAGTTCCGGAGAATGGAGTTTTAGTCATCTTGCCCATGAGGCATGGTTCGCAAGCACCAAGTGATTCATAATCAAGTGATTCCAAAAGTCCATCATTATGGAGTTTCTTCATGCGTTTTACACCAATATGACTTAAACGGCAGTGCCACAAATAAGTTGCACTATCATTATTAACCTTGCATCTTTTGGCTTCAATATTATGAATATGTGTATCACACGATCGAGATCCAACAAACTATTTTCATTGGGTGTATGACCATAGAAGGTTTTATTCATGTAAACAGAACAACAATTATTCTCTAACTTACACGAATAACCGTATTGCAATAAACATGATCAAATCACATTCATGCTCAACACAAACACCAAATAACAGTTATTTAGGTTCAACACTAATCCCGAAAGTATTGGGAGTGTGCGATGATGATCATATCAATCTTGGAACTGCTTCCAATATACATCGTCACTTCATCCTTTAACTAGTTTATGTTCATTATGCAACTTCCACTTCGAGTTACTACTTTTTAGCAACTGAACCAATATCAAATACCGAGGGGTTGCTATGAACACTAGTAAAATACACATTAATAATCTGTATATCAAATATACCTTTGTTCACTTTGCCATCCTCCTTATCCGCCAAGTATCTAGGGCAGTTCCACTTTTAGTGACCATTTCCTTTGCAGTATAAGCACTTGTTTCAGGCTTGAGTTTAGCTTTGGGTTTCTTCACGGGAGTGACAACTTGCTTGTCATTCTTCTTGAAGTTCCCCTTTTATCCCTTTGCCCTTTACTTGAAACAAGTGGTCTTGTTAACCATCAACACTTGATGCTTTTTCATGATTTCTACCTTCGCCTACTTCAGTATCGCGAAGAGCTGGGAATTCCTTTCGTCATCCCTTGCATATTTATATTTCATCACGAAGTTCTACTAACTTGGTGATAGTGACTAGAGAACTTTGTCAATTACTATCTTATCTGGAAGATTAACTCCCACTTGATTAAAGTAATTTTAGTACCCAGACAATCTGAGCACATGCTCACTGGTTGAGCTATTCTCCTCCATCTTGTAGGCAAAGTACTGTCAGAGGTCTTATAACTCTCGACACGGGCATGAGTATGAAATACTAATTTCAACTCTTGGAACATCTTATATGCTCCGTGGCGTTCAAAATGTTTTTGAAGTCCCGATTCTAAGCCGTAAAGTATGGTGCACTAAACTATCAAGTAGTCATCATATTGAGCTTTTGTCAAAACGTTCATAACATCTGCATCTGCTCCTGCAATAGGTCTGTCACCTAGCGGTGCGTCAAGGACATAATTCTTCTGTGCATCAATGAGGATAATCCTCAGATCACGGAACAATTCCGCATCATTGCTACTAACATCTTTCAACTTGGTTTTCTCTAGGAATGCATTAAAATTCAAAGGAACGGTAGCACGGGCCATTGATCTACAACGACATAGATATGCAAAACTATCAGGACTAAGTTCATGATAAATTAAAGTTCAATTTAATCATATTAATTTAAAGAACTCCCACTTAGATAGACATCCCTCTGGTCATCTAAATGATCACGTGATCCAAATCAACTAAACCATGTCCGATCATCACGTGAGATGGAGTAGTTTTCAATGGTGAACATCTTATGTTGATCATATCTACCATATGATTCACGCTCGACCTTTCGGTCTCCAGTGTTCCGAGGCCATATCTGTATATGCTAGGCTCGTCAAGTTTAACCCGAGTATTCTGCGTGTGCAAAACTGGCTTACACCCGTTGTATTTGAACGTAGAGCTTATCACACCCGATCATCACGTGGTGTCTCGGCACGACGAACTTTCGCAACGGTGCATACTCAGGGAGAACACTTATACCTTGAAATTTAGTAAGGGATCATCTTATAATGCTACCGTCGTTCTAAGCAAAATAAGAAGCATAATAAGATAAACATCACATGCAATCAAAAATATGTGACATGATATGGCCATCATCATCTTGTGTTTTTGATCTCCATCTTCAAAGCACCGTCATGATCACCTTCGTCACCGGCTTGACACCTTGATCTTCATCGTAGTATCGTTGTCGTCTCGCCAACTATTGCTTCCACGACTATCGCTACCGCTTAGTAATAAAGTAAAGCAATTACATGGCGATTGCATTTCATACAATAAAGCGACAACCATATGGCTCCTGCCAGTTGCCGATAACTTTACAAAACATGATCATCTCATACAAAACCGTATAACTCATCATGTCTTGACCATATCACATCACAACATGCCCTGCAAAAACAAGTTAGACGTCCTCTACTTTGTTTGTTGCAAGTTTTACGTGGCTGCTACGGGCTTAGCAAGAACCGTTCTTACCTACGCATACAAAACCACAGCGATGTTTCGTCAAGTATGTGCTATTTTAACCTTCACAAGGACCGGGCGTAGCCACACTTGATTCAGCTAAAGTGAGAGAGACAGACACCCGCCAGTCACCTTTAAGCAACGAGTGCTCGTAACGGTGAAACCAGTCTCGCGTAAGCGTACGCGTAATGTCGGTCCGGGCCTCTTCATCTCACAATACCGCCGAAGCAAAGTATGACATGCTGGTAAGCAGTATGACTAGTATCGTCCACAATCTCATTGTGTTCTACTCGTGCATATCATCTACGCATAGATCTGGCTCTGATCACTGTTGGGGAACGTAGTATTTTAAAATTTTCCTACGATCACGCAAGATCTATCTACCAGATGCATAGCAACGAGAGGGGAGAGTGTGTCTACGTACCCTCGTAGACCGGGAGCGGAAGCGTCAAGTGACGCGGTTGATGTTGTCGAACTTCTTCGCGATCCAACCGATCAAGCACCGAACGTACGACACCTCCGCGTTCAGCACACGTTTAGCTTGATGACGTCCCACGAGCTCTTGATCCAGTTGAGCTTCACGGGAGAGTTTCGTCAGCACGACGGCGTGGTGACGGATATGATGTGTTCACCGGCGCAGGGCTTCGCCTAAGCTCCGCGACGGTACGACCGAGGTGTGATTCTGTGGAGGGGGGCACCGCACACGGCTAAAACAATTCAACTTGTGTGTCTTTGGGTGCCCCCTTGCCCCCGTATATAAAGGAGCAAGGGAGGGAGGCCGGCCAACCTCTCCTGGTGCGGCTAGGGAAGGAGTCCTACTAGGAATAGGATTGCAATCCTATTCCTAGTAGGATTCACCGAAAGGAAGAAGGGGGAAAGGAATAGGAGAGGTGGCGCCCCCCCAATCCTAGTCCAACTAGGATTCCTAGGTGGGGGCGCCGGCTAGCCCTATGGGCTGCCTCTCTCTCACCCTTTAGGCCCACTATGGACCATCCCCTCTCGTAGGGGGTTTCGGTAACCCCCTCCGGCATTCCCGATAAATCCGAAACTTTTCCGGTATACTTCCGGTGTCCGAATATAGCCGTCCAATATATCAATCTTTATGTCTCGGACATTCCGAGACTCCTCGTCATGTCCGTGATCTCATCCGGGACTCCGAACTACCTTCGGTACATCAATACTCATAAACTCATAATACCGATCGTCATCAAACGTTAAGCGTGCGGACCCTACGGGTTCGAGAACTATGTAGACATGATCGAGACTCATCTCCGGTCAATAACCAATAGCGGAACCTGGATGTTCATATTGGCTCCTACATATTCTACGAAGATCTTTTATCGGTCAGAACCGCATAACAACATACGTTGTTCCTTTTGTCAAACGGTATGTTACTTGCCCGAGATTCGATCGTCGGTATCTTTATACCTAGTTCAATCTCGTTTACCGGCAAGTCTCTTTACTCGTTCCGTAACACATCATCTCGTGACTAACTCATTAGTCTTTTGCTTGCAAGGCTTATTGTGATGTGTGTTACCGAGAGGGCCCAGAGATACCTCTCCGACATTCCGAGACTCCTCGTCATGTCCGTGATCTCATCCGGGACTCCGAACTACCTTCGGTACATCAATACTCAAAAACTCATAATACCGATCGTCATCAAACGTTAAGCGTGCGGACCCTACGGGTTCGAGAACTATGTAGACATGACCGAGACTCATCTCTGGTCAATAACCAATAGCGGAACCTGGATGTTCATATTGTCTCCTACATATTCTACGAAGATCTTTTATCGGTCAGAACCGCATAACAACATACGTTGTTCCTTTTGTCAAACGGTATGTTACTTGCCCGAGATTCGATCGTCGGTATCTTTATACCTAGTTCAATCTCGTTACCGGCAAGTCTCTTTACTCGTTCCGTAACACATCATCTCGTGACTAACTCATTAGTCTTTTGCTTGCAAGGCTTATTGTGATGTGTGTTACCGAGAGGGCCCAGAGATACCTCTCCGACACTCGGAGTGACAAATCCTAATCTTGATCTATGCCAACACCACGAATACTTTCGGAGACACCTATAGAGCATCTTTATGATCACCCAGTTACGTTGTGACGTTTGATAGCACACAAGGTGTTCCTACGGTATTCGGGAGTTGCATAATCTCATAGTCATAGGAACATGTATAAGTCATGAAGAAAGCAATAGCAGTTAAACTAAACGATCATAGTGCTATGCTAAAGGATGGGTCTTGTCCATCACATCATTCTCCTAATGATGTGATCCCGTTGATCAAATGACAACTCATGTCTATGGCTAGGAAACATAACCATCTTTGATCAATGAGCTAGTCTAGTAGAGGCATACTAGGGACATACTGTTTTGTCTATGTATCCACACATGTACTAAGTTTCCGGTTAATACAATTCTAGCATGAATAAAAGACATTTATCATGCTATAAGGAAATACATAATAACTTTATTATTGCCTCTAGGGCATATTTCCTTCACATGTATCTACAAGGCTGGGTCATGAACACCAGCAAGATTTAAACCGGTGCTCATCATAACCGAGATCGGTCATCAGGTTAAAGCCAAACAAGAGAGCTAAGAGCCTCATCAGCGTCTGTGCTTTCAATTATTCCTACCGGATTAAGGTCGACAGGCACACTTAATCAGAGGTATGGTAAATATTTGTGATCAGACAGCTATTGCTTTGATTTATATATCGGAACAGTATAATCCGTCTGGTGGTAAACCGCCAGAACGCCTTTTAGCTTTGTTCATGCAGGCATAGATAATGTAAATGGATCACGCATGGCAAAACAGAGGATTAAATTAACAGATGCCAAGTCGAGCAGTGCCATACATATTGGGACAAAGACAGTGTTTCAACTATCCTATTACAAGGCACCTACAGGCCCGAATAGATCAAAGTTTTTGGCAAAATATTCAACAACTACAAATTAAACCGGACGGTTTACGACTCCTCTTCACGCTGCGAAGGCTGAGGGTCAACTTGTGCCGGGTCTTCATCAGCTTCAGGCAATGGCTGGAAACCAGGAGCGCACTAATCAATCTTGGAGAGTGCACGAAAATACATTTCGTCATCAATAAGATCGGAAGGGTCAATATCTGGAGCGAAAGTATGGCCACGAACTGGCGGGATCAGATTTTCAGTGTCGTAAACCGGCCGCTCCACCCGCGAATTTTCTAAGTCATAGGCCAGATGATACCTTGTCAAATCCTCCTCATCGGCAAGCTTACTGGCAAGCGGGCGCATGTCCTTAGTCAAAGCACGGAGATCTTCGACAGAGAAGACTGACCCGTCCTCTTTGTTGCCGGGATAGCCGTTCATAGCTTCAGCCGGGTCAAAATCAGGGACCCATGCTTTGGCCCTGGTTAGCGCCATAAGAGAGCCATCCCGTGCAGCAGACTTCTTCACCTCCACCAGACGCACAGGCAGGACATGTAGTTTCTCCAAAGTGGCTTGGATGGTAGTCGGTGCCGGTTTATTATGGGACATGGCACTGATAGCCCTTTGAGCGCCGGAGTAGAGCTGCTATACAAGGGTATAGGCCGCCTTGACCTTCTTCCGGACATCATCTCCAAGATGAGTTATGCGCCTCCCTATATACAATTGGCGAGTTAAACCGGAGCGGAACAAAAGATTGCAAGGATGAAAAACATACAAAAATGGGTACTCACCGAAGATAGCAGAGGTCATGAGCTCTATTTGCTGTTTCAAACCGGATAACTCTTGCGTCACCGGATTAAGAGCAGCTTCGGCATCCTTTGCTCTTTTTTCAAGAGCACCCCTCTGCACCTCCCATGTAGACCGCTCCGCTTCAAAATCTTTCTTCAGTTTTTCCATATTAGTCAAAGCAAGGACAAGTTCTTCCTTAGCTTTGGCTGAAGCGGTCTCATGGAAGGCCAAGCCGTTCCGGAGTTCAGCTGCCTCCGAAGCCAGCTGGGTTAAGTCAGCCTGCGAGGAATTCAAATGGATTAGAAGGACAGATCAATCAAGTCTCAAGTGCATAACAAGTTATACACTTGACACTTGGGGGCTAATGTGCAATTGAAGTAAAGAAAGAAAAAAATTCAGACAAGTCCCAAGCGCATAAACAAGTTATGCCCTTGGCACTTGGGGGCTAATGTAAGCTCATTCTCAGGCATAATGGAAGTCCCGGTTCACCTACAATGAAGCTAAACCGGCACTTGGGGGCTACTATGGCCTAAAGATAGGATTGCAAAATTACAAAGCAGAGACAGAAGTAAAAGGAAAGAAAGTCACCTCATACTTGTCCTTCATCATATTAACTAAGCCGACTTCATAGTCGCGGCCAGTAAAGAGCCGGTTCAGGTACCCGGAATGAAGTTCCTGGGCACTCAACTGAGCATAGCTTGATAAATTTGAACTCCACTTGCCTTTGTCTTGTTGAAATTTCTCTTCCTTGGCAGTATGCCTAGCCAAGGTGACAGACTCTATGGGAGCAGTGAAGCCTAGACCGGTTATCTCAATGTCTGCAGATGAGGCAGTAGTTGGCTGGAGGGGCACATCAGTAGGCACTGGACTGACAGGAGCCGGGATAGCCCGAGGAGGGCTAACCCGGACAGGGCTTGCCGGTTCAGCCGTGTTCTCCATATTATCACCTCCTGGAGCAGCAACGTCGTCATGATCCACAGGAATGGGATCATCAAGCTGGGCTTCAAGGTTATCTTTTGGAAGGATGGCCGCTTCAGGGTCCTCAGCCGATTCAGCAGTAGTGGTCTCCACAGCTGGTTTATTTGCTTTTGCCTTTTTGCTAGGCTTTGGCATTCTGATAAAGGTCAAAGGAACAGTGAGAATCATAAAGTTAAAAACATGAAGGAAAACCGGATGTTGGAACGAAGGACTTACCGAGGGACGGTCTTGAGCACTGGGACCTGCGTAGCAGTCGACTCGCCGGAATAGGACAGAGGAGCCTCCTGATACTTGGGATCGGACGATTTAAGTGGTTTACGTATAAGGCCTGCTTTTGGATAAAGGAGAGTTGGAGTGAGCAAAACCTCGGAGCGGCGTCTGCGAGCCGGCGTGAGAGGTATTCCGGACGATTCAACCACATGGCCGCTATGGCGCGTGGTCCGACGAGCTTCATGCTCCTGTTTCTTCAAAAGAAAGTTGGGATCCAATTGAGCATAAGGATGAGAAAAGGGGTATTTCCGGGATACCCGGCGGATCTTGGGTGGCAAAGGTTCCGAATCAGATGAGAGAGAAATTACCTCAACTCCCCTCGCTTTGCTTCCTTCCGCCAGATCCTGCGAAAAGGCATTTGTTAACATAAATTTAGACAAAGGGAGATCAAAGGACATAAGAATTAATTGGCATCTCAGAGTCCAGATCATCCTCCTCAGGGTGTGAACCGGAAGCGACAACAGCTTTTTTCTTCTTAACAGCGTAAGTTTTCTTCCGTGATTGCTTGGCCGGTTTATCCAGAGATTTCCTCTTCCAGAAAGGATCGTTGGCCTGTGCGAAGGGATAATAACGAGTTGTAGACAACTGATATAAATGGATTAAGACAAAATAGGAAAGGGTCGGAAAAGACTTACTGCTGGTGGTTCGTTGGTTGCGCAGAACGGAGCGAAACCGGTCCGGCTGCACTCCTCCAGAGGGATGTTCAACATTTTCTTCGCAGATTCAGTGACTTCATTATCAGGAAGTATTATTTCGGTATGGCGTTGAGGATCATCCGGTTTCCCGGTATACTTGCACATCAGACTTGAGCGCCAGCTTAGTGGAAGAATGCTCCAAGAGAGCCAGCAACGGACGAAGTCAACGCCGGTTAAACCATTGGCCACGAAGGCCCTGAGCTTGGAAAGTTGAGGGGCAAATCGAGCCCGATCCTGGGCGCTGAGACGTTGTGGCAAAGGATGGGTTACTGCCAGGCGATAGGCGCGGTAACCCGGCAGCGGGTTCTCTCCTTCAGGCGAAGTGTGCCTACAATAGAACCATGTCTGGTTCCATTCTTTGGGGTGGCTGTGAAGGGCAGCGTGAGGAAAACTCACATCCTTTCTTTTCTAGATGCTGACACCACCCAGCTCCTGTTGAGGCCCATCGGTAAACTCCGCCGACCGGTTTAGATGGAAGAAGTCCCGGAATAGGTCCACTGATGGCTCTTCTTGAAGATATGCCTCCGAGAAAACTTGAAAGTTGCAGATGTTTGAAACAGAATTCGGGCCTACATCTTGTGGGTGGAGTTAGAAAGCGGCTAATACATCCCGGAAGAATTTTGAACTGGGAGGACTGAAACCCCGGGCCAGATGATCATAAAAAACTATAACTTCTCCCTCCTTAGGCTCAGGAGGGCATTCCTTTTCAGGAGCCCGCCAGTGCAGAACTTCCTTAGGGCCTAAAACGCCAATTGAGGCCGCTTCAGCCAAATCATTTTTCGTGATCCGGGAAGGAACCCAATTGCAAGCGACAAATTGCTTGGCGATCGTTTTTGATAAGGAGGTGCTGAAAAATACAGGGCGAAGATCCGGTTTACCAACTACTAAATATGCGCTGGTGCATTCTATGAAGTGATGGACCTAATTGTCGGTTTAAACAAGGGACTAATGGTATTACTAATCCGGAAGCAGTTATGAGTGAAACAGCTGTCGGTTCACATTGATAGGAAAAGAAGAAGCTAAACCATCAATTACGGGATACAAGCTTACATCTAAACCGTCAAATAAGGCATATGAAGTGCAAGTTATGGCTAAACCGGTGAGATGAGCTACAGATCTAAAGTATGAAGAAACAATTTCCACAAAAAGCTGAGGTAAATATGGATCTAAGGCACAATAAAAAGATGGAATAATACAAGTTATATTCAGGGAAGGCCGCAGAGGTTCTCTTTAGATTCGATCTGGACTAATAAAGCTAGAGGAACTAAGGATATAATGACGGAGCAGAAGCGCATGTATGAAGGTCGAGCCTAGAAAAGTTTAAATCTACAGCAAGACTGACCTACAGGGATGAACTATAAGACCTCGAGGGTTCATGGCAAGCTACAGGAGAAACCCTAGAGTGAGATCTACGGGGAAGAAGATGGAGTACCTGAGGAAATAGAGGAAGGCGGTGAAGTTCTCTGGAGGCGTTTAGGTCGATGCAGCGGCCTGGCTCGAGGATGACGGCGAGCTCGGAGAGCGGCGGCGAAGCTTCGAGCGTTGAAGACAGAGGAAGAAGAAGGTAGAAGGGGAAAAGAGATGAGTTTCAGCGGTATTTATAGGCAGAAGAGGTGAAAACGGTAAGCGCGGGAATCGAGGAGGCCATAGATCGGATAAAGATTGAGCTGTCGCCTCGATCTTCGGTGCGGCATTAAAGAAAGATAATAGACAGATGCAGGCATTAAATGCAGATATGATGTCACGACGGATTAACACGATTCCAGGAGATGACATCATGGCCGGTTCATGAAGCAAAAAAGTTATAGAAAGGAAGTTTGTACAACACTTCGAAGACTGACATGAACAAGTTCAAATCAACCTGGGGCCTAATGTCAGGGATATTACTAGCAGGTATAAACCGGCCAGGAGGGTCCGGATTACACTAACAAGGTTGTATCATTACAAGCCCAGAAGAATCTGTGACAAAGAGGATATAGCCCATAGAGGTTTAGGGCCCATGTACAAAGTCCACGGTATGTGAACCGTCGTATCATGTAACTTGGGATGTAAGGTAGAAAGAGTAGAGACCGAGGCGGACACGTTTATGAGACGGCCTCGGGACTCTGTAAACCAGACCGGGCGTCGCCTCCTATATAAAGGGACGACCCGACGACGGTTCAGGGACAAGAAAGAATAGCTCGAGACACAGGCAAGCAGATTCGTTCCCTGGTCATCGACGCCCAAGCAATACCACACCAAACAAGACGTAGGCTTTTACCTTCATTGAAGGGGCCGAACTAGTATAAACTCTCTGTGTCCTTCGTCCGCTTTAACCTCTTCGAGCTAACCCGCGCGATGGCCTCACACCTAAGTCCGCTAAACCGGACATCTGCCGTACTAATTCCACGACAGGATGGCAAACAATATTCCTACACCCCGCCCCCACCTCGCCGCCCCAAACCAAACATGAATACTCTCTAAATAATACCTCGGAAAAAAATCACCCATGCGTAAATATTCTTTAGGCAAAAGGAAGTTTCTTGAGGGTGTGTTCCTACATATAAGCAAAAAAATCAATGAACTATCGGACCCTATACGCATAAATACATGTCCATTTGAGATAGAAAATAGGCTAAGAATTCTAAGATGTGTAAAATATATAAAATCTAATAGAAATTAGTTCAACTAGTGTACGTTCTATCTTGACCATTAAATTTGCATCAAGATTCGTGCTACCCATATATAGAAGTTTCTCTTTTTTCTTCTTCCAAAGAAGAGAATATTTGACCTTGAAACTTTGCAGATCAACTATATACAAGTGTCACCCATTATATAAAATGTTCCCTATTTTCTAATGAAACATTAATTTGTCAAATTTCAAATTTAGAATGAATGTTATCATTTTTTAAAATTTATCATGCACCAAAAAAATCCAATTTTTTTCTATTGATAGTAGTACTTGTGTGATATTGATCTGCAAATTTTTGAGTTTAAATGTTCTTTTATTTTGAAGAAAAAGAAAGACAAGTTGTCTTTCACAAATTTGATGAAAGAATGGTGGTGAGGGTAAAGGATACACATGGTGCTACAACCAAAACTTTTACATATACTCCCACCGTCTGCAATTACTTCACTACTACAGAAATGCCTAGCAGTGGCGGGCCATGCTTCTAGGGGCACCGGCCACCGACCTCCCACCACTGCTATAATAACATTAGTGAAGAGAGCACACCCGCCACTAGTAGAGTCCCCGCAGTGGCGGGCAACGCGCATGTGCCCGCCACTATTTATTCTTGTTTGAAGTGGCGGGCGAATTGGAGCGCCCGCCATTGAAAAGTTAGGCATGTGAATTAAAAAAAATTATAGCCACGATAACAATTGAGCTGTCATGGTTGCGTTTTGCATAAATCCAATTTAAGAAATTCAATACGTTGCGACCTTGGAGATTAGACACAAATAAAGCATGCATTGTGATACCTCTCCAACGTATCTACAATTTTTGATTGTTCCATGCTATTATATTATCTGTTTTGGATGTTTAATGGACTTTATTATACACTTTTATATTATTTTTGGGACTAGCCTATTAACCCAAGGCCCAGTGCAAATTGCTGTTTTTGCCTATTTTAGTGTTTCGCAGAAAAGGAATATCAAACGGAGTGCAAATGGAATGAAACCTTTGGGAGGATCGTTTTTTGGAACAAACGCAACCCAGAAGACTTGGAGTACACGCCAGGGAAGCCTCGAGGTGGCGAGAAGGCAGGGGGCGCGCCCAGGGGTAAGGATGGCAATGGGTCAGGTTTGGATCAGGTTGAACAGTATGAAATCCATATCCATATCCATGAAGACAATCTTTGTCCGCCCACAAAAAAAACCATGGGCGAAAAATTGTGTCCATGTCCAAACCCGATGGATATCCATACCCGATGGATATCCATGGGGTCATCTCAAGACAAATACATAAGACATAACACAATGTGCACATAAGCTATTGCACCCATGCATCAATGCACATGTGAAAAAGCAGAGACGGATGAGTCGACAGGATACATAGTTGAGTTGTTGTAGGCCAGTGGTGCTAGCTGTTGAAGTGTTCCACCATACATGGAGATAGCAGCTGATAGTGTCGACCATCTCTCAGGATGCATGAGGAGCAGGAAGAGAAGACAAGAATGAATGTCAATTAGTAAATGTTACAATGGGGATTGCGCAATTTGTTTTGAATGTTTTAGATTATAATGGGTGAAATTACAGTGGGACATGTGGTTGTGGGGTAAGGATAGCAGAATATTTCCATTAAGTCATACTATTGGGTCGGGTTTGGATATATCCATGGGTACGAGATTATGTCCATGCCCTACCCACGAGTAATCGGGTCGGGTTTGGGCGCCGTCCATGGGCGCAAAAGCATATCCAAACCCTGTCCATACGGGTCGGATATCCATGGATATCCATGTCCATGGGTAAAATTGCCATCCTTAGCCCGCGGGTAGGCGCGCCCCCCACCCTCGTGGGCCCCTCGTAGCTCCACTAACATACTTCTTCATCCTATATATACTCATATACCCTGAAAACATCCGAGAGCACCAGGAAACCCTATTTCCACCGCCGCAACCTTCTGTACCCGTGAGATCCCATCTTGGGGCCTGTTCCGGAGCTCCACCGGAGGGGGCATCGATCACGGAGGGCTTCTACATCAACCCCATAGCCTGTCCGATGAGTTGTGAGTAGTTTACCACAGACCTTCGGGTCCATAGTTATTAGCTAGATGGCTTCTTCTCTCTCTTTGGATCTCAATACAAAGTTCTCCTCGATCTTCTTGGAGATCTATTCGATGTAATTCTTTTTGCGGTGTGTTTGTCGAGATATGATGAATTGTGGGTTTATGATCAAGATTGTCTATGAACAATATTTGGTTCTTCTCCGAATTCTTATATGCATGATTACAATATCTTTGCAAGTATCTTCGAATTATTAGTTTGGTTTGGCCTACTAGATTGATGTTTCTTGCAATGAGAGAAGTGCTTAGCTTTGGGTTCAATCTTGCGGTGTCCTTTCCCAGTGACAGCAGGGGCAGCAAGTCATGTATTGTATTGTTGCCATCGAGGATAAAAATATGGTGTTTATATCATATAGCATGAGTTTATCCCTCTACTTCATGTCATCTTGCTTAAGGCGTTACTCTGTTCTTATGAACTTAATACTCTAGATGCATGCTGGATAGCGGATGATGTGTGGAGTAATAGTAGTAGATGCAGGATCGTTTCGTCCTACTTGTCACGGACGTGATGCCTATGTACATGATCATGCCTTGACATTCTCATAACTATGTGCTTTTCTATCAATTGCTCGATAGTAATTTGTTCACCCACCGTAGAATCTGCTATCTTGAGAGAAGCCACTAGTGAAACCTATGGCCCCCGGGTCTATCTTCTATCATATTAATCTTCCATCAACTATTTATCTTTACTGTTCTTTTATTTTGCAATCTTTACTTTTCAATCTATACAACAAAAATACCAAAAATATTTATCTTATTATGTCTTCATGTAAACGTGTCGAGGCACGACTTAAAGATATAAGCCCATTCTGGAATGATCGCAAGTTTGGTACCTTTGCACATCTCATGTAAAAATACGGATGGAAAACTGAAAAGATAGTTGGCTTACACTCGCCACGTCACACAAATACATTACATGTTCAAACATCATTCAAATGAACATCACAACCCATCTAAGGGTAAAGATCCAAATGACAAGATACCAAACATAACATTAAACCACAGGTCTAGATCGAATCCTAGTAGAAGCTCTACTGATCAACCGGATAGTTCACATAGTAACGGCTACGCTCCTCGTCGTACTCCCAGTCTAGCTCAGTGCCATCGCCTGTGTAGCTCACCATCGTACCTGCATCTGGTGTGTTGAAGTAACTGTGAGCCACAGAGGACTCAGCAATCCCGTTCCCGGGTAACACGACTATTTAAGCCTTGGGTGTGGAACAAGGCTGAAGAAAGAACAAGAGGTTGCAGCAGCACTAGCCTAGCTTACGTAAAAGAGAGCGAGAAGAGAAGGTGCCTCGGTCGAGAGATGATAACGAAGTGATCCTAACTAAAGCAAGACAAACATAACCCCACCGTGTTCACTTCCCGAATCCCTTTCGGAAAATGACCGTCACGGTACTCATGCTGGTAGTGTATTGGAACATGGTGTCAAGTTTTCTACAACCGGATATTAACAAGCTCCCATATGCCACATAACCACGGGCATGGCTTTCGAAAGTTCATAACCCTGCAGGGGTGTTCCAACTTGGCCCATGACAAGCCCACGATCCGCGGAGTCGCAACTCCAAGGTGGGAAGGCCCGATTATTCTCGGAATCCCGTGCTCAAGATACTCCGACTAAGGTAAGGCTAATCCAGCAAATCCTCCCGGCGTGCTGACACCCTGACAATAGCCGCGCGTATCTAGTCTCAGGCCACGACCGGATGGGCGATTCTACAGGTTTTTACCAAACCTTGAGTTCCCTCAAGGTGGCCCCGCAGACTCCCCGTTTCGGACCAACACTCATGTGGAGCACTGGCCCGGGGTTGTTGATTAAGAAAGAGGGTTAATTACTCCCTATGCAAGTTTTTTTAGTTATTAGGCAAATAGTACCAATGTTGGGACTTGCTGGAAAAGACTTAGCACTTAGCGGTTTATCAAGGGGGTCCCATAACCCCAACCGTGTGAGGAACGGATAATCAAGGAACATAACACCGGTTTATACGGTTCCTAGCGGCATGAATGGAACAAATCACCAAGCAAAAGGCTTAGCCTTCCACCCATTACCAATATATAGATGATTTCATTTAATAATTAATATAGTGTGATATCCCAACAAGCTTCAACAAGATGCAAGAATCTTCAAGCTTCACCTGCAACTAGCAATGCTATAAGAGGGACTGAGCGAAGCCTACGTATAGCCAATCAATGGTTTGCATAGGTAGGGTGGTTAAACAGGTTCATGGTTACAATAGGAGGCTGAGAGGAAAAACATGGCCATTGAGGCAAAACTATAGATCGAGACTTCTAGCAATAGGCAAAGATAGTAATGTTATCGGGGTTCGGTCATCTTGCCTGAAGATTTGTCGATGGGATCGTAAGAGGGGTCCTCGTTCTCAAGCTCGGTAGTAACCTCGTGCTCGTACTCGTACTCGGTCTCAGCTTCCGGCTCTACTCAAACACAAGAACACAAGGCAACGAATCAAACAAGATGCAATGCGCAGAAAAATTACTGGATGCATGACTGATGCACTATCGAAGCAAAACAGATGCACTATGGAAGCACATAAAGTCTACTTAGGAAGCACAGTGTTACAGCACAAAAATATGCATCAAGCAAAATGCTTCAAAACATGATAACAATAGGATATTATGAATCTACATGCAAAATCACACAAGTTACATATAAGACTTGCTCAAAACGGAGCAACGCGCTAAAAGTTACAACCGAAACAATAAACATGCACAAGCTGAAAATAACAGCCACATAGCAACTTCGGGGCAAGAGATAAATGGCCTACAGCACTAAAACATCATGGCAATGAGCATGGACATAAACTAGACATATCCTACAGCAAACAAATCCATTGGAGCATCCCCAAAGGAGCCATGGATCAATAGCAACAAGCTATGACATATTGAACTTGACAACAAAAACCCGACAGCAGTAATTTTGTTGCAACTTGGGAGCAAAAGTTAAATTTGCTACAGCCACTCAAATAAGCATGTGAGAGCATGAATGGATAGCCAACAATATATACAACAAGGAATCATCAAGAGTCACCCCAAAACTATCATGGATTGGCCTAGAACAACAAGCAAACATGGCATCTGGAAATTACAGATTCCAGACTTAGTGATATTTCACTAAGTGTTAAAACAACAGTTTTATCATGGCATCTTTGTGAGCAATTTTAAGTCACCTCAAAACTAAACATGGCAAGTGGTAAGCACCACAGCAAAGTACACATGATGGTGAATCCAAAACATCTAAGCAAGCATCAAGGGGACAAACACATTAATAGCAACGAGCTCCTCAACGAGGCATCTCGTAACAAGTTTAACGACATAACAGCCACATAGCACTTTGCAACGGAGGTAAACATGGCAAGATGAAATCTATCATGCAAGCTAAAGCACCCAACATGTAGATCATTTCATGACGAACACGTGGACATATCATTTGCATCATTTGGATAAACATGCACCAAGTTATCACATTGCAAAGATGGCATGAAAACAACTACTAACAGCAGTTTATAACAAGTTGCACTCTTCTCATGAAGATTAAGACATCTAGATGACCTCAAACATGCATGGCACAATGGAACAAAACGTAGTACAAGTCTCCACGATCATTTTGACATATCATTTGCTCAAATCGAACCAACACACAAAAAGTTATCCACGTTGCAAAACAGCATCAGACATCAAAATTCTGGGGACTTGGAGAAAATTAACCACCTCGGGCAAAGTCAACGCGGGCTGGAATCGCGGATCGGGCCGGGGTTCGCGGATCGGGCCGGATCCACCGCGGCTTGGAGCGGATCGGGCGGGATCCGGGCGAGCGGAGCGGGCCGTCTAACGGGCCAGGCCCGTTAGGGTTGGCGATCTGAGATCCCGATCAGGGATCCTCCCGATCCCACGATCGGTGGCGGCGGCGGCAGGCGATCGATGGCGCGTGGCGGCTGCTAGGCCGGCTCGGCCTGGCGGAGCCCAGCGGGGCGAGGCGAGCGCGGAGTGGGCCTAGGGTTTCGGCCCACCCGGGCAGATCGGGCGACTGGCTCGGGGGGGATCCTCCCGATCCCCCAACGAGCGGCGGCGGCGAAGGCCTCGGAGCCTCGACTCCTTCGAGGCGATGACGGGGCAGGTGGCCTGGGGTGGCGAGGCGACCCGACCGGTGGGTGGCGGCGCTGACCGGCGGCGGGAACGAGGCGGGGCCGGCGTCGGAGGACCAGCGCGAGGGGCTTGGGGCGGTGCGGTGGCCTAGAGCCCGGCGGCGGCGAGGTGAGGAGGAGGGCGGCCGACGGTGGCGCGGATTCCGGCGGCTGGAGGAAGAAGATGATGGACTAGGGTTTTTTTTTGGGGGCAAAAATTGGGGAAGATGGACAAATATATAGGCACAAGGAGCTAGGGTTGTCCAAATGAGGTGTGGTTTTCGGCCACGCGATCAGAATTGGATGGCCTAGATGAAGGGAGGGGTTTGGGTTGGTTTGGTGGGCTGTTGGAGGGGTGTCTTGGGCCTCAAAGAGGGGGTACTTTCAGCCCATGAGAATAACTGTTGGGGTAGCAAACGAACTCCAAACGCGACGAGATTTGACAGGCGGGTTACACACACCAAAACAACAACGCACGACAAGTCTCACTCCAAACCGGAAACGTTACACGGCCAAACACCAAAGTAGGCCTCGGGGATGCCACGGACACGTGAGAGGGCTCCGGAACTCGAAACGGACAACGGAAAGGAATGCGTGGGACCGGATGCAAACAACACACAAATGCAATGCGATGCACATGACTACATGATATGAATGACTGCACACACGCAACACGACAAAACGACGAAAACTCGAAAGACGAAGAACCCGAAAAGGAATTTGATGAAGCCGAAGATATATTATATTGCCCCAAAGGGAAAGTATTACATCCGGGGCATTACAACTCTCCTCCACTACAAAAATATCTCGTCCCGAGATCTAGGACTGGAAAAAGGAAGGGTACTCGGAACGAAGATGATCTTCTCATTCCCACGTAGCTTCTCGGTCGGTATGGTGTGACCACTTGACTTTCAAGAATTTGATGGACTTGTTGCGGGTCTTGCGCTCGGTTTCTTCGAGAATAGCAACGGGATGCTCTCGGTAGGACAAGTCTTGTTGAAGATCAATCTCTTCAAACGGAATCATGCGTTCAGGAGTCTTGAAGCACTTGCGGAGTTGAGACACATGAAACACATCATGAACATTGGCGAAGTTGGAAGGGAGCTCAACTTGATAGGCTAGATCGCCTCTTTTGCCAAGGATCTTGAAAGGCCCGACGTATCTAGGAGCAAGCTTTCCTTTGATACCGAATCTTTGGGTGCCTTTCATCGGAGAAACACGGAGATAGACATGATCCCCAATGTTGAAAGCCAAATCACGATGCTTGCCGTCATAGTAGCTCTTCTGACGTGACTGAGCGGCCTTGAGATTCTCACGTATGACTTTGCACATTTCTTCGGCTTCTGAGATCAAGTCATTGCCAAGAAGTTGACGTTCACCAGTCTCGGACCAGTTGAGAGGGGTACGTCACTTTCTGCCATAGAGGATTTCAAACGGAGCTTTGCCGGCACTTGCTTGGAAGCTGTTGTTGTAAGAGAACTCGGCAAATGGAAGGCAATCTTCCCATTTCATGCCAAAAGATATGACACAGGCTCTGAGCATGTCTTCTAGAATCTGATTCACTCTCTCGACTTGACCACTAGTCTGAGGGTGAAATGCAGTGCTGAACCTGATCTTAGTGCCCATGGCAGACTGAAAGGAGTCCCAGAACTTAGAAGTGAACAAACTTCCACGGTCTGAGGAGATAACTTGAGGAATGCCATGTAAAGACACAATTCTGGAAGTGTACAACTCTGCCAATTGAGCTGCATTGATGGATTCTTTGACTGGAAGGAAATGAGCGACTTTGGTAAGCTTGTCAATCACCACGAAGATAGAATCATTCCCTCTCTTGGACTTAGGAAAGCCAGTGACGAAATCTATTTCAATGTGGTCGAATTTCCACTCGGGAATAGGAAGAGGTTGGAGAAGACCGGCTGGACGTTGATGCTCTGCCTTCACTCTTCTGCAGACATCACATTCATTCACGAATTGGGCAATCTCCCTTTTCATGCGTGTCCACCAGTAAGATTGCTTGAGGTCTTGGTACATCTTGGAACTGCCAGGATGAATGGAAAGGAGAGAATCATGTGCTTCTTCCATTATGAGCTTCCTGAGATCACCTTTGGGAACCACGAGTCTGTCCTCAAAGAACAAGGTATCTCTCTCATCAACGCGATAGCACTTGTATTTAGGAGTACCCTTTGCAATACCATGTTTCACTTTCTGCACCATAGCATCACTGAGTGGAGCCTCACGGATCTGATCTTCCAAGGTAGGAGCAACTTCAAGATTTGCAAGAAAACCCTACGGAACAACTTGGAGGTTGAGCTTCCTGAAAGCTTCACAAAGCTCAGGCTGGAACGGCTTGATAAGAAGGCTGTTGCAATATGCCTTTCTGCTCAAAGCATCTGCAATCACATTCGCCTTGCCAGGTGTGTATTCGATGCGGGGATCATACTCTTGGATCATTTCGACCCAACGAGTCTGGCGGAGGTTCAGATTCGGCTGTGTGAAGATGTACTTCAAGCTCTTGTGATCGGTGAAGATGTCGACTTTTCTGCCCAACAGAAGGTGTCTCCACGTAATCAAAGCATGTACCACAGCTGCTAGTTCAAGATCATGTGTGGGGTAGTTCTTCTCACTTGGCTTCAGCTGACGAGAAGTGTATGACACAATTCTCTTGTCCTGCGTAAGCACACCACCAAGTCCTTGAAGAGAAGCATCACAGAATACTTCGTAGGGCTTGGACTCATCTGGAGGAGTAAGAACTGGAGCAGAGACGAGCTTTTCTTTGAGAGTTTTGAATGCCACTTCACAATCTGGAGACCAGTAGTACTTGACATTCTTCTGTAGCAAGTTGGAGAGAGGCTTGGCAATATTGGAGAAGTTCTCAACGAACCTTCTGCAATAGCTGGCAAGACCAAGAAAACTTCGGAGTTGCTTGACGTTCTGAGGAGCTTCCCAGTTGACAATTGCTTCAACTTTCTCGGGGTTCACTGCAATACCGTCAGCGGAGATGATATGGCCCAGATACAAGACCTTATCGAGCCAGAATTCGCACTTGGAGAACTTGGCATAGAACTTATGTTCACGGAGTCTGTCGAGAACGAGACGGAGGTGCTTTTCGTGATCTTCTTCATTCTTGGAAAATACCAAAATGTCATCCAGATACACAAGCACAAACTCGCCGGTTTAGGGGTTGAAGATGTAGTGCATCATTCTCGAGAAGGTAGGTGGAGCATTGGCGAGACCAAAAGACATGACTGTATACTCATAGGAGCCGTAGCTCGTTCTGAAGGCAGTCTTGGGGATATCTTCCTCTCGAATGCGAATCTGGTGATAGCCCATTCTGGGATCGAGCTTAGAGAACACTTTAGCTCCTTTGAGCTGCTCGAACACTTCGTTGATGTTGGGGAGCGGATACTTGTTCTTTATCGTCTTCTTGTTCAATGGCCGGTAATCGACGCAGAGGCGCTCCGTGCCATCCTTCTTCTTGACAAATAAGACACCACAACCCCAAGGAGACGTACTAGGCCTGATCAGACCCATACGCTCCTGTTCATCAAGCTGCTTCTTCAACTCCTTCAACTCTTTAGGAGAGAGCTTGTACGGACGCCGGCATGCTGGCTCAGTACCAGGCTCGAGTTCAATGGTGAATTCCACTTGACGGTGTGGAGGCATGCCTGGAAGTTCTTCAGGAAAGACATCTTCGTATTCGTTAACCACCGGAATTTGAGATATGGCATTAATCTCGCCCTTGTCATTGAGAGAGAAAAGCCTGATTGTGTTATCCCTGGAGGCGAAGATAATCACATCTTCATCAGGATGAGTAATCTTGACTTCCTTGTTTGCACAATCAATGTGAGCATCATGCTGAGAAAGCCAATCCATCCCGAGGATGAGGTCAATGTCGGAATTGCCAAGAACCACCGGTTTAGCCAGAAAGCGATAATCACCCATGCGAATAGATACATCCGGAGCATAGACACTAGAAGTCATTATCCTGCCCGGAGAAACAACTTGCAACTTCTGAGGCAAATTTGAAGTGACAACATCGTGCTTGGATGCAAATGGATATGACATGAAGGAACATGAAGCACCCGAATCAAACAACACTTTAGCTGGAAAAGAGTTAACTGAAAGGTTACCCAAAATCACATCAGAAGAATTCTCCGCTTGTGCTGCATTCAACAGATTCACCCTTGCTGCCTTTGGATTATGCTTGACAATAGCTGTACTAACAGGTGGAGGGGGCGGAAGGCACCTTGGGTTGGGGCACTTGTTAGCATAGTGACCTTTCTGAGTGCACTTGTTGCAGACCACTTCTGAGAGAGGACGGAAATGAGAACCACTTGACTTGGAACCTTGAGACTGAAACTGATTCTTCGACTGGTTGCTCGGGTTGGGTGGGTGGGAGAAACCACGTCCACCAGAGTTCTTGTTGCTGTTGTAGGGAGCTCGGATCACTGGAGGAGGAGGAAGCCAAATTTTTTGTTGCTTCGCGATGACTTGAGAAGATGAGGAGGAGTGAACGGCATCTCGAATCCTCTTTTTGGAAGCCTCCATCTTGAGCTGGGCTGCCTCTTGCTTTAGCGCCATGTTATAGAATTTGTCAAACTCAACGGGCTCGAACAAGGTGAGAGCAAGTTGAAGTTCATCCTTGAGACCTCCATGGAACTGATAGATCTTGCTCTTAGCATCTGGTATGTCTTGCTTAGCATAGCGGGCAAGGTTTTGGAACTTGACATTATACTGGTAGACAGTCATTGAGCCCTGCTTCAGGTTGCGGAATTGCTCACGCATACCCTCGATGACACTTGTTGGAATGTGGTGAGAGCGAAAGTCCTTGCAGAAATCATCCCAAGAGATCACACGTCCTTCTCTGGAATCTTTGTACTGCTGCCACCAGTCAGGTGCTTGGTCCTTGAGTTGGAAGGCTGCAAATTTCACAGTCCTCAGGCCTTACGTTGCTGCACTCAAAATGCTTCTTGATATCGGTAATCCAATCTTCAGCATCGAGAGGGTCGACACAGTAACTGAAAGCCTTTGGTTGATTGTCCAAGAACTGGTTGAGCATAGCATGGTGCTGTTGGTTGAAGAAATTGCCTTGGTTCCCTGGAGCACCCTGATTTGCTTGATTTGCTTGCATTTGCTGCATCATCTGCATCAACATCTGGTGTAATGCCTAGGATGGGACTATACCTCCTACGTGTCGAGGCACGACTTAAAGGTATAAACCCATCCTAGAATGATCTCAAGTTTGGTATCTTTGCACAACTCATGTAAAAGAGGGATTAAATTGCAAAAGGAGATAGTTGGCTTACACTCGCCACTTCACACAATACATTACATAAGCAAGACATCATTCAAAACATCACAGCCCATCTAAGGGTAAGATCCAAAAGCAAGATACCAAAAACAACATAAAGCCACAGGTCAGGATCGAATCCTAGTAGAAACCACTACTGATCATCGAAACGTCACAAGCAAACGGCAACTCTCTTCATCGAGCTCCCAGTGAAGTACTTGAACCAGCTTCTGCATCAAACTCGGCTGAACCTGCATCTGGTGTGGTGAAGTAACTGTGAGCCACAGAGGACTCAGCAATCCCGTTCCCGGGTAACAAGACTATTTAAGCCTTGGGAGAGGATAAGGCTGAAGAAAAGAGTAGTGTCTGCAGCAGCAACTAGCAACTATCTTACGTGATAGAGAGCGAGAAGAGAAAGCCTCGGTCGAGAGATGATCACGAAGTGATCCTAACTAAAGCCGGTCAAACATAACCCCACCGTGTTCAACTCCCGAATCCCTATTCGGAAATTGACAGTCACGGTACACACGCTGGTAGTGTATAAGAACATTGTGTCAAGTTTTCTACAACCGGATATTAACAAGCTCCCATCTGCCACATAACCGCGGGCACGGCTTTCGAAAGTTCATAACCCTGTAGGGGTGTTCCAACTTGACCCATTACAAGCCCACGATCCGCGGAGTCGCAACTCCAAGGTGGGAAGACCCGAGTATTCTCGGAATCCCGTGCTCAAGATATACCGAACCAAGGTAAGACTAATCCAGCAAATCCTCCCGGCGTGTCGACACCCTGATAGTAGCCGCGCGTATCTAAGTCTCAGGACACGACCGGATGGGCGATTCTACAGGTTTATATCAATCCTCGAGTTTCCTCGTGGTGACCCCACAGACTCCCCGTTTGGGACCAACACCATCAACACTGGCCCCCCCTGCTATGTAGAATTAAGAATCCTCGGGAACGCGACCCCCTATGCAAAATTAATTAATTAATTAAGTTGTTATTATGAGGCAAATAGTACCAATGTTGGGATTTGCTGGAAAAGACTTAGCACTTAGCGGTTTATCGAGGGGGTCCCATACACCCCAACCGTGTTAGGAACGCATAATCAAGGAACATAACACCGGTTTATACAGTTCCTAACAGCATGAGTGGAACAAATCACCAAGCAAAAGGCTTAGCCTTCCACCCTTGCCAGTATATAGATGATTTCATTTTAAGCATTTATATAGTGTGATATAACCCAACCAAACTTCAACATGAAGCAAGCATCTTCAATCTTCACCTGCAACTAACAATGCTATAAGAAGGGCTGAGCGAAGCGTACTTAGCCAAGCAACGGTTTGCATAGGTAGGGTGGTTAAACATGGTGATGGTTACAGTAGGAGGCTGACAGGAAAGACATGGGCATCGAGGCAAAAATACTAAAGAGCGATACTCTAGCAATAGGCAAAGATAATAATGGTATCCGGGTTCGGTCATCTTGCCTGGGATTCCACAAGGGAGAAGAACAGATCCAAGAAGTAGACGGAGCAACAGTCGAGCGAATCCTCAAAACTCCGGAACGAAACCGAAGCTAACAAGATAAGCAAACCGAAAGAAACAAACAACTCGGTAAACATACAAGCATTAACATGGCATACGATGCACATCCAAGTATGATGCATGTCCGGTTTAAATATGCAAGGCATGGCAAGATGCACAAACAATACTACAAGTTAAGTGGGGCTCAATATGCAACGAGTTGCATATTGACGAAACACCACATTAATTATTTAATTGACTCTCGTTATTTACAAGACAAGATTAAATGTTTGTTAACATGGCAAGAGGTGAAGCATAATAAAACTACACTATTTAGGCATTTTTAAATGAGGCCGGAAGAACGACAACATATCCGGAAAATCCCCATGAGCATGTTTTAGTAATTATAAGCAAACAACAATTCACACATATTAATGTTGTTAATATGATGCGGATGACATGATCAAGTTTATGCAAGTTTTATTAAAAGGTTGACAAGAGAGATATGAAGCATTTGTCATCGTGGTGGAAAGAAAGGGTGCCACGGCAACGATCCGAAAATGATGCAACGGCATCATATCGGTTCCGGTAACTCGTTGAGAGTCCGGAGCAAAAGGAAGATGATATGAGCAAGTTGAACGAGATGAAAGTGGGTTGATCCCGTCACCGGGTTCCCACGGGTCGGCGACGAGGCAACCGAGGAACACGACAAAAGGGATGAAACGGACACGGAGCACACACGGGAAACATTTCATACAACACAACAAGCACCTCACGGGTCATCGTTTCGGGTTATACCTTCGAAACAAACGTTTCGGGGCGGTTCGAGATCGTAGTGGAAGTAGGCGTTCTCGCGGGTCGTAGAGGAAGTAGTGGTTCACGTTTCCGAAGAGGAAGTAGTCGTTCCGATATCGTGTCGTGGTACTTGCGGCGTCGGACATCTTCGGGGTGACGGTAGTGGGAGTAGACGTTCGGGCGTCGAGTTCGTAGATGTACTTCTCCGAAGGGGTACTTGTCATCGTCTTGTGTCGGCGTTTTCGTATCGTAGATGTACACATTCGTAGACGTTCGGGGTCGGTGTCGAGGTACTTGTCGGGTCGCCGTGTACTCGTTCATGTAGTCGTTCTCGAGGTCGTCGACGTCGTGGTACTTGCAGTCCTTGGCGATTCCAAGTGAGACGGTAGCTGTACACGGTTCATTGTTGTCCGGTGCATCTGCAGATGTACTTGGCGTGTCCCTGGAACATCTTGTGGGGGGTGTCTCGGCCACGGTCGTCAAATGGTGTCGGAAGCTGTTGGTCTCCTGTAGGCAAAACAAGGGCAAGCAAAACAAGGGCAGGAGATGCCCAAGGCTGAAGCAAGGCGGGGCAAGGGAAACGGTAGCCGGCGCGAAGGAGATGCGGCACCAGCCCCGTCCATGGTGGCTGGAGAGGACCGACGGGGCTGCGGCCTTGCTGGACGGCAGAACCTGGCCGGCCTGGGGCGCGCAGGAGAACGGCAGCCGGCGCCCTGGCGAGGACGCAGCGAGGCGCGGTACCTGGCCGCTGGAGAGTGCGGTTGCGGCCGGCCTCTGGCGCGGAGGCAGGGCGGCTCGCGGGGCTGGCGGAGGACGGCGCAGGGCCACGGCGGAGGGACGGGCGCGGGCCGCCTCCTGGCGCTGGAGGACGGGCGGCTTCTGGCCGGCCCTGGCGAGAAGAGGCGGGAGGACGAGGGCGCGCACGAGGGGAGGTGGCGGCCGCCGGCGCGGCTCCGCGTGGGGAGGGAGCAGGCTGCGGATGAAGACGGAGGGAGAGGGTCGGCGACGCTGTAGAGGAGGTGCGGGGCACCAGGGAATCGGGTAGAGGGAGAGGAGCGATGGGAGGAGAGGAGATCGATGCGGGGATGGGGCGATGGGGTTCGTCCTGGCGGCGCATCGGTGGGAGAGGGCGAGGAGCGATGTGGCGAGCTGGGGTTCTCGATCGAGAGGGGTTCGGGAGCTCGAGGAAGTGCCGCGGGACGAGGGGAAAGCGGGACCGAGCCTCTGGCGGCGGGGGAGGAAAAGAACGAGGGAGGAGATGAGGGTGCGGTCGCTGCTAGGGTTCGGGAGAAAACGGGCCAGATGGGCCTAGGAGCTGGGCCGGCTGCGGCTAGAGTGGGCATAGAAGGAGAGGGAGGCTTGGAGTCTTCTTATTTATTTTCTTTAGCAGAAAATAAAAGAGAAGAAAGAATGCGGAGGGGGTTAGGGCAAAAGTTAGCACATGGGAGCATTTTTCTCGGGCATCATAAAAAGAGCACGGTCCGAGAAAAATAGAAAAGGCGTGATCGGAAGAAATAATTCAAACTTATTTGAATTTAATCAAATGGGTTTGAACTAAGACTTGATTATAGAAGTGTCCAAAAATGTTCGAATTTTCGGAGGAACCTCGAAACAACAGACAAGAATTACAGGGAGGGTTTTGACGGTGAAACTAGAATTAAGAGGCATGGGGAAAATTATGCAAGTGTGTTGGTTAATTCCAACAAATGGAAATATTATTATATGGCTCCCTAATAATATTGAGAGGCTTTATATGTTATAAAGAGAAGTCACCTTCCCTCGATTTAAATGGACCGAAGGTCCACACGATTTATTTAGGTTGAGATGCAAAATAAATATGACATGATGGCATGATGACATGATGCAATGGAAAAATAAATAAAGCAAGCACAACTGAAACACACGGGCAACCCGGAACATCTGGAATCTTCTGGAATCTTCTGGAATCTTCTAGGATGTCGGTCTTCGGGCATCACAACTCTCCCACACTAACAGAGGATCTCGACCCGAGATCCTAGAGATAGCACCGGGTAAAAACGGAAGAGGAAGAGGTAAAACAAAGTTGCTTCTTTGACAGACGAGTGAAACCAAAGAACCTTGAGAGGTTGAACAAATTGAAAGAAGAATAGAACAGATATGAACGAAGTTAAGCGCACTTCGGTAAAAGGAGGAACATGGAACATTATCAGAACCTTGAAGGTTGAAAGACATGAAACAAGAGCTTACGAACCAAAAGAATATGAAACCGCAAAGGTATATCCAAGGAATAAGAATGACAGAATTTGGACAGCACTCCGTCTGAAAATGGAAGGAATTGAATAAGAACTTGAGGAGATGGAATGATGTTTGAAGAAAACAACAACACATTGCCTTCGAAACAATTAAAAGAATGGCACAAGGTTAAGAAAGATTCAGACAGCACTCCGGTTGAAGAGTGAGGCAAAACTTGATAAGATGAGAGAACTAGAATAAAGAATACAACACTCCGGTTAAATAGATAAACAAGGAAAAGAACATGATCTTGAAAAAACGGGATGAGGGTTAAAGAGAGCAACATCACAAAGCCTCCGGAATGAAAGAATAGAATATAGATCGTTGGGAAGAAAGAACGGAGAATAAGATGACAACTTCTCTCAAAATTGAATTTGAAAGAGCATCCTTACGAAGAAGGGTTGAACGGAGTTGTTGGAAAAATCAACAACGAAAATAATAAGCTTGATGTGGGCTTATGGGAAAACATCTCAAAATTATGAGGTGACAACCAGCCACTAACTTAAACAATTGATTTGATTGAGGTCAACAAGGAGACGAAAAACTTATTTCACCGGAATGATAAATGAAGAACTTGGGTCATTATAAGCACCATAATTAGTAACAATTCTCAAGGAAAGCTTTTAGGTGAATTATAACCCAAGAAAACTTCAACGAATAATTGTAGGGTTCAAAAGATCTCCCGAACAAAGAAAATGATGGGTTTAAATATTTCATTCTTGACAACTTGTGAATCATAAAACATGAAGGAATTGTCAAAATGACATAACACCATCTGAAAAGATAAGGTAGAAAGGATTGCAATTGGAAGCATGATGAAGAATGCTTGAGCTCCAACAAGAATCTTGATGAAGACTTCGAGGATGAATTAAAACATGATGAACCACCATGAAAACTCCGGTAATGAAAGCATGAGAAGTGAAAGATGAAAAGAATAAGATTCAGGGCCTGCGATGAATTAGATGGAACTTGAAATGATAATTGAAATAACTTGGAGCTCCGGAAAACAAGATGAACAACTTGGAACCGAGAATATGATATGATGAAAAAGCTCTAGACAAAAGAATTAAATCACCTTGAAGGAATAAGAATAAGAATTATGTCATGCATCTCCTTCACCAATTTAAATTGATGACAACCAAAGGATTTATCATACTACTTATTCTCGTTGGAAAGGATTAAGAGAGATCTCGCACAAGCTTGGGTAAGTATTCAATGAACCACCGGTAGGATTATGAAAAGAACAAATGAATTAAAATGATAACAACGGAAGGGTAAACTTGAAAGAACCACCGTAAGAATAGGGAGACGAACGAAGAGGCATCAATGAAGAAAATTTGGAGAACGAAGTTGAAAACTGAGAACGAAGAAATATTCTGAAATGATGGCCTTCGGAGGATCACAATGGAAAAGAATTCATGAAATGCTTCGGCTGGGTATAAAAGAATTCCTCACAATCAAACGATAATGAGGATGGCATGAAGCTAGAACCACGAATCTTGAGAGAACGGGCCAAGATTTAAGAGAAACTCTTCTCCGGTCTTCAGATGTTGAGAGTGAAGACGAGAAATGCCATGAAGAATTGTTGAGCACTCCGGAATGAAGAATTAAAAAGGTTGAACCAATGATGAACAAGAATTGAAAGCGATCTTGGAGAAGGCATGTGACTGATGGAAATCATTCTTACGTCACGCTTTGAATAGAATTTTAGAATAACTCCGGAAAAAAGAAGAGTCAGGTAAGATCCTGGGAAAAGACCTGTGGGTTAGGGCCCACTAAAGAAATCACCGTTGGAAAAAATTGCTTAAGAGATATAGCACCGGTTAAATTAAATGGCTTGAATAAGATAGCAATCTCAAAATAGCTTGAATGGATTAAGAATGGAATTATGAATCTTCAGCACTCCGGATATGAATATCAAGAGGAGAATGATTAATTGGTGCACCGGAATAAGAAAGCATTGTGAAAAGAGGAAAAAAAAGGATAAGATCAACACCGAAATCTTGAATTACATCCACCGGTAGAATTGAGAACAAAAGAATGATGGGCTAGAAGCTCTTGAGCATCTTCACGATAAATCACCGGATAATAACATTGATGGAAAAGAATGAAGAAATATCACATGAATAAAATGGATACTTCATCTGAGAATTTCTGACTCCAAGAAGAAGAAGGGTGGGAGGGTGGGGAAAACAAAGACAACTTGGAATGAATGAAACAGACAAATCGTCAGATTTCTCAACGGTGTCCGTATGGAATAACTTGAAGAGAAGGCACACCGGTTGAAAAGGATTAACAAGAAAACTTGATGGTCAAGAAGAATTAGCACTCCCATAGAAATATGAGAATACCGATTAAGAAAGGTATGGAATCAACATTTGACATCGAAGCAACTCGAATAGCAGAATCAAAACAAAACAAAGGATAGATATGCAACATGATCTTCACAATATCATCCGAACAAAGAATTGAACGAATGAGTTCCGTAGGTACATCAACTTGACGAGAAGCCACTTGGAGAACAAAATGAAAATAAAAAGGAACAAGGAACAGATAGAACAAATACAAGATAGAAGCTTCGTTCTGACATATTCGTGCTGAAAGCTCATGGAACGTGTTACAAAAGGGTTTGCAATCCCTGGATCAGCATAGCCAAGGACCCTTTAAGATGCAACTCCCGATTAGAACAAGTCCATAAAACCACTTCACTCAATGTAGAACCCCAAACTTCATATCGTGCATCCGTTGGAAGAATGCCTAGAACTACTAGATGAACCCACCTATTAATTTCCGAAAGTTTCCAGTTATGCAATCAGGTGTTGGGGATACACGGGAAGCACCGCGCAATCAACTCTAAACCTACATCCAGGTGTATCCATCCTTCAACACATAACCAGTCTTTCTCGGAAACTGTTTACCTCGGATCTTCGAAAAGCATCCACTATAACAAGCTATGGCAATACTCTCGAACTACCTCCCCAGTACTGGGTGATGTCGGGGTTATCTTGCCACTAACCGCATAGGAGAGTTTTCGATGTCGGCCGTCTTAAGTATTCTAGTACTGCCGCGATGGATTTGTGACGACAACACCTCGGAGCTCAACTCCCCGGGACACTGCCACAACCCCTAATGACAGGAGGCATCGAGAACAATGTTCTCGTCACAAAGACATCGGAACAATCCAAACAATACTCGCGAGATCCTAAAAAAAATGTGCAATTTTTGAAGATAGAAGAGACAAGAGTAATCGTCAGGAGTCCTCACCAGAGTGAAAAGAGATGAGGAGCAAAAGAAATCCTACTCTCCGATATAAATATAGGACTCAAAACATTTTCAAGTGTGTGCCTAGACTCAACCGTCAACGATTCGATCAATCAGTGGGGGCTTCTAGGTCGGAGAAGGCTCTGAATACCAACTTGTAATGCCAGGATGGGACTATACCTCCTACGTGTCGAGGCACGACTCAAAGGTATAAACCCATCCTAGAATGATCTCAAGTTTGGTATCTTTGCACAACTCATGTAAAAGAGGGATTAAATTGCAAAAGGAGATAGTTGGCTTACACTCGCCACTTCACACAATACATTACATAAGCAAGACATCATTCAAAACATCACAGCCCATCTAAGGGTAAGATCCAAAAGCAAGATACCAAAAACAACATAAAGCCACAGGCCAGGATCGAATCCTAGTAGAAACCACTACTGATCATCGAAACGTCACAAGCAAACGACAACTCTCTTCATCGAGCTCCCAGTGAAGTACTTGAACCAGCTTCTGCATCAAACTCAGCTGAACCTGCATCTGGTGTGGTGAAGTAACTGTGAGCCACAGAGGACTCAGCAATCCCGTTCCCGGGTAAGAAGACTATTTAAGCCTTGGGAGAGGATAAGGCTGAAGAAAAGAGTAGTGTCTGCAGCAGCAACTAGCAACTAGCTTACGTGATAGAGAGCGAGAAGAGAAAGCCTCGGTCGAGAGATGATCACGAAGTGATCCTAACTAAAGCCGGTCAAACATAACCCCACCGTGTTCAACTCCCGAATCCCTATTCGGAAATTGACAGTCACGGTACACACGCTGGTAGTGTATAAGAACATTGTGTCAAGTTTTCTACAACCGGATATTAACAAGCTCCCATCTGCCACATAACCGCGGGCATGGCTTTCGAAAGTTCATAACCCTGCAGGGGTGTTCCAACTTGACCCATTACAAGCCCACGATCCGCGGAGTTGCAACTCCAAGGTGGGAAGACCCGAGTATTCTCGGAATCCCGTGCTCAAGATATACCGAACCAAGGTAAGACTAATCCAGCAAATCCTCCCGGCGTGTCGACACCCTGATAGTAGCCACGCGTATCTAAGTCTCAGGACACGACCGGATGGGCGATTCTACAGGTTTATATCAATCCTCGAGTTTCCTCGTGGTGACCCCGCAGACTCCCCGTTTGGGACCAACACCATCAGCACTGGCCCCCCTGCTATGTAGAATTAAGAATCCTCGGGGACGCGACCCCCTATGCAAAAGTAATTAATTAATTAAGTTGTTATTATGAGGCAAATAGTACCAATGTTGGGATTTGCTGGAAAAGACTTAGCACTTAGCGGTTTATCGAGGGGGTCCCATACACCCCAACCGTGTTAGGAACGCATAATCAAGGAACATAACACCGGTTTATACAGTTCCTAACGGCATGAGTGGAACAAATCACCAAGCAAAAGGCTTAGCCTTCCACCCTTGCCAGTATATAGATGATTTCATTTTAAGCATTTATATAGTGTGATATAACCCAACCAAACTTCAACATGAAGCAAGCATCTTCAATCTTCACTTGCAACTAACAATGCTATAAGAAGGGCTGAGCGAAGCGTACTTAGCCAAGCAACGGTTTGCATAGGTAGGGTGGTTAAACATGGTGATGGTTACAGTAGGAGGCTGACAGGAAAGACATGGGCATCGAGGCAAAAATACTAAAGAGAGATACTCTAGCAATAGGCAAAGATAGTAATGGTATCCGGGTTCGGTCATCTTGCCTGGGATTCCACAAGGGAGAAGAACAGATCCAAGAAGTAGACGGAGCAACAGTCGAGCGAATCCTCACAACTCCGGAACGAAACCGAAGCTCACAAGAGAAGCAAACCGGAAAGAAACAAACAACTCGGTAAACATACAAGCATTAACATGGCATACGATGCACATCCAAGTATGATGCATGTTCGGTTTAAATATGCAAGGCATGGCAAGATGCACAAACAATACTACAAGTTAAGTGGGGCTCAATATGCAACGAGTTGCATATTGACGAAACACCACATTAATTATTTAATTGACTCTCGTTATTTACAAGACAAGATTAAATGTTTTTTAACATGGCAAGAGGTGAAGCATAATAAAACTACACTATTTAGGCATTTTTAAATGAGGCCGGAAGAACGACAACATATCCGGAAAATCCCCATGAGCATGTTTTAGTAATTATAAGCAAACAACAATTCACACATATTAATGTTGTTAATATGATGCGGATGACATGATCAAGTTTATGCAAGTTTTATTAAAAGGTTGACAAGAGAGATATGAAGCATTTGTCATCGTGGTGGAAAGAAAGGGTGCCACGGCAACGATCCGAAAATGATGCAACGACATCATATCGGTTCCGGTAACTCGTTGAGAGTCCGGAGCAAAAGGAAGATGACGTGAGCAAGTTGAACGAGATGAAAGTGGGTTGATCCCGTCACCGGGTTCCCACGGGTCGGCGACGAGGCAACCGAGGAACACGACAAAAGGGATGAAACGGACACGGAGCACACACGGGAAACATTTCATACAACACAACAAGCACCTCACGGGTCATCGTTTCGGGTTATACCTTCGAAACAAACGTTTCGGGGCGGTTCGAGATCGTAGTGGAAGTAGGCGTTCTCGCGGGTCGTAGAGGAAGTAGTGGTTCACGTTTCCGAAGAGGAAGTAGTCGTTCCGATATCGTGTCGTGGTACTTGCGGCGTCGGACATCTTCGGGGTGACGGTAGTGGGAGTAGACGTTCGGGCGTCGAGTTCGTAGATGTACTTCTCCGAAGGGGTACTTGTCATCGTCTTGTGTCGGCGTTTTCGTATCGTAGATGTACACATTCGTAGACGTTCGGGGTCGGTGTCGAGGTACTTGTCGGGTCGCCGTGTACTCGTTCATGTAGTCGTTCTCGAGGTCGTCGACGTCGTGGTACTTGCAGTCCTTGGCGATTCCAAGTGAGACGGTAGCTGTACACGGTTCATTGTTGTCCGGTGCATCTGCAGATGTACTTGGCGTGTCCCTGGAACATCTTGTGGGGGGTGTCTCGGCCACGGTCGTCAAATGGTGTCGGAAGCTGTTGGTCTCCTGTAGGCAAAACAAGGGCAAGCAAAACAAGGGCAGGAGATGCCCAAGGCTGAAGCAAGGCGGGGCAAGGGAAACGGTAGCCGGCGCGAAGGAGATGCGGCACCAGCCCCGTCCATGGCGGCTGGAGAGGACCGACGGGGCTGCGGCCTTGCTGGACGGCAGAACCTGGCCGGCCTGGGGCGCGCAGGAGAACGGCAGCCGGCGCCCTGGCGAGGACGCAGCGAGGCGCGGTACCTGGCCGCTGGAGAGTGCGGTCGCGGCCGGCCTCTGGCGCGGAGGCAGGGCGGCTCGCGGGGCTGGCGGAGGACGGCGCAGGGCCACGGCGGAGGGACGGGCGCGGGCCGCCTCCTGGCGCTGGAGGACGGGCGGCTTCTGGCCGGCCCTGGCGAGAAGAGGCGGGAGGAGGCGCGCACGAGGGGAGGTGGCGGCCGCCGGCGCGGCTCCGCGCGGGGAGGAAGCAGGCTGCGGACGAAGATGGAGGGAGAGGGTCGGCGACGCTGTAGAGGAGGTGCGGGGCGCCAGGGAATCGGGTAGAGGGAGAGGAGCGATGGGAGGAGAGGAGATCGATGCAGGGATGGGGCGATGGGGTTCGTCCTGGCGGCGCATTGGTGGGAGAGGGCGAGGAGCGATGTGGCGAGCTGGTGTTCTCGATCGAGAGGGGTTCGGGAGCTCGAGGAAGTGCTGCGGGACGAGGGGAAAGCGGGACCGAGCCTCTGGCGGCGCGGGGAGGAAAAGAACGAGGGAGGAGATGTGGGTGCGGTCGCTGCTAGGGTTCGGGAGAAAACGGGCCAGATGGGCCTAGGAGCTGGGCCGGCTGCGGCTAGAGTGGGCATAGAAGGAGAGGGAGGCTGGGAGTCTTCTTATTTATTTTCTTTAGCAGAAAATAAAAGAGAAGAAAGAATGCGGAGGGGGTTAGGGCAAAAGTTAGCACATGGGAGCATTTTTCTCGGGCATCATAAAAAGAGCACGGTCCGAGAAAAATAGAAAAGGCGTGATCGGAAGAAATAATTCAAACTTATTTGAATTTAATCAAATGGGTTTGAACTAAGACTTGATTATAGAAGTGTCCAAAAATGTTCGAATTTTCGGAGGAACCTCGAAACAACAGACAAGAATTACAGGGAGGGTTTTGACGGTGAAACTAGAATTAAGAGGCATGGGGAAAATTATGCAAGTGTGTTGGTTAATTCCAACAAATGGAAATATTATTATATAGCTCCCTAATAATATTGAGAGGCTTTATATGTTATAAAGAGAAGTCACCTTCCCTCGATTTAAATGGACCGAAGGTCCACACGATTTATTTAGGTTGAGATGCAAAATAAATATGACATGATGGCATGACGACATGATGCAATGCAAAAATAAATAAAGCAAGCACGACTGAAACACACGGGCAACCCGGAACATCTGGAATCTTCTGGAATCTTCTGGGACGTCGGTCTTCGAGCGTCACATCTGGGTGTTCTGATTTTTAGTCTGCATTATCGCTCTCCAGGCCTCAGATGGAGGAGGAGGGGAAGGAGGACGATCTGGCACCTCTTCACCCTCTGGGTTAGCGTTGGGAACCCATTTCGGAGCCATCCTGAAAGAGATGACCACCAATCAGCAATTTGATTGAAAGAAGGTATAAGCTGAAACAACGGATTGAAATGCAACATAGTCTTCACAAGAATCATTCGAACAAGAGGAACGAATGAAATTCTCAGCTTAATGATAACAACAATCTTCACGAGAAGCCACTGGGAGACAAAAGGTAAATAAGAAAAACAACAAGGTACGGACGGAACAAACACAAGATAGGAGCTTCGTTCGACATCTTTGTGCTGAAAGCTTATGAACGCGTTACGAAAGGGTTTTGCAATCCCCAGATCAGCATAGCCAAGGACCCTTTAAGATGCAACTCCCGATCGGAACATCGGCCATAAAACCACTTCACTCAATGTAGAACCCCGAACTCGCTAACATGCATTCGTTGGAAGAATGCCTACGATCTACTGGATAAACCCACCTATTAATTTTCGAAAGTTTCCAGTTATGCAATCAGGTGTTGGGGATACAGGGGAAGCACCGCGCAATCAACTCTAATCCTACATCCAGCTGTATCCATCCTTCAACACATAACCAGTCTTTCTCGGAAACCGTCTACCTCGGACCTTCGAAAAGCATCCACTATACAAAGCTATGGCAATACTCCCGAACTACCTCCCCAGTACTGGGTGATGTCGGGGTTATCTTGCCACTAACCGTATAGGAGAGTTTTCGATGTCGGCCGTCTTAAGTATTCTAGTACTGTCGCGATATGCTTGTGATGACAATACCCCGAAGCTCAACTCCCCGGGACACTGCCACAACCCCTAATGTCAGGAGGTATCGAGAACAATATTCTCGTCACAAAGACATCGAAACAATCCCACAATACTCGCGAGATTCCTAAAAAAAAATTTGGTGCAATTTTTGAAAGTAGAAGAGGCAAGAGTAGTCGTCAGGAGTCCTCACCAGAGTTAAAGGGGATGAGGAGCAAAGAAATCCTACTCTCCGATATAAATATAGGACTCAAAACATTTTAAGTGTGTGCCTAGACTCAACCGTCAACGATTCGATCAAACAGTGGGGGCTTCTAGGTCGGAGAAGGCTCTGAATACCAACTTTTAATGCCCAGGATGGGACTATATCTCCTACGTGTCGAGGCACGACTTAAAGATATAAGCCCATTCTGGAATGATCGCAAGTTTGGTATCTTTGCACATCTCATGTAAAAATAGGGATGGAAAACTGAAAAGATAGTTGGCTTACACTCGCCACGTCACACAAATACATTACATGTTCAAACATCATTCAGATGAACATCACAGCCCATCTAAGGGTAAAGATCCAAATGACAAGATACCAAACATAACATTAAACCACAGGTCTAGATCGAATCCTAGTAGAAGCTCTACTGATCAACCGGATAGTTCACATAGTAACGGCTACGCTCATCGTCGTACTCCCAGTCTAGCTCAGTGCCATCGCCTGTGTAGCTCACCATCGTACCTGCATCTGGTGTGTTGAAGTAACTGTGAGCCACAGAGGACTCAGCAATCCCATTCCCGGGTAACACGACTATTTAAGCCTTGGGTGTGGAACAAGGCTGAAGAAAGAACAAGAGGTTGCAGCAGCACTAGCCTAGCTTACGTAAAAGAGAGCGACAAGAGAAGGTGCCTCGATCGAGAGATGATCACGAAGTGATCCTAACTAAAGCAAGTCAAACATAACCCCACCGTGTTCACTTCTCGAATCCCTTTCGGAAAATGACCGTCACGGTACTCACGCTGGTAGTGTATTGGAACATGGTGTCAAGTTTTCTACAACCGGATATTAACAAGCTCCCATCTGCCACATAACCGCGGGCACGACTTTCGAAAGTTCATAACCCTGTAGGGGTGTTCCAACTTGGCCCATGACAAGCCCACGATCCGCGGAGTCGCAACTCCAAGGTGGGAAGGCCCGAGTATTCTTGGAATCCCGTGCTCAAGATACTCCGACTAAGGTAAGGCTAATCCAGCAAATCCTCCCGGCGTGCCGATACCCTGACAATAGCCGCGCGTATCTAGTCTCAAGCCACGACCGGATGGGCGATTCTACAGGTTTTTACCAAACCTTGAGTTCCCTCGAGGTGGCCCCGCAGACTCCCCGTTTCGGACCAACACTCATGTGGAGCACTGGCCCGGGGTTGTTGATTAAGAAAGAGGGTTAATTACTCCCTATGCAAGTTTTTTTAGTTATTAGGCAAATAGTACCAATGTTGGGACTTGCTGGAAAAGACTTAGCACTTAGCAGTTTATCGAGGGGGTCCCATAACCCCAACCGTGTGAGGAACGCATAATCAAGGAACATAACACCAGTTTATACGGTTCCTAGCGGCATGAGTGGAACAAATCACCAAGCAAAAGGCTTAGTCTTCCACCCATTACCAATATATAGATGATTTCATTTAATAATTAATATAGTGTGATATCCCAACAAGCTTCAGCAAGATGCAAGAATCTTCAAGCTTCACCTGCAACTAGCAATGCTATAAGAGGGGCTGAGCGAAGCCTACGTATAGCCAATCAATGGTTTGCATAGGTAGGGTGGTTAAACAGGTTCATGGTTACAATAGGAGGCTGACAGGAAAAACATGGCCATCGAGGCAAAACTATAGATCGAGACTTCTAGCAATAGGCAAAGATAGTAATGTTATCGGGGTTCGGTCATCTTGCCTGAAGAGTTGTCGATGGGATCGTAAGAGGGGTCCTCGTTCTCAAGCTCGGTAGTAACCTCGTGCTCGTACTCGTACTCGGTCTCATCTTCCGGCTCTACTCAAACACAAGAACACAAGGCAACGAATCAAACAAGATGCAATGCGCAGAAAAATTACTGGATGCATGACTGATGCACTATGGAAGCAAAACAGATGCACTATGGAAGCACAAAAAGTCTACTTAGGAAGCACAATGTTACAGCACAAAAATATGCATCAAGCAAAATGCTTCAAAACATGATAACAATAGGATATTATGAATCTACATGTAAAACCACACAAGTTACATATAAGACTTGCTCAAAACAGAGCAACGGGCTAAAAGTTACAACCGAAACAATAAACATGCACAACCTGAAAATAACAGCCACATAGCAACTTCGGGCAAGAGATAAATGGCCTACATCACTCAAACATCATGGCAATGAGCATGGACATAAACTAGACATGTCCTACAGCAAACAAATCCATTGGAGCATCCCCAAAGGAGCCATGGATCAATAGCAACAAGCTATGACATATTGAACTTGACAACAAAAACCCGACAGCAGTAATTTTGTTGCAACTTGGGAGCAAAAGTTAAATTTTCTACAGCCACTCAAATAAGCATGTGAGAGCATGAATGGATAGCCAACAATATATACAACAAGGAATCATCAAGAGTCACCCCAAAACTATCATGGATTGGCCTAGAACAACAAGCAAACATGGCATCTGGAAATTACAGATTCCAGACTTAGTGATATTTCACTAAGTGTTAAAACAACAGTTTTATCATGGCATCTTTGTGAGCAATTTTAAGTCACCTCAAAACTAAACATGGCAAGTGGTAAGCACCACAGCAAAGTACACATGATGGTGAATCCAAAACATCTAAGGATGCATCAAGGGGACAAACACATCAATAGCAACGAGCTCCTCAACGAGGCATCTCGTAACAAGTTTAACGACATAACAGCCACATAGCACTTTGCAACGGAGGTAAACATGGCAAGATGAAATCTATCATGCAAGCTAAAGCACCCAACATGTAGATCATTTCATGACGAACACGTGGACATATCATTTGCATCATTTGGATAAACATGCACCAAGTTATCACATTGCAAAGATGGCATGAAAACAACTACTAACAGCAGTTTATAACAAGTTGCACTCTTCTCATGAAGATTAAGACATCTAGATGACCTCAAACATGCATGGCACAATGGAACAAAACGTAGTACAAGTCTCCACGATCATTTTGACATATCATTTGCTCAAATCGAACCAACACACAAAAAGTTATCCACGTTGCAAAACAGCATCAGACATCAAAATTCTGGGGACTTGGAGAAAATTAACCACCTCGGGCAAAGTCAACGCGGGCTGGAATCGCGGATCGGGCCAGGGTTCGCGGATCGGGCCGGATCCACCGCGGCTTGGAGCGGATCGGGCGGGATCCGGGCGAGCGGAGCGGGCCGTCTAACGGGCCGAGCCCGTTAGGGTTGGCAATCTGAGATCCCGATCGGGGATCCTCCCGATCCCACGATCGGTGGCGGCGGCGGCAGGCGATCGATGGTGCGTGGCGGCTGCTGGGCCGGCTCGGCCTGGCGGAGCCCAGCGGGGCGAGGCGAGCGCGGAGTGGGCCTAGGGTTTCGGCCCACCCGGGCAGATCGGGCGACTGGCTCGGGGGGGATCCTCCCGATCCTCCAACGAGCGGCGGCGGCGAAGGCCTCGGAGCCTCGACTCCTTCGAGGCGATGATGGGGCAGGTGGCCTGGGGTGGCGAGGCGACCCGGCCGGTGGGTGGCGGCGCCGACCGGCGGCGGGAACGAGGCGGGGCCGGCGTCGGAGGACCGGCGCGAGGGGCTTGGGGCGGCGCGGTGGCCTAGAGCCCGGCGGCGGCGAGGTGAGGAGGAGGGCGGCCGATGGTGTTGCGGATTCCGGTGAGGATTCCGGCGGCTGGAGGAAGAAGATGATGGACTAGGGTTTTTTCTTGGGGGCAAAAATTGGGGAAGATGGACAAATATATAGGCACAAGGAGCTAGGGTTGTCCAAATGAGGTGTGGTTTTCGGCCACGCGATCAGAATTGGATGGCCTAGATGAAGTGAGGGGTTTGGGTTGGTTTGGTGGGCTGTTGGAGGGGTGTCTTGGGCCTCAAAGAGGGGGTACTTTCAGCCCATGAGAATAACTGTTGGGGTAGCAAACGAACTCCAAACGCGACGAGATTTGACAGGCGGGTTACACACACCAAAACAACAACGCACAACAAGTCTCACTCCAAACCGGAAACGTTACACGGCCAAACACCAAAGTAGGCCTCGGGGATGCCACAGACACGTGAGAGGGCTCCGGAACTCGAAACGGACAACGGAAAGGAACGCGTGGGACCGGATGCAAACAACACACAAATGCAATGCGATGCACATGACTACATGATATGAATGAATGCACACACGCAACACGACAAAACGATGAAAACTCGAAAGACGAAGAACCCAAAAAGGAATTTGATGAAGCCGAAGATATATTGTATTGCCCAAAAGGGAAAGTATTACATCCGGGGCATTACACTTCAGATCTCACTTTTGCAAGTGGCCGAGAAGGGATTGACAACCCCTTTATCGCGTTGGTTGCAAGGTTATTATTTGTTTGTGCAGGTACGAGGAACTTGCGTGTAGTCTCCTACTGGATTGATACCTTGGTTCTCAAAAACCTAGGGAAATACTTACGCTACTTTGCTGCATCACCCTTTCCTCTTCAAGGGAGAACCAACACATGCTCAAGAGGTAGCAAGAAGGATTTCTGGAACTGTTGCTGGGGAGATCTACGCACAAGTTACATACCAAGTACCCATCACAAACTCTTATCCCCCGCATTACATTATTTGCCATTTCCTCTCATTTTCCTCTCTCCCACTTCACCTTAGCCGTTTTATTCGCCCTCTTATTTGCCCCGTGTGTTTTATCGTTTGCTTTGCCATCATGGCTAGCCCTTCTATCATTATTAATACTCCCGAGAGTGAAGTTCTTAATTTTAAACAAAGGGAGGGAGAAAATCTAAAAGATGCTTGGTATAGAATTTGCAATGCTCAGAATAGATCTACTAGGAAGCTTTCCACTTCCGTGCTTCTTCGCAATTTTTATGTAGGCATCACTCCTTGGAATAGATATATTCTTTTTACCATTACCGGAGGGAATTTCTTGGGTAGCCATACTTTTGACTCTTATAATGGTATGATAAATTTGTTTGGCCCACCACCTCTTTTGGTTAATGGAACTATCTTAACTTTAGAACACGTAATGTAGAGGCTTGAAATTATTGAAAACAAAGTTGCCACTGTAGAGTTGATTGAGAATTTTGATAAAAAGATCCATAACCAAATTACCCAATATGGATCTAAGGTAGGAGTCACTCTGAATTTTTTAAAGGAAAAGGAACCCATAGTTAATGAGAAAATAGATCAAGATTCCACTAGAATTGATAAGCTTGAGGATAATATTACCAATGTAGGGTCTACTTTTTCTGTTGTGAGAAATACTTCGAACCCCTCTACTACCAAAATGGCCAAGTTTATGTATGTTCATAAAAATGAAGGTGAATCTTCTAGTAAGGAAACTGCGAATCTCAAGTCAATAAGTGTTCACCCCAACTTTCTCACTATCATTAGGGAACCTTTTGCTACAAATGAATTTCTTGATTTGTTGCCTAGGAGTTTGATTATTAATAAAAAGGTAGAAACTCCTAAGGATTATAAGTGTTCAATTGAAGAATTGCCTACCAAAGATGGCAATACCTAGATCTATTCTTGTATCATGCCTAGGTTGAGGCGTTAAACGATATCGCTTGTTGGGAGGCAACCCAATTTTAGTTTCTTTGCTTTTACTTCTGTTTATTAATAAATAATTCATCTAACTTCTGGTTAGATGTGGTTTTGTGTTTTAATTAGTGTTTGTGCCAAGTAGAACCTTTGGGAAGACTTGGGTGAAGTCTTTGCGATCTTGCTGTAAAAAACAGAAACTTTTGCGCTCACGAGATTTGCTGCCATTGTTTACTAGAGAGTGCTTTTAAGTTGATTCTTTTTGCAGATGATTAATAGAAAAATTCCTCACGTCCACCAATTTATTTTAGAATTTTTAGAGTTACAGAAGTATTCGAAAGTTACAGATTGCTACAGACTGTTCTGTTTTTGACAGATTCTGTTTTTCGTGTGTTGTTTGCTTATTTTGATGAATCTATGGCTAGTATCTGGGGGTATGAACCATAGAGAAGTTGTAATAAAGTAGGTTTAACACCAATATAAATAAAGAATGAGTTCAATACAATACCTTAAAGTGGTGGTTTGTTTTCTTATACTGACGGAGCTCACGAGATTTTCTGTTAAGTTTTGTGTCGTGAAGTTTTCAAGTTTTTGGGTAAGGATTTGATGGACTATGGAACCAAGAGTGTCAAGAGCCTAAGCTTGGGGATGCCCAAGGCACCCCAAGGTAAAATTCAAGGACAACCAAAAGCCTAAGCTTGGGGATGCCCCGGGAAGGCATCCCCTCTTTCGTCTTCGTCTATCGGTAACTTTACTTGAGACTATATTTTTATTCACCACATGATATGTGTTTTGCTTGGAGCGTCTTGTATGATTGGAGTCTTTGCTTTTTAGTTTACCACAATCATACTTGCTGTACACACCTTTTGAAAGAGACACACATGAATCGGAATTTATTAGAATACTCTATGTGCTTCACTTACATCTTTTGAGCTAGATAGTTTTGCTCTAGTGCTTCACTTATATCTTTTTAGAGCACGGCGGTGGTTTTATTTTATAGAAATTATTGATCTCTCATGCTTCACTTATATTATTTTGAGAGTCCATATAACATCATGGTAATTTGCTTTCGTAATAAATTTAGTCCTAATATGATAGGCATCCAAGATGGGTATAATGAAAACTTTCATATAAAGTGCATTGAATAATATGAGAAGTTTGATACTTGATGATTGTTTTGAGAAATGAGGATGGTGATATTAGAGTCATGCTAGTGGAGTAATTGTGAATTTGAGGAATACTTGTGTTAAGGTTTTTGATTCCCGTAGCATGCATGTATGGTGAACCGTTATGTGATGAAGTTGGAGCATGATTTATTTATTGATTGTCATCCTTTGTGTGGAGGTCGGGATCACGCGATGGTTAACTCCTACCAACCCTTCCCCTAGGAGCATGCGTTTAGTGCTTTGTTTTGATGAATTGTAGATTTTTGCAACAAGTATGTGAGTTCTTTATGACTAATGTTGAGTCCATGGATTATACACACTCTCACCCTTCCACCATATACCTTCCTCAAAACAGCCACCATACCCACCTATTATGGCAATTCCATAGCCATTACGAGATATATTGCCATGCAACTTTCCACCGTTCCGTTTATTATGGCACTCTTCATCATTGTCATATTGCTTTGCATGATCATGTAGTTGACATCGTATTTGTGGCAAGGCCACCATGCAAAAAAAATTCATACATGTCACTCTTGATTCATTGCATATCCCGGTACACCGCCAGAGGCATTCACATAGAGTCATATTTTGTTCTAGCATCGAGTTGTAATCTTTGAGTTGTAAGTAAATAAAAGTGTGATGATCTTCATTATTAGAGCATTGTCCCAGTGAGGAAAGGATGATGGAGACTATGACTCCCCCACAAGTCGGGATGAGACTCCGGACAAAAAAAGGCCATAAAAAAGAAAAAGGAAAAAAGGCCCACGAAAAAAGACAAAAAAGAAAAAAAAGAAATGAGAGAAAAAGAGAGAAGGGACAATGCTACTATCCTTTGTCCACACTCGTGCTTTAAAAAGTAGCACCATGATCTTCATTATAGAGAGTCTCTTGTTTTGTCATCTTCATATACTAGTGGGAATTTTCATTATAGAACTTGGCTTGTATATTCCAATGATGGGCTTCCTCAAAATGCCCTAGGTCTTCGTGAGCAAGCAAGTTGGATGCACACCCACTTAGTTTCTTTAGTTGAGCTTTCATACACTTACAACTCTAGTGCATCCGCTGCATGGCAATCCCTACTCACTCACATTGATATCTATTGATGGGCATCTCCATAGCCCATTGATACGCCTAGTTGATGTGAGACCATCTTCCTCATTTTTTTATTCTCCACAACCACCACTCTATTCCACCTATAGTGCTATATCCATGGCTCACGCTCATGTATTGCTTGAAAGTTGAAAAAGTTTGAAAAAATTAAAGTGTGAAACAATTGCTTGGCTGAAACCAGGGTTGTGCATGATTTAAATATTTTGTGTGATTAAGATGGAGCATAGCCAAACTATATGATTTTGTAGGGATGAACTTTCTTTGGCCATGTTATTTTGAGAAGACATAATTGTCTTGTTAGTATGCTTGAAGTATTATTATTCTTATGTAAATATTAAACTTTTGTCTTGAATCTTTCGGATCTGAACATTCATGCCACAATAAAGAAAATTACATTGAGAATTATGTTAGGTAGCATTTCACATCAAAAATTCTGTTTTTATCATTTACCTACTCGATGACGAGCATGAATTAAGCTTGGGGATGCTTGATACGTCTCCAACGTATCTATAATTTTTGATTGTTCCATGCTATCATATTATCTGTTTTGGATGTTTAATGGGCTTTATTATACACTTTTATATTATTTTTGGGACTAACCTATTAACCCAAGGCCCAGTGCAAATTGCTGTTTTTTTTGCCTATTTCAGTGTTTCGCAGAAAAAGGAATATCAAACGGAGTCCAAATGTTATGAAACCTTCGGGAGGATCGCTTTTGGAACAAACCTAACCCAGAAGACTTGGAGTACACGACAGAGAAGCCACAATGTGGCTACGAGGTAGGGGGCGCACCCAGGGGGTAGGCGCGCTCCCACCCTCGTGAGTCTAAATAAGGTCTACAACAACCATCATCTGGAAGTTGTTATTCCTGTTGTTCCTTATCGTGATGACCAGTGTTGTGTAAGCCCTTAGTTATCTCTTTCCCTTCGGGAATTCCCACCAGCCGACCTCATAGAATGATATGTGGCTGTCTATGTCCGTATTGTACTAAACGCTGGTGACATGACATGCTGCTCCAAGGTGTACTCCAGTCATGCCAGCAGCAGGGATGTCCTCGCTAGAAATCATCTTCACAGGTAATTTCTATGATATCCATGATTAAAAGCAATATAGATCAAGCATGCAGTGTGTTAGACATCTCGCCATATAGTGTTATGAACAAAAAAGAGAGGTCAAAATACAAAACATACCATGGTGTGTTTTACGATGTTGGTCTTACTAGAACGATGCACAAATGGCCTCCCCAAGTAGTGCACACATAATGGTAGGATCGCGATAATATTAGCCATCTCATCCTCAGTAATCTCTTTCATTCTTTGAGAGAAAATTTCATAATTGTATGGACCATCATCGTCATCATCTCCGCTACCCTCATCACTTCCTCATCCTCATGCTCCTGGCTATCGTCACACTAGCTAGCGTCATCATCATCCTGGCTATCATCATCATCGTCATCCTGATCATCCTAACTATCCTCATCATCATCATCGTCCTCATCATCTTCGTCAAGCTCATCATCTTGGTCGGAGAAATATTTAATCCTTAACTTGTTGACCGCTTTCTTCAAGTAAAAGCCTATGTACTCTCCCCCGATGAGCTTATTATTTGAAATGTACTTGTTCCATTAATCGCCTTCTATGATGGTTTATCCTTTTGTTTACAAACGTCAAATTTGTACGATTGTCCTTGACCATCCGTAAAGTTGAAACTATCACTGATTAAATTATTGAATTTGACCCTTATGTTATGGGACACACTATATAACAGTTAAGAATAATGCAGTTAATAATTAATGGTAAACACAGTAAAAAGAATTCAACAAATGGTTAGAATTGAATGATAAAGTTAAACATTATCACCATAGAATTTTCGAATCCCTCCCTCAAGAAGAGCCGAAATTCTACTACATGAGATAAACTATTCATACAAGGATTTTTGTAGACATTGCAAAGCTTAGGCACCATGATCCCTCTTTTAAAAAGTTAAACATTGTTATCATTGGTGCTAAGTCATGGAAGTAATATTGAGAAGCAACATAATTTATTTATGAAACTTGTTAGTATTACCAAAAGTAAACAGAAAAATCGACAAAAAATGTCATCACAATGAGGTATGATCACAGATTACCAACACTGCTACCACCAGGTAGTATGATGATATATAAAAGGAGGTTTAATAAGTTTACAAAATAAGGCTATGCGAAGTCACCGACATATATAGCACACCAAAGCAAGTTCCATAAGTACATTAAAGGTTCAAACATCTCAAGCACGAAGTGATACGACTAGTCACAATGGAGATATCAACTCCTAATCTAAGTCAACTTCGTAGCAGAAGTCATCATCCTAGTCGGAGGACTCGACAACTCGGTCCTAGTCTATCGGGTCATCCTCGACATCCTTCTAGTTGTGTGCGGACATCGGCAATGGTTTGTTAATGGCCTACATATGTGAATTCTCACGAAGATACTTGAAAGTGCAGTATATCGACTAGAGGGGGGGGGGGTGAATAGGCGATTTTTATGAAATGCTTCAAAACATGGTAGTTTTGAAGACAAAAGATAAATCCAATCCTATTTGTATGCAGCGGAAAGTAGACTACACTAGACAAGCCATAGTCAGGTATTCAATGAAGTGAAAGCACGAAGACTAATAGTAGCTAGGCAGTAGGGACCAAGGGATCAAGATGGAAGAAGGAATGAAGCCAATCAGCACAAGTAGATACTCAGTGAAGTCAATCAGATAAGGCAAGCATGCAATGACTTCACAACATAAGACAATAAGTAAAGGGAAGGAAAGGATAGAACCAGTAGCTCGGGGAGGACAGTGATTTGTTAGATCAGTTACAGTTGTTGTGACAACTGTACGTCTGGTTAGGGAGGCTGAGATTTAACTCAGAAGACCGCGTCTTCACCTTATTCCCCTTGAGCTAAGGACACCTAGTCCTCGCCCAATGACTCTGGTAAGTCTTCCAGGTAGACTTCCAAACCTTCACAGACTTCGTTCACCGGCGATCCACAATGACTCTTGGATGCTCAGAACACGACGCCTAACTGGCTGGAGGAAACACAGTCCTCAAGTGTAGTAAGTCTTCAGGTCACACAGACAGAAAGACTCCAGTGATGCCTAACACTCTTTGGCTCTGGCTATTTTGGCTTTGTCCTCGCAAGGATTTCTCTCAAACGACAAAAGCCGTGCAATAACTCTAAGAAACCACCAATTTATGGTGTAGGGGGTGGGATATTTATAGCCACTGGGAAAGCCGACATGATTTGTCCGAAGTGACCCTGGGTCACTAAGGAACTGACACGTGTTCCAATGGTCAAATTTCAAACACTCACACGGCAACTTTACTTGGGCTACAAGTAAAGCTGACTCATCCAATTCTGGATAAGATTTGCTCTCATTGTCTTTGCTCGAAGACATAGGATTTGGTTGAGCATCACTTCAGTCACTCTGACTTAGATCACTTGGACCCCACTTAACAGTACGGTGGTTCCTATGACTCAACAAAGAAGAAAAGGAAACAACGAAACATCTAAGTCTTCGCTCTCCATAGTCTTCACACAATGTCTTCTCTTATCATAGTCTTCAATAGGATTATCTTCATATACCACCGCTGATGTCAATGTCTTCATACATTTTAGGGGTCATCTCCGGTAGGTAAACCGAATCAATGAGGGACTACTACCTGTGTTATCCTGCAATTCTCACAAACACATTAGTCCCTCAACCAGGTTTGTCGTCAATACTCCAAAACCAACTAGGGGTGGCACTAGATGCACTTAAAATCTCCCCCGTTTTGGTGATTGATGACAAATTGGTTGAAGTTTTCAACGTGGATAAAAGGTATGTGAAATTTTAAAGTATAAAGGAATTGTCTTCGTAAGTAGCAAAAGGCTCCCCCTAAAAATGTGCATATTTTTTATTTTCCTTTGAATGTAAATGCACATGGCAGGTTGTACTTGTGGAGATCCTCTTCAACTTATGAAGACAATTCATCATGCACTATTGATATGTCGAATATAATGATATGCATAATGAAAAATGGACGTCTGCAATAATGACTAAGTGCGGAATATAACGTAGCAGATGCGGAATTTATCATCGCATTACAGAGTAGCAGAAAAACGTAGCAGACGACCATCAGTTTAAGTGTTACAACTCAAAGAACCAAATGTAGCAAAAACGAGAGTTGTAATCACTAGGAAAAATATAAAGAACCCGCCCATATGGACCCGCTTGAAGACTATCCACTCATATGCTTCTCCCCCTTTTGTCAGTAAGGACCAAAAAGGTTTGAAGACGTAGAGCCTCTACTCGTTCCCAGTTGGAGCAGGAGAGGATGCAGGGTCGGCATTTGTGTTTGGCAGTGCAGAAGTAGTTGGTGCAGTGTCAATACACACTGAAGTAGGAAGTGGTGAGGTAGCATCATCTTGATCATCTATCACCATGGTGTCAATTGTTGCAGCGGAGGAGGAGTAGTCAGAATCTTCAAGAGACGGAGTTCGACGCAGAACATCATTCCTTGGAGGAGTGTGGTCAAACTTGAATCTCTCTGTGAAGCCATCATCTTGAAGATCCGCTTCAGCACTCAGCAAGGTTAAACTCTTCCATGACCTCCGACAGGTTTCATGAGCAACAAAGGCATTCTTGGTGGCAAGATTGCGAATGCAATTGACGTCCACCAAGAGGCTTTGCATCTCACGCTTCAGCCAGTAGTGATGCTTATCCTGTTTCTGATGGAGGGCAACCAGAAGCTCTCGGTTATTGAGAACACGAGATCGCTTCTGAGGCCTTTGGGCAATGGTGCTCTCAGTGGCTTCGGTTTCAGCGTGTCGAGGTAGACGAGTACGGCCAGCCAGAGGATAAATGCGAGAGACTGCTGGAACTCCTTCAATTTGCTGAGTTAAGCTCTAGTGATCAGCGTTGTGAAGACTAACAGGCTCTTTGGCAGGCTCTTGGTATATAGCTTCAGCTGACATATCAACCTCAGGCAAGAATATATGATGGTTGCGAGCAGAGGACTGATAGGTGATAGCTGAATGAAGCTTGATGAGGCGCATAATCCATGGAGCATAGAACTTCAGACCAAACAGATCAGAGCCAGACATAGCCAACTGCCTAATGAAGAAATCTTGAGCATTGAAGCTGATGCCATTGAAGATATAGAAGACCAATGTCTTCATGCTGCCTTCAAGCTTGGCTGATGAAGAATGTCCTTTGACAGGCCATAGAGTACGCCTGATGATATGATAGATGGTGCGTGGCAGATACTCTAGGTCTTCAAGAAAGAATTCCTTTGGATATTCAGTATCGTTTGGCAGAGGCTTCATCATGCTTAGCATCTGGCTCATGTCGGGCTTGCGCTTCTGAAAGATACTCTCCAAGGCTTCATTATGCAATTGACAGCCAGGTTCATACAGGTCTCCTGGAGTGGGCAGGCCAGTAAGCCCAATGAGATCAAAGGCTTTGGCTTCATGATGGACATTGCCTGTCATCCACTCAAGGACCCATGTCTTTGGATCTCTGCTGTAGCCTCGAATGTGGAGGGTTGCATAGAATTGCAGAAGCAGCTCTTCATTCCAATGCTCCTTGTCAGTCACAAAATGGAGCAGGCCAGCATCACGGAAGCAATCAAGAGCTTCCTCCAGACAGGGCAGTCCAGCAATAGCTTCAGTGTCAAGACGCTTATGGGGGAAAATGCGCCCTTGATCATAGAGTACTCCTGAGTAATAACTGCGCTGCTGATGGCTCCAGAACCTATCTGATGATATTCTTGGCTTGGAATATGGGTTCTTGGCGTTGTCAAAGAATGTGTTGTGCGCAGTGAAGCTATTGGCATTGAATGACCCTTGAGAGGTGGCAATACCTGGAAACCTTGGCAGTCTTGGCTTAGGCTTCTGAATCTGAGGCATGTGCTCAACATGATGGTCAAACTGGGGACCAGCAGCATGCGGTCCAGTAGCAGGTGGTGGAGTCAGAATGGGCCATCGGACAGTGATGAGCTGATCATCTTGGTTGTATGCTTGCTCAATTGTATGGGGCCTTGGAGGCGGAACAGGAGCAGAGGCACTGGCTTCAGGCTGCTGATTTGCTTCAGGTGCAGCACTTGCTTCAGGCGCCATCACTTCAGGCACCACAATGACTTCAGGTGCCACATTAGCTTCAGCCATGACAACATCATTGGCTTCAGTGGTGGTGGTGGCAGTCTCAGAATTTGTAACCTCCACTTCCGGAGCTGGAGGGTCGGACACGTTCTCCTTGAGAACAGGGGGTGTGGCAGCACGTGCTTCTTCTGCTTGGGATTGTTCTTCTTCTTGGGGTGGTTCTTCTTCGGCTGATGCAGCCGGAATATCTTCAGCCGCTTTGGCTTTAGATTCTGAGGGGTTCACAGTAGGAGCAGCGTCGGGTACAGATCATTGCTCTTCTCCTTCTGGAACACTTAGGGTGACGACTTGAGGCCTTGGTCCTTTGCGAAGCCTGCGAAATGCTGGCGACGCCTGAGGGGATGTAGGTTGTTGGGCCTCAAAGTCTTCATCTTCAAGCACCGAACTGGTTACTTGAGTTGGTTGGGGACTTGCTGGTGTATCTTGTGGGTGATCAACCCACGAGTCATCCTGTGCAATTGGCGTCAATGGACGACCAATGCTGATGCGTTCGCTGTTCGCAAGAACAGGCGAAGATTCAATGTTGTACTCTATCCGAGGAAGGACTTCATCATCTTCAGCATTGTCATGAGGACCAATGTCTTCAGCTGCAGTGGGGTCAACAGCTGGAATGTCTTCAGCCTCTGTGGGAGCAGGCTCATGGACTGTCATGCGACGTTCTCTTTGTGTAGATGCAAGGCGAGCAACTGATATGGGCTCGACAAAGATTGGCTCTGTGGAAGTAGCCTTATCCTTCTTTGTCTTGCGCTTCTTGGTGGATGGAGCTTCATCAGTAGTTTGCTTGCGCTTGCGAGCTTCAGCTTCAGCCACTTTTGTCTTCTTGAGCTCGGAAGCAGTTGGGGTGACCTTAGGCTTCGTGCCAGTCATGCTGGCAGGGAAGACAATGCGAGGCACTTCCTGCCTGGATTCTTCAGCTTCGGGCACAGGTTGCTTCTTCTTTTTCTTGGCAGCCATCCTTGGGTCAATGCTAGGACGCCCAAGGGCCTTGCGCTTTTCAGCTTCATTATAAGCTTGAACGCATTTGGCAGCCAAGTCCTTGATTCGCTCACGAGAACCTTTAGCTTCATCACGCCTCTTGCGAAAGGCTTCCTTGAGCTCATGCATCATTACCTTGAAGTTCTGAATCTCTTGGACGCTGAGCTTGTCCACATGCTTCTTGAACTGAGCCTTTTCTTAATTGATCTTTTGCTTCAGCTCAACAATTTTCTGAGCCAGAGCTAGCTCAGAAGCAATGGCGCCATGGAAGGAGACGCTGAGGCCAACTGGAAGCTATAGATCGTCGAAGCTGAGGTTGGGAGTGTCAAACCATTCATCAATGAAATTGTTGAGCACTTCCACGTCGAAGAGCGGCAAATCATTGAAGATTTCTGCATCTTGCTTGTTCTTGATCAATTGCTCCAGAGCATCGTCACCAAGATCCTCATCGCTCGAGAGACAAAGGCTTCATTGGCAGTCTTCAGAACAACGTCAGGAGTGAGAGCTGGACTGGGGTTGTGCGAGGGCTTCTTCCTTAGCTTTCTGCTCTTGGAGATGCGAGAGTGCTCCTCAGACTGCACACTTGGTGCTGGTAGAGCAGTGGCCAAAGGTTTCACTCTAGAAGAAATTGGTGGAGAGGTCTTCGAAGCCTTGGATTTTTTCTTCTTCTTGGGCTTCGGGTTTGCAGGCGCTTCATCAGAATCTGCATCATCTGCAGGTTGATCCACATCCGCACCTTGAAGCCTGATGTGACTGATGAGGCCTTCTAAGTTGTAGAAGGGCCCAACCAGGTTTGGTTCAGCTTCGCGTGTGCCATCAGCACGGGGCGCAGAGGGGCCAGGATTGAAGTCCAATCCCCAATTCTTCTTGTTCTCTTTGGCTGAGTTCTTGGCATATTGAAGATTTCGCTTGAACAAATTATCGTCGCGACACCAGAGCAGAGAAGTAGGATCAGCATCAGCAGGTTGAGGCCCTCTGACCATGCAAGGGTAGAAGCCTTGAGCAATGGCTTCAGCTCGAGTCTTAGATGGAAGATTTTTATAGGTAATATCTCCCCATGGATGCTTGATGGCGTTCTTTTCAGCGTACTCTTGGGTCACGAACTTGTACTTGAACCACTGTTCAGCCCAATATCTCCGAATCCATTGGATTCGTGTCTTCCTCTGATTGTAATCCTCCTCTGGATCAGTCTTGTACATCTCACTTAGATCAGGAGGCAAATCTTTGGAGGTGTTGCCACGGCGCTATCTTCCACCCTTCCTAACTGTCTTGTCAGTTTCCATTGGCTTCAATCTGAAGGGCTTCAAACTGAATGGCTTCAACACTGGCAAATGCTTCGGTCTGCTGGTCAGACAAGAACTGGCTTCAGGAGAGTGAATGTGACGCTGCAAGAATTCTGCAAATGAATGCAGACTATGATAACCAAGGGATTCTCCCACGGACATGTACCTGTGATAGCATTAGAGATGCGAGGGAAGGGGAAGAGGTCATATGCATTCTCAGAAGTTTGTTTTTGAAGATAAATCAGTTTTGAAGACTTTGACCTCATAGCGCGAAGACATTCACTCATATGATGAGAGTTGGTTCCAGATTTGTACGAATCCATGAATAGGTACAAGTGAGGAATCTAACTATGTTTGAAGCATATGTGAATGTACTAGGCAAGATATGAGATGCAGACAAGATCGATCTATATATGTGTAGGCAGAAACCTCTTGTGGTAAAAGTGATGAATCTTTCTGGATCAAGAAGATGGTAAATAGAGAGTTTAATTTACCACACGATGAACTGCTTAGACGGAGAGGAGTTGGATGCCCAGCAGTTCGATCTTCCATGCTCTAACTTGGCGACGGAGGACACCTACGGCGACGGAGGAGTAGACAATGTCCGCGGCCGGCGTGAAGACGGCGTCGACGAGGTCGCGGCAGCGAAGCGCTTCGTCGCCGGCATCGTTGAGAGCTAGCGGAGGCGCTAGGGTTGGTCGAGGTGGAGAGGTGATAGAATAATTTTTGACCATGATGGGACGTGCATTTATAAGCATGGGAGACGGCACAGCGCAATTACGCAGGTGCCCCTGGCAGTTCACATCTGAGGGACACGTGGCAGTCATGTAACGCATTGGGAGTTGTCCCACGATCCCACGTACACCACAACTGTCGGAGTGGTCGTTCCGGCTTCTCCGGATTTCAGGCATAAAGGATGGAGCATTAAAAATCAGATTTAAAGTTTGTCTCCGTATTTTCTGCTGACAAGAACGCACAGAATATATTCGACAGTTCCAACAGAATGCATATGATTTGGACAGACAGAGTGTGAGATGAGAGAGCATAGAGGGGTTAGGGTCCTATGACATTCACTTAGTTCAAAAGGTTCAAATAAGAAGACATAGCTATAAGTGAATGCTGTAGAGGACAGAACACAACTCTCTCTCTCTCTCTCTCTCTCTCTCTCTCTCTCTCTATATATATATATATATATATATATATATATATATATATATATATATATATATATATATATATATACTAAATGAAGATAAACCAAGTGTGAAGACTTTGCAAATGTAACGTCATGAGAAACACTTCAAACAAGGATTTGGTGGTGGCGTTACCCACCGTATAGGAAGTATTAGACCCAGACACGGCGCACAATTATCGTGGCGCTCCGAAGTGAAATTCCATGTTAATGTATTCACACTTAGAATGTAAGTCTTCATTGATTGAAGATATACTTTACTTCGTGTGTTGCACATCTAAGTCATCAATATGCATAAGTGTTAGGATGTGTGCCTGATTACAGGACATTTGAGGATTCTAAGATATTTAGCTCACACCGCAACTTGCAAAACCTTTTCTCATCCAAGGGCTTTGTGAAGATATCTGCCAGTTGCTCTTCTGTGTTGACGTGTATGATATCAATATCTTCCTTCATGACATGATCTCTGAGAAAGTGATGTCGAAGTTCAATGTGCTTTGTCTTCGAGTGCCGAACTTGGTTGTTGGCAATCTTGATAGAGCTTTCATTATCGCAGTAGAGTGGCACATGCTTCAGATGGACGCCATAGTCCTTGAGCGTTTGCTTCATCCAGAGAAGCTGAGCACAACAAGATCCAACAGCAATGTATTCAGATTCAGCAGTGGAGAGTGATACACAGTTCTGCTTCTTTGAAGACCAACAGACAAGAGATCGTCCTAGAAAGTGACATGTGCCTGATGTAGACTTGCGATCAACTTTGTCACCAGCATAATCAGCATCTGAGAATCCAACTAGATCAAATTCTGAGCCCTTTGGATACCATAATCCTAGTGTTGTGGTGTAAGCCAAATATCGAAGTATTCGCTTCACAGCTAAGTGATGTGACTCCTTTGGTGCCGCTTGATATCGAGCACACATGCAAACACTAAGCATAATATCTGGCCTAGATGCACATAAATAAAGCAAAGAACCAATCATGGAGCGGTATACCTATTGATCAAACTCTTTACCATTGGCGTCGGGACCCAGATGGTGTTTAGCAGGCATAGGCGTGGAGTACCCTTTGCAGTCTTGCATTCCAAACTTCTTCAGGCAGTCTTTGAGGTACTTCTCTTGAGATATGAAGATGCCGTTGCTTTGCTGACAAATTTGAAGACCAAGGAAGAACTTTAGCTCACCCATCATGGACATCTGATATTGCTCTTGCATCATGTGACCAAACTCATCACTATATCTTTTGTCAGTGCAGCCGAAGATAATGTCGTCCACATATATTTTGCAGACAAATAGTTCATCATCATATGTCTTCGTGAAGAGTGTGGGATCTAAGGATCCAGGTTTGAAGCCTTTGCTCTTCAGGAAGTCTTTGAGTGTGTCATACCAAGCACGAGGTGCTTGTTTGAGGCCATACAGTGCTTTGTTGAGTTTGTATACCATATCAGGACGTTTTGGATCTTCAAAGCCAGGTGGTTGTGCAACATACACCTCTTCTTCAATCCTTCCATTGAGAAAGACACTCTTTACATCCATTTGATATAGAAGTATGTTGTGATGATTTGCATAGGCTAGCAGTATACGAATAGCTTCAAGTCTAGCCACAGGAGCAAATGTTTCATCGAAGTCAATCCCTTCGACTTGAGTATATCCTTGAGCAACGAGACGAGCTTTGTTTCTGACCACTTGACCATGCTCAAGTTGCTTGTTGCGATAGATCCATTTTGTGCCTATTATGTTGTGCTTGCGAGGGTCAGGACGCTTGAAAAGTTCCCACACGTTGTTCAGCTCAAACTGTTGAAGCTCTTCTTGCATTGCTTGAATCCATTCGGGTTCCATAAAAGCTTCAGCAACTTTCTTGGGTTCAGATATTGAGACAAAAGCAAAGTGCCCACAGAAATTTGCAAGCTGTGTTGCTCTTGAACGAGTAAGTGGACCAGGAGCATTTATGCTATCAATTATCTTCTCAACTTGTACTTCATTTGCAACATCAGGATGAGTTGGACGAAGATTTTGCTCTTGCTGTACATTGTCATCGTCAGGAGGGTTGTCTTCAGGCTGAGCATTGTTGCCAGGTTGATTTGGAGCAGAAATGATGTGTTCCTCGTCAGGTTGTGCTTCAGAAGGCATGATCTCACCGGTTCCCATTAGCTTGATAGATTCATTTGGTGAAGCCTCATCTAGCACATTTGGTAGGGTCTCTCTTTGTGAACCATTTGTTTCATCAAAACGCACATCCACAATTTCAACTACTTTATAGAGAAAGATGTTGAAGACTCTGTAGGAGTGTGAGTCCTTTCCATATCCGAGCATGAAGCCTTCATGTGCTTTTGGTGCAAACTTTGACTTGTGATGTGGATCCTTGATCCAGCACTTAGCTCCAAATACTCTAAAGTAACTTACATTAGGCTTCTTTCCAGTGAAGAGTTCATAGGACGTTTTCTTCAGAAGCTTGTGAAGATAAACACGGTTCATGATATGGCATGCAGTATCAATAGCTTCGGGCCAGAACCTTCTTGGTGTCTTGTATTCATCGAGCATCGTTCGAGCCATCTCAATTAGAGTTCTGTTCTTGCACTCAACGATCCCATTTTGCTGAGGTGTATACGGGGCTGAGAATTCATGAGTGATTCCCATTGTATCCAAATCAAGATCAAGGCCGGTGTTCTTGAACTCAGTGCCATTGTCACTTCTGATATGCTTGATCTTGACGCCATAGTTGTTCGTGGCACGGTTGGCGAAGCGTCTGAAGACATCTTGCACTTCAGTCTTGTAGAGTATTATGTGTACCCATGTGTATCTTGAATAATCATCAACAATGACGAAGCCATAGAGACAAGCTGTGGTAGAGAACATGGAGTAGTGAGTAGGTCCAAATAAGTCCATGTGAAGCAGCTCGAAGGGTTTGGATGTCGTCATGATTGTCTTCGAGGGATGCTTGGCCCTAGTCATCTTCCTAGCTTCATAGGCACCACATAGATGGTCTTTCTTGAACTTTACGTCCTCGATGCCTACGACGTGTTTCTTCTTTGTGAGAGTGTGCAAGTTCCTCATGCCGGCATGTCCTAGCCTCTGATGCCAGAGCCAGCACTCTGAAGCTTTTGCTAGAAGACATACGGCTATCTGCGGTCCAGCTGAGAAATCTACCATATACAGATCACCTTTTCTATATCCTTCAAATACTAAAGACTTGTCAGATTCCATTAGTACAAGGCAACGAAATTTACCAAATATCACAATCATGTATAAGTCACAAAGCATTGAGACAGACATTAAGTTGAAACCAAGAGATTCAACAAGCAAGACTTTATCCATGTGCTGATCTCTTGAGATTGCAACTCTACCTAGACCCAACAATTTGCTTTTACCAGTATCAGCAAATGTGATGTGACTCTTGTTAGATGGACATAAGGTTGAGTCCATGAGAAGATTTCGATCTCTAGTCATATGATTTGTGCATCTGCTGTCCATAATCCATTCTGAAGACTTTGGTGTCACTCCCTACAATGCAGTTAGGAGGATAGCTAGGCTTCACCAAAAGCCATTATGAAGCATAAACATTTGGCGTATAAGTGGATTATGAAAGCTTAGATCCAAGTTAGGACTGATAAGATGATTAGCAAGTGATTCATGAGCAGTATGAGCAGTAAGTCATTTGGGCATTTGATCTTGTGCCCTACAAGTGTTTTAGGTCCCCAGCAATAGCATCAGATGCCTTTGATTTTCGGCTGGAGACCTTTCCCTGTAAGAGAAAGTTAGTTCTTCTTAACCACCCACATCTTCAGGGGTGGCTTAGAAGCAATGAGTCTAAGAGCAGCATCTGAGAATTTTGGCTTTGAAGCCCTAGCAAATAATCTTGCAGGAGGAGAATAATACTCATAAGAATAAGAAGAAAAATTCTTTGTTTTATGAATATAGTGGTTTGACGAAATGCGCTCATATTCATGGGTCTGAGTATGGTTTCCCTGCAAAACATTCACGTTAGGGTGACTCAGGTGAGTCCTTTGTCTGTATGAAGCCTTAGGACCATATGAAGCCTTTGGTCTGGGGTTTGTCTTCTTCCCAAGAGGTGTCATGATGACATTTGCTGGAAGTTTCTCAAGACAACCTTTGGGTACCCAGATCTTCTTCATAGGTGGCCCGTTCCTGCAGTTAGTACCAATGTACCTGGCAAATACTTCACCATTTTGATTCTTAAACAGTTTATAGTTTGCATCAAAGGATTCATCAATGATAAGAGGATTAGCACAAGTGAAGCCAGATAGGGTAGATGGATCCACTGAAGGTTCCTTTGTAGCAACCAATGTTGTTTTGGGATACTACTCAGGCTTCCAGTATGAACCATCAACATTCATTTTCCTGTCAAACCCAACACCCTCTTTCCTAGGGTTTTGGTTCAGTATCTGCTTTTTGAGGACATCACATAGATTCTGATGCCCTTTGAGGCTTTTGTACATCCCTGTTTTAAGCAAAGTCTTCAACCTAGCATTTTCATTAGCAATAGTAGTGGTATCCTCAGCAGAGGGGTTAGTTACTACATCAGTAGTTGAAGATATTGCAACAGTGGCATCATTAGAACTTTCAGCAATAGATGTAGCGTTATCACGCTCAATGCATTTTAGACATGGTGGTTCAAACTCTTCGTGAGTGGAGCTGATCAGTTGTGTGCGGAGTGACTCATTTTCTTTTTGAAGATCTTCATGATCCGCTTTCAATTTCTCAAGTTCCCACTTCCTTTGAATGTAATCGTGGGAAAGCTTTTCATGAGTTTTTGAGAGAGATTCATAAAGACCTTCAAGTTCCTTGTACTTAACATGAATATTTTTTATGTCTTCAATTAAGGACTGAGAACGGGTCATTTCCGCGTCCAATAGGTCATCGCTTTTGTCTAACAGTTTCTGAATATGTTCTATGGCATTCTGCTGTCCAGTGGCAATTTTAGCAAGTGTTTTGTAGCTAGGTTTTGATTCACAATCAGAGTCATCTTCACTGGATGTTTGAAAGTAAGCATCGCGTGATTTTACCTTGGCACCACGTGCCATGAAGCAGTAGGTGGGAGCAGAGTCGTCGTCCTCATCATCAATATTGGGGACGGGGCCATTGTCTTTAGTGTTGAAGATGGACTTGGCAACGTAGGGAGTGGCTAGAGCCAGACTTGCAGCACCAGGATCAGACTCCTCCTCAGACTCCACCTCCGTCTCTTCAGAAGCAAACTCCTCCTCTGAATCCATCTCCTTGCCAACAAACGCATGAGCCTTGCCAGATGAATTCTTCTTGTGTGATGAATACTTTGATGAAGACTTGGAAGAAGACTTTGAGTATTTCTTCTTTTTCTTGTCATCAGAATCATATTCCTTGCTCTTCTTCTTCTTCTTCTCATTGTCCCACTGAGGACACTCAGAGATGTAGTGACCAGGTTTCTTGCACTTATGACATGTTCTCTTCTGGTAGTCACGGGTAGAAGCTTCATCATTTCTTGAGCTGTATCGTGAAGACTTTCTAAAGCCTTTCTTCCTAGTGAATTTCTGGAACTTCTTCACAAGCATGGCAAGCTCCTTCCAAATGTCTTCAGGATCATCAGAACTACAGTCAGATTCTTCTTCAGATGAAGAAACAGCCTCTGCCTTTAAGGTGCAAGATCAGCCATAGTTGGGGCCATAGATGTCACGTTTCTCAGATAGCTGGAACTCATGTGTGTTGAGCCTCTCAAGTATGACAGACGGATCGAGAGTGTTGAAGTCAGGGCGTTCTTGAATCATCAGGGCAAGGATATCAAATGAGCTGTCGAGTGATGTCAGGAGGGTCTTGACGATTTCATGCTTGGTGATCTCAGTGGCGCCAAGTGCCTGAAGCTCATTTGTGATGTTAGTGAGACGAGCGAATGTGTGCTGGACATTCTCATTGTCATGTCTCTTGAAGCGATTGAAGAGATTGCGAAGGATGATGATCCTTTGATCTCTCTGGGTTGAGACTCATTCTTTGACCTTTGAGAGCCAGTCCCAGACTTCCTTTGACGTTTCCAGAGCACTTAGACGACCATACCGTCCTTTGGTCAGATGACCACAGATGATGTTCTTGGCCGTTGAATCCAGTTGAACGAGCCTCTTGACATCAGCAGGGGTGATACCTTCACTAGTCTTGGGAACGCCATTCTTGACGACAAACCAGAGGTCCACGTCAATGGCTTCAAGGTGCATGCGCATCTTGTTCTTCCAGTAGGGATATTCGGTGCCATCGAAGACGGGGCACACAACGGAGACTTTAATTATCCCTGCAGTCGACATAGCTAAAACTCCAGGTGGTTAAACCGAATCACACAAAACAAGGGAGTACCTTGCTATGATACCAATTGAAAGTGCAGTATATCGACTAGAGGGGGGGGGTGAATAGGCGATTTTTATGAAATGCTTCAAAACATGGTAGTTTTGAAGACAAAAGATAAATCCAATCCTATTTGTATGCAGCGGAAAGTAGACTACACTAGACAAGCCATAGTCAGGTATTCAATGAAGTGAAAGCACGAAGACTAATAGCAGCTAGGCAGTAGGGATCAAGGGATCAAGATGGAAGAAGGAATGAAGCCAATCAGAACAAGTAGATACCCAGTGAAGTCAATCAGATAAGGCAAGCAGGCAATGACTTCACAACATAAGACAGTAAGTAAAGGGAAGGAAAGGATAGAACCAGTAGCTCGGGGAGGACAGTGATTTGTTAGACCAGTTCCAGTTGCTGTGACAACTGTACGTCTGGTTAGGGAGGCTGAGATTTAACTCAGAAGACCGCGTCTTCACCTTATTTCCCTTGAGCTAAGGACACCTAGTCCTCGCCCAATCACTCTGGTAAGTCTTCAAGGTAGACTTCCAAACCTTCATAGACTTCGTTCATCGGCGATCCACAATGACTCTTGGATGCTCAGAACGCGACGCCTAACCGGCTAGAGGAAACACAGTCCTCAAGTGTAATAAGTCTTCAGGTCACACAGACAGAAAGACTTCAGTGATGCCTAACACTCTTTGGCTCTGGGTGTTTTGGCTTTGTCCTCGCAAGGATTTCTCTCTCAAAAGCTTCTAAGGTGGGTTGCTCTCAAACGACAAAAGCCGTGCAATAACACTGAGCAGCCACCAATTTATGGTGTAGGGGGTGGGCTATTTATAGCCACTGGGCAACCCGACCTGATTTGTCCGAAGTGACCCTGGGTCACTAAGGAACTGACACGTGTTCCAATGGTCAGATTTCAAACACTCACACGACAACTTTACTTGGGCTACAAGTAAAGCCGACTCATCCAACTCTGGATGAGATTTGCTCTCATTGTCTTCGCTCCAAGACATAGGATTTGGTTGAGCATCAGTTCAGTCACTCTGACTTAGATCACTTGGACCCCACGTAACAGTACGGTGGTTCCTATGACTCAACAAAGAAGAAAAGGAAACAACAAAACATCTAAGTCTTCGCTCTCCATAGTCTTCACACAATGTCTTCTCTTGTCATAGTCTTCAATATATAGGATTATGTTCATATACCATCACTGATGTCAATGTCTTCATACATTTTTAGGGGTCATCTCCGGTAGGTAAACTGAATCAATGAGGGACTACTACCAGTGTTATCCTGCAATTCTCACAAACACATTAGTCCCTCAACCAGGTTTGTCGTCAATACTTCAAAACCAACTAGGGGTGGCACTAGATGCACTTACAATACTGTTCCACCAAGGGATCAATGCTTTGCCGTTCATGGGCCCTGATGAGCGCCTCGGCCTTCAGGTGCTCCTGCTCCTCATCCTTGGAGACTATCCTCATGTTAGGAGGCGCTATCGAACTCGCACAACAAGTATCATAAGGAAAGTTGAACTGAGCCCTTGGCCCCTGGTACTTGAGCGCCATGGCATCATAAGCGCGCGCCGCTTCCTCGGCGATGTCGAACGTGCATAGCCATTGCTTCTTGCCAGTGTTGGGGTTTTGTATTTGGGCGACCCATTCCCCAGGGCCTCCGGAAAGAACCACGGCACCTGCCACTGTCCGCCATTTCGGAAAAAATGACCTAGAACATGCAGATGCATAAATTTTAAAATGTCATAAAAAAGTTGTCTTGACCTCCACTTAAAAATGGACACAATAAGTGGTAGAAATTTGGCAAAACAGAAATAAATCAATGTTTTGCCAAAAATTTAGCGCCTATACTATGAATCCTTGTAAATTTTTGGCATGACCTCTGCATAAAAGTGATGCTACCAGGGTTAACGTTAACATTTTTGCTGCTCAAACATTGTCATGTGTCAAAGGATTACATATCAAAGATATTTATGTGCCAAAAATATTCCAGTTTGTTGGAAATAATAAAGAGGTTGAAGCTTTGGTTGCCACCACGACTAAATTTCCATCTCCAGCACAAGATATGTGTTTGTTTGAGTCTTGTAGGTACAAAGTTGGGTGTTCATGCGTGCATGCATTAGAGAGTCAAGGAGGACGTACACATGCAAGTGGGTCCAGCCATGGATTAATTAGCAACCAAGCCATGTACCTGCATGAAAGAAATGACTCATACACTAGCATGTTTGATATTAAAAAAAGAAGAGATATGGTTATGCAGCGAGCAAGCAACGAATTGAATGGGAAGGAAAGAGCTTATGGTTTCGTTCCAGATATAAAGTGTCCATACTGGTTAAAAAGGAGGCGCTGAAGATTAACTTCCTATTTTTGTTCTTGCCTCACAAGGAAAATACCGATGTGATTAGAGTGGCTAGATCGTGGGACTTGCTTTGCTTATGTGCGGCAGGATGGGGCCCACCTGGAGAGGCGAACGTGACTAGAGTCCAGAGGGTTATTTTCCTTATTTTAATTGGTAGCTCCTTCGGTCGGTCAATAGTTACCATTTTAGTTTCAAAGTCAGTTATTTATTTCTTTTGAGAGATATTAGTTGTGTGCGGTGCAAGTCATGTAAAACTATAAATAGTTGAGTTCGGTCAATGTAAAATGAGGTTATTTTTTATGAAATAGATATGATGTGTTTGTCAGGGTAGACACCCATATCATGTTTTTGAGGGATCTTTAGAAAACCTCTGTGTTACAATTTCTCTTCGTATAAATTGCTTTGCGCGTGAGTCCCTTCATCGAGATTGGTTTTCTCGTGCTGTGTCGCAAGGTTCAAACCCTCTACTTCGTGTACATCGCGTGTGCGGGCGAGAGGTTGTTACTACTGGTGGTGGAGTGTCGTGAAAGATCGGGCAGTAACAGCAGATCGGATCTCATCACGAGGTTTAGTCTATATTAAAAAGTGTACACATTAAGTGCTAGAAATTTGATGAAACATAAACAAATCAACGTTTCGTCAAAACTTTAGCGCTTACAGTATGAATCCCTGTACAAATTTGGCATGAGGACTACATAAAAATGGACACATTAAATGGTAGAAATTTAGCAAAATAGAAATAAATCAAAGTTTTGCCAAAAAATTAGCACTTATACTATGAATCCCTATAAAGAACTGAAGACATCTACTACAGTACAATATTGAACACAATATGAACAGAAGTAATGCACACAATAATACGATATATGCGAGACCCCCCCCCCCCCAACAAAAAACGATCTGGTTTTCCTTGTTGATGGTTACATGTGTGGCTGGTGAGTTCATATTACGGCTAGTTTTGATTGCTGACCTTATCTTTCAATCTAATTTTTTTGATGTGAGCCTTAAAATTATAGAAATAGAAACTACAACTATAAAGAAATTCAGTAAATATTAGATTGTCAAGATAAGCGTTTGTAGGCATCTATAGGCATACCACCATCTATTGCTGGTTCACCCAAGAGACCAAGATAGATATCCCAATTATAATACTCCTAACCCTAATATGAAAAATATAGTAATAGGTGGGCCCCTGGCCATGGTGATTTGATCTGGGGGTCTCCACCATGTCTTGCATGAAAACCCCGGCACTATGTAACCTCTATTGATATATGGGAAGTCAGTAGGATGCTCTCCTACTGTCATTAATAGTTCAAAAAAATATAGTAATAATACCCCTAACCCTAACCCTAACCCTAGTCGACGAACGTGGCTGCTACAGCGACTATACGTGTGCATGGCGGCCGCGACCGAGTGTGGCAAGGAGGAGAGGGCCAGAAGGAGAGGTGGGCCGGTGAGGGATTACCGGCCGGAGGGCGATGAGGCGGATCGAGGGTGAGGGCAACGGATTGTAGGGCGAGGGCGGCTGGGCCGATGTCGGTATCGTTCGGCAAGGAGGAGGAGGACGATAACATGGACATGGAGGATGAGCCGATGACAGTGGCGACGAGAGCGAGATGTGGGACAGTGAGAGTGAGAGTGAAGCGATAGCGGAGGAAGGCGTATGTGCACATATGGAGTTCTTCTTTTGTGACAGGCACACTAGAGCACCCACCACTGCTACTTCGGGGTGGCGGGCGACCATGTTGGAGTTGAATTTGGACAGAGCACATGCAACTTATGTGTGGCGGGCACGAACTACCGTCCGCCACAGCTAAGGTTTGGATAAAAATAATTGTGCAGGCTGCTGGCACTTATCTGCGGCGGGGCCTAAGGCATGTCCGCCAGTGCTGCCTTCAAGATCAGTGACGGACATGACTTTCTGAGGGAGTCCTGGATTAAGGGGTCCTCGGGTGGCTAGATTACTTGTTATGGGCCGGACTGGTGGGCCGTGAAGATCACCGCAGAAGACTATCCCTCGTATCCGGATAGGACTCCTATATGTGTAGAATGGCAAGTTTAAAGTCCAGATGTAATGTTTCCTTCCTCTGCAAGATGATCATGTAAAACCCTAGGTCCCTCACATATATATACCGGAGGGTTTATTCCGCAGAGGCAGAATCACAACAATCATAGGCTAGACTTCTAGGATTAGCCATTACGATCTCGAGGGTAGATTAACTCTTGTAACCCTATATTCATCAAGATCAATCAAGGAGGAAGTAGGGTATTACGTCGATAGAGAGGGCCGGAACCATCGTGTTCCCAGTCCCTTGTTATCATCAATCCCCAGACATACAGTTCGGGAACCCCTACCCGCGATCCACCAGTTTTGACACCGATATTGGTGCTTTCATTGAGAGTTCTGCTGTGTCGTCGAACAGAAGGATTGATGGCTTGTTTCATCATCAGCAACGGCGCCACCCCGCGGTAGATCTTCCTCCCCAGTCAGCTTTTCATGTTCTATAGCTTCGTGCTACATGCCAACTCGGATGGCCACCTTGAGCAGGTTCACAGCTACGCCCCTAGTTATCAAATCAGGTTTGGAAGTCTGAACTATGTTGCATACATCCGAGGAGACTTGATCTTCGAAGGATTCGCACCTGCGGCTGTCGCTCCCTACCTACATGATGAAGACATCTCAGATCTATTATCAGATCCCATCCAGGGGTCAACACCCACGACCGCTCTGGCCCTAGATCCGGAGCAGATCGCTTCGTCCGAAGATGGGAGGATAAACCCCGCCGGACTCTCCCCCTCCATGGAACTTCTAGCCGGAGATTTAACGGAAGTTGTACTGCTCGTAGGCCCAGAATTGAGCAGGACCCTCCCCGCCGCTGGGAAACCAGGATCGTCTCAAACTACGAGCTCTGAACTCTTGGGATCCGCACTCTCCGGGCTCGATCAAGTGGTCACCACCAAGCCTGGTTTCGCAGACCCCCAAACTCATATCCAGCTCTCGCTCTTAAACGAGGCGCTGGACTTGCTGCAATCTCTCGCCATTAAGAGGATTCACCGCCTAACTATGCTCGGTTAAAACTAGGGGCTAAGATCAGGGAATTTTTCTTCCCACCCACCACCCACTTGGTAGCCACGATCAAAGACTTAACCAACGTACTAGACTACGCTTCCGAAGACTTTGATGGGAAGGACCACGAGGTCGAAGCTGATGTAGGTCAAAGCCCGCCTATCACTGGGAGATGGCCAACCACTTCTACCTATGACGTATACATGGTGGACATACCAAAGGAGAAAGATGACGATGGTGATAAAGATCCAGAGCAGGATAAGCCCGTCGATGAACCTCCTAAGCGTTGGCACCAGCGGCGCCACTCACGGTCGCATCGAGAAAGGGAAAGTAATACCGACACCAGAGACAATGAAGCTCCAGAGGACACCGAAGACCCCTCAGAGCCAACGTTAGAGAAGGATGAGCGGGAGGATGGCCAATACTGTCCTGAACAACTCACCGATCACAATGATTCTGAAGATAGTAACTACCTACCTATCTCCGAAGAGGATGTCAGCTTGGGAGACGAGGAATTCATCGTCCCAGAGGAACCACTCGAACAAGAACGCTTAACGACTTACCGCCACAGCAAGGAGCCTGAAAAAGCAGCAGCAGCGGCTCAAAGCCGAACATGATATGCTCAACGATAGATGGAATGAAGTGCTGGACGCTGAAGAGAGATACGACCGTGAGCGCCAAATAAAGAGCTATCCGAAGCGTTGATGACCCACAAGTGTAGGGGATCTATCGTAGTCCTTTCGATAAGTAAGAGTGTCGAACCCAATGAGGAGCAGAAGGAAATGATAGGCAGTTTTCGGTAAGGTATTTTCTACAAGCACTAAAATTATAGGTAACAGATAGTTTTGTGATAAGGTAAATGGTAGCAAGTGACAAAAGTTAAAAGTAAATAAGGTGCATCAAGGTGGCCCAATCCTTTTTGTAGCAAAGGACAAGCCTGGACAAACTCTTATATAAAGTAAAGCGCTCCCGAGGACACATGGGAATTATCGTCAAGCTAGTTTTCATCACGATCGTCTGATTCACGTTCGGTACTTTGATAATTTGGTATGTGGGTGGACCTGTGCTTGGGTGCTGCACTTACTTGGACAAGCCTCCCACTAATGATTAACATCTAATGCAAGCATCCGCAACTACGAAAGAAGTATTAAGGTAAACCTAACCATAGCCTGAAACATATTGATCCAAATCAGCCCCTTACGAAGCAACGCATAAACTAGGGTTTAAGCTTCTGTCACTCTAGCAACCCATCATCTACTTATTACTTCCCAATGCCTTTCTCTAGTCCCAAATAATGGTGAAGTGTCATGTAGTCGACGTTCACATGACACCACTAGAGGAGAGACAACATACATCTCATAAAAATATTGAACGAAGACCAAATTCACATGACTACTAATAGCAAGACTTCTCCCATGTCCTCAGGAACCAAAGTAACTACTCACAAGACATAATATTGTTCATGATCAGAGAGGTATTAATATGCATAATGGATCTGAACATATGATCTTCCATCAAATAAACCAACTAGCATCAACTACAAGGAGTAATCAACACTACTAGCAACCCAGGGTACCAATCTGAGGTTTGGGTACAAAGATTGGATACAAGAGATGAACTAGGGTTTGAGAGGAGATGGTGCTGGTGAAGATGTTGATGAAGATAGCCCTCCCCAAGATGGGAGAGTTGTTGGTGATGACGGCGGCGACGATTTCCCCTTCCCGGAGGGAAGTATCCCCGGCAGAACAGCTCTGCCGGAGCCCTAGATTGGTTTCCGCCTCTGTTCCGGCTCGAGACGGCGACGTCTGGTCCCGAAAGCCTCCTTCTAATTTTTTCCAGGTCAAAACACCTCATATAGGATAAGATGGGCATCGGGGGGCTGTCGGTGGGCCCACGAGGCAGGGGGCGCGCCCCCCACCTGATGGAAATATGCCCTAGAGGCAATAATAAATTGGTTATTATTATATTTCCTTGTTCACGATAATCGTTTATTATCCATGCTAGAATTGTATTGATAGGAAACTCAGATACATGTATGGATACATAGACAAACACCATGTCCCTAGTGAGCCTCTAGACGACTAGCTCGTTGATCAATAGATGGTTACGGTTTCCTAACCATGGACATTGGATGTCGTTGATAACGGGATCACATCATTAGGAGAATGATGTGATGGACAAGACCCAATCCTAAGCCTAGCACAGATCGTGTAGTTCGTATGCTAAAGCTTTTCTATATGTCAAGTATCTTTTCCTTAGACCATGAGATTGTGCAACTCCCAGATACCGTAGGAATGCTTTGGGTGTACCAAACGTCACAACGTAACTGGGTGGCTATAAAGGTGCACAACAGGTATCTCCGAAAGTGTCTGTTGGGTTGGCACGAATCGAGACTGGGATTTGTCACTCCGTATGACGGAGAGGTATCTCTGGGCCCACTCGGTAGGACATCATCATAATGTGCACAATATGTGATCAAGGAGTTGATCACGGGATGATGTGTTACGGAACGAGTAAAGAGACTTGCCGGCAACGAGATTGAGCAAGGTATCGGTATACCGACGATCGAATCTCGGGCAAGTGCTATACCGATAGACGAAGGGAATCGTATACGGGATTGATTGAATCCTTGACATCGTGGTTCATCCGATGAGATCATCGTGGAACATGTGGGAGCCAACATGGGTATCCAGATCCCGCTGTTGGTTATTGGCCGGAGAGTTGTCTCGGTCATGACTACATGGTTCCCGAGCCCGTAGGGTCTACACACTTAAGGTTCGATGACGCTAGGGTTATAGGGAAAGTATGTACGCGGTTACCGAATGTTGTTCGGAGTCCCGGATGAGATCCCGGACGTCACGAGGAGTTCCGAAATGGTCCGGAGGTAAAGATTCATATATGGGAAGTCCTGTTTTGGTCACCGGAAAAGTTTCGGGCGATATCGGTAATGTACCGGGACCACCGGGAGGGTCCCGGGGGTCCACCAGGTGGGGCCACCAGCCCAGAAGGCTACGTGGACTAAGTGTGGGAGGGGACCAGCCCCAAGGGGGCTGGTGCGCCCCCCCACCAAGTCCCAGGGCGCCCCCAAGAGGGGAGGGGGGCAAACCCTAATGCAGTTGGGCCCTAGGGCCCAATAGTGGTGCGCCTCCCCCTCTCTCCCCCTTGGCCGCCCCCCCTAGATGGGATCTAGGGCTGGCCGCACCCTAGGGGAGGGAAACCCTAAAGGGGGGCGCAGCCCTCCCTTCCCCCTATATATATGTGAGGTTTTAGGGCTGTTTTGACATACGAGAACGTCTCCCTCTTGGCGCAGCCCTACCCCTCTCCCTCCTCGTCTCTTGCAGCGCTTGGCGAAGCCCTGCTGGAGTCCCGCGCTCCTCCACCACCACCACGCCGTCGTGCTGCTGTTGGATGGAGTCTTCCCCAACCTCTCCCTCTCTCCTTGCCGGATCAAGGCGTGGGAGACGTCACCGGGCTGCACGTGTGAAGAACGCGGAGGCACCGTCCGTTCGGTGCTAGGATCTTCGGCGATCTGAATCGCGGCGAGTACGACTCCATCAACCGTGTTCTTGAACGCTTCCGCTTAGCGATCTACAAGGGTATGTGGATCCAACTCTCCTCTCGTAGATGCATCTCCTAGATTGATCTTGGTGAGCGTAGGAAAATTTTTGTTTCCCATGCAACGTTCCCCAACAGTGGCATCATGAGCTAGGTTCTTGCGTAGATGCTTTCTCGAGTAGAACACAAAAGGGTTTGTGGGCGTTGATGTTTAAATTGCTGCCCTCCTTAGTCTTTCTTGATTCAGCGGTATTATGGGATGAAGCGGCCCGGACCAACTTTACATGTCCACGTACATGAGACCGGTTCCATCGACAGACATGTGACTTTTGTTGCATAAGATGGCTGGCGGGTGTCTGTCTCTCCTATCTTAGTTGAATCGGAATAGAACAAGGCGGTCCTTGTAGAAGGTTAAATAGCAACTTGAATATCACCGTTGTGGCTTTGCGTAGGTAAGAAGCGTTCTTGCTAGATACCCATAGCAGCAACGTAAAACATGCAACAACAAATTAGAGGACGTCTAACTTGTTTTTGCAGGGTATGTATGTGATATGATATGGCCAATGACATGATGAGATATATTTGATGTATGAGATGATCATGTTGTAATAGTTAATATCGACTTGCATGTCGATGCATACGGCAACCGGCAGGAGCCATAGGGTTGTCTTTAATTTTTGTATGACCTGCGTGTCAATCATTAAGCGCTTTGTAATGCTTTACTTTATCGCTAAACGGTAGCAATAGTAGTAAGAGCATGGTGGGCGCGCGACAACCCCGATGGCGACACGATGATGGAGATCATGGTGTGGCGCCGGTGACGATGGAGATCATGCCGGTGCTTTGGAGATGGAGATCAAAAGCACGAGTTGATGGCCATATCATGTCACTTATGATTTGCATGTGATGTTAATCCTTTTATGCATCTTATTTTGCTTAGGACGACGGTAGCATTATAAGATGATCCCTCACTAAAATTTCAAGATAAAATTGTGTTCCCCCCGAGTGTGCGCCGTTGCGAAGGTTCGTCGTTTCGAAGCACCACGTGATGATCGGGTGTGATAGACTCTACGTTCGCATACAACGGGTGCAAGCCAGTTTTTGCACATGCAGAACACTCGGGTTAGACTTGACGAGCCTAGCATGTACAGACATGGCCTCGGAACACGGAGGACCGAAAGGTCGAGCATGAGTCATATAGTAGATATGATCAACATGAAGATGTTCACCATTGACACCACCTCATCTCACGTGATGATCGGACTTGGGTTGGTGGATTTGGATCATGTCACGCTCGGATGACCAGAGGGATGTCAATTTGAGTGGGAGTTATAAGTAATTTGATTAGTTAAACTCACTTATCATGAACAATAGTCTAAGATGGCTTTGCAAATTATGTTGTAGATCAATAGCTTGCGTTGTAGCTCCCTGTTTAATACGATCCTAGAGAAAGACTGAGTTGAAAGATATTGTAAGCAAGGATGCGGACTGGGTCCGTAGTCCGAGGAGTGTCCTCACTGCTGCACAGAAAGCTTACGTCTTTGATGCACCGCTCAATGTGCAAACCCCTACAACGTTGTCTGTGGATGTTGTGAACACCTAAGAGACACGTCCTGACGACTACTTGATAGTTTAGTGCACCATACTTTACGGCTTAGAATCGGGATTCCAATGACGTTTTGAACGCCATGGAACATATGAAATGTTCTAAGAGCTGAAATTGGGATTTCAGGCTCATGCCCGTGTGAGAGGTATGAGACCTCTGACAAGTTCCTTTGCCAAAAAGATGGAGGAGAATAGCTCAACTAGTGAGCATGTGCTCAGAATGTCTGGGTGCTAAAATCACTTGAACCAAGTGGGAGTTAATCTTCCAGGTGAGATAGTGGTTGACAGAATTCTCTAGACACTATCACCAAGCTACTAGAACTTCGTGATGAACTATGACATGCAAAGGATGGTGATGATCCCGGAGCTATTAGCGGTTCTTAAGACCGCGAAAGTAGAAATCAAGAAGGAGCATCAAGTGTTGATGGTTTAACAAGACCAATGGTTTCAGAAGGGCAAGGGCTAGAAGGGAAACTTCATGAATGGCAAACCAGTTGTCACTCTAATGAAGGAACCCTAGGTTGAACCCAAACCTCGAGACTAAGTGCTTCTATTGTAAGGGGAACGGTCACATGGTAGCGGAACTACCCCAAATACATGGTAGATATAATAGCTGGCAACTTCAACAAATTATATTTGATATACGTGTTATTGATGTGTACCTTAGTAGTACTCCTAGTAGCACTTGGGTATTGGATACCGGTTCAGTTACTATTATTAGTGACTTGAAGCAAAAGCTATGTACTGAACGGAGACTAGCTAAGGGCGAGGTGACGATGTGTGTTGGAAGTGTTTCCAAGGTTGATAAGATCACCATCGCACGCTCCCTCTATTTTCGAGATTAGTGTTGAACCTAGATAAATGTTATCAGGTGTCTACGTTGAGCATGAAAATGATTAGATCATGTTCATTGCAATACAGTTATTCATTTAAGTTAGAGAATAATGGTTATTCTGTTTACATGAATAATACCTTTGTGGTCATGCACCCAATGGTTTATCGAATCTTGATTATAGCAATACACATGATGATAATATTAATGCCAAAAGATGTAGAGTTAATAATGATAGTACCACTTTCTTGTGGCACTGCCGCTTAGGTCATTTTGGCATAAAATGCATGAAGAAACTCCATGCTGATGGATGTTTGGAGTCACTTGATTTTGAATCACTTGACACATGCGAGCCATGCCTCATGGGCAGGATGACTGAGATCCCGTTTTCAGGTACAATGAAACGGGCAAGTGACTTGTTGGAAATCATACATGCTGATGTATGTAATCCAATGAGAATTAAGGCGTGTGGTGGATATCGTTATTTTCTCATCTTCACTGACGATTTGAGTAGATATGGTATATTTACTTAATGAAGCAAAAGTCTGAAACGTTTGAAAGGTTCAAAAATTTCAGAGTGAAGATTAAGAATCATCATAACAAGAAGATCATGTTCCTACGATCTGATCAAGGGGATATTATCTGAATTATGAGTTTGGCAATCACTTAAGACATTGTGGAATTGTTTCGCAGTTGAAGTCCCCTGGAACACCACAGCGTAATGGTGTGTCCGGACATCGTAATCGAACCTTATGAGATATGGTGCGATCCATGATGTATCTTACCGATCTACCGCTGTTATTTTAAGGTTATGCATTAGAGACAGCTGCATTCACTTTAGATAGGGCACCATCTAAGTCCGTTGAGACGACGTCGTATGGTTTGGCAAGAAACCAAAGTTGTCGTTTTCTTAATGTTTGGGGCTGCGATGCTTATGGCTTCAGCCGGGAAAAGCCCGAACCCAAAGCGGACAAATACATCTTCATAGGATACCCAAAGGTAACAGTTGGGTATACCTTCTATCTCAGATCCAAGGACAAAAATGTTTGTCGCTAAGAACGGGTCCTTTCTCGAGAAGGAGTTTCTCTCGAAAGAATTGAGTGGGAGGAAGATAGAGCTTGATGAGGTTGTCGAACCCTCACTTCAACCGGAGAGTAGTGCAACACAGAAAGATGTTTCTATGGAACCTACGACAGTTGAAGAGGATACTAATGATAGTGATCATGAAGCTCCAGATCAAGTTGCTATCGAACCTCGTAGGTTGACAAGGATATGTACTACTCCTGAGTGGTACGTTGATCCTGTCTTAGAGGTCATGTTGTTGGACAACGATGAACCTACGAACTATGGAGAAGCGATGGTGGGCCCATATTCCGACAAATGGTTAGAAGCCGATAAATCCGAGATAGGATCCATGTATCAAAACAAAGTATGGACTTTGGTGGACTTGCCCTATGATCGGCAAGCCATTGAGACAAATGGATCTTTAAGACTAAGACGGACGTGGACGGTAATGTCACCGTCTATGAAGCTCGACTTGTGGCGAAGAGTTTTCCACAAGTTCAAGGAGTTGACTACGATGAGATTTTCTCGCCCGTAGCGATGCTTAAGACCGTCGGAATCATGATTAGCATTAGCTGCATTTATGAAATCTGGCAGATGGATGACAAAACAAGTTTCCTTACCAGTTTTCGTAAGGAAAGGTTGTATGTGATACAATCAGAAAGGTTTTGTCGATCCTAAGGATGCTAAAAGATATGCTAGCTCCAGCGATCCTTCCATGGACTAGAGCAAGCATCTCGGAGTCGGAATATACACTTTGATGGAGTGATCAAAGTTTTTGGGTATACAAAGTTTGTTGGAAACTTGTATTTGCAATAAAGTGAGTGGGAGCACTACAACATTTCTGATAAGTATATGTGAATGACATATTGTTGATCCGAAATGATGTAGAATTTCTGGAAAGCATAAAGGGTTGTTTGAAATGAGTTTTTCAAAGGAAGACCTGGATAAAGCTGCTTACATATTGGGCATCAAGATCTATACAGATAGATCAAGACGCCTGATTAGACTTTCAAAGAGCACACACCTTGTCATATTTTTGAAGGAGTTCAAAATAGATCAGTCAAAGAAAGAGTTCTTACCTGAGTTGTAAGGTGTGAAGTTGAGTAAGACTCAAAGCTTCACCACGGCAGAAGAAAGAGGAAGGACGAAGGTCGTCCCCTATGGTTTTGTCATAGGCTCTATACGATATGCCATGCTAAGTACCGCACCTGATGTGTGCCTTGCCACATGTCTGGCAAGAGGGTACAAAGGTGATCCAGGAGTGGATTACTAGATAGTGGTCAAAATTATCCTTAGAGGAATAAGGAAATGTTTCTCGGTTATGGAGGTGATAAAGAGTTCGACGTAAAGAGTTACGTCGATGCAAGCTTAACACCTATCCGGATAACTCTAAGTGGAGATACCGGATACGTATAATGGAGCAACAGTTTGGAATAGCTCCAAGTGGAACGTGGTAGCAGCATCTACGATATGACATAAAGTTTTGCAAAGTACATAGGGATCTGAATGTTGCAGACCCGATGACTACAACCTCTCTCACAAGCATAACATGATCAAACCCAGAACTCATTGAGTGTTAATCACATATTGATGTGAACTAGATTACTGACTCTAGTGAACTCTTTGGATGTTAGTCACATGGCGATGTGACCTATGAGTGTTAATCACATGGCGATGTGAACTAGATTATTGACTCTAGTGCAACTGGGAGACTGATGGAAATATGCCCTAGAGGCAATAATAAATTGGTTATTATTATATTTCCTTGTTCACGATAATCGTTTATTATCCATGCTAGAATTGTATTGATAGGAAACTCAGATACATGTATGGATACATAGACAAACACCATGTCCCTAGTGAGCCTCTAGACGACTAGCTCGTTGATCAATAGATGGTTACGGTTTCCTAACCATGGACATTGGATGTCGTTGATAACGGGATCACATCATTAGGAGAATGATGTGATGGACAAGACCCAATCCTAAGCCTAGCACAGATCGTGTAGTTCGTATGCTAAAGCTTTTCTATATGTCAAGTATCTTTTCCTTAGACCATGAGATTGTGCAACTCCCAGATACCGTAGGAATGCTTTGGGTGTACCAAACGTCACAACGTAACTGGGTGGCTATAAAGGTGCACAACAGGTATCTCCGAAAGTGTCTGTTGGGTTGGCACGAATCGAGACTGGGATTTGTCACTCCGTGTGACGGAGAGGTATCTCTGGGCCCACTCGGTAGGACATCATCATAATGTGCACAATATGTGATCAAGGAGTTGATCACGGGATGATGTGTTACGGAACGAGTAAAGAGACTTGCCGGTAACGAGATTGAGCAAGGTATCGGTATACCGACGATCGAATCTCGGGCAAGTGCTATACCGATAGACAAAGGGAATCGTATACGGGATTGCTTGAATCCTTGACATCGTGGTTCATCCGATGAGATCATCGTGGAACATGTGGGAGCCAACATGGGTATCCAGATCCCGCTGTTGGTTATTGACCGGAGAGTTGTCTCGGTCATGTCTACATGGTTCCCGAACCCGTAGGGTCTACACACTTAAGGTTCGATGACGCTAGGGTTATAGGGAAAGTATGTACGCGGTTACCGAATGTTGTTCGGAGTCCCGGATGAGATCCCGGACGTCACGAGGAGTTCCGGAATGGTCCGGAGGTAAAGATTCATATATGGGAAGTCCTGTTTTGGTCACCGGAAAAGTTTCGGGCGATATCGGTAATGTACCGGGACCACCGGGAGGGTCCCGGGGGTCCACCAGGTGGGGCCACCAGCCCCAGAAGGCTACGTGGACTAAGTGTGGGAGGGGACCAGCCCCAAGGGGGCTGGTGCGCCCCCCCACCAAGTCCCAGGGCGCCCCCAAGAGGGGAGGGGGGCAAACCCTAATGCAGTTGGGCCCTAGGGCCCAATAGTGGTGCGCCTCCCCCTCTCTCCCCCTTGGCCTCCCCCCCTAGATGGGATCTAGGGCTGGCCGCACCCTAGGGGAGGGAAACCCTAAAGGGGGGCGCAGCCCTCCCTTCCCCCTATATATATGTGAGGTTTTAGGGCTGTTTTGACATACGAGAACGTCTCCCTCTTGGCGCAGCCCTACCCCTCTCCCTCCTCGTCTCTTGCAGCGCTTGGCGAAGCCCTGCTGGAGTCCCGCGCTCCTCCACCACCACCACGCCGTCGTGCTGCTGTTGGATGGAGTCTTCCCCAACCTCTCCCTCTCTCCTTGCTGGATCAAGGCGTGGGAGACGTCACCGGGCTGCACGTGTGAAGAACGCGGAGGCACCGTCCGTTCGGTGCTAGGATCTTCGGCGATCTGAATCGCGGCGAGTACGACTCCATCAACCGCGTTCTTGAACGCTTCCGCTTAGCGATCTACAAGGGTATGTGGATCCAACTCTCCTCTCGTAGATGCATCTCCTAGATTGATCTTGGTGAGCGTAGGAAAATTTTTGTTTCCCATGCAACGTTCCCCAACACCACCCTCGTGGACAGCAGGTGGCCCCCTCATGGACTTCTTTTGCCAGATATTTTTTATATTTTCTGAAACCGCGTTCTGTTGAGTTTCAGGGCTTTTGGAGTTGTGTAGAATAGGTTTCCAAAGTTTGCTCCTTTTCTAGCCCAGAATTCCAGCTGCCGGCATTCTCCCTCTTCATGTAAACCTTGTAAAATAAGAGAGAAAAGGCATAAGTATTGTGACAAAACATGTAAGAACAACCCATAATGCAATAAATATCAACATATAAGCATGATGCAAAAATGGACGTATCAACTCCCCCAAGCTTAGACCTCACTTGTCCTCAAGCGAAAGCCGATATCGAAAAATATGTCCACATGTTTTGAGATAGAGGTGTCGATAAAAACAAAATACGGACATGAGGGCATCATGATCATTCTCATAACGTCAACTTAAGTAAATATAGTCATATGATTCTTATGCTAAAGTAACAAATCATCCACAATATCAAGTATGAATCATAAACTGCATTGGAAACTAACAAACTTTGATCTCGGTCATTGAAGCAATTGCAATTTATCGTAATATCGGAAAGAGTCAATATAAGAGCTTTTCAGCAAGCCTACATACTCAACTATCATATGGTGTTTCAAAATTGCTCACACTCATGCAATACTTATGTTTATGGAGTTTTAATCGGACACAGAGAAAGATAGGGGCTTATGCTGTTGCCTCCCAACCTTTTACCTCAAGGGTAATGTCAACAGTAATAGATCATGAAAACTTACATCCAAGTGGGTATATATGTCAGGATCTTTCCAACACAATGTGCTTGCCAAAGGATAAAATGTAAAAAGGAAAGGTGGATTTTACCTTGACACTTATAAGACAGGAATAATAGATAGGCCTTTCAGAGAGGGAAGTGATGGCTTCTCGCCCCTCGTTGGTTACCCCAAGTGGAAGGTTGAGATGTAGCGTAGCGGCAAATTTCCCTTGGCAAAGATACCAAGGATAGAATCCCGTGAGATTCCGAGGGTCGACAAGTAGGTGTCAACGGCGCCAGAAACTTAGCGGTTGACAGGACCTGCACACAGATACAGATAACTTTGCTCCCAACGAGTACAGAGAGGTTGTCAATCCCTCTGGCCTTGTTGTTTACAAAGGATCAAACACAAGAGATAATAATGATAGCTATGATTGCAACTAGGAAATAAAAACAGGAAGTAAATAGAAGGTGTGACCAGCGGTGGTAATATGGACCGGGGTCCCATGATGTTCACTAGTGATGTCTCTCTCCCAAAAGACGATAAAACAGCAAAGCGAGGTAAACAAATTACAGCAGGGCAATTGACAGGATTATGTGCGCAAACCAAATGCTAACTATGCTGCAAAGAAAGGTAGAGGCTCAAAAGCATGGGCGGTACGCCAAGGCAAGTAGACCGAAATCCATCTGCATCTACTACTAATCATCCACCTTGAGATATCTATCCAGAACACCTCGCTGGTATTAAGTTGCGAATCCCACCCAAAGTGTAAACTCAAAGCAACAGACAACTTCATTACAAGAACTTTGCGTAAAGTAAACAATCCTTGCACCCGCAAGTACAAGCACCGTTGTTTTCCCCCTTGTGGCAACAGCACATCCCCTAGACTCATGTTTCTGTCACTCAAGCTAGTCATCAGGGGGCATGAACCCACAATCAAGCATAACGCTCCCTCTTGGAGTTACTACCTACTACTTGGCCAGAGCAATAAACAGCAACGGAGAACATGCAAGAATTACTCGAGAACAAATATATAAAAGAGGTGAATCAAATATATTACTCAAACACAATCTGAACATAGTCTCATAATCCATTAGATCCCAGCAAACTCAGCAAAGCAACAGCAGAAAGAATACATATGTGCCTCGATCATGTAGGGCAGCTCACGAGGTCTAAACCATGAAGAGCAAAGAGGGGAGGAGAACATCACATAGCTACTTATCATGGACCCATGGTCCAAGGTGGACTACTCACGACTCATCCGGGAAGCGTCCATGGTGGTGGAGAAGCTCCCGGTGGTGGTTCTCCCCTCCGGCAGGGTGCCGGGAAGAGTTCTCCTGATGCTCCCGATCTTGGAAGCGCGGCGGCGGCAGAACAGAGGCGAGATCGCAAAAAAGGGTTCTGTCCTCGAGGGTTTTGGGACGAGAGGAATATATATGCGAAGGGGGGAAACCAGAGGCGGAGCCGGGGCCCCAGGCGCCCCCCTGGCGCGGCCAGGGGTGGGGCCGCGCCAGGTGGCCGCCTAGGCCTCCCCTGGCTCCCCTCTGGCCCCGCTTTGGTTCTTCGCGAAGCTTCATGTACGCTCATTTTTCCTGTATTTTTCCCGGAATTTTTGGAGCACTTTTAATAAGGGGGAAACCTGAAATAGAAAAACAGCAAAAAACAGGAACTGGCACTGTGGTGCACTGAGTTAATAGGTTAGTCCAAATATGATCAAAAGTGTATGGAAGTGCATCAATATCATAGCAATATCACACAAAAGAAGCATGGAGCAAGCAGAAATTATAGATACGTTTTGGACGTATCAACATCCCCAAGCTTAATTCCTGCTCGTCCTCGAGTAGGTAAATGATAACAAGCATAATTTCTGTGGTGACATGCTATCAACCATATAAGAACTTTTAAGTAAAGCAATCAAGGCATGTAATTCAATTCAAGTCATAACAAGCAAGAGTCTATATTAGCATTGTAACAAGCAACATAAGAACATAAAGGTGCAAGAGCTCTTGCTGTCTGTGACTCGAATGTCTCCAAATGGTGTTTGCATGCAAGAAAGGGGATAGGGATATACGAGAGAGTAAAACATAGTTTTTGTATTGTTGAGAACTTAATCTACTAAAGTTTCACAATTGGTCTTCTTTGGAATCCTATCTTGACTCATCCCCAGACCACTAGCCAGGTACAAGTCAAAATGATCCACTCCCTTTCGATATTTTGAGCACTCATGCAATGGATGAGCGTAAGCAAGAAAGTTGACACTTAGGATGGCAAAGAGAGAAAAATGATGGAGGGGGAAGACAAAAAAGGTGTGAAAGGCTCACATCAATGAGGACAATCATAGGCGAGAGAAAGCCAAATGATAGATATGATGTGAGGAGTAGGGATTGCCATGCAACGGATGCACATATGAGCTAAGGTAAGCTCTCCAATGGAACTAGTGGGGGTGCATCCAACTTGCTTGCTCAAGAAGACCTAGAGCTCTTTTGAGGAGGCTCATCATTGGAATATACAAGCCAAGTTCTATAGTGTGAAGGTTCCCACTTAGCTATATGCATGAATGATAATCTCTATGGAGTACAAGGTATAAGATGGAGTACGAGTGTGGATCTCTCAAAAGGAATAGTAGTGTGCCCCCTTTTTTTTTTCTTTTTTCTATTTTTTTTAATTTTTTTGTGGCCTCAATGGCTCTTTCTATTTAACTCTCATTTGTCCTCTTTGGGATCTTTTGATTTTGTCCTCTTTGGGATCTTTTCCTCACTTTAGGGGCAACACTCTATATATTACAAGAAGTATAGAAGATCTTTCACACTTTACAAAAGTACTCAACATAAAGAAAATGAAACTATCATGATGTATGCAAATGTATGCCTCTGCCAGTGTAGCAGGATATGCAATGATACTAGCGCGTCATGTAGCAATGATTAGGGCAAGGCCCAACTAGCATGCGGCTCATCGATCAAGCAAAAAGCATGTATGACATGAAGATCAAGTCATGAGAAGATGGATGTTGCATGGCAATGTATCTCGGAAAGGCTATGGAAATGCCTTGATAGGTAGGTATGGTGGCTGTTTTGAGGAAGGATATAATAAGGCTTATGATGACAGAGCGTATCGTGCCAAGGATTTGGATGCACCGGCGAAGTATGCTCCAACTCTCGAGGTGAGGAAGGGCAATGCACGGTACCGAAGAGGCTAGAAAAATATGGCTAGGTGGAAGTGTCAACTTTCGAATACTCACATTAGTCCGAAGAACTCATGCACTTATTATCGGTAACTCTCTATCTAATTAGGAGGTTCACAAAGAGACAAGTACCCCGAGGAGGAGTGTATGGGGGTTTGGTTATCCTTGCGCATCCTCGACTCATGGTACGTGAGTGTACTCTAATATTCGATCCCTCCAAAGATTAGTGATCCATCTAGTAGCTAAAGTTCTCAACTATTTTGTAGGTTTTCGAAAATAAACACGGATTGCCCAAAATACGACATCTATCACTAATAGGCTAAAGCTCTTGACACCAAAAGTTCAGACATTACTCATGGCAATACCTCAAAACTATTGCAAGTTACTACTAAAATTAAATAGCAACCTCAATTACCTACTTTAAGTTAAGACACACAACTCAGTGCAACAGGCAAACTCTCTTAACAAGATAAACATGAAAACTCAAGAGAGTTTAGCAACCAACTAAACAAAAGCTCTTTAAAAAGAAAAGCATGAAAACTAAGAGCTAAACATGACAGCACCTATGGAAAGACAAAGAACACACACAGCAAAGATAAGCAAGAAAAATCCTATGTTGTGTTCTAGGTTGAAGTGGATCGTGTTTCTCTCCCACACAAAGAAAGCTGGGTTCTAACTTGTTATGAACAGCAAGCAAAGCTAAAGAAAACTAAAAAGGAAACTAAGAGCAAGACGCTCCAAGCATAGCACATAACGCATGAAGTGATAAAAATATAGTGGAACGAAAGACGAACTGATAATTGTTGATGGATAAGGGGATGCATGGGGGCATCCCCAAGCTTAGGCGCTTGAGTCTTCTTGAATATTTCTTGGGGGTGCACGGGGGCATCCCCAAGATTGAGTGTTTGACCCTCCTGAATCTTCTTTTATCATCTTCCCTCGCACACTTGAAAACTCCCTTCATACATAACTCATCATAATCTGATTAGCGAGGTTAGTACCCACAATAAAATAATTTTTCCCTACTGGAAATAAAGATAATATTGAAGAGCTACCGTTTCTCAAGATTGCCAAAAGGTTTTTGCAAAGAAAAAGCAAGCTCAAGGTTTGCAAAATGAAGAAAAGGCAAAACAGGACAGAATCTGTGAAAAACAGACCAGCAGGTAGTAAATAATTTTTTCGGGGCACTTCTGCAACTCAAATCAGAAAACTCAGAACAGACGCTCGAAATCCAATTGTATAGAGCACGCTGTCAAAAAAATTCAGATCAAAAAGATGATCTGGTGATTTTATTCGAATTTTTCTGTCCAAGGACAGAATCTGTTTTCTGGACAGCACGTCACAACTTTTGAACTTTCTTGCAATCGGAGGCTAAACTTGGCACAAAGCTGAAAAGAAAAGATACAATGATGATGGTACTGTAGTAACAAACATCAAGACACAACGAAAGCAAAATAAAACCTAATTCGTTGTTGGCTGCCTCCCAAAAGCGCATTCTTTTATGCCTTTAAGCTAGGCATGATGCAAAAAGAGAAGATCAAGTTTTATCAAGAGTAAGAGAATAGCTAGCCCGTGTAACGGACTCAAAAGGCAACTTAATCTTCTTTCTAGGGAAGTGTTCCATCCCTTTTTTGAGAGGGAATTGGAATTTTATATTACCCTCTTTCATGTCAATGATAGCACCAACGATGCGAAGAAAAGGACGTCCCAAAATAATTGGACAAGAAGGTTCACATTCAATATCCATAATAGTAAAATCAACGGGAACATAATTGTCATTGACAATGATAAGAACATCATCGATCTTCCCCAAAGGTTTCTTTACGGAAGAATCAAAAAGACGAACACCAAAAGAACAAGGATCAAAAGGTTTCAATTCAAGCATACCATACATTCTTTTGGGCATAACGGAGGTACTAGCTCCAACATCACATAAAGCATAGCAAGAGAAGTTATTCAACTTAATTTTAATCATAGGATCCCAACTATCTTCTAGCTTTCTAGGTATGGAGGCTTCTACCCTAAGCTTCTCCTCCCTAGCTTTGATGAGAGCATTAGTGATATGCTCTGTAAAGGCAAGGTTAAGCGTGCTAGTGTGGGGATCTCTAGACATCTTGTGAAGAAAACCAATAACTTCAGAAAGGGTGCAATTATCAAAATCAAGGTCACTACTATCAAGTAAAGTGGTAGTGGTGTCCTTTAGGCTCACTTGTTTGGTAGCTTCTATGGTCATAGGAGTTTCTTCTTCTACAGTTGAGGTCATAGCATCACCATTAATAAGTCCAATGGGACTAGGAGTGCATTGGGTGCTAAGAGTTTGGATATCCTCAACAACTTGGATAGTAGCAACAGTGTGGTGGGTAGGAAGGCTCTTAATTCTATCTTCTTCCTCCTTTTCTCTAGCCCATCTCTCTTTAAGTTTAGCCATCATCCTAATGTTTTCATTAATTTGCACTTGAATAGCATTCATAGGAGTGGTCTTCCTCTCCTCAAGAGGAGAAGTTCTAATTTTAAGCAACTCTACCTCATGGGCTAAATTGTCTACCTTCGAAGAGATATTATCTAGTTTGTCTAGTTTTTCTTCTACACTCTTATTGAAGGCCTTTTGGGTAGTGATGAAGTCTTTAAGCATAATCTCTAGTTCAGAAGTGGAGTTCTTGGTGCTAGGATAAGTATTGTTGTTCCCATAGGAATGTAATGCCCAGGATGGGACTATACCTCCTACGTGTCGAGCCACGACTTAAATGTATAAGACCATCCTAGAATGATCTCAAGTTTGGTATATTTGCACGACTCATGTAAAAGAGGGATTAAATTGCAAAAGGAGATAGTTGGCTTACACTCGCCACTTCACACAATACATTACATAAGCAAGTCATCATTCAAAACATCACGGACCATCTAAGGGTAAGATCCAAAAGAAAGATACCAAACAACATAACGCCACAGGTCAGGATCGAATCCTAGTAGAAGAACCACTACTGATCGTCGAAGCGTCACAAACAAACAGCCAAACTCTTCATTGAGCTCCCGGTGAAGAACTGATCCAACTCCTGCATCAAACTCGGCTGAACCTGCATCTGGTGTGGTGAAGTAACTGTGAGCCACAGAGGACTCAGCAATCCCGTTCCCGGGTAACACGACTATTTAAGCCTTGGGTGAGGACAAGGCTGAAGAAAAGAACAAGAGGTGAAGGAACAACAAGAGTCTGCAGCAGCAACTAGCACTAGCTTACGTAATAGAGAGCGAGAAGAGAAGTGCCTCGGTCGAGAGATGATCACGAAGTGATCCTAGCTAAAAGCTCAACAAACATAACCCCACCGTGTTCAACTCCAGAATCCCTATTCGGAATTTGACAGTCACGGAACACACGCTGGTAGTGTATTGAAACATTGTGTCAAGTTATCTACAACCGGATATTAACAAGCTCCCATCTGCCACATAACCGCGGGCACGACTTTCGAAAGTTCAAACCCTACAGGGGTGTTCCAACTTGACCCATTACAAGCCCACGATCCGCGGAGTCGCAACTCCATAGGTGGGAAGACCCGAGTATTCTCGGAATCCCGTGCTCAAGATACTCCGAACTAAGGTAAGGCTAATCCAGCAAATCCTCCCGGCGTGTCGACACCCTGATAGTAGCCGCGCGTATCTAAGTCTCAGGACACGACCGGATGGGTGAAGCTACGGGTTTTTACCAAACCTTGAGTTTCCTCGTGGTGGCCCCGCAGGCTCCCCGTTTCGGACCAACACTCATGTGGAGCACTGGCCCGGGGTTGTTGAATTAAAATAAAAGGGATAGCTAGTCCCTATGCAAGTTTTATTAGTTATTAGGTGAATAGTACCAATGTTGGGACTTGCTGGAAAAGACTTAGCACTTAGCGGTTTATCAAGGGGGTCCCATACACCCCAACCGTGTAGGAACGCATAATCAAGGAACATAACACCGGTTTATACGGTTCCTAACGGCAGGAGTGGAACAAATCACCAAGCAAAAGGCTTAGCCTTCCACCCTTGCCAATATATAGATGATTTCATTTAAGCATTTATATAGTGTGATATAACCCAACCAAACTTCAACATGAAGCAAGCATCTTCGATCTTCACCTGCAACTAGCAATGCTATAAGAAGGGCTAAGCGAAACGTACTTAGCCAAGCAACGGTTTGCATAGGTAGGGTGGTTAGACAGGTTCATGGTTACAATAGGAGGCTGACAGGAATACATGGGCATCGAGGCAAAACTATAGAGCGATACTCTAGCAATAGGCAAAGATAGTAATGTTAGCGGGGTTCGGTCATCTTGCCTGGAATTCCACAAGGGAGAAGAATGGATCCATGAAGTAGACGAAGCAACACAGTCGAGCGAATCCTCACAACTCCGGAACGAAACCGAAGCTAACAAGAGAAGCAACCGGAAAGAAGCAAACAACACGGTAAACACACAAGCATAAACATGGCATACGATGCACATCCAAGTATGATGCATGTCCGGTTAAATATGCATGGCATGGCAAAGTGCACAAACAACACTACAAGTTAAGTGGTGCTCAATATGCAACGAGTTGCGTATTGACGAAACACCACATGTAATTATTTAGTTGACTCTCATTATTTACAAGACAAGATTAAATGTTGGTTAACATGGCAAGAGGTGAAGCATAATAAAACTACACTAACTAGGCAATTTAAATGAGGCCGGAAGAACAACAACAATTCCGGAAAAATCCCCATGAGCATGTTTAATAATTATTAAAACAATAACAATTCACACATATAATGTTGTTAACATGATGCGGATGACATGATCAAGTTTATGCAATTTTATTAAAAGTTGACATGAAGAAGATATGAAGAATATGTCCCCGTGGTGGAAGGAAAAGGGTGCCACGGCAACGATCCGAAAATGATGCAACGCAACAATTCGGTTCCGGTAACTCGGCGAGGGACCGGTGCAAAAGAAAGGTGGCGAGCGAGTCGAACAAGATGATGGGGTGCTCCCGGCTTCCGGGTTCCCACGGGTCGGCGACGAGGCAACCGAGGAACATGACAAACGGACGAAACGGCACGAAGCACACACGGGAAACATTTCATACAACCACAACAAGCATCCACGGGTCATCCACGGGGTCGTCTCGTTATACCTTTGAAGCGTGCGTTTCGGGGCGGTTCGAGACGTAGAGGAAGAAGGCGTTCACGTTCGGAGAGGAAGTAGCCGTTCACGAGGCGGTAGTTGTACTCGGGCGACGGTAGCGGAAGTAGTGGTACTCGGGGCGACGGTAGACGTTCACGGAGCTTGTTTTCCCGTAGATGTTCGGGTCGGTGCCGTGGTACTTGGGGTTCTCGTTTGCGACGGTAGTGGAAGTAGTGGTACTTGGCGATTCATCATGTAGTTGTTCCCGTTCGTAGTGGTACTTGCATCGGAGGGGTACTTGTCGCGTAGTCGAACTTGACATATCCGAAGGGGTACTTGGCGGGTCGGGCGTCGTGGTACTCGTTCGGGTCATGAAGAGGTACTTGCCGCAACACCGGGCGTAGTCGTACACGGTCTTGCCGGTCTCGGACTCGGTCGTAGTTGTACACGGTCGTAGACGTTCGGGTATCCGTAGATGTACTGTTCGGGCTGCCATCGTAACTCGTTGTAGAAGTACAAGTACAACCTGGCACTTAGCGAAAAGAAAACAGCAGCAACAAGGTAACAAAACGGCAGCAAGGAGGCAAGGGCAGCACGGTCTTAGCGGCGCCGGGAAACGAAGGCAGAGCAGCGGCACGGCGAGCGACGATGCGAAGTGACTGCCGCTCCTGGCCGGCGAGGAGACAGGGGCCATGGCGCGTTGGGCGCCCTTGCTGGAGCCTTGGCGAGGAGATGGCCGCAGCCTCGGGTGGACAAGGCAGAGGGGGCATCGCTCCGCGGGTGAGGCGCCGGCTGCTTGGCGCTGCGGCTGAGGACGGGCGACCGGCGAGCGGACGGCGCGTCGCTGGGACTCGGGAAGGAACGCGCTGGGGCCGGCCTTGCGCGGGCGCGCGGCGGCTCATGAGGAAGGCGCGCGGCAGCGCTGAGGGGACGGAGGAGATCGAAGGGAGGCTCGGACTGCTGGGGATCGCGAGGGGGAAGGGAGATCGAAGGGACTCTGGCGGCGCTCGGGATCCAGAAGGAGGAGCGATGGGATCGGGCTGCCGCTAGGGTTACAGAGTTAGGTGGGCTTAGGGGAGAGATGGGCCAAAGGCTGAGGCGGCTGGGATAATGCGGCTGGGCCCCTGGAGACTGATTGGGATGGGCCAAGAGGCCTGGGCCGCGGCTGGAATTGCCTAGAGGCCAGGCTGCTCTCTTATTTTTCTCCTGCCATTACCCAAAACAGTAAAATAAATAGCAAAGAAGAAAAAGGGAAGAAAGGAAGGGAAGAATTTGGGCAAGAGGATTATCTTCCCGGACTCGCAAAAAATGTAAGGAATTTAATTAAAATAGAAGGAGGGTTTTTTGGAAGAACCTCGAAACAACGGAAAAGAATTACAGGGAAGGGTTTTGAAGGAGAAACTCGAAGTAGGAAAGCATGGGGAAATATTGCAAGTGTGTTGCGGGTAATTCCAAACAATGGAATATTTATTATATAGCTCCCTAAAATATTGGGATGATATGTTTTAAAGAGAAGACATTCTTCCCTCGATTTAAATGGACCGAAGGCCCACACAATTTATTTGGTTGAGATGCAAAAATAAATAACATGATGGCATGATGACATGATGCAATGCAAAATAAATAACACAAGCACAAATAAAAACACACGGGACAACCCGGAACATCTGGAATCTTCTGGTATCTTCTAGGACGTCGGTCTTCGGGCGTCGCAAGGAATTAGAGGGGAACGGTCTAGGGTTGCTACCAAAATTACTCCTATAAGCATTGTTATTGAAATTGTTTCTAGAGATAAAGTTCACATCTACTTGATCTTGAGCAATCAAAGAATTTAAAGGAACATCATGAGGATCAATAGAAGATTGCTTGGAAAGTAGAGACATGATCAAGTCAACTTTTTCAGTTGGGGAGGAAATCTCCTGGACAGAGTTTACCTTCCTACCTGTTGGAGTGCGTTCGGTGTGCCATTGGGAATAATTGGTCATCATCTCGTCGAGAAGCTTTGTGGCAGCACCAAGTGTAGTTGACATAAAGGTTCCTCCCGCGGCCGAATCTAACAAGTTCCGTGAGGTAAAGTTCAAGCCTGCATAAAAAGTTTGGATAACCATCCAAGTAGTCAAACCATGAGTAGGGCAGTTCTTGACAAGAGATTTCATGCGTTCCCAAGCTTGGGCAACGTGTTCATTATCCAATTGTTTAAAATTCCTTATGTTACTCCTTAATTGGATAATTTTAGCAGGGGGATAGTACTTCCCAATAAAGGCATCCTTGCACTTGTCCCAAGAATCTATACTATTCCTAGGCAAGGATTGAAACCAGATTTTAGCTCCTCCTCTCAAGGAGAAGGGAAAAAGCTTAAGCTTAACAATATCACCATCTACTTCTTCGTACTTTTGCATATCACAGAGCTCAACAAAATTATTTAAGTGCAAAGCAGCAGCATCTCCAGCACCGGAGAATTGATCTTTCATAACTAGGTTCAGCAAAGCAGGTTTAATCTCATAAGAAGGTTCTGAAGTGGCAGGTGTAGCAATAGGCGTGCAGATAAAGTCATTGTTGTTATGACTAGTGAAGTCACACAACTTGGTGTTCTCGGTGGAACCCATAGCAGCAGCAAGCAAGATAACTATTTTTGTGATTTTTGGTAAGGGACACTAAAGCAAAAACTGAAAGGTAAACTAACAAGACTAAAAAGCAAAGATAAAAGATAGCGTGCAACTCCCCAATCTTGAAGAGTGGAGTCCCCGGCAACGGCGCCAGAAACTTTGCTTGATGGCTTCTCGCCCCTCGTTGGTTGCCCCAAGTGGAAGGTTGAGATGTAGCGTAGCGGCAAATTTCCCATGGCAAAGATACCAAGGATCGAATCCCGTGACACTCCGAGGGTCGACAAGTAGGTGTCAACGGCGCCAGAAACTTAGCGGTTGACAGGACCTGCACACAGATACAGATAACTTTGCTCCCAACGAGTACAGAGAGGTTGTCAATCCCTCCGGCCTAGTTGTTTACAAAGGATCAAACACAAGAGATAATAATGATAGCTATGACTGCAACTAGGAAATAAAAACAGGAAGTAAATAGAAGGTGTGATCAGTGGTGGTAATATGGACCGGGGTCCCATGATGTTCACTAGTGATGTCTCTCTCCCAAAAGACGATAAAACAGCAAAGCGAGGTAAACAAATTACAGCTAGGCAATTGACATGATTATGTGCACAAACCAATGCTAACTATGCTGCAAAGAAAGGTAGAGGCTCAAAAGCATGGGCGGTACGCCAAGGCAAGTAGACCGAAATCCATCTGCATCTACTACTAATCATCCACCTTGAGATATCTATCTAGAACATCTCGCTGGTATTAAGTTGCGAATCCCACCCAAAGTGTAAACTCAAAGCAACAGACAACTGCATTAAAAGAACTTTGCGTAAAGTAAACAATCCTTGCACCCGCAAGTACAAGCACCGTTGTTTTCCCCCTTGTGGCAACATCACATCCCCTAGACTCATGTTTCTATCACTCAAGCTAGTCATCAGGGGGCATGAACCCACAATCAAGCATAACGCTCCCTCTTGGAGTTACTACCTACTACTTGGCCAAAGCAATAAACAGCAACGGAGAAAATGCAAGAATTACTCAAGAACAAAGATATAAAAGAGGTGAATCAAATATATTACTCAAACACAATCTGAACATAGTCTCATAATCCATCAGATCCCTGCAAACTCAGCAAAGCAACAGCAGAAAGATTACATATGTGCCTCGATCATGTAGGGCAGCTCACGAGGTCTAAACCATGAAGAGCAAAGAGGGGAGGAGACCGTCACATAGCTACTGATCATGGACCCATGGTCCAAGGTGGACTACTCACGACTCATCCGGGAAGCGTCCATGGTGGTGGATAAGCTCCCGGTGATGGTTCTCCCCTCCGGCAGGGTGCCGGGAAGAGTTCTCCTGATGCTCCCGATCTTGGAAGCGCGGCGGCGGCGGAACAGAGGCGAGATCGCGAAAAAGGGTTCTGTCCTTGAGTGTTTCGGGACGAGAGGAATATATATGCGAAGGGGGGCAACCAGAGGCGGAGCCTGGGCCCCAGGCGCCCCCCTGGCGCGGCCAGGGGTGGGGCCGCGCCAGGTGGCCGCCTGGGCCTCCCCTGGCTCCCCTCTGGCGCCGCTTTGGTTCTTCGCGAAGCTTCCTGTACGCTGATTTTTCCTGTATTTTTCCCGGAATTTTTGGAGCACTTTTAATATGGGGGAAACCTGAAATAGAAAAACAGCAGAAAACAGGAACTGGCACTGTGGTGCACTGAGTTAATAGGTTAGTCCAAATATGATCAAAAGTGTATGGAAGTGCATCAATATCATAGCAATATCACAAAAAAGAAGCATGGAGCAAGCAGAAATTATAGATACGTTTTGGACGTATCAGGAAGCAGAGGTTGTCGTGTGTTTTTATGGTTGGATGCACAAAGTCTTAGCATAGAAGAACTTCGCTTTATATTGCCACTTGTGATAAGGACCTTTATTATGCAGTCTGTCGCTTTTATTACTTCCATATCAAAAGATCGCATAAAGCTAATTTCTCCCACACTAATAAATCATACATATTTTAGCGAGTTTGGAACATGACAACTTACTTGGAAGGATCTTTCTCAATCCATAGGTAGGTATGGTGGACTCTCATGGCAAAACTGGGTTTAAGGATATATGGAAGCACAAGTAGTATCTCTACTTAGTGCGAGGAGTTTTGGCTAGCATGAGGGGGAAAGGCAAGCTCAACATGTAGGATGATCCATGACAATATACTTTATTCGGATATAAGAAGACATAACTCATTATGTTGTCTTGTCCAACATCAACTCTTTAGCATGTCATACTTTAATGAGTGCTCACAATCATAAAAGATGTCCAAGATAGTATATTTGTATGTGAAGCCTCTCTTCTTTTATTAGTTTCTATTAATTGCAATGATGACCAAAACTATGTTTGTCAACTCCCAACAACTTTTATTTATCATACTCTTATGTGTGAAGTCATTACTTCCCATAAGATCGATATGATCTCTTTGATACTCTTTACGTTTTCTTTCTTTTTATCATGACCCAAGTGAGGAAATCAAGACCTTGACTCAACACTAATCTTTATTATATAACTCACGGACTCGGTTACAAAGGGTAAAGCTCACAAAGCAAAAGCTCACAACTAGATCATGCTAACTTTATTCTACTAGATCAAGATACTACCAAAAGGATCGAACTGAGTAAAATGGTAAAGAACGGAGTGATGGTGATACGATACCGGGGTCACTCCCCCAAGCTTGGCAGTTGCCAAGGGGAGTGCCCATACCGATATGATTATGTCTCCTTCTTCAGGGGTGGTGATGACGAAGTTGAAAGTAGTGACGGCAGATCCTCATATATTGAGCGTAGGAGATCCTCCAGCTTGCGGATAATACCTTTGAGTGCAGCTATGTAATCCTTCAACAAAATATTTTCACTTGTGAGATGCTTGTTTCAAATCTGAGCTAACTCAAACATCCTGAAAGCTTCTATCTCAGTTGAGGTAAAGAGATTAGGAAGGGATTTAGAGGTGTCTTCTTCTCCCGCTGCCGGAGCCAGATCTTCCACCTCCATCTTGATCTTCTTCTCCTTGTGGATCTCCTCGGGTCCTTCCCTCTTCAGATCTGTCTTCATTAGCCAAGCGTCGTTGCCTTCGTTGTTGGAGCAGGGAGACGACATGATGCCTGGCTTCACAAACCCTAGGAGAAAACAGCTCTAAACCAGAACATAGGATTTTTGTGTGATACAGAGGTCAAAACCTTCGGGAGTATATATAATGATTTTTACCGACAAAAAGGAGTAACCCACAAGAAAACGGAGTCCAGGGGACACACGGGGTGCCCACGAGGCAGGGGGCGCGCCCTCCACCCTCGTGGACGCCTCGTGTCCCCCACGGACTGCTTCTTATTTTTCTATTTTCCCAAATATCCCAAAACAGAGAAAAATTGCCTTTAGAACTATTTTGGAGTCGGTTTACTTACCGTATCACATACCTCTTCCTTTTCGAAGGCTGAATCATTCTAGAAAGTGTCCCTTATGTATTCTTCCGGGGTTACGGTTTCAATAATATTGGTTTCAACATTTATAGGATTACCTGAGATATAATGTTTGATTCTTTGACCATTCACCACCTTCGGATTTGTGCCTTCGAAGTTGTTGATTTTTTTGGCACTGGAACGATAGACCTCCTCGATAACGTAAGGTCCTTCCCACTTGGAGAGAAGTTTTCCCGCAAAAAATCTTAAACGAGAGTTGAATAGCAAGACATAATCACCTACATTAAACTCACGCTTTTGTATCCTTTTGTCATGCCATCTTTTAACTTTTTCTTTAAACAGTTTGGCATTCTCATAGGCCAGGGTTCTCCATTCATCGAGACAGCTAATATCAAATAGCCTCTTCTCACCAGCAAGTTTGAAATCATAGTTGTGCTCTTTAATAGCCCAATATGCCTTATGTTCTAGCTCAAGAGGTAAGTGACAAGCTTTTCCATATACCATCTTATATGGAGACATACCCATAGGATTTTTGTATGCAGTTCTATAGGCCCATAATGCATCATCAAGTTTCTTAGACCAAATCTTCCTAGACCTATTAACTGTCTTTTGTAAGATTAATTTCAACTCCCTATTACTTAGTTCTACTTGACCACTAGTCTGTGGGTGATAAGGGGATGTAATTCTATGGTTGACATCATACTTTGCAAGCATCTTACGAAAAGCACCATGAAAAAAGTGTGAACCACCATCTGTCATTAGATATCTAGGGACTCCAAACCTCGGAAATATAACTTCTTTAAGCATCTTAATAGAGGTGTTATGATCAGCACTACTAGTTGGAATAGCTTCTACCCATTTAGTAACGTAATCAACAACTACTACAATATGTGTATATCCATTAGAGGCAGGAAATGGTCCCATATAATCAAAGCCCCAAACATCAAATGTTTCAATAACAAGTGAATAATTCATAGGCATTTCTCGACGTCTACTAATATTACCAATCCTTTGACATTCATCACAAGATAAGACAAACTTACGGGCATCCTTGAAGAGAGTAGGCCAATAAAAACCGGATTCAATACCTTCTGTGTAGTTCTATCTCCCGCATGGTGTCCTCCATAAGCTTCCGAGTGGCACTTGCGTAGGATCCGTTCCTATTCATGCTCAGGTATCCAACGTCTAATAATACCATCTACTCCTTCTTTATAAAGATGTGGGCCATCCCAGAAATAATGTCTCAAATCATAGAAGAACCTTTTCTTTTGCTGGTATGTGAAGCTAGGAGGTATAAACTTAGCAACAATGTATTTAGCATAATCAGCATACCATGGAGCAGTACGAGAAGTATTTATGACAGCTAATTGTTCATCAGGAAAGCTATCATCAATAGGTTGTGGGTCATGAAGTATATTCTCTAACCTAGACAAGTTATCTGCTACGGGGTTCTCAGTTCCCTTTCTATCAATAATATGCAAGTCAAATTCTTGCAGCAAGAGAACCCATCTAATAAGTCTAGGCTTAGCATCTTTCTTTTCCATAAGGTACTTGATAACAGCATGATCAGTGTGAATAGTTACTTTAGAATCAATGATATAGTGTCTAAACTTATCACAAGCAAATACAGCTGCTAAAATTTCTTTCTCAGTAGTGGCATAATTTCTTTGGGCACTATCTAGAGTTTTACTAGCATACTGGATAACATTCAATTTCTTATCAACTCTTTGCCCTAAAGCAGCTCCTACAACATAATCACTAGCATCACACATAATCTCAATGGGTAAATTCCAGTCAGGAGGCTGGACAATAGGTGCAGAGATCAATGCTTTCTTAAGTATTTCAAATGCTTCTAGACAATCATTATCAAAGACAAAAGGAATATCTTTTTGTAAGAGATTAGTCAGAGGCCTGGAGATTTTGGAGAAGTCCTTTATGAACCTCCTATAAAACCCGGCGTGACCAAGGAAACTTCGTATACCTTTGATGTCCTTAGGGCATGGCATCTTTTCAATAGCATCAACTTTCGCTTTGTCAACTTCAATACCTCTTTCGGAAATTTTATGTCCCAAGACAATGCCTTCATTAACCATAAAGTGGCACTTCTCCCAATTCAAGACAAGGTTAGTGTCTTCACATCTCTGCAAAACTTGATCAAGGTTGCTTAAGAAATCATCAAAAGAAGTTCCGTAAACGGAGAAATCATCCATGAACACCTCAACAATCTTTTCACAAAAATAAGAGAATATAGCCATCATGCATCTTTGAAAGGTAGCAGGTGCATTACATAAACCAAAAGGCATACATCTATAAGAAAAGGTACCGAAAGGACAAGTAAAAGTGGTCTTTTCTTGATCCCCTTTTGACACAGGTATTTGAGAGAAACTAGAATAACCATCTAGAAAGCAGAAATGAGTATGTTTGGATAACATTTCTAGCATTTGATCAATAAATGGCAAGGGGTAATGATCTTTCTTAGTAGCTTTATTTAACTTACAGAAATCAATTACCATCCTATAACCTGTAACTATTCTTTGCGGGATCAATTCATCTTTATCATTAGGAACGACAGTCATACCTCCTTTCTTAGGGACACAATGGACAGGACTTACCCACTGGCTATCAGCAACTGGATAGTTAATACCTGCCTCTAGAAGCTTTAGTATTTTCTTTCTTACCACTTCTTTCATCTTAGGATTTAACCGTCGCTGATGATCAATAACCAGTTTAGCATTTTCTTCCAATTTTATCTTGTGTTGGCATATAGTGGGACTAATGCCCTTAAGATCATCCAGAGTATATCCAATAGCAGCACTGTGCTTGTTCAGAGTTTTCAATAATTTTTCTTCTTCCTGCTCTGAAAGGTTAGCACTAATAATAATAGGATATATCTTCTTTTCATCAAGATAAACATACTTAAGATTATCAGGTAAAGGTTTAAGTTCAAACACGGGATCACCCTTGGGTGGAGGAGGATCCCCTAGGATTTCAACAGGCAAGTTGTTTTTCAATACGGGTCCCTGTGTAAGGAATATTTCATCTATCTCCCTTCTCTCATTCACATGCATCTCATTTTCGTGGTCTAGCAAGTATTGTTCTAAAGGATCATTAGGTGGCACGACAATAGAAGCCAGACCAATAATTTCATCCTTACTGGGTGGTGCCTTTTCAAGGGGTTGTCTACGGAATTTAGCAAAGTTAAAATCATGAGACATATCCCCAAATCCAACTGTGACAATATCTTTCACAGAATCTATCTTGGCATTAACAGTATTCAAGAAGGGTCTACCAAATATAATGGGACATAATTCATCTTGTGGGGAACTAAGAACTAGAAAATCAGCAGGGTATTTAACCTTCCCACACAAGACCTCAATATCTCTAACAATCCCAACTGGTGAAATAGTGTCCCTATTAGCAATCTTAATAGTAACATCAATCCCTTCTAACTCAACAAGTGCAATATCATGCATAATTTCGTTATACAAATCAAGAGGGATAATACTCACACTAGCACCTACGTCAGGTTTATGTTTATTCCTAGCATTGGGTTTGGCTATTCTAGCAGACACTTCTTGGAGGTAAATAACATGTCCATCTAAATCTTCTACCAAGAGATCTTTAACCATAGCAACACTAGGTTCAAGTTTAATTTGCTCAGAGGGTGTAGGTGTTCTAGTATTACTCTTACGAACTACAGTTGAAGCTTGAGCATGATCCTTTATCCTAACAGGGAAAGGTGGTTTCTCAATATAAGCGGTAGGTATAACATGATCAACATTATAAGTGATATTCTTTTCCTTCAACTTTAATAGGTTCAACTACTTTTACTTCAATAGGGGGATGGTATTTAAACCACTTCTCCTTGGGGAGATCAACATGAGTAGCAAAAGATTCACAGAAAGAAGCTACTATCTCAGAGTCAAGTCCATATTTAGTGCTAAACTCACGGAAAACGGCGGTATCCATAAAAGCTTTAACACAATCAAACTTAGGGGCCATACCTGACTCCTTACCTTCGTCGAGATCCCAATCTTCAGAGTTGCGTTTAATTCTTTCCAATAAATCCCATTTGAAGTCAATAGTCTTTATCATATAAGAGCCAGAACAAGAAGTATCGAGCATGGAGCAATTATTAAGAGAAAGCCGAGTATAAATTTTTTGAATGATCATTTCTCGTGAGAGCTCATGGTTGGGGCATGAATATACCATTGACTTAAGCCTCCCCCAAGCTTGAGCGATGCTTTCTCCTTCGCGAGGCCAGAAATTATAAATATAGTTACGATCACGATGAACCTGGTGCATAGGGTAGAACTTCTGATGAAATTCCAACTTCAGACGATTATAGTTCCATGATCCCATATCATCGCATAGCCTAAACCATGTCAATGCATCTAACTTCAAAGATAAAGGGAAGACCTTCTTCTTGATAACATCCTCGGGCATACCTGCAAGCTTAAACAATCCACAAACTTCATCCATATAAATTAGGTGTAAGTCGGGATGCAGTGTTCCATCTCTTGTAAAGGGATTTTCAAGCAGTTTCTTTATCATACCCGAAGGAATCTCAAAGCAAACATTTTCAATAGGTGCAGTAGGTTGAGGAGCAACTCTTTGATCTTCTGTTCGGGGTGAAGATACCCCGAACAAGCCCCTCAAAGGATTTTGAGCCATAGTAACAAGTGACAATAAATTTCAGCACACTATATAAATTTTTCTTTACCAAATTCCACTTACCAAAGGCGCTTCACTCCCCGGCAATGGCACCAGAAAAGAGTCTTGATGACCCACAAGTGTAGGGGATCTATCTTAGTCCTTTCAATAATTAAGAGTGTCGAACCCAACGAGGAGCAGAAGGAAATGATAGGCAATTTTTGGTAAGGTATTTTCCGCAAGCACTAAAATTATAGGTAACAGATAGTTTTGTGATAAGGTAAATGGTAGCAAGTGACAAAAGGTAAAATAAATAAGGTGCATCAAGGTGGCCCAATCCTTTTTGTAGCAAAGGACAAGCCTGGACAAACTCTTATATGAAGTAAAGCACTCCCGAGGACACATGGGAATTATCGTCAAGCTACGTTTCATCACGATCGTCTGATTCGCGTTCGGTACTTTGATAATTTGGTATGTGTGTGGACCGGTGCTTGGGTGCTGCCCTTACTTGGACAAGCCTCCCACTTATGATTAACCTCTAATGCAAGCATCCGCAAGTACAAAAGAAGTATTAAGGTAAACCTAACCATAGCCTGAAACATATGGATCCAAATCAGCCCCTTACGAAGCAACGCATAAACTAGGGTTTAAGCTTCTGTCACTCTAGCAACCCATCATCTACTTATTACTTCCCAATGCCTTCCTCTAGGCCCAAATAATGGTGAAGTGTCATGTAGTCGACGTTCACATGACACCACTAGAGGAGAGACAACATACATCTCATCAACATATCGAACGAAGACCAAATTCACATGACTACTAATAGCAAGACTTCTCCCATGTCCTCAGGAACCAAAGTAACTACTCACAAGACATAATATTGTTCATGATCAGAGAGGTATTAATATGCATAATGGATCTGAACATATGATCTTCCACCAAATAAACCAACTAGCATCAACTACAAGGAGTAATCAACACTACTAGCAACCCACAGGTACCAATCTGAGGTTTGGGTACAAAGATTGGATACAAGAGATGAACTAGGGTTTGAGAGGAGATGGTTCTGGTGAAGATGTTGATGAAGATAGCCCTCCCCAAGATGGGAGAGTTGTTGGTGATGACGGCGGTGACGATTTCCCCCTCCGGGAGGGAAGTATCCCCAGCAAAACAGCTCTGCTGGAGCCCTAGATTGGTTTCTGCCTCAGTTCCGCCTCGAGACGGCGGCGTCTGGTCCGAAAGCCTCCTTCTGATTTTTTCCAGGTCAAAACACCTCATATAGGATAAGATGGGCATCGGGGGCCTTCCTGCTGGCCCACGAGGCAGGGGGGCGCGCCCTAGGAAGGGGGGCGCGCCCCCACCCTCGTGGACAGCCGGTGGCCCCCTCGTGGACTTATTTCGCCAGATATTTTTTATATTTTCTGAAACGGTGTTCTGTTGAGTTTCAGGGATTTTGGAGTTGTGCAAAACAGGTTTCCAGAGTTTGCTCCTTTTCTAGCCCAAAATTCCAGCTGCCGGCATTCTCCCTCTTCATGAAAACCTTGTAAAATAAGAGAGAAAAGGCATAAGTATTGTGACAAAACATGTAAGAACAGCCCATAATGCAATAAATATCAACATATAAGCATGATGCAAAAATGGATGTATCAAGCGTGAATTGCTGCCACAATTCGACGACGAGGCCCTTGCGTCTATTCCGTCGAGGCACGACCAGGCCAATCAACTGGACGGACCACCTCGTGGACGGGACAAAGCGGCTAGCAATGTTGTACACAAGCCCGCACCTCCCCACCGTAAAGGAAAGGATACAGTGGCTCAGGGCCATAAGTACGATCTACGTCAGGACCCGAATAAAAAAGCCGGTCAGGCCAGATCGATCTACAGATCAAGAGAACATGCTCCCACATGGGATGTTGGCTATCAAGCCAAGCACATCGGATACAATCAAGTTCGGAATCACAACCGAACACAGATGTCGTCCGAACTACGTCGCGATGTTGCACAATACAGGGGCGCTGCGCACCGTCTGTGCTTTACCGATGAGGTGATGGATCACCAATTTCCGGAAAGGTTTAACCCATAAACATCGAGGCATATGATGGGACAACGGATCCCATGGTATGGATTGAGGACTTTATTCTTCACATCCACATGACTCGTGGAGATGACCTCCATGCCATCAAATACCTACCTTTAAAGCTGAAAGGGCCAGCTCGGCACTGGTTGAACAGCCTCTTAGAGAACTCTATTGGAAGCTGGGAAGATTTAGAGGACGCTTTCCGGGCTAACTATCAGGGGACTTATGTCCGGCCACCGGATGCTAATGATTTAAGTCACATAATCCAGCAACCCAGGGAGTCAGACCGCAAGCTTTGGAATCGGTTCTTAACTAAAAAGAACCAAATCGTCGACTGTCCGGACAGCGAAACCTTAGCGGCTTTCAAACACAGCATCCGAGACGAATGGCTCCCAAGACACCTCGGTCAGGAGAAGTTGAAGACAATGGCAGCCCCTACTACACTCATGACCCGCTTTTGCGCATGTGAAGATAGCTGGCTAGGTTGTAGAAGCAACAGTACCAGCGACCCTGGCACTTCCAAAGTCAGGGACGGCAATGGAAAGCCATGATGCAATAAGAACAAGCGTCAGAACAATAACGGAGAAACAAATGATATAGCAGTAAACGCCGGATTCAGTGGCTCCTGGTCTGGTCCACGGAAGAAGCCGTTCAAAGGCAACAGAGACGGTCCATCTAGCTTGGACAACATATTAGAGAGACCTTGCCAGATTCATGGCAACCCTAACAAACCTGCAAACCATACCAACAAAAATTGTTGGGTCTTCAAGCAGGCCGACAAATTAAATGCCGAACACAAGGCGAAAGGACCTCAAAGCGAGGACGAAGACAAGCCTCACCAACCAAATACTGGGGGACTGAAGCAATTTCCCCTTGAGGTGAAAACGATGAATATGATCTACGCCACTCATATCCCCAAGAGGGAGTGCAAGCGCGCACTAAGGGACGTTTACGCTGTAGAGCCCATCGCCCCCAATTTCAACCCATGGTTGGCTTGTCCAATCACCTTTGATCGTAGGGATCACCCAACTAGTATCCCTCACGGAGGTTTGGCATCCCTAGTACTCGATCCCATAATCGATGGATATCATCTTACTCGAGTCCTTATGGACGGCGATAGTAGTCTCAACTTGATATATCAAGACACTGTCTGCAAGATGGGGATAGACCCGTCAAGAATGAAGCCTAGCAGCACTACCTTTAAAGGAGTGATACCCGGCATAGAGGCCTGCTGCACGGCCTCACTTACACTAGAAGTGGTATTCAGCTCTCCAAACAATTTTCGAAGTGAGGTGTTAATATTCGACATCGCTCCCTTCCGAATTGTCTACCACACACTACTCGGAAGAATGGCCTTCGCCCGCTTTAATGCAGTCCTGCACTATGCATACCTGAAGCTTAAAATGTCTGGACCTCATGGCATCATCAGAGTCAATAGAAATATGGAGCGCTCCCTCTGTACAGATGATGATACCACGGCCCTAGCAGTTGAAGTTCAAGGCGGCCTATTCAAGCTGAATAATTCATCGGTCATCAAGACCAGAGACACTACTAAATGTGTCCGGCCGGCATTACAATGTGGCAGCTCAGAAGAACCTGAGCTTGATTAGCAGTTACGCCTCCGCTAACTGCCTTACAAGGTGGTAGCATACGTACCTCGTGTACACAACTACGCCCTTAAAATACCTTAGGCAGCGCCGGGGGCACACCGCGGAGAAACAATCCATAGTTCGGCTTGACCCTATTCGGACTATAAAATATATTTTCATTAAAGGTTCATTAAAAAGAACCCACTTTATCTATGGTTGTGCAGGGCATTCTCTTTCAGAAGTTCCCCTTCCTTTCTCACCGGCGACCATCAAACCTATCTCCTTCAAGGGCGTATCACAAAGGAGAAATGGCGCAGGCGTACAGCAGGGCCCCATCTCAATTTTTAAATCGCTAATTTTTAGGCTCTGTGTAAACCTTTCCCTTTATTACTCTTCTTCTTTTTGGCATGCAAAATGTCCAAGATGCTGTTGGCATTATCTGTAACCACACGACTCGCCTTATTAATCAGGGTATAAAAGAAGCAGTTTGGTTCCAATTCGTTTGGAGTTTATTGTACATTACCATCTGTGTTCTCTCCCTACCTAAGATTGCCACATGTGCCTCAATCTGGATTTAATACCAGGGGCTGTATTCGGCCTAGCACACTCCAAAGTCCGAACACCTACAGGGAATTGTTCAGCGTCCTGGATACTACGTTATATGCATCGGCTGCGAATCATGTCCTGGGTCTATAATTGGGTTGCTCGGCTCCTGTGCTTACCACATTATGTTTCGCATTATTTGGCTAAGGTAGTAAAGGGAGAACTATTGCGATTGTATTTCTGGTTCATCCGGTGAAGTACCTCAGTAGATAAAGTGGAAAACTGACTGTCATGATAAGCGAGAGCTGGTCGGCGATTCGGCGACTTAGTGTTATACTACAGATCGTTAGCGATCTACTCCGCGCTACACGAGGGGCTGGTCTTCGCCTAGCCGCGTAAAGTAGGCACCGTAATCCGGATAGCCGCACACGCACTAGGGGCTAGTACTTAGCCCCACAAGTCAAACTCCTACGGCTAAGTGAAAGCAATAAAGCTGAATAGTCCGATTGCCTAGTTCGCTCCGCGGACACCTTCTTTATGGACCAAGACGTTGGGTAAAGAGTGATCATGCGCAATACCGAACACCCCTGTAATATCTGCATAGGGTCTGAAGCCGACGACTGGAAACTTTCAGATATAATAATAATAATCACCCACACAAGAGGAAACTTTCATAAGCATAGTCTTTACAACCCGAATACACTTAATCAAAGGCCACGCCCTCTGAGCACTGGCCCTCTACAATGCGGGCTCCTTCTAGGACATCATCGAAGTACCTATCCGACCTCCGATGGTCCTTTCCTTCGGGCGGGCCTGCGGTCGCCACTTCGGCGGCCTTCATCTTTGCCTAGTGCATCTTGATGCGGGCAAAGGCCATCCGGGCACCCTCTATGCAGGCCGAACGCTTCAGAGCGTCGACCCGCGGCCTCGCATTGGCGAGCCGCTTAACCAATCCAAAGTAGCTACTCGGGATTGGCTCGGCGGGCCAAAGCCGGACTATCAAGTCCTTCATGGTTGCACCTCAGGCTGGCAATGGGGATTACCCAGACGGGTATTGGACTCCCATTCCCGACCCCGCACCACCTTACCATGCCCGTCCCCATCCCCATACCCGTCCGCGGGGATACAAATATTCCCATCCCATCCCCGTCGGGTCTTTTATACCCGTAGGGAAACCCATACACGCACTCAGCAGCAACGTTAGATAACATTTTAGTAGAAAAAATAGCATTTCAACACAATAAATAGTATGTTGTGTCTAGGTTAGGGTTTTATTCGGGCTTTTTGGCGAAAGGGTGGGCTGGGTGAAAATTTTGGTAGGTAAGGGCGGGAATTACATGGGGTCTACTAATTTTTTAGCCGGCGTGTAAGGCCTTCACTGGTAAGGCGGGTAACGGGCACGGGTAATGCTATCCCGTCCACATCCCCATCGTGCATGCTGGGTAAGGTATTTGACCCACAAGCTTCCCCGTGGGTATCAAAGCTGGCACATCCCCGTCCCCTAATAGAGAAATTACCCACGGGGACGCGGGTAACGGTAAACCATTGCCAGCTTGAGTTGCACCGGCCATGATATGCATCTCGACCAGTGATACATCTCCAACGTATCTATATTTTTTGATTGTTCCATGTTATTATATTAACATTCTTGGATGACTTACAATCATTTTATAGTCAATTTATATCTTTTTTGGTACTAACCTATTGGCATAGTGCCAAGTGCCAGTTGCTGTTTTCTGCATGTTTTTTACATTGCAGGAAATCAATACCAAACGGAGTCCAAACGAAGCGAAACTTTTTGTGGTTTTTTTGGACGAGAAGACATCTAGTGGGACGGAGAAGCACCTAGTGGGTTGTGCCCACCTCGGGTGCCCCTCGGACCGCCTCTTTGCTCCAAAAATATCTCAATATTTCAGAAACCCTAGGAGAGTCGGCGAAAATCAATTCCAGCCGCCGCAGAGTCCAGAACCACCAGATGCAATCTAGACACCATCTCGGAGGGGTTCACCACTTCGATTGGTGCCTCTCCGATGATGCATGAGTAGTTCCTTGTAGACCTACGGGTCCGTAGTTAGTAGCTAGATGGCTTCCTCTCTCTCGTTTGATTATCAATACAATGGTCTCTTGGAGATCCATATGATGTAACTCTTTTTGCGGTGTGTTTGTTGGGATCCGGTGAACTTTGAGTTTATGATCAGATCTATCTTTTAATCCATGAAAGTTATTTGAGTCTTCTTTGATCTCTTATATGCATGATTTCTTATAGCCTCGTATTTCTTCTCCGATATTTAGGTTTTGTTTGGCCAACTTGATCTATTTATCTTGCAATGGGAAGAGGTGCTTTGTAGTGGGTTCGATCTTACGGTGCTTGATCCCAGTGACAGAAGGGGAACTGGCACGTATGTATCGTTGCTACTAAGGATAAAACGATGGGGTCTATTTCTACATAAATAGATCTTGTCTACATCATGTCATCATTCTTATTGCATTACTCCATTTTCCCATGAACTTAATACACTAGATGCATGTTGGATAGCGGTCGATGTGTGGAGTAATAGTAGTAGATGCGGGCAGGAGTCGGTCTACTAATCTTGGACGTGATGCCTATATAATGATCCTTGCCTGGATATCGTCATAATTATTTGAAGTTCTATCAATTACCCAACAGTAATTTGTTCACCCACCGTTTGCTATTTTTATCGAGAGAAGCCACCAGTGAAATCTACGGCCCCGGGTCTCTTCTTTATATTATTGGCCTTTGTGATCTATTTTCCTTTGCTTTTATTTTCAGATCTATTAAACCAAAAACCCAAAAATACCTTGCTGCAATTTATCTTATTTGGCGTTCAATATAGCAATATTTACGACTCTATCACGTCCGTTACCCGAAAGGGATTGACAACCCCTTTTACACGTTGGGTTGCGAGTATTTGTTATTTGTGTGCAGGTGTTGTTTACGTTGTGTTGCTTGGTTCTCCTACTGGTTTGATAACCTTGGTCTCATCACTGAGGGAAATACCTACCGCTGCTATACTGCATCATCCCATCCTCTTTGGGGAAATACCGACGTAGTTCTAGTAGACATCAAAAGGAATTTCTAGCGCTGTTGCCGGGGAGGATCTTCAACATATACCAGGTTCCTAATCACAAATCTCATCTCCTCGCAATTTACATTGTTTGCCATTTTCCTCTTGTTTTCATCTCCCCCACTTCACAAAAAATTGTCATTTTTATTCGCCCTCTTTTTCGTTCGCCGTTTTCTCATCAGATCTATTTTCGTTTGCCCTTATGTCTTACTTGGTTACTTTGCTTGGTTGTTTGGTAAAATTGGGTGTTTTATTGAAATAAGAAGGAAAGCGTTTATGGATCCTCATCCACTTGCTAAAAGTTTTTAAAGATCCAATTATGATGAACCAATTGCTAGTGAGTTGTGTGCACTAGATTATCTTTATGAAGTTTTGCTTGAGATTCATGAATCTGAACATTGTGATGAAGTGATAAAAGAAGAAATTTATGAAGTGATTCAAAGCTCCTTGAATGAAAAGCATGATTGCAATGGTGTTATGATAAATTATCTTAATGTCAATCATGCTAATAATATGCAAAATCCCAAGCTTAGGGATGCTAATTTTGATATGTCTTGTACTTATTGCAATGATCATAATTGGTGTGATTCTTCTTACGATCTTGAAAATTTATTTAAGCCTCATGATGAATATGTTTGCGATAATATTGAAAGTGGCTTTGGAGAGGTCATGACTTTATTTGATGATAAGCCCACTATTTTGGAAGAGTGTCAACTTTCTATGCATGTGGATCATGAAGAGAAAATTTTATGTGATAACTATATTGTTGAATTTGAGTATGATCCTACATGTAATTATTATGAGAGGGGAAAATATGGTTTTAGAAATTTTCATGTTACTAATTACCTCTCCTTATGTTGAGATTGCTATTGTTTCTTTGTTCTTCCTTGCATATGCCAGATGTTTCTTGTCTTGATAATTTGGTTGCCTACAAAATGCCTATGCATATTACGTATGTTAGACTTAAACATGTTTGTCACGTGCTTCATGATGCTCTTTTTGTGCTTCAACTCTTGTATTTCATGTGAGCATCATTGAAATCTCAAGCCTGTCTTAATGGCTATAAAGAAAGAACTTATTGGGAGGCAACCCAACGAATAAAATAGTTTTTTTCTTTTTATTTTATGTTCTTGTGTGTTTGCCCATTAATACCTCTATTTAGATGTGTTTTTGTGGTTTTAATAAATGTTTGTGCCAAGCAAAGCCTTTAGGATCATGTTGGGTGATAGTAGATTTGATCTTGCTGAAAAACAAGAAACTTTTGCGCTCACGAGAAAAATTCTCATTTTTAACAGAGGAGTGTTTTTGAGTCCATTCTTCTTGCATAAGATTAATATACAAATTATTCACGTGGTCCTAATTTTTCAATTTTTTTAGAGTTACAGAAGTATTCGAAATTTCCAGATTTCTACAGACTGTTCTGTTTTTCACAGATTATGTTTACTTTGCGTTGTGTGCTTGTTTTGATGATTCTATGGTTTTCTTTAATGAGTTTTTGCCAAAGAAAAGTTGTAATAGAGTAGATATAATGCAAAAGAAAATATGAATTGGTTTGCTACAGTACTTATAGTAGTGATTTGTTTTCTTATACTAACGGATGTCACGAAAGTTTTATTGAGTTTTGTGTGATTGAAGTTTTCATGTTTTGGGTTATATTACGATGGATGAAGGAATAAGGAGTAAGAAGAGCCTAAGCTTGGGGATGCCCATGGTATCCCAAGCTATTATCCAAAGAGAAGCAAGCAACTAAGCTTGGGGATGCCCCCGAGTGGCATCCCCTCTTTCTTCTAACAACCATTGGTATTTTACTCGTAGCTATATTTTTATTCGTCACATACTATGTGTTTTGCTTGGAGCGTCTTGTATGATATGAGTCTTTGCTTGTTTTGTTTTTCTTTTGAAGTCTTGAATCATTGCTGTACACACATATTAAAGATAGACAAAATTATGCCATGACTTGTTAGAGTAGCTCTCTATGCTTCACTTCAAGTTTTATGAGCTATGGATTTGCTCTAGTGCTTCACTTATATATTTTTTAGCATGGTGTGCTTTAATATTTTTGAAGAAATACTCTCTTGCTTCACTTTGATTTATTTGAAAGTTAGTAATTTTTGTAAGAAATTTTCTATTGCTTCACTTAAATTATTTTGAGAGAAAGGAAAAAAAAGTATGCTCATGATCTTCACTTATATTTGTTTGAGCTTATCAAAAGCAACACATGAAAATTAGTCCCAGCGTGATAGATATCCAAGAAGGATATAATAAAAACTTTCATGAAGATCATCGGACAAAATAAACTTGATTCCTTGTAATAGTTTTGAGATATGATGATGTGATATGTGAGTCATGTTAATGAGTAATTATGCTTTAGTAAGAATATTGATGTTAAGGTTTGTGATTCCCTATGCAAACATGAAAGTCAATAGTCATGCAATGAAATTACATCCTACTTGTGGTGCATTATTCGGTGTTAATTATGCTTAAAATTCTCGCTTATGGGATTAGTTGCTTCATGGTTGGTCGCTTTCCAATCTTTTGCTAGCCTTCATTTTGCACTAAGTATGATCACTACTTGTGCATCCAAAATCCATTAACCTAGTTTTTGCCATGTGTTTCCACCATACCTGTAATGCCCCGGATGTAACACTTTCCCCTTTTGGCAATATATAACTTTGGCTTCATCAGTTCCATCCCGGGTTCTTCGTCTTTTCGGGTTTTCGTCGTTTTGTCGTGTGCGTGTGTGCATTCATCCATGTCATGTTGTCATGTGCATTGCATGGCATTTGTGTTGTCTTTTGCATCTGGTCTCACTCGTCCCTTCCCGTTGTCCGTTTTGAGTTCTGACACTCTCACACGTGCCCGTGGCTTCCCCGAGTCCTTCTTTCGTGTTTGGCCGTGTAACGTTTCCGGAATGGCGTGAGACTTGTCGTGCGATGTTGTTTTGATACGTGTAACCCGCCTGTCAAGTTTCATCGCGTTTGGAGTTCGTTTGGTACTCCAACGGGTAACCTCGTGGGCTAAAAGTACCTCCTCTTTGATGCCCAAGAACCCCTCCACAACAGCCTAACAACCCAGCAAAAACCTTCCCATCATCTCGGCCGTTGAATTGTGATCGCGTGGCAGAAAACCGCTCCCCATTTGGAGTCTCCTAGCTCCTTGTGCCTATAAAAACGTCCACCCCTCCATTTTCGTCCAAAAAAACCCTAGCCTCCTCCTAGCTCCAGTCGCGCCTCGTTTTCCGTGCCGGGCGGACGTGTCCGTCCGCGCCGGACACAGCCGCCGCCTCCCACCGCGCGGGCCCGCCGGGCCCGTCCCCGGCACTCACGGCCCGCACTGTCGTCGCGCCGCCTTCGAGCCCCCTCTACCGTCCTTCTCCGCGCCGGCCGCCGCGGCGCCACCCGCAGGCGGCCGGATCGTCGCCGCGCCGCCGGGAGCTCGCGCCACCGCCGCCCTTGAGCTCGCCGCCTGCCCCAGGCTCCTCCGGCCCGACCCCAAGCTTCGCCGCCGCCCTTCGTAGCTTCCGCCGCCGCGCCCTCGGGCACCCTTGCCGCCGCCCGGGCAGCCCTCGCCGGCCTCCTCGGGTTCCCCGCCGGCCGGAGCTGCCGCGACCGCGGGCCCCCGCAGAACCGCCGCCGTCGAGCGCTCGGGATCGATCGATCGATCCAGCCGCTCGCCCGATCCAGATCGGGAAAACCTAACGGGTTCACCCGTTTGCCCGCGGACCCGATCCACTCCGTTGACCGCCCGCCACCCGTTGACCCGATCCAGTCAGGTTGACCCTATTTTTCCTAAGTCATTTTTAGTAATTTTTAGATGTTTGATGCATTTTTGGGATGATGATAACTTTTACTGTGCCTGTCCGTTTTGTGCGTATAATATGTCAAAATGATCGTGGTGACATGTACTATGTTTTGTTCCATTGTGTCATGCATGTTTGAGATCATCTAGATGTCTAAATCTTCATGAGAAGAGTGCTACTTGTTATAAACTGCTGCTATTAGTTGTTTTCATGCCATGTTTGAGATGTGATAACTTGGTGCATGTTTATCCAAATGAAGCAAATGATATGTCAAAATGTTCATCATGAGATGCTCTACATGTTGGTTGCTTTAGCTTGCATGTTAGAGTTCATATTGCCATGTTTATCTCTGTTGCAAAAGTGCATGTGGCTGTTAGGTTTTGTAACTTGTTACGAGATGCCTAGTTGAGGAGCTCGTTGCTATTGATGTGTTTGTCCCCATGTTGCATGCTCATATGTTTTGGACTCCCCATCATGTGTTCTTTGCTGTGGTGCAAACCACTTGCCATGTTATGATTTGAGGTGACTTAAACATGCTCACAAACATGCCATGATAATATTGCTGTTTTAACACTTAGTGAAATTTCACTAAGTCTGGAATCTGTAATATCCTGATGCTATGTTTGCTTGATGTCCTAGGCAAATCCATGTTAGTTTTGGGGTGGCCTTTGATCATTCCTTGTTGTATATGTTGTTGTCTATCCATCCATGCCCTCACATGCTCATTTGGGTTGCTGTAGCATATTTAATTCTTGCTCCCAAGTTGCTATAAAATATTGCTGTCAGGATTTTATTGTCATGATCAAAATGTTGTAGCTTGTTGCTATTGATCTATGCCTCCTATGGAGATGCTCCAATGGAATTGTTTGCTGTAGGATATGTCTACTTCATGTCCATGCTTCTTATCACCATGTTTGAGTGTTATAGAGTATATATTTATTGCTCCAAAGTTGCTATGTGGCTGTTAATTTCATGTTTGCATTGTTTCTTGTTTCGGGTGTATCTTTTAGCCCGTTGCTCCGTTTTTAGCAAGTCCTATATGAAACTTGTGTGGTTTTGCATGTAGATCTTAATATCATCTTGTTGACATGTTTGGAGTATGTTTGCTTGATGTTTGGGTGCATCTTGCACCGTTGCCATGCTTATCTTGTTTTGATCATATCTTCTAGACCGTAGCTCCGTTTTAAACAAACTATATATGAAACTTGACTAGAATTTCGTGTAGATTGTCATGGTGCATGTTAACTTGCTGTTTAACAACTTTAACTTAAGGTTTGTTCAGATCTGGACTAATTTCAAACTATGCATATGAGGACTTACCGGATTTGTTTTAAGTAGTTTCCGGCCTCATTTAAACCTGCTGTTTCTTGTGTTGTTTCTCTGTGCTTCCTAACTTGCCATGTTTTGCATCCTAAATAGACTTGTGTTGCATCCTTCTTGCTAGAGTAAATTGTCTTGTTCTTGTGCTGTTTCTCTGTGTTTCCTATGTTGTCTTCTTGTGCATCTGCAGTGCTTCCTTAGTGCATCAGCCATGCATCCTGTAGTTTGCGCTTTGCACCTTGTTTGATTTCGTGCCTCGTGTGTTCTTGTGTTGAGTAGAGCCAGAAGCCGAGACCGAGTACGAGAACGAGGTTACTACCGAGGTTGAGAACGAGGAGCCCTCTTACGATCCCATCGACAACTCGATAGGCAAGATGACCTGACCCAGATATCATTACTATCTTTGCCTATTGCTAGAAGTCTCGCTCTTTAGTTTATTGCCTCGATGCCCATGTTTGTCTGTCAGCCTCCTATTATAACCATGAATCTGTCTAACCACCCAACCTATGCAAACCTTTGATTGGCTACGTAGGCTTCGCTCAGCCCCTCTTATAGCATTGCTAGTTGCAGGAGAAGATTTGAAGATTCTTGCTTCATGTTGAAGCTTGTTGGGATATCACACTATATAAACTCTTTAATTAAATCATCTATATATTGGTAATGGGTGGAAGGCTAAGCCTCTTGCTTGGTGATTTGTTCCACTCATGCCGCCCTAGGAACCGTATAAACCGGTGTTATGTTCCTTGATTATGCGTTCCTCACACGGTTGGGGTTATGGGACCCCCTCGTAAACCGCTTAGCGCTAAGGCTTTTCCAGCAAGTCCCAACATTGGTACTCCATTCGCCTAACAACTAAAACTTGCCGAGGGAGTAATTAACCCGAGGAGTAATTAATCAACCTCCCTGGGCCAGTGCTCGATTTGAGTGTTGGTCCAAACTAGAGCCACTTGCGGTGCCACCCAGTTCGCTGGGGTCTTCGGTATCTGTACGTACTGCTCATCCGGTCGTGGCCTGAGACTAGATACGCGCGGCTACTGTCAGGGTGTCGGCACGCCGGGAGGATTTGCTGGATTAGTCTTACCTTAGTCAGAGTATCTTGAGCACGGGATTCCGAGGATACTCGGGCCTTCCCACCTTGGAGTTGCGACTCCGCGGATCGTGGGCTTGTAATGGGCCAAGTTGGAACACCCCTACAGGGTTTTGAACTTTCGAAAGCCGTGCCCGCGGTTATGTGGCAGATGGGAATTTGTTAATATCCGGCTGTAGAAAACTTGACACCATGTTCAGAACACACTACCAGCGTGAGTACCGTGACGGTCATTTTCCGAAAGGGGTTCGGGAAGTGAACACGGTGGGGTTATGATTGCCGTGCTTAGTTAGGATCACTTCGTGATCATCTTTTCGCTCGTGGCACCTCTCTTCTCGCTCTTATTTACGTAAGCTAGTGCTAGTGCAGCTGCAGCCTTCTATTCTTTCTTTAACCTTGTTCCACACCCAAGGCTTAGATAGTTGTGTTACCTGGGAACGGGATTGCTGAGTCCTCCGTGGCTCACAGATTCTACACCACACCAGATGCAGGTACTCAGGTGATCTATTCAGGTGACGGCACCGAGCTTTACTAGGAGTACGATGAGGAACGTAGCCATTACTATGTGCAGTATCCCGATGATCAGTAGTGGTTTCTACTAGGGGCGACTCAAACCTGTGGTTTTATGTATGTTTGGTATCTTTCATTTGGATCTTCACCCGTAGACGGGTTGTGATGTTATTTGAATGATGTTTTGCTATGTAATGAATTGTGTGACGTGGCAAGTGTAAGCCAACTATCTCTTTTGTTTTCATCCCCATTTTTACATGAGATGTGCAAAGATACCGAACTTGAGATCATTCCAGAATGGGCTTATACCTTTAAGTCGTGCCTCGACATGTAGGAGGTATAGTCCCATCCTAGGCATTACAAGTTGGTATCCAGAGCCTTCTCCGACCTAGAAGCCCCCACTGATTGATCGAATCGTTGACGGTTGAGTCTAGGCACACACTTAATATGTTTTTAGTCCTATATATACATATCGGAGATTAGGATTTCTTTTGCTCCTCATCTCTTTTCACTCTGGTGAGGACTCCTGACGATTACTCTTGTCTCTTCTACTCTCAAAATTTCACCAATTTTTTTAGGAATCTCGCGAGTATTTTTTGGATTGTTCTGATGTCTTTGTGACGAGAACATTGTTCTCGATGCCTCCTGTCATTAGGGGTTGTGGCAGTTTCCCGGGGAGTTTAGCTCCGAGGTGTTGTCGTCACAAATATATCGCAGCAGTTCTGTAATACTTAAGACGGCCGACATCGAAAACTCTCCTATGCGGTTAGTGGCAAGATAACCCCGACATCACCCAGTACTGGGGAGGTAGTTCGGGAGTATTGCCATAGCTTGTATAGTAGATGCGTTTCGAAGGTCCGAGGTAGAAGGTTTCCGGAAATAACTGGTTATGTGTTGAAGGATGGATACAGCTGGATGTAGGATTAGAGTTGAGTGCGCGATGCTTCCCCTGTATCCCCAACACCTGATTGCATAACTGGAAACTTTTGGAAATTAATAGGTGGGTTCATCTAGTAGATCATAGGCATTCTTCCAACGAATGCATGATATGGAGTTCGGGGTTCTACATTGAGTGAAGTAGTTTTATGGCCGTTGTTCCTATCGGGAGTTGCATCTTAAAGGGTCCTTGGCTATGCTGATCCGGGGATTGCAAAACCCTTTTGTAACACGTTCCATAAGCTTTCAACACGAATATGTCGAACGAAGCTTCTATCTTGTATTTGTTCTATCTGTTCCTTGTTTTTTTTATTTACCTTTTGTCTCCCAAGTGGCTTCTCGTGAAGAATGTTGTTACTATTAAACTGAGAATTTCATTCGTTCCTCTTGTTCGGATGATTCTTGTGAAGACTATGTTGCAATTCTAGCCGTTGATTCAGCTTATATCTTCTTTCAATCAATGGCTAATAGTGGTCATCTCTTTCAGGATGGCTCCTAAAAGGGTTCCCAACGCTAACCCAGAGGATGAAGAGGTTCCTGATCGTCCTCCTTCCCCTCCTCCTCCGTCTGAGGCCTGGAGAGCAATTATGCAAGCTACGAACCAGAACACCCAGATGCTTATGCAAATGATGCAGAATATTCAAGCAAATCAAGCAAATCAGGGTGCTCATGGGAACCAAGGCAATTTGTTCAACCAACCGCACTTTGCTACGCTCAACCAGTTCTTGGCAAATCAACCAAAGGCATTCAGTTACTGCGTGAACCCTCTCGATGCTGAAGACTGATTAACAGATATCAAGAAGCATTTCGAGTGCAGTAACGTCAGGCCCGAGGACTATGTGAAGTTTGCAGCGTTCCAACTCAAGGACCAAGCAGCTGATTGGTGGTAGCAGTACAAAGATTCCAGAGCAGGGCGTGAAATCTCCTGGGATGATTTCTGCAAGGACTTTCGCCCTCACCACATTCCAGCAAGTGTCATCGAGGGTATGCATGAGCAATTCCACAACCTGAATCAAGGCTCAATGTCTGTCTACCAATATAATGTCAAGTTCCAGAACCTTGCCCGCTATGCCAAGCAAGACATCCCAGATGCCAAGAGCAAGATCTATCAGTTTCGTGGTGGTCTGAAGGATGAACTCCAACTAGCTCTCACCTTGTTCGAGCCTGATGAGTTTGATAAATTCTATAACATGGCGCTTAAGCAAGAGGCAGCCCAGCTCAAGATGGAAGCTTCCAAAAAGAGGATCAGAGACGCTGTTCACTCCTCCTCTTCTTCTCAAGTGGTCGCAAAGCAACAGAAGTTTTGGCTTCCACCTCCTCCAGTGATCCGAGCTCCCAACAACAACAACAAGAACTCTGGTGGCCGTGCTTTCTCCCACCCACCCAACCCAAGCAACCAGTCAAAGAATCATTTTCAAGCTTCCAAGTCAAGTGCTCCTCACTACCGTCCTCTCTCAGAAGTGATTTGCAACAAGTGTGGCCAGAAGGGTCATTATGCTAACAAGTGCCCCAACCCAAGGTGCCTTCCGCCTCCTCCACCTGTCAGCACTGCTATTGTCAAGCACAATCCCAAGGTTGCAAGAGTGAATCTGATGAATGCAGCTCAAGCAGAGAATTCTTCAGATGTGATACTTGGTAACCTTCCAGTTAACTCTATTCCTGCAAAAGTATTGTTTGATTCGGGTGCATCGCTTTCTTTCATTTCAAGACCATTTGTTGCCAAGCATAATTTCGTCACTCAAGTGTTGCCAAAGCCTTTGAGCATTATTTCTCCTGGATTGCAAATGTCCACTCGGGTGCATGTTCCGGATGTATCTATTCGCATGGGTGATGACCGCTTTCTGGCTTCTCCGGTTGTTCTCGGCAACTCCGACATTGACCTTATTCTCGGGATGGATTGGCTTTCTCAGCATGATGCTCACATTGATTGTGCAAACAAGGAAGTCAAGCTTACTCATTCCAATGAAGACGTGATTATCTTCGCCTCTCGAGATAACACAATCAGGCTATTCTCTCTCAATGACAAGGGGAGATTAATGCCATCTCTCAAATTCCGGTGGTCAACGAATACGAGGATGTTTTCCCTCAAGAACTTCTAGGCATGCCTCTGCATCGTCAAGTTGAATTTGTCATTGAACTCGAGCCTGGTACTGAGCCAGCATGCCGGCGTCCGTACAAGCTATCCCCTGAAGAGTTGAAGGAGTTGAAGAAACAGCTTGATGAACAAGAGCGTATTGGTCTGATCAGGCCTAGCACTTCTCCTTGGGGCTGTGGTGTCTTATTTGTCAAGAAGAAGGAAGAAACGGAGCGCCTTTGCATTGATTACCGGCCATTGAACAAGAAGACAATAAAGAACAAGTATCCGCTCCCCAACATCAATGAATTGTTCGAGCAGCTCAAAGGAGCTAAAGTGTTCTCAGAGCTCGATCTCCGAATGGGTTATCACCAAATTCGCATTCGTGAAGAAGATATCCACAAGACTGCCTTCAGAACGAGCTACGGCTCCTATGAATATAGAGTCATGTCTTTTGGCCTCGCTAATGCTCCACCTACCTTCTCGAGAATGATGCACTACATTTTCAACCCCTACACCAACGAATTCGTGCTTGTGTATCTGGATGACATCTTGGTATTCTCCAAGAATGAAGAGGATCACGAAAAGCACCTCCGTCTGGTTCTCGACAGACTCCATGAACATAAGTTCTATGCCAAGTTCTCCAAGTGCGAATTCTGGCTCGATAAGGTCTTGTATCTGGGCCATATCATCTCTGCTGACGGTATTGCGGTCAACCCCGAGAAAGTTGAAGCGATTGTCAACTGGGAACCTCCTCAGAACATCAAGCAACTCCGAAGCTTCCTTGGTCTTGCTAGCTATTGCAGAAGGTTCGTTGAGAACTTCTACAAGATTGCCAAGCCTCTCTCCAACTTGCTGCAGAAGAATGTCAAGTACAACTGGTCTCCAGATTGTGATGTGACATTCAAAACTCTCAAAGAAAAGCTCATCTCTGCTCCAGTTCTTACCCCTCCAGATGAGTCCAAGCCCTACGAAGTATTCTGTGATGCTTCTCTTCAAGGACTTGGTGGTGTGCTAATGCAGGACAAGAAAATTGGCATACACTTCAATTGAAGCCAAGTGAGAAGAACTACCCCACACATGATCTCGAGCTAGCAGCTGTGGTACATGCCTTGATCACGTGGAGACACCTTCTGTTGGGCAGAAAAGTCAACATATTCACCGATCACAAGAGCTTGAGTACATCTTCACACAGCCGAACCTGAACCTCCGCCAGACTCGTTGGGTGGAAATGATCCAAGAGTATGATCCAAGCATCGAATACACACCTGGCAAGGCCAATGTCATTGCAGATGCCTTGAGCAGAAAGGCATATTGCAACAGTCTCCTTATCAAGCCGTTTCAGCCTGAGCTTTGTGAAGCATTCAGGAAGCTCAACCTCCAAGTTGTTCCGCAAGGCTTTCTTGCAAATCTTCAAGTTGCTCCTACCTTGGAAGATCAGATTCGTGAGGCCCAACGAAGTGATGCTATGGTGCAGAAAGTGAAACATGGTATTGCAAAGGGTACTCCCAAATACAAGTGCTATCGCGTTGATGAGAGAGATACCTTGTTCTTTGAGGACAGACTTGTGGTTCCCAAGGGTGATCTCAGGAAGCTCATAATGAACGAAGCACATGACTCCCTCCTTTCGATTCATCCTGGAAGTTCTAAGATGTACCAAGACCTCAAGCAATCTTACTAGTGGACTCGCATGAAAAGGGAGATTGCCCAATTCGTGAATGAATGTGATGTCTGCAGAAGAGTGAAGGCAGAGCATCAACGTCCAGCCGGTCTTCTCCAACCTCTTCCTATTCCCGAGTGGAAATTCGACCACATTGAAATGGATTTCGTCACTGGTTTTCCCAAGTCCAAGAAAGGGAATGATTATATCCTTGTTGTCATTGACAAGCTTACCAAAGTAGCTCACTTCCTTCCAGTCAAAGAATCCATCAATGCAGCTCAACTGGCAGAGTTGTACACTTCCAGATTTGTGTCCCTACATGGCATTCCTCAAGTTATCTCCTCAGACCGTGGAAGTTTGTTCACATCCAAGTTCTGGGACTCCTTTCAGTCTGCCATGGGCACTAAGATCCGTTTCAGCACTGCGTTTCACCCTCAGACTAGTGGTCAAGTCAAAAGAGTGGACCAGATTCTAGAAGACATGCTAAGAACTTGTGTCATATCTTTTGGCATGAAGTGGGAAGATTTTCTTCCGTTTGCCGAGTTCTCTTACAACAACAGTTTCCAAGCAAGTGCCGGCAAAGCTCCATTTGAAATCCTCTATCGCAGGAAGTGCCGTACCCATCTCAACTGGTCCGAGACTAGTGAACGACAACTTCTTGGCAATGACTTGATCTCAGAAGCCGAAGAAATATGCAAAGTCATACGTGAGAATCTCAAGGCCGCTCAGTCGCGTCAGAAGAGCTACTATGACGGCAAGCATCGTGATTTGGCCTTCAACATTGGTGATCATGTCTATCTCCATGTTTCTCCTATGAAAGGAACCCAAAGATTTGGTATCAAAGAAAAGCTTGCTCCTAGATACATGGGCCCTTTCAAGATCCTTGGCAAAAGAGGCGATCTAGCCTATCAACTTGAGCTCCCTTCCAACTTCGCTACTGTTCATGATGTGTTTCACGTGTCTCAACTCCGCAAGTGCTTCAAGACACCTGAACGCACCATTCCGTCTGAGGAGATTGATCTTCAACAAGACTTGTCTTACCGAGAGCACCCCGTTTCTATTCTCGAAGAAACCGAGCGCAAGACCCACAACAAGTCAATCAAGTTCTTGAAAGTCAAGTGCTCACACCATACCGACCGAGAAGCTACGTGGGAACGAGAAGATCACCTTCGTTCCGAGTATCCTTCCTTCTTCCAGTCCTAGATCTCAGGACGAGATCTTTTCGTAGTAGAGGAGAGTTTGTAATGCCCCGGATGTAACACTTTCCCCTTTTGGCAATATATAACTTTGGCTTCATCAGTTCCATCCCGGGTTCTTCATCCTTTCGGGTTTTCATCGTTTTGTCGTGTGCGTGTGTGCATTCGTCCATGTCATGTTTGAAGGAAATATGCCCTAGAGGCAATAATAAAGTTATTATTTATTTCCTTATATCATGATAAATGTTTATTATTCATGCTAGAATTGTATTAACCGGAAACTTAATACATGTGTGAATACATAGACAAAACAGAGTGTCCCTAGTATGCCTCTACTAGACTAGCTCATTGATCAAAGATGGTTATGTTTCCTAGCCATAGACATGAGTTGTCATTTGATCAACAGGATCACATCATTAGGAGAATGATCTGATGGACAAGACCCATCCGTTAGCTTAGCACTATGATCGTTTAAGTTTTACTGCTATTGCTTTCTTCATGACTTATACATGTTCCTATGACTATGAGATTATGCAACTCCCGAATACCGGAGGAACACTTTGTGTGCTACCAAACTTCACAACGTAACTGGGTGATTATAAAGGTACTCTACAGGTGTCTCCGAAGGTACTTGTTGGGTTGGCGTATTTCGAGATTAGGATTTGTCACTCCGATTGTCGGAGAGGTATCTCTGGGCCCACTCGATAATGCACATCACTATAAGCCTTGCAAGCATTGCAGCTAATGAGTTAGTTGCGGGATGATGTATTACGGAACGAGTAAAGAGACTTGTTGGTAACGAGATTGAACTAGGTATTGAGATACCGACGATCGAATCTCGGGCATGTAACATACCGATGACAAAGGGAACAATGTATGTTGTTATGCGGTTTGACCGATAAAGATCTACGTAGAATATGTGGGAGCCAATATGAGCATCCATGTTCCGCTATTGGTTATTGACCGGAGACGTGTCTCGGTCATGTCTACATAGTTCTCGAACCCGTAGGATCCGCACGCTTAAGGTTTCGATGATAGTTTTATTATGAGTTTATGACTTTTGATGTACCGAAGGAGTTCGGAGTCCCGGATGAGATCGGGGACATGACGAGGAGTCTCAAAATGGTTGAGACGTAAAAATCGATATATTGGATGACTATATTCGGACATCGGAAAGGTTCCGAGTGATTCGGGTATTTTCAGAGTACCGGGGAGTTACGGGAATAGAGGAGAGAGGCCAAAAGGAAGGAGGCGTGCACCCCCCTTCTGGTCCGAATTGGACAAGGGGTGCAGCCCCCTTTTCCTTCTCCCTCTCCCCCTCTTTCCTTCTCTCCTACTCCGGAAAGGAAAGGGGAATCCTACTAGGACTTGGGAGTCCTAGTAGGACTCCCCACACTTGGTGCGCCCCCTCTAGGGCCGGCCTCTCCCTCCCTCCTTTATATACGGGGGCAGGGGGCACCTCTAGACACAACAATTGATCTCTTGATCTCTTAGCCGTGTGCGGTGCCCCCCTCCACCATAGTTCTCCTCGATAAATATTGTAGCGGTGCTTAGGCGAAGCCCTGCGACGATAGAACATCAAGATCGTCACCACGCCGTCGTGCTGACGGAACTCTCCCTCGACACTCGGCTGGATCGGAGTTCGAGGGACGTCATCGAGCTGAACGTGTGCTAGAACTCGGAGGTGCCGTAGTTTCGGTGCTTGATTGGTTGGGCCGTGAAGACATACGACTACATCAACCGCGTTGTTCTAACGCTTCCGCTTTCGGTCTACGAGGGTACGTAGACTCACTCTCCCCTCTCGTTGCTATGCATCTGGTAGATAGATCTTGCGTGATCGTAGGAAAATTTTAAAATACTACCTTCCCCAACAATGTTGTCATGTGCATTGCATTGCATTTGTGTTGTCTTTTGCATCCGGTCTCACTTGTCCCTTCCCGTTGTCCGTTTCGAGTTCCGACGCTCTCACACGTGCTCGTGGCTTCCCCGAGTCCTTCTTTCGTGTTCGGCCGTGTAACGTTTCCGGAATGGCGTGAGACTTGTCGTGTGATGTTGTTTTGATACGTGTAACCCGCCTGTCAAGTTTCATCGCGTTTGGAGTTCGTTTGGTACTCCAACGGGTAACCTCATGGGCTAAAAGTACCTCCTCTTTGAGGCCCAAGAACCCCTCCACAACAGCCTAACAACCCAGCACAAACCTTCCCATCATCTCGGCCGTTGAATTGTGATCGCGTGGCCGAAAACCGCTCCCCATTTGGAGTCTCCTAGCTCCTTGTGCCTATAAAAACATCCACCCCTCCATTTTCGCCTAAAAAACCCTAGCCTCCTCCTAGCTCCTGCCGCGCCTCGTTTTCTGTGCTGGGCGGACGTGTCCGTCCGCGCCGGACACAGCCGCCGCCTCCCACCGCGTGGGCCCGCCGGGCCCGTCCCCGGGCCCCGCGGCCCGCACCGCCGCCGCGCCGCTTTCGAGCCCCCTCCGCCATCCTTCTCCGCGCCGGCCGCCGCGCCGCCACCCGCAGGCGGCCGGATCGTCGCCGCGCCGCCGCCGCCCTTGAGCTCACCGCCGGCCCCAGGCTTCTCCGGCCCGACCCCAAGCCTCGCCGCCGCCCTTCGAAGCTTCCGCCGCCGCGCCCTCAGGTACCCTCGCCACCGGCCGGGCAGCCCTCGCCGGCCACTTCGGGTTCCCCGCCGGCCGGAGCTGCCGCGGCCGCGGGGCCCCGCCGAACCGCCGCCGTCGAGCGCTCGGGATCGATCGATCGATCCAGCCACTCGCCCGATCCTGATCGGGAAAACCTAACGGGTTCGCCCGTTTTCCCGCGGACCCGATCCACTCCGTTGACCGCCCGCCACCCGTTGACCCGATCCAGTCAGGTTGACCCTGTTTTTCCTAAGTCCTTTTTAGTAATTTTTAGATGTCTGATGCATTTTTGTGATGATGATAACGTTTACTGTGCTTGTCCGTTTTGTGCGTATAATATGTCAAAATGATCGTGGTGACATGTACTATGTTTTGTTCCATTGTGTCATGCATGTTTGAGATCATCTAGATGTCTAAATATTCATGAGAAGAGTGCTACTTGTTATAAACTGCTGCTATTAGTTGTTTTCATGCCATGTTTGAGATGTGATAACTTGGTGCATGTTTATCCAAATGAAGCAAATGATATGTCAAAATGTTCATCATGAGATACTCTACATGTTGGTTGCTTTAGCTTGCATGTTAGAGTTCATATTGCCATGTTTCTCTCTGTTGAAAAAGTGCATGTGGCTGTTAGGTTTTGTAACTTGTTACGAGATGCCTAGTTGAGGAGCTCGTTGCTATTGATGTGTTTGTCCCCATGTTGCATGCTCATATGTTTTGGACTCCCCATCATGTGTTCTTTGCTATGGTGCAAACCACTTGCCATGTTATGCTTTGAGGTGACTTAAACATGCTCACAAACATGCCATGTAATATTGCTGTTTTAACACTTAGTGAAATTTCACTAAGTCTGGAATCTGTAATATCCTGATGCTATGTTTGCTTGATGTCCTAGGCAAATCCATGTTAGTTTTGGGGTGGCCTTTGATCATTACTTGTTGTATATGTTGTTGTCTATCCACCCATGCCCTCACATGCTCATTTGGGTTGCTGTAGCATATTTAATTATTGCTCCCAAGTTGCTATAAAATATTGCTGTCAGGATTTTGTTGTCATGATCAAAATGTTGTAGCTTGTTGCTATTGATCCATGCCTCCTATGGAGATGCTCCAATGGAATTGTTTGCTGTAGGATATGTCTACTTCATGTCCATGCTTCTTATCACCATGTTTGAGTGCTGTAGAGTATATATTTATTGCTCCAAAGTTGTTATGTGGCTGTTAATTTCAGCTTTGCATTGTTTCTTGTTTCAGGTGTATCTTTTAGCCCGTTGCTCCGTTTTGAGCAAGTCATATATGAAACTTGTGTGGTTTTGCATGTAGATTCTTAATATCATCTTGTTGACATGTTTGGAGTATGTTTGCTTGATGTTTGGGTGCATCTTGCACCGTTGCCATGCTTATCTTGTTTTGATCATATCTTCTAGAACGTAGCTCCGTTTTAAACAAACTTTATATGGAACTTGACTAGAATTTTGTGTAGATTGTAATGGTGCATGTTAGCTTGCTATTTAACAACTTTAACATAAGGCTTGTTCAGATCTGTACTAATTTCAAACTATGCATATGAGGACTTACCGGATTTGTCTTAAGTTGTTTCCGGCCTCATTTAAACCTGCTGTTTCTTGTGTTGTTTCTCTGTGCTTCCTACCTTGCCATGTTTTGCATCCTAAATAGACTTGTGTTGCATCCTACTTGCTAGAGTAAATTGTCTTGTTCTTGTGCTGTTTCTCTGTGTTTCCTATGTTGTCTTGTTGTGCATCCTAAGTGCATCTGCAGTGCTTCCTTAGTGCATCAGCCATGCATCCTGTAGTTTGCGCTTTGCACCTTGTTTGATTTCGTGCCTCGTGTGTTCTTGTGTTGAGTAGAGCCGGAAGCCGAGACCGAGTACGAGAACGAGGTTACTACCGAGGTTGAGAACGAGGAGCCCTCTTACGATCCCATCGATAACTCGACATGCAAGATGACCTGACCCAGATATCATTACTATTTTTGCCTATTGCTAGAAGTCTCGCTCTTTAGTTTATTTCCTCGATGCCCATGTTTGTCTGTCAGCCTCCTATCATAACCATGAATCTGTCTAACCACCCAACCTATGCAAACCTTTGATTGGCTACATAGGCTTCGCTCAGCCCCTCTTATAGCATTGCTAGTTGCAGGAGAAGATTTGAAGATTCTTGCTTCATGTTGAAGCTTGTTGGGATATCACACTATATAAACTCTTTAATTAAATCATCTATATATTGGTAATGGGTGGAAGGCTAAGCCTCTTGCTTGGTGATTTGTTCCATTCATGCCGCCCTAGGAACCGTATAAACCGGTGTTATGTTCCTTGATTATGCGTTCCTCACACGGTTGGGGTTATGGGACCCCCTCGATAAACCGCTTAGCGCTAAGGCTTTTCCAGCAAGTCCCAAGATTGGTACTCCATTCGCCTAACAACTAAAACTTGCCGAGGGAGTAATTAACCCGAGGATTAATTAATCAACCCCCCTGGGCCAGTGCTCGATTTGATTGTTGTTCCATACTAGAGCAACTTGCGGTGCCACCCAGTTCGCTGGGGGTCTTCGGTATCTATACGTACTGCTCATCCGGTCGTGGCCTGAGACTAGATACGCGCGGCTACTGTCAGGGTGTCGGCACGCCGGGAGGATTTGCTGGATTAGTCTTACCTTAGTCAGAGTATCTTGAGCACGGGATTCCGAGGATACTCGGGCCTTCCCACCTTAGAGTTGCGACTCCGCGGATCGTGGGCTTGTAATGGGCCAAGTTGGAACACCCCTGCAGGGTTTTGAACTTTCGAAAGCCGTGCCCGTGGTTATGTGGCAGATGGGAATTTTTTAATATCCGGTTGTAGAAAACTTGACACCATGTTCAGAACACACTACCAGCGTGAGTATCGTGACGGTCATTTTCCGAAAGGGGTTCGGGAAGTGAACATGATGTGGTTATGATTGCCGTGCTTAGTTAGGATCACTTCGTGATCATCTTGTCGCTCGTGGCACCTCGCTTCTCGCTCTTATTTACATAAGCTAGTGCTAGTGCAGATGCAGCCTTTTATTCTTTCTTCAGCCTTGTTCCACGCCCAAGGCTTAGATAGTTGTGTTACCCGGGAACGGGATTGCTGAGTCCTCCGTGGCTCACAGATTCTACACCACACCAAATGCAGGTACTCAGGTGATCTATTCAGGTGACGACACCGAGCTTTATTGGGAGTACGATGAGGAACGTAGCCGTTACTATGTGCACTATCCCGATGATCAGTAGTGGTTTCTACTAGGGGCGATTCAAACATGTGGTTTTATGTATGTTTGGTATCTTTCATTTGGATCTTCACCCGTAGACGGGTTGTGATGTTATTTGAATGATGTTTTGCTATGTAATGAATTGTGTGACGTGGCGAGTGTAAGCCAACTATCTCTTTTGTTTTCATCCCCATTTGTACATGAGATGTGCAAAGATACCGAACTTGAGATCATTCCAGAATGGGCTTATACCTTTAAGTCGTGCCTCGACACGTAGGAGGTATAGTCCCATCCTGGGCATTACAATACCTACCTATATGCGGTATTCCTTTGTCGTTCTAAGCAAATTTGTATGTGCCATCTCTAATTTTCAAAATAAATTTCCTTTTTGTGTGCTCATACCACTCGCGAGTTGGTGATGGGTGGCTAATAGTTTCCATGCTAGATGTGTTATTCTCACGATGAATGTTTATTCTTTTGTCATTGCACCAGAGTAAGGCAAAGGTATTAGGATGCCCAGTCCTGAAATGAAAAATAAATTTACTTTATGTTGTGAAATAATAAATTCCTTGGAAACTGTTGGTATGGAAGGCAACCGTGGATTCGACTAGCCATGGCTTGTGTAAGTTTGGTGGAAAAAGAAATAAACTTTATTTTATGTTTGGGAACCGCCTATGATATATCTAGCATGAAAAGTGTTGGGAACTCTAAGTCGTTTTCGTTGGTGGGAAAAGTATGCCTTCCAAAATAATTTTATCTCTCAATTTAAGCTTTGAGCTCTGGCACCTCTACAAATCCCTACTTCCCTATGCGAAGGGCCTTTCTTTTACTTTATGCAATTTTTATGTTTGAATTTGAGTCTCCAACTTCTCTTATAAAACACCAACAAGGAAGCACTATGACCATACTTGAGCATTGGGTGTAGCTAATATGCGAGTGTGTTTCATGAATGGATCAATGGTTGAGCATGATGGGCTAGGGACAACTTATTTTAGCATTGATATTTTGAAATACATGATTGCTTGTTGATATGCTTGAGTATTTAAATCTCATGTCAAAACTAGACTATTGCTTTGAACCATATAAAAGTCCAAATGTCCATGCTATAAAGAAAATAATATGGTATGACATGATAGGCAGCATTCCACATCAAAAATTCTGTTTTTATCATTTACCTACTCGAGGACGAGCAAGAATTAAGCTTGGGGATGCTGCTACGTCTCGAATGTATCTATAATTTTTTATTGTTCCATGATGTTATATTATCATTCTTGGATGTTTTACAATCATTTTATAGTCAATTTATATCATATTTGGTACTAACCTATTAACATAGTGCCAAGTGCTAGTTGTTGTTTTCTGCATGTTTTTTACATCGCAGGAAATCAATACCAAACGGAGTCCAAATGCAGCGAAACGTTTTGTGGGTTTTTTTGGACGAGAAGACATCCAGTGGGACGGAGAAGCACCAGGTGGGTTGTGCCCACCTCGGTGCCCCCGGACCGCCTCTTTGCTCTAAAATACCTCAACATTCCAGAAACCCTAGGAGAGTCGGCGAAAATCAATTCCAGCCGCCGCAGAGTCCAGAACCACCAGATCCAATATAGACACCATCTCCGAGGGGTTCACCACTTCCATTGGTGCCTCTCCGATGATGCGTGAGTAGTTCCTTTTAGATCTACGGGTCCGTAGTTAGTAGCTAGATGGCTTCCTCTCTCTCGTTTGATTATCAATACAGTGGTCTCTTGGAGATCCATATGATGTAACTCTTTTTGCGGTGTGTTTGCTGGGATCCGATGAACTTTGAGTTTATGATCAGATCTATCTTTTTATCCATGAAAGTTATTTGAGTCTTCTTTTATCTCTTATATGCATGATTTCTTATAGCCTCGTATTTCTTCTCCAATATTTGGGTTTTGTTTGGCCAACTTGATCTATTTATCTTGCAATGGGAAGAGGTGCTTTGTAGTGGGTTCGATCTTACGGTGCTTGATCCCAGTGACAGAAGGGGAACCGGCACGTATGTATCGTTGCTACTAAGGATAAAATGATGGGGTCTATTTCTACATAAATAGATCTTGTCTACATCAGGTCACCATTCTTATTGCATTACTCCATTTTTCCATGAACTTAATACACTAGATGCATGTTGGATAGCGGTCGATGTGTGGACTAATAGTAGTAGATGCAGGCAGGAGTCGGTCTACTAATCTTGGACGTGATGCCAATATAATGATCATTGCCTGGATATCGTCATACTTATTTGAAGTTCTATGAATTTCCCAACAGTAATTTGTTCACCCACCGTTTGCTATTTTTCTCGAGAGAAGCCACTAGTGAAATCTACGGGCCCGGGTCTCTTCTTTATATTATTTGTGTTTGTGATCTATTTTCCTTTGATTTTATTTTCAGATGTATTAAACCAAAAACCCAAAAATACCTTGCTGTAATTTATCTTATTTGGTGTTCAATCTAGCAATATTTACGACTCTATCACGTCCGTTACCCGAAAGGGATTGACAACCCCTTTTACACGTCAGGTTGCGAGTATTTGTTATTTGTGTGCATGTGTTGTTTACATTGTGTTGCTTGGTTCTCCTACTGGTTCGATAACCTTGGTCTCATCACTGAGGGAAATACATACCACTGCTATACTACACCATCCCTTCCTCTTTGGGGAAATACCGATGTAGTTCTAGAAGACATCAACCAGCTGCTTCAACTGGCCGTTCAGAGGTACTAGATGTTCTGGTGCAAGGAATTGCAACCAGAACAATTTCCCCGTTGTGTTCCCCTCCTAGGCTCTGAAGAATTGGGCGGCGTAGGCGATGTTCTTCGGGAGATCCGCAAACACGCCTGGAGAACTCCACAATCGCATCAGCGACACATACTTCTGACCTCCAAAGGTACTCTGCAGAAGAAAGGCCTTACCAGCCGCTGTCTGTCGCGCCTGTTTGATCTCCTCGCGAGCACTCCGGAACTCGCTCCATGCCTCCTTGGCATCATTGAGAGCCTTATTGAGTTCGGATGTTTGATCCTAAGTCTTCTGCTCCAGCTCCTCGCACTTGCGAATGGCACCTCGCAGCTCGTGTTTGACTTCGGCCACCCGAGACTCATGTTGCCGGCGGGAGGCCTGTTCGGCCTCCAGTTCGGTAGCCGCTTTGTCAGCAGCTTCCTTGTTCACATCGGCCTCTTTCTTGGCCTGTGCAAGGGCGCCCTTGAGGGTCTCGACCCCGGTTGAATGAACTGTGACATAATCACAACACACAATGAGTTCATACTCCTAAATAAAACATATCATCTTTTGACATAATAAATTTCTAAGGCCCGCATACCGTGCGTTTCATCAAACCGCTTGTTCACGTGGTTGAGCTCTTCGTAATCTAATTGAAGCTTCCGACTGAGCTCGGAAACTTCTACGGCTTGGGCAGATGCCGCTACCAGGGAAGCTTGTTCAAATAAATGGCATAGTATGTTCTATTGGCTGATACTATATAGATCCTCTGTCCGATTCTCTTCAGAATCAAACAAAGCATCCGGCTACTGTCCATATACAAGTTTGTTATCCTATACATATAAAACGTAAAGGTATTTTAGAACGCATACCTCAAAGCCTGTCAGTAGGCTGTTGAAAGCTCCATTCAGTCCGCTCTTGGCAGACTGAATCTTTCCCATAACCGCACCCATCAGGGTGTGGTATTCCGCCATGATGGAAGCACCTTGCAGTGCTTCCTCCAGCGTGTTCGGCGCCTCCGGATTAGTGGAAGATGTTGTTGGAGCTGATGCTCCTCCCCCTATCGTAGGGGGCTGTCTTTCCAATTCCGGAGTCGTACTGGCCTTCGGATTGCTTGGGCTCCCCGTCGTCGGTCACCATTGGGACTGCCCCCCCCTTTGCTGACGGTGGCCAAGGTGTTGACCTCGAGAACCTTTTTGTTCGCCCCGCTCCCACCTCCTCCTGCAGAGGACGCCCGCAGGGAAGACACTTCGGTGTCCCCTAGGATGGGCGACTGAGCCCGCGGTGGCGTGTCACTCTCCACCATTTCAGCTGGTAGAGAACTCCCTGACGATAGTGAAGCACCAGGGAATGTGTGGGGTGGGCTGCAAAACAACAAATAAAGTTGCTTCAACAATCATAGCTGACTAAACCGAACACAACATCGAAAATCCGAATACTTAGGATTCGGCCAGGGGCTTGACCCTGGGCTATACTCGGAAATTGGCTTCGGACGTTGAGTCCGAGCTGTCTAGGAGGTTCAGTTTCTTCCTAGGCGCCCTGATACGTCTCCAACGTATCTATAATTTTTTATTGTTCCATGCTATTATTTATGATGTTTTGGATGTTTAATGGGCTTTGTCATACACTTTTATATTACTTTTGGGACTAACCTACTAACCCAAAGGCCCAGTCCAGATTGCTGTTTTTTTGCCTGTTTTAGGGTTTTTACAGAAAAGGGATATCAAACGGAGTCCAAACGGAATGAAACCTTCGGGAGTGATATTTTTGGAGAAAATCACGCACAGGAGACTTGAGAACCACGGAGTAGGGGCCAAGAGGTGCCTAGAAGGGTGGTGGGCGCCCCCTGCCTCGTGGACCCCTCATGAGGCTCCCGGTGTCCTCCTTCCTCCTATATAAGCCTACGTACCCCGAAACCATCATAGCAACAGAGAAAACCCTAGTTCCACCACCGTAACCTTATGTTCCCGTGAGATCCCATCTTGGGGCCTATTCCGGAGCTCCGCCGGAGGAGGGATCTACCACGAATTGCTTCTACATCATCATCATCGCCTCACCATGAGTTGTGAGTAGTTTACCACAGACCTTCGGGTCCATAGCTAGTATCTAGATGGCTTCTTCTCTCTCTCTGGATCTCAATACAAAGTTCTCCTCGGTCGTCGAGGAGATCTATTCGATGTAATCTCTATTTGTGGTGTGTTTGTCGAGATCCGATGAATTGTGAGTTTATAATCAAGATTATCTATGAGAAATATTTGGTTCTTTTCTGAACTCTTTATGTGTGCTCATAATATCCTTGCAAGTCTCTTCGAATTATTGGTTTGGTTTGGCCTACTAGATCTATAGTTCTTGCAATGGGAGAAGTGCTTGGCTTTGGGTTCAATCTTGCGGTGTCCTTTCCCAGTGACAGCAGGGGCAGCAAGGCACGTATTGTATTGTTGCCATTGAGGATAAAAGGATGGGGTTTATATCATATTGCTTGAGTTTATCCCTCTACATCATGTCATCTTGCCTAAGGCGTAACTCTGTTCTTATGAACTCAATACACTAGATGCATGCTGGATAGCGGTTGCTGTGTGGAGTATTAGTAGTAGATGCAGGCAGGAGTCGGTCTACTTGTCTCGGACGTGATGCCTATAGACAATGATCATGCCTAGATAGTCTCATAATTATTCGCTTTTCTATTAATTTGCTCGACAGTAATTTGTTTACCCGCCGTAGAATATCGCTATAATGAGAGAAGCCACTAGAGAACACTATGGCCCCCGGGTCTATTCTCAACATATCAATCTACACTTACTTTACTTTTTCCGCTTTTACTTTCTGTTCTTATAAACAAAAATACCAAAAATATAAACTATCATCTCTATCAGATCTCACTTTCGTAAGTGACCGTAAAGGGATTGACAACCCCTTATCGCGTTGGCTACGAAGTTCTTATTTTTTTTGTGCAGGTGCGAGGGACTCGCGCGTGGTCTCCTATTGGATTGATACCTTGGTTCTCAAAAACTGAGGGAAATACTTACGCTACTGTGGTGCATCTCCCTTTCCTCTTCGAGGGAATACAACGCAAGCTCGAGAATTAGGAAGAAGAATTTGTGGCGCCGTTGCCGGGGAGGCTTACGCAAAAGTCATATACCAAGTACCTATCACAAACCCTTATCCTTCGCATCACATTTTTGCCTCTCGTTTTCCTCTCCCACACTTCATGTAATGCCCAGTATGTGACTATGTCTCCCATGTGTCGAGGCACGACTTAAAGACATAATCACATACTAGAATGATCTCAAGTATGGTATCTTTGCACAACTAATGTAAAAGCAGGGATGAAAGTGTAAAATAGTTGTTGTCTTACACTCGCCACGTCACACAATGAAATACATTAACATTCATCATCCAAATAACATCAGAGTCCGACTACGGATGAAATCCAAATGAAAGATACCATAAATAAAGCAACACAAGGTCCCGATCATCCTAGTAAGAGCCCTACTGATCCTCGGGATAAGACACGTAGTAACGTCCATGCTCTTCATAGAACTACCAATACAGCTCTGAACCACCACCTGTGCAGCTCTCAACGGTACCTGCATTTGGTGTTGTATTGAATCTGTGAGCCACGGAGGACTCAGCAATCCCGTTCCCGGGTAGCAATACTATCAAAGCCTTAGGTGTGGAAGAGGCTTAAAACAAGGTTTCAGCAGCACTAAGCACTAACTTACGAGTTCAGAGCGAGAAGAGAACAAGTGCCAACGATCTCCAAGTTGATCAAGAAGTGATCCTAACTACTCACGGTCAAACATAACCCCACCGTGTTCGCTTCCTGAACCCCTTCGGAAAGAGACCGTCACGGTTACTCACGCAGGTAGTGTATTATGAACATCGTCTCAAGTTATCTACAACCGGATATTAACAAATTCCCATCTGCCACATAACCGCGGGCACGGCTTTTGAAAGATCAAACACTGCAGGAGTGTCCCAACTTAGCCCATCACAAGTTCATGATCTACGGAGTCACAACTCCAAGGTGGGAAGACCCGAGTATTCTCAGAATTCCGTGCTCAAGATATTCCGACAAAGGTAAAACTAATACAGCAAGACCTCCCAGCGTTCGAACACCCTGATAGCAGCCCCGCGTATCTCGTCTCAGGCCACGATCGGATGGGAAAAGCTACGGTAGGACCAGCCCTTGAGTTTCCTCGAGGTGGCCCCGCAGGCTGCCCAGTTTGGACCAACACTCATGAGGAGCACTGGCCCGGGTTGTTAATTAAGTCCTCGGGTTTGCAAAGCCCTATGCAAGTTTTAGTTATTAGGCAAATGTAAAACCAATGTTGGGCCTTGCTGGAAAAGCTTTAGCACTAAGTTATCGAGGGGGGGCCATAAACCCCAACCGTGTTAGGGACGCAAAATCAAGGAACATAATACCGGTTTAACGGTTCCTAGGGTGGCATGAGCGGAACAAAACACGAAGCAAGAGGCTTAGCCTTCCACCCATTACCAATATATAGATGGTTTAGTTTAACAGTTTATATATTGTGATATCGCAACAATAACTTCATCAAGAAGCAAGAATCTTCAAATCTTCACCTGAAACTAACAACACTATAAGAGGGGCTGAGTGATGCTTACGTAGCCAAATAACGTTTTTCTAGGTGGGTGGTTAGAGAGTTTCATGGCAACTATAGGAGGGCTGACAAACAGACATAGGCATCGAGGCAATATCTAAAGAGCGAGACAACTAGCATAGGCAAAGATAGTAGTGATATCTGGGTATGGTCATCTTGCCTGTTGATTCCACGGAGGGATCGTAACCTTGCTCCTCAAACTCAGCCTCGGTAGGAACCTCGTACTCCGAATCGTCATCGGGCTCTAACCAAACACAACAATGCAACACCAGAACACGATCAATCATAATGCAATGCTCAAGCACATGATGCATGAACATGATGAACAAGGACAAGAGTAGATATGATGCATGGCCTAGGGGCACTAGAGTGCAACAACATTATAACAAACAAGAACACTCACATGAAAGAAACAAGCAAAAGAACAACTAACAAGTTTATGTACGTTATTCAAACAAGCACCCAACAAGTTTAAAGGGGTTGGTTAACATGGCAAGGGTGCAACTAAGATTACAACAACATGCTAGCATAATTAAATGGGCTGGAAATAACAAATAACAATTTCCAGAAACTCCCATAATTAATTAAATGCAATTGGGACAGATCTGAAAAACTTTTGTTATAAAGTTGTTAAACATGCTAAACAACAGCACCAAAATATTCTACACATTTTTCCACCCCAAATGTATATAAAGTTTGTTAAATTTGGTGTTGTAGATATTTAGTTATGATTTTTCCAAGTTTAAGCATATTTAAAACAAGAATAAATTCAAACAGCATTTTAAATGTTTTTAAACATGGCAACAAACAGCATATTCATAATCTAGATGAAAAACTAAGCATTTTACATATACAACTTATTTCCATCAGAGGTATATATCAACAGATATTAATTAAACAAAGAAAATGAAGAAAAAGAAAAAGAAAAACAAAAACAGAAAAAGGAAAACAAACGGAAAAGGCCAGACTGACCCAAGCTGAGCTAGCCACAGCCACTGAGCTGTGGGGTCAGGGGCGCCGAGGTGGCATACGTGTGTGCGCGTGAGGGTAGAAGGGCACAGTGAGGATGACAGGTAGGGCTTGCCTGTCATCCTCTCAGGAAAAAAAATCGGGGGAAACCACAGCCCCAGTGGGTTTCGAACCCACGACCCCCTGCATATCTGACGGAGATCTAAGCCACTGAGCTAAGTGATCGGTCTTGACAGAATACAGGTGCAAAGCCTAAAGACTTAACTGAAGATGCAGCGGCTGAAGAAAAGCAGAGGCTTGTGGGAGCTGCTCATCGGAGCTGCTCCGGCGACCAAAACTGACGGCGGAGGCAAGCGGAGTGCTCCTGGAGAAGTTCCGCACCCACTCGAAGCTCTTGCGGCACCTAGCATGCGCTACGCGACGACGACGAGCTGTCGACAGATCTGCGGCGGCGGAGCTCTACGCGACAGCAAGGCCTAGGCAGGGTCGGCGACGAGCGGCGGGCGTGCGGGATCGTGCGGCGGAGCTGCTGCGACTAGCTGCGGGACCAGAGCGGCGGAGCGCCTGCCTACACGACTAACTGAAGCACGCGACAGCTACAAGTTCAGAAAGAGGGAGGGCACCGAGAGCACGACGGCGGCATGGCTACGGCGACGAGTAGAGGGGACTAACGGCGACAAGGAGGAGATGGGGAGGAGCTGGGTATACCTCCTTACCCTAGGAGAGGAAGGAGCCGCCGGAGATGCGCCGGATAGGAGGACGGCGAGCTCTGAACCTTAACGCAGTCGCGGTGGTCGATGACGGAGAGGAAGTAGACGACGCTGCGATGGCGAGTTGGCGCCCGATCCGTGTAGTAGGGGAAGTAGACGACGACGGGGAAGGAGGAGGACACGATGCCAGTAGCTGGACCCGACCGGATGATCGCCGGCGACGACGAGCACTCTCAGCTGCGCTCGGTGGTTTGCGGGGACGAAAAAGGAGAGAAGGGGAAGACTCCCTGGGAGGAGGCGGCGAAGGAGGAACCCTAGAGGGGTCTGGAGGCTTATAAAGGGGGGGGGAGTAGCCACGCTGGCCTCGGCATGCGTGATGGCGAGCTCACGGCGTCGGTGCTCTGGAATAGAGGAAAGGCACGGCGCGACGCAGAGGAGTAGGTGGGCGCGAGGCTAGAGAGGCCGACAGGTGGGGTTAGGCGCGAGGGAGGGAGACGGCGTGACTGTGCGCCGGCTCGCTGGGCCTGCGGTCGTCTAGATGGGCCACTGGGGCTGCTACTGCTGCGAGTTGCTAGGTGGGCTGCTACTGCGGGAGGCCCAGGTAAGTCTCTACAGCACTTTTCTCCTTTTCTGTTTATTTAAAAGAAATAGTTGAATAAAGAAAAGGACAGGGGGCTAGGAAAGGAGTTTGGGAAAAACAAAAATACCCCCAAGCTCCTGAATTTATGCCTTATTTAATAAAATTGGCTTGGACATTTTTAGAGGCAGAAAAATAAAAGGAGTTTGAATTTGGTTCAAACTCTTGTCATTTTTGAACCCAACCAAATCAATTCCAACAAGGCTGAATTTTTGCAGAGAGGGTGTAGACATGGTGCAAGGTTTTTAGGAAAAGAAAGAACATTAATGAACTTGGCTAGGTGACTGCAAAATTGATTCAAGAAAGGAAAGAAAAGAAGAGGAGGAAGAAGAAGTGGTGGAAGAGGAAGAAGGGGTCTAGGGTTTAGCAAGCCAAGTCTAGAACCACACTCACATACCTCACAAGGTGCCTCACATATACACATCAACAAGAAGTAAACTATGATGCCATGATGAAGAAGCAATGCATTGATGCAAAAATAAAATAAATAACATGACAATGTAAAAATAAAATGAGCTCAAATGACAAGAACCCCCAAGGATAAGGAGAAGGATCAAATTGAGAATTGCTTTATTGCCATTATAGGAAAGTATCACATATGGGATGTTACAAACTCTCCTACACTACGAAAAGATCTCGTCCCGAGATCTAGGACTGAAAGAAGGAAGGGTACTCGGAACGAAGGTGATCTTCTCATTCCCACGTAGCTTCTCGGTCGGTATGGTGTGACCACTTCACTTTCAAGAACTTGATGGACTTGTTGCAGGTTTTGCGCTCAGTTTCTTCAAGAATAGCAACAGGGTGCTCACGATAAGACAAGTCTTGTTGAAGATCAATCTCCTCGAACGGAATGGTGCGTTCAGGTGTCTTAAAGCACTTACGGAGTTGAGACACATGAAACACATGATGAACATTTGCAAAGTTGGAGGGAAGCTCGAGTTGGTAGGCTAGATCGCCTCTTTTGCCAAAAATCTTGAAAGGGCCCACGTATCTCGGAGCAAGCTTGCCTTTGATACCGAATCTCTGGGTGCCTTTCATAGGAGAAACATGGAGATAGACATGATCTCCAATGTCGAAAGCCAAATCACGATGCTTGCCATCATTGTAGCTCTTTTGATGCGATTGCTCGGCTTTGAGATTCTCACGTATGACTTTGCACATTTCTTAGGCTTTTGAGATCAAATCATTTCCAAGAAGTTGACGTTCACCAGTCTCGGACCAGTTGAGAGGGGTATAACACTTTCTGCCATAGAGGATTTCAAAAGGAGCTTTGTCGGCACTTGCTTGGAAGCTGTTGTTGTAAGAGAATTCGGCAAACAGGAGACAATCTTCCCACTTCATACCGAAAGAGATGACACAAGCTCTCAGCATGTATTCGAGGATCTGGTTCACTCTTTCGACTTGACCACTAGTGTGAGGGTGAAACACAGTGCTGAAGCGAATTTTTGTGCCCATGGCTGACTGAAAGGAGTCCCTGAACTTGGATGTGAACAAACTTCCACGGTATGAGGAGATAACTCGAGGAATGCCATGCAAAGAAACAATTCTGGAGGTGTACAGCTCTGCCAGCTGAGCTGCGTTGATGGATCACTACGAAGATAGCTTGTCAATCACTACGAAGATAGCATCATTTCCCTTCTTGGACTTAGGAAACCCAGTGACGAAATCCATTTCAATGTGATCGAATTTCCATTCGAGAATAGGTAGAGGTTGAAGGAGATCGACTGGACGTTGATGCTCTGCCTTCACTCGTCTGCAGACATCACATTCACTCACGAATTGGGCAATCTCCCTTTTCATGCGAGTCCACCAATATGATTGCTTGAGGTCTTGGTACATCTTAGAACTACCGGGATGAATCGAGATGAGGGAGTCATGTTCTTCGTTCATTATGAGCTTTCTGAGATCACCCTTGGGAACGACAATTCTGTCCTCAAAGAACAAGGTGTCTTTCTCATCAATGCGATAGCACTTGTATTTGGGAGTACCCTTAGCAATACCATGTTTCACTTTCTGCACCATAGCATCACTGAGTTGCGCCTCACGGATCTGATCTTCCAAGGTAGGAGCCACCTGAAGGTTTGGAAGAAAGCCTTGCGGAACAACTTGGAGGTTGAGCTTCCTGAATGATTCACAAAGTTCAGGCTGGAACGGTTTGAGAAGGAGACTATTGCAATATGCCTTTCTGCTCAAGGCATCTGCAATGACATTGGCCTTGCCAGGTGTGTACTCAATGCTTGGATCATACTCTTGAATCATCTCAACCCAACGAGTCTGGCGAAGGTTCAGGTTTGGCTGTGTGAAGATGCACTTCAAGCTCTTGTGATCGGTGAAGATGTCCACTTTTCTGCCCAACATAAGGTGTCTCCACGTGATCAAGGCATGTACAACTACTGCTAGCTCGAGATCATGTGTGGGGTAATTCTTCTCTTTTGGTTTCAACTAACGAGAAGTGTATGCCACAATCTTCTTGTCTTGCATCAGAACACCACCAAGACCTTGCAATGAAGCATCATAAAAGACTTCATAAGGCTTGGACTCATCCGGAGGAGTAAGAACCGGAGCAGAAATACGCTTATCTTTGAGTGTTTTGAATGCCACATCACAATCAGGAATCCAGGAGTACTTGACATTCTTTTGCAACAGGTTGGAAAGAGGCTTGGCAATCTTGGAGAAGTTCTCAACAAACCTTCTGCAATAGCTAGCGAGACTAAGGAAGCTTCGGAGTTGCTTGACATTCTGCGGGGGTTCCCAGTTGACAATAGCTTCAACTTTCTCGGGGTTCATAGAAATGCCCTCGGCAGAGATAATGTGGCCAAGATATAATACTTTATCCAGCCAGAATTCACATTTGGAGAACTTCGCATAGAACTCGTGTTCTCAGAGCCTATCCAGGACCAAACGGAGGTGCTTGGCATGGTCTTCTTCATTCTTGGAGAATACCAAGATATCATCCAGATAGACGAGAACAAATTCATTGGTGTAGGGGTTGAATATGAAGTGCATCATCCTTGAGAAGGTGGGTGGAGCATTAGGAAGGCCGAAAGACATGACCATGTATTCATAAGAGCCAAAACTCGTTCTGAATGCGGTCTTGGGAATATTCTCTTCACGGATACGAATCTGATGGTAACCCATCCGGAGATCAAGCTTCGAGAACACCTTTGCTCCTTTGAGCTGCTCGAACAATTCATTGATATTGGGGAGCGGATACTTGTTCTTTATTGTCTTCTTGTTCAATGTCCGGTAATCAACGCAAAGGCGTTCCGTGCCATCCTTCTTCTTGACAAATAGAACACCACAGCCCCAAGGAGAAGTACTAGGCCTGATTAGACCCATACATTCTTGCTCATCGAGTTGTTTCTTCAACTCCTTCAACTCATCAGGGAAAAGCTTGTACGGACGCCGACATGTTGGCTCGGTACTGGGCTCGAGTTCGATGACGAATTCAACTTGATGATGGGGAGGCATGCCTGGAAGCTCTTCAGGGAAACATCTTCATATTCATTGACTACCGGAATCTGAGAAATGGCATTAATCTTGCCCTTGTCATTGAGAGAGAATAGCCTAATTGTGTTATCTCGAGAGAAGAAGATAATCACGTCTTCGTCAGGATGAGTAAGCTTGACTTCTTTATTTGCACAATCAATGTTTGCATCATGCTTGGAAAGCCAATCCATCCCAAGAATAAGATCAATGTCGGAGTTGCCAAGAACAACCGGAGAAACCAGAAACTATAATCACCCATGTGAATAGATATATCTGGAGCAAACATATTGGAACACAATCTCTTGCCCGGTGAAACACCATGTAATGGCCTTGGCAAAGCTTTGGTGTCCACATTATTCTTTGATCCAAATGGGTGAGATATGAAAGAGCATGATGCACCCGAATCAAACAAGACTTTAGCAGGTATAGAGTTAACTGGAAGATTACCAATTATCACATCTGAAGAATTCTCTGCTTGAGCTGCATTCATCAGATTCACTCTTGCTGACTTGGGATTGTGCTTGACAATAGCAGTGCTGACAGGTCGAGGAGGCGGAAGGCGCCTTGGGTTGGGACACTTGTTGGCATAGTGACCCTTCTGGCCACACTTGTTGCAAATCACTTCTGAGAGAGGCCGGTGATAAGAACCACTTGATCTTGAAGCTTGAAACTGAGGCTTGGATTGATTGCTTGGGTTGGGTGGGTGGGAGAAACCACGGCCACCTAAGTGCTTGTTGTTTGGAGGACGGAGCACTGGAGGAGGCGGTAGCCAGAACTTCTGCTGCTTGGCAACCATTTGAGAAGACGGGGAGGAGTGAATAGCATCTATGATCCTCTTTTTGGAAGCTTCAATCTTGAGTTGAGCTGCCTCTTGCTTAAGAGTCATGTTGTAGAATTGATCAAATTTATCCGGCTCGAACAAGGTGAGAGCTAGTTGGAGTTCATCCTTCAGACCACCACGGAACTGATAAATCTTGCTCTTGGCATCAGGGATGTCTTGGTTGCCATAACGAGCAAGATTCTAGAACTTGACATTGTATTGATAGACGGACATGGTGCCTTGCTTCAGGTTGCGGAATTGCTCATGCATGCCTTCAATGACACTGGTTGGAATGTGGTGAGAGCGGAAATCCTTGCAGAAGTCAGTCCACGAGATCTCACGTCCACCTCTGGAATCTTTGTACTGTTGCCACCAATCAGCAGCTTGATCTTTGAGTTGGAAATTGGCAAACTTGACATAATCCTCAGGTCTCACGTTACTGCATTCAAAGTGATTTTTGATGTCTGTGATCTAGTCTTCAACATCTAGCGGATCCACACAGTAACTGAACGACTTCGGTTGGTTTGCCAGGAATTGGTTGCGAGTCGCAAAGTGAGGTTGATTGAACAGATTGCCTTGGCCTTGGTTCCCATGATTTCCTTGATTTGCTTGGTTGGCTTGAAAGTTCTGCATCATTTGCATAAGCATCTGGGTGTTCTGGTTGGTCCCTTGCATAATTGCTCTCCATGCCTCAGACAAAGGAGGAGGGGAAGGAGGACGTTCAGGAACACGCTCTTCTTCACCCTCTGGGTTAGCGTTGGGAACCTTCTTAGGAGCCATCCTGGATGAGATGACAACTATTAGCCATTGATGGAAATATATATGAGCTGAATCAACGGCTAGAAATTGCAACATAAGTCTTCACAAGAAAATTCGAACAAAATGAATGAATGAATTCCATAGTTTAATGGTACAACAATCTTCTCGAGAAGCCACTTGGGAGAACAAAAGGTAAATAAAAACAACAAGGAGCAGATAGAACAAATATATGATAGAAGCTTCGTCCCACATGTTCATGCTGAAAGCTCATGGAACGTGTTACGAAAGGGTGTTGCAATCCCCGGATCAGCATAGCCAAAGACCCTTTAAGATGCAACTCCCAATTGGAACAACGCCCATAAACCTCTTCACTCGATGGTGAACCCCAAACTTCATACCATGCACTCGTTGGAAGAATGACTACGAGCTACTAGAAGAACCCACCTATTAATTCCTGAAGCTTTCCGGTTATGCAATCGGGTGTTGGGGATACAGGGGAAGCACCGTGCACTCAACTCTAATCCTACATCCAGCTGTATCCATCCTTCAACACATAACCAGTCATCCTCGGAAACTGTTTACCTCAGACCTTCGAAACGCATCCGCTATACAAGCTATGGCAATACTCCCGAACTATCCCACGAGTACTGGGTGACGTCGGGGTTATCTCACCACTAACCGCATAGAAGAGTTTTCGATGTCGGCCGTCTTAAGTATTCTAGAACTGTTGCGATACATTTGTGACGACAACACCTCGGAGCTCAACTCTCCGGGACACTGCCACAACCCCTAAATGACAGGAGGCATCGAGAACAATGTTCTCGTCACAAAGATATCGGTACAATCCAAACAATACTCGCGTGATCCTAAAAAAAAATTAGTGAATTTTTGAGAGTAGAAGAGATAGAACAACGTCAGGAGTCCTCACCAGAGCGATGAAGGGGTGAGGAGTAAACAGAAATCCTACTCTCCGATATATATATAGGACTCAAAACATTTTTATGTGTGTGCCTAGACTCAACCGTCAACGATTCGATCAATCAGGAGGGCTCCTAGGTCGGAGAAGGCTCTGATACCAACTTGTAATGCCCAGTATGTGACTATGTCTCCCACATGTCGAGGCACGACTTAAAGACATAATCACATACTAGAATGATCTCAAGTATGGTATCTTTGCACAACTCATGTAAAAGCATGGATGAAAGTGTAAAATAGTAGTTGGCTTACACTCGCCATGTCACACAATGAAATACATTAACATTCATCATCCAAATAACATCAGAGTCCGACTACGGACGAAATCCAAATGAAAGATACCATAAATAAAACAACACAAGGTCCTGATCATCCTAGTAAGAGCCCTACTGATCCTCGGGATAAGACACGTAGTAACGTCCACGCTCTTCATCGAACTCCCAATACAGCTCTGAACCACCACCTGTGTAGCTCTCAACGGTACCTACATCTGGTGTTGTCACTACTAGGAAAAGGCATGCTAGTGGCGCACCAGTTTTGCCTACTAATGGCACACTACTGTTGCGCCACTAGCACCACGCCATTAGAATTAAATACTAATGGCGCACCCCTGGTGCGCCATTAGTATCTGGTGTACTAATGGCGCACCATGCAGTGCGCCATTAGTATAGCCCACCGTGCGCCATTAGTATGCCTCCCAGGGGGCCATATGTACCCATGTGCTTTGGCATACTAATGGCGCACTAGTGGGTGATGCGCCACTAGTATGAATATTAGGGATATTTTTTCTTTTCTGATATTTTCACAGGATACAAAATATATTATTGGATAGAATTTAGATAACACCACACAGCAACAGTAGATTCATCGAATACAATAGAAGATTAGTCTCCGAATACAATTCATCATATTAGTCTCCGAATTCAAAAGACCGAACAAAGATAGAACATTACAAGTCTCGAGACCGCGAGTAGCGAGTTTGTCTTCACATTACAAGTCGATATCGATCATCTAAACTACCATCACATGGAAGAGAGCTGCGGTCATCACGATGAGCATCATCGCGATGAAACTGGTCTTCATCCGGTTCCTCCAACGCTCCCTCCTCTCTCCCGCTAGATAGCGCGCGTATCTAGATTCCGCCTCCGCCCTAGTGGTGTACCCTTTGTAACTGTTACCGCTGAAACGGTGAACCTTTCTCCGACACTCCTCCCAGTCGTCGTAGACTCCGGGAACCTTACCCTTGTACATGACATACGACGGCATCTCTATGCACTAGCCAAACAAAACGTTAGTACCAATTCACAGACAATACATAAGCAATATATAAGTATGCAACAAAAGGATCGGAAGAGAAAAGCAAGACATTAATAGCATCGATTACATCTAAGTTGAACGACTGTCCAAACCAAAGAGACATACAAGTTCATTAAAGTTTAATTACAACATGAGCCAATCGATGTTTCAGAACTAGACATAGCATCACTACTTTCGACTCGACTCAAGGGACCGGAGCGTGCATGAAGCCGCCGTCTATCGTGGGAGTCATGAAATCGCGGGCATTGTCAGCCTGCATTTGTAGCGTTGTGTCTATCTCACTGTTGGACGGTTGATTTTTGAGGTTGAACTGCCCCGAGGTACGAAGGACATCTTGATGGATGATTTCCGCAAAATCCGACTGGATGCGAAAGAATTCTTGTCTGATGTTCGCGTCCTGGATTGCCGACAAGCTCGCGACCCAATCTTTGAGTTTATCTGGTAGCAGAAGGTGATTATGGTCCCGTACGATTGCCCGCATGTGATGGAGGGCGTAGTAGGCACCCTTCTGACCGCCAGGCGGCTGCTTGACGCAGCAGAACATCGTATTGTGGGCGAACACGTGCTTGACGTACTTACGAACTGGCCTGGTGAAGGTGCCTCCAGATTTGGCGTAGCCGGGGAGAACATCATCAAGAACTTTCTTGACATTTGTGTAGTCTATCTTCGACTGACGGTCCGAGTCGAAATACGTGGCCATGGAATATTTCGGGCTTAAGAGGATGAGTGTGCAATGTGTGTCACTTCACAAAACACGAAATGTAAAAAACGATCGAAATCTAAGAAATCATATGTTACGGGGCGGTTGAGGGGACGACTTACTCGGGAAAGTAAGGCACGAGGAAGTTATCCTTATCTCGGTTTGCCAGAATGACGCCTTCGAGGTAAGAACTCGCGACTTGCCGGTCCCTAGCGCTACCCAAGATCTTGGCACACATGTAGAAGGGGTCGACTATCACGATGTCCAGGGTCTTGTCTTTAATGATCCGCATCTCCATACTCAACGAAAATAGCCGAACGAAGGTGTAGTGCAGCGGATGAAGGTTAAACATAGCGAACATGTCATCAAACCGCAGGACGATCGTACCCCCGATGGAGTTATCCACAAAGCCCTTGCACTCTGGCACCTTGTCCACAAAAACCGGGTATGCCACATCCTTCTCTCTGAGATGCCACTTCTCCAAAGAAAGAACACTGTCATGCAGACCCTGCATAGCACCGGTTGCAGCATTGAGCATATTAGTCGGTAGCATCGGCCTACCCGCCACATGCACCCTCCTCATTATATCCTTAGGTGAAGGTGGCCCGTCCTAAGCACGGATCATACTCGGTACCGGCTGGCTCGCACCCTTGTTACTCTTTCTTTTCCATCCCTTCTTATTCTGCTGTAATGGGACCGAGTTCTGCTCACAGACCGCCTTCTTGAGTGTGTTGGGCCGGTAATATTTCGCACCTCGGCTATCTGAGGCTCGGTGAAGTCGGCAGCTGGAGGCGTCTCCTGAGAACTGAACGCCAGACGACGCCTGTTGCAATTGGGTTTCTCCGCGGTACCAGCTAGACCGCGATCGTCTTTTGTAGGGTTGGGTTCTTGAGAAGGAGGCCCCATGAATTCGTCATCGTACCCATGATCGGCAAAGTACTTATCAACATTGGCAAATGTACCATTGTCATTGTCGTCGTCGTCCGGATCCTGTGCCATATGCATGTTCAGATCCTATGCCATAGGGATGTCCGGTAGCGTTGCGGCGGTCTTGCCATGGCTTGGCGCTGGCACGACTAGCGGTGTTGTCTTTGGGGTAGTGTCCCCCGCCCCCAAACGAATCTGGCTCTTTGGCCAAAGCAGGGGCCAGCTTAGGCAGGCACTGAGGGTCATCACATCATCTGCGTCAGCCCCGGCTGGTCGAATCAGAGGTAACAACTCGTCGCAGCCTGGCAGCACCTGAACCAGTTGAACCCTATACACGGTGGGTGGCATCGGATTATCGTGGAACACGGGGTTGCCCGGTTGAACGATTCTGCCCTTGGCGACATCGACCAACTCGTCGTTCACGAAGTGCAAGAGAGTGCACGGAACGTCGGCGGTGCCCTGCGAAAACATGTAGGGCTTCAGGGATGCCCAGTCAAACGCAAGGAGATGAAGTCCTCGACCGTGAGGCTTAATTAGTTACCGTGATGATGGCGTCGAGCTCGGCTAATGTCGAGGCACCGCCAACGGCGGGCATGCAATTGACGGAGGGGCTGCTTCCTGCAGAGGTGCCGGCGGGCGTACACCCGGGTGCATTAAGCTCCAATGCCCGTGCCCGCGTGGGAGACACCAATGCCGCCTCCGTCGGAGACACCAATGGCCCCGCCTGCACGTTTTGCGAGTTGCTGGCCGTGAAGCTGAGAATCGGGGGCGGCCCCTATTGGCTGCCCGCAATCCATGTCGTCAGCCCATGAATCATGGTAGGCATAATGCCGGTGAGCATCGATCCCAGTTATTGTTGCACTTGCTCTTGGACTCTGGAATCCGCACCACTTGTGCCTTGAGTTCTCGAACCTCGCGCGACTGGCTTTCCGAGCTGGTCTTTCTCTCCTTTCGCCCACCAGCGTTATAGTATGACGACCATTTTGTGGACAAGCCTTTGCCGGACACACGACCAGCCGACGACGGATTACTGAGATTATCCTTTTTTCATTATGTTCAACGCCCTATTTAGAGTGGTGTCCCAAGGGGTGCTCTGAGTCGACCCCGCGCTACTGCTTTGAGTCGCTTGCGGAAGGAATGTGAACCATTTAGAAATTTGGCTTCATTAATTAGAATGCAACCATATGGAGCTAATTACGCGGGGGTGTATTCCTTACCAGAACAACCTCAAGGGGCCTGGTCTTCGGATCCGTGGTAAGCTCCTTTGTTACCGGGTCCTCCTTGTACCAGGCCCTGACATAGTTCCTGGTCTTCTTGTCACGGTATTTATCGAAGAGGGGCGGTAGGCCTTGCTCGGCACGCTCCACGTCCTCCTTGTCCCATATAGGCTCCGCCACTCTGTAACTGCCGGGACCGAGTGTGTGTTCCCCTAAGTTCAACTCCCGCATTTCCTTCCCCCACTGACTTGATTCGGAGGTTGCGCTGCTCTCGCACTTGATCTTGAACTCCTTGTAGTCATCTTTGCTGATCAAAGGATTTTTCGCCTTGATCTTCTCATAACTAAAACCTTTGTCAATCATTCTCTTCACCGCGCTTCTCCAAGTAGACAGGGGCATGCTCATCCTCGTGAGGACGGAATTGTTCACTTTATTCCCTGAGAGGCGTGTGTTTTCAAATTCAGCGGGGAACTTGTATCGTTCGTGCAGCTTCGTGAAGAGGAGGTTGCGCAAATTACCTCGTCCTTATGCCTTAGGTTCTCGGTGTTGATCGAGACGGTGCTCCGGAGAATGCACCCGTGCTGAACCGAGTACCCCTTGACTATTTCTTTGGGCGCCGTTGGATGCCCGTCGGAGTTCACTTTAGTAAATTCCTCCTTAACGGTGCGGAGCACGTTCGGGCGCCGGTCCTTCCGTTGCCTCTTTGGTTGGCTGCCATCTGTGCGTGCGCTGCCATCATCAGTGGTGGCATCCTCGGCGTCAGCATCAGTGGTGGCATCCTCGGCGGCACCATCAGTGGTGTCATCCCCGACGGCACCATCAGTGGTGTCTTCCTCGGCGGCACCATCAGTGGTGTCAGGATTGGTGTCTTTCACGGCGTCCTCATAGCGGTGAGGTTGTTCCTCCATCTCCTGGGACAGCTCCCAGAATGCCTTGCCGCCCAAACCGCCGGCCTCATCATTGTGGGCCATGTTTCGCTCTAAATAGGAAAAAAGTTTGGTCAAAAAGTTGGTTATTGTCAAGGAACAAGATATCATCATTTAGGGTTTGTGAGGAATTATCATGGTCTCATCATTTAGGGTTTGTCGACACCAAGGCATCCTAAAAGCTAAGGTTTTATCATTTAGAGTTTGTCCACGCCGAGGCACCCTAAAAGCCTAAGCTTTCATCATTTAGGTTCTTATCGACACCGAGGCACCCTAAAAGCCAAGGTTTTATCATTTAGGGTTTGTCGACGCTGAGGCACCCTAAATGCTAAGTTAAGTTTTCATCATTTAGGGTTTAGCGATGCCGAGGCATCCTAGGTTGACTGATATATATGCCGAGGCACCAAGAGACAGTAAACATATCAGCCGTTGATAGAAGCTATTCAAAACTATTCCTACTTAATTCTTGATCCTACTTAATTAAGGACAAACACCAAGAGACAGTAAACATATCACACTTCTATATTTATAACACAAGAGGCAGTTGATCCTACTTAATTAAGTACTAAGATACCCCAGCCCATGCATTAGTCGCAAGTACCCCATATGTCCTATTTTTAGCAAAGTCATGCTAAAATTCACGGAAAATTTCAGCATGACCTTTGCTGAAAATAGGACATATGGAGTACCCGAATTTGCCGGAACGGAAGTTAATCGACATTCCGGAAAACTCAAGGGCCTCTCAGGGTACCTGCAAAATCATCACGACATGATGGTCGGAGACAAAACTCAGTAGTGCAAAGTGGGGAAATCTGCCATGTCTAAACATGGATATTTCCAATAGCTGATTGGACCAGTGAAGCTATAAGCTGTTACAGTACAAAAAAATTAAAGCAATAGCAATAATAACAGGTTGAAGCATCAGGATAGTACTACTTCAGGGCACGACACAGAACATACCCTACATTTACTGAACAATAAACATTTCCCTGGATCTTTTGCCCAATACACCAAGTTCAAATCCAAACCTTTTCTGGTTAGTGCCATTGCCCCCCCCCCCACCCCCAAGGGTCAATCCATGTCTGCAAGGGACTAGACCAACTTCGAAATGACTGCCAATCACAATGCAAAAAGGAACCTCAGTACTGAATTCCATGATTTCAACCAAAAGATATAACAAGCTTAACGTTCTGTGACGATAAAGCTTGTCGACACTTGAACTGGAATCAAGCTAGCGAGTTCATCCCTAGTCATATTTAAAAACGATGGGTGCGACGAAAGTCTTAATTAACAACCACATGATATTATCATCACAAGTTTTCAGACTAGACAAAAGGTGCTCAGCAACAAAATTCTTCTACTACTAGGACTAGGAGACAAGACATCGAAATGGAAACCTGCAGCCCACACTTGGCATATGATCTAGGGTCAATCTAGAACATGGCATATGATCTCAGTACCGACGAACGAAATTCCACACTTGCATGTATATAGAAGAAATTCAGAGCTAGCCAATAACAGTGAAGGACATGCTTATTCAGAGGGTTAATCACATGATTGACAATAGTCAGAATATTAAGCATGGGTGAGGTAAACAATGAATTAATAGTCAGAAAGTCAGATCAGTGACAATATTAACCACTAGCTAGAACATTCATGTGGCTTAATTAGTGGGCAGATGTATGTATGCACAAAAAGGGGGACATTTTTTAGTCAAACTGAAGAAAGATGCACATCATTGAGTAACCGGTATAACAAATAAATCCCTGCAGGTGCATGGTGTAACAATGAGCAATCATAATTGTGCACTTAGTAGTGCGTCATGTGTTTACCCCACCCCACCCGATACACAAATTGGGCATGAGAAAATTGTTACAAGGCACTGATCGTGCGATAATCTAGAAGAAGATATGACAAAAATTTACAGCAACATAGTTGAGATGTGAACAAAAATTCAATCTACTATAGGAGGAAGGAGGAGAGGTACCTGGGCGGGCGCGGCCGGTCGCCGGAGGAGTCGGGGTCGGGGTCGGCGGCGGCGACGGTGTCGAAGGGATGGCTCGAGGGCGGCGGCGCAGGGCAGGGGCCGACGCAGGCAGGAACCGACGCAGGGCAGGGTCCGACACAGGGCAGGGGCCGACGCGGGGAGGCTGTCGGCGACGGCAAGGTCGCGGAGGCGTCGGTGATGGAGGAGTTGCAGTGGTGGGGGCGCGGGGGCGCGGGGGCGGCAGCGCACGTAGGGGCGGGGCATCGCGGGGGGGGGAGTGGATCTGGCGAGAGGGAGGGACGAAGGGATCGGGCGACTAGCTATAGGGGGAAGATTACTAATGGCGCACCCCCTGGCGGTGCGCCATTAGAATGCTTTTTATAGCAATGGCGCACCACCGGGACAGTGCGCCATAAGTAATGTTTTTTTAGATAGTAATGGCGCACTAGCCAGCGGTGCGCCATAAGTAAATTTTTTTATTATTTTTTGTTGCATCTAATAATTTTATAGAAAATCAATATGAATATGAAACAGTAATAATTTTTTATAAAAACAGTAATAATTTTTTAAAAAAATATCATCAGATTTGTTATTTGAAAATATTTATGAATATAAAAAAATATCATCAAATTTGTTATTTGAAAATACCATCAAATTTGTTATTTGAAAATATAATCAAATTTGTTTTCTTTTATTTTTAGTTGCGTTCATTTGTGACGGTGGAGCGGGGGAGGGTGCGAAGGTCGTCGGCGGTGGTGGAGCGGGGGAGGCTGCGGGGGGCGCTCGGCAACGAGGGGGATCTGGCAAGGGGGGTCTGGCGAGGGGGGGGGTAGCGATCGAGATGGAGGGGGATCGAGATCGAGTGTCCTCATGAATATTCAATATTTTTTCATAAATTCAAAAGTGCCCATGAAATTTAAAAATATTCATGATAGTTTAAAAAGTGCCCATGAAATACAATCGAGAAATGAAGGCTACAATTTAACAATCGATCTTAGCTAGCTAGCTATCTGTTCACAATCTTCTTCCCTTCTTTTTCGCAAATGGAGTTCTTCTGTGGAACGGACGTCCTTTAGGTAGGGTGGTCCTGCTTCTTCTTGTGGTGTATGCTACTACTTCATCGTCGTCGTCATGTTCCATCTTCGGGTCGCCATACTTGTCGAAGTCTTGCTCATTGGCGACTCCATCCATTCCGATGATCTTCCCTTTGCCTCTCCTCACGACAACACGACTGGGCTTTGACGGGTCAGTAATGAAGAAGCATTGGTCCACTTGGGAAGCCAGTACCCATGGCTCATTTTTCGCGGTGACGTTTGCGCCCGTGGTCTTGGATTTGGCTTCGGGTATAACCATGGTGGTGAAATACCGGTCTTCTTTTAGGACGCTCTTGGCCCATCTGACACGGAACATCGGGACCTTCTCTCCAGCATTGCTCAGCTCCCAGATCTCCTCGATCCTTCCGTAGTATCTGTCCTTGTCATTACCGGTGTAGGATTCCAATGTTACCCCGGAGTTCTGATAACCATCGCTCTTCATGTCCTTGTCCTCGGTGTAGAATGTGTAGCCGTTGATATCGTACGCCTCATAGGTCATCAGGTTGTGCTCGGCGCCCTGTGACAAGGCGAATATGTGTTCTTCTTCCGTGGAAGAATCCTCATGTAAAGGGTATGACAGAAGCTTCTGCTTGAACCAACGCGTGAAACATGAGTTGTGCTCTTTGATTATATCTCCGTCCGTCCTCTGTTGTCCTCGGTCATTGTACGTCTTCTCAATAAAGGTTTTGTGCTCTACCACCCAAGGATCGACCACGTCTATGTGTTGTAGCGCGACTAGGTTTGCTCTTTCAAAGTCGGCGAGTCGACCCTCGAAGTCGACATGCATTTCGTGGCGACCCTCGCGGTGACCCCATCCAGCGAGCCTACCGAGGTGCCTGTTGACGGGCAGACCAACGGGGTTCTCGATGCCTAGATAATTCGTGCAGTAGGAGATGCACTCTTCGGTCAGAAAGCCCCTGGCTATGCTTCCCTCTGGACGTGACATGTTGCGAACGTATCCTTTGATGACACCATTCATCCTTTCGAACGGCATCATGCTGTGTAGGAACGTCGACCCGAGTTGGATGATATCCTCCATGATATGGACCAGCAGATGCACCATAACGTTGAAGAATGCGGGTGGGAAGTACATCTCAAGCTCGCATAGTACCACCACGATCTCTTCCTGTAGCCTTCTAAGTTGCCTCACGCTAACTGACTTCCTAGAGATGACGTCGAAAAAGTTGCATAGGCCAAATAGCGTTTCACGGACGTGCGCATCCATGATCGCACGGATTGCAACTGGAAGTATCTGCGTCATCAGCACGTGACAGTCGTGAGACTTCATCTCGCTGAAATTCTGCTTCGCTGGGTCTAGGTATCTGCTTATCTTCCTCGCGTAACCGTAAGGAAGTTTTACTCCTATGAGGTAGGTGAAAAACCGCTCGATCTCCTCCTGAGTTAGAGTGAAGCACGCGGGAGGGTAGTCATTTCCGGTCTTCTTGGCCTTTTTGCCTTTGCGACGACTTTCCGTGTCCTGCTTCGCCTCATCATCATCATCATTAGCGTGAAGCTCCTGCCTGATGCCCATTGATTTCAAGTCTGCCCTTGCTTTTGGCCCATCTTTGGTCCTCTCTGGCATGTTGAGCAGGGTACCAAGCAGACTCTCGCACACGTTCTTCGTGATATGCATGACATCAAGGCTATGAGGCACACGGAAGATCTTCCAGTACGGCAAGTCCCAGAAAATAGACCTCGTTTTCCATACCTTCAGCAGCGGCTCTGGCGCCTTTCGCTTCTTTCCCGGCTCTGGCGCCTTTTGCTTCTTTCCCGGTAGTGGGCAATCTTTCCAATTTTTCAACAGCTCGTCTATTTCCTCGCCGCTCCTCGTACGCGGGCGTCTTCGGGGTTCGGTTTCACCATCGAACAGATCCTTGCATTTCCTCCGTGGGTCATCGTTGCGAAGCCACCTTCGATGTCCCATGAACACGGTTTTCGAAGACCCGGGATCTCTATCTAGCTGGTGATACGTTGTGTCATCCATGCGCCTGACACATCCTGAAAATCCGTGGACCACCTGCCCAGCGAGATATCCGTAACCGAGATAGTCGTGCACCATCGTGAGCAGTGCGGCTCTCATAGGGGAATATTCTTTCTCTGCAGCATCCCATGTATTGGCTGGCGTTTTCCATAGATTGTCTAGCTCCTCTTTCAGTAGCCCCAGATACAGATTGATGTCATTCCCTGGTTGTTTCGGCCCTTCAATTAGCATACTCATGTCAATGTACTTCCTCTTCATGCACAACCAGGGGGGAAGGTTGTACATCCACACAAACACAGGCCAGGTGCTATGTGTGCTTCTCTGGCTGCCAAACGGATTGACTCCATCGGTGCTCGCGCCCAGCACGATGTTCCTTGGATCGTTCCCAAATTCTAGGTCTTCGAAGTTCAACGCTTTCCACTGGCTCGCATCCTTAGGGTGACTCAGCATCTTGTGTTTTTTATTTATCTCCGGATCATTTCCGTCATCTTATCGCTTCTTCTCCTCCCTATACGCGTGCCAACGCAGGAGCTTTGCTACCTTAGGGTCCGCGAAATACCGCTGCAGACGAGGAGTGATCGGAAAGTACCACACCACTTTTCAAGGAGCTTTCTTCCGCTTCTTGTATCGAGTGACGCCGCACACCGGACATATGGTAGACTACGCGTGCTCATCCCGATAAATGATGCAATTGTTCATGCACACATGGTATTTCACGTGCGGTAAATCCAGAGGACACATGATTTTCTTCGCCTCCTCGAAACTGGTCGGGCACTTGTTCCCCTTGGGAAGACGTTCGTGCCAGAATGACATGTTCTCGTCGAAGCATGCGTCGGTCATTTTGTGTTTTACCTTCATCTCCAGAGCCATGAGCGTTACTTTCAGGCGGGTATCCTCGGGCCTGCATCCTTCATACAATGGAGTAACCGCATCTATCTCCAGTTGATACAGCTTGGCTTTCTCTCGGGCAGGAGCTCTTGCGTTATCCGTCTGCTTGAGAAGCAGCTCTTGAATATGAGGGTCCTGCACCCAGCCTCCATCGTCGTCTGCTCCGGCATCTTCATCTAGATCATGATCATACCCTTCGTCTTGATCATCCTCATCATCATGTCCGACATCTTCTTCATGATGATTGTGTACAACATCACCGTCGTGATCATATCCTGGAGATTCTTCATCTTCTCGCCCGCCCTCGCCGCGGTGGTTGTCTTGCTGCCCTTCCTCATTTCTTGCCCAGCCATGGACGACTTCATAGTCATCTTCATCACCTTGCCACCGATAGCCAACCATGAAACCACGCAAGAGCAGGTGGTCCCGCACCTGCCTGGAATCTGGGTCCGCAATAAGGCTCTTCAGCTTGCATCTTCGACACGGACATCTTATCTCCGTCTCGTTCTTTTGAAGCATCTCAACTTTCGCGGAGCTCAAAAACCTATTCACAATGCCTTCGGTCATCGTGCGGACCATGGTCGCCTGCGGGGTAGAGCAAAACGATATTTTAGAACCAAGAAAAAATTTGTCATGACTTTCCCTAAAAATAGGACCAAAAAGAATGCATAGTGCCAAAATTCTCGCCGAAACGGAAATGAATCAACATTTCGGCAAAATATTGGCAACTATCGCATTTCAAATACCGGTACCTACAAACACAAACATATATGCAACACCACAAACATATGCAACACCACAAACATACATAGATCTAGCTAGGCCATAAAAAGTGCATGTGCACGGTTGTTGGAGCTCGAGGGAGAAAAAATGTAGATCTACAACATAAAGATAGCTTTCCCCTTACTTACCTATCAAAAGAAGGTAATTTAACCACTTAATTTTGATGAATCTATGGTGCAAATGAGGTGAGGAGGAGGAGGCAGCCGACACAAGTTTGGACGAGGAGGTGGAGAGGTTGAAGTGGGGAAAGTGAGTGTGTAGGTGTGGCTGTCCAAAATATCTAGTTGGTCCCAGGTTACTAATGGCGCACCACCCACAAATGTGCCATTAGTAACCCTGGTTACTAATGGCGCACCAGCTTGAGGTGCGCCATTAATAGTTTTGCAAAAAAATAAAAAAAATATAGTATTGGTGCAGTGTGTTGGAGGTGCGCCATTACTAGTTTAACTAGTAATGGCGCACTGTGCCATGGTGCGCCATTAGTATTTTTGGAAAAAAACATTTGTTACTAATGACGCACCAACTCATGGTGTGCCATTACTATATAGTAGTGGCGCACCAAGTGTCTGGTGCGCCATTAGTGGCCATATCACCTATAGCCCTTTTCCTAGTAGTGTGTGTTGAATCTGTGAGCCACAGAGGACTCAGCAATCTCGTTCCCGGGTAGCAATACTATCAAAGCCTTAGGTGTGGAAGAGGCTTAAAACAAGGTTGCAGCAGCACTAAGCACCAACTTACGAGTTTAGAGAGAGAAGAGAACAAATGCCAACAATCGCCAAGTTGATCAAGAAGTGATCCTAACTACTCACGGTCAAACATAACCCCACCGTGTTCGCTTCCCGAACCCCTTCGGAAAGAGACCGTCACGGTTACTCACGCAGGTAGTGTATTATGAACATGGTGTCAAGTTATCTACAACCGGATATTAACAAATTCCCATCTGCCACATAACCGCGGGCACGGCTTTCGAAACATCAAACCCTGCAGGGGTGTCCCAACTTAGCCCATCACAAGCTCACGATCTGCGGAGTCGCAACTCCAAGGTGGGAAGACCCGAGTATTCTCGGAATCCCGTGCTCAAGATATTCTGACGAAGGTAAAACTAATCTAGCAAGACCTCCCAGCATGCCGACACCCTGATAGTAGCCGCGCGTATCTCGTCTCAGGCCATGTCCGGATGGGAAAAGCTACGGTAGAACCAGCCCTTGAGTTTCCTCGAGGTGGCCCCGCAGGCTGCCCAGTTTGGACCAACACTCATGAAGAGCATTGGCCCGGGTTGTTAATTAAGTCCTCGGGTTTGCAACACCCTATGCAAGTTTTAGTTATTAGGAAAATGTAAAACCAATGTTGGGCCTTGCTGGAAAAGCTTTAGCACTACGCGAGTTATCGAGGGGGGCCATAAACCCCAACCGTGTTAGGGACGCAAAATCAAGGAACATAACACCGGTTTAACTGTTCCTAGGGTGGCATGAGTGGAACAAAACACCAAGCAAGAGGCTTAGCCTTCCACCCATTGCCAATATATAGATGGTTTAGTTTAACAGTTTATATATTGTGATATCCCAACAATAAATTCATCACGAAGCAAGAATCTTCAAATCTTCACCTGCAACTAACAATGCTATAAGAGGGGCTGAGCGATGCTTACGTAGCCAAACAACGGTTTGCTAGGTCGGTGGTTAGAGAGTTTCATGGCAACAATGGGAGGGCTGACAAACAGACATAGGCATCGAGGCAATATCTAAAGAGCGAGACAACTAGCATAGGCAAAGATAGTACTGATATCTGGGTATGGTCATCTTGCCTATTGATTCCACGGAGGGATCGTAACCTTGCTCCTCAAACTCAGCCTCGGTAGGGACCTCGTACTCCGAATCGTCATCGGGCTCTTACCAAACACAACAATGCAACACCGGAACACAATCAATCATAATGCAATGCTCAACCACATGATGCATGAACATGATGAACAAGGACAAGAGTAGATATGATGCATGGCCTAGGGGCACAAGAGTGCAACAACATTATAAAAAACAAGAACACTCACATGAAAGAAACAAGCAAAAGAACAACTAACAAGTTTATGTAGGTTATTCAAACAAGAACCCAACAAGTTTAAAGGGGTTGGTTAACATGGCAAGGGTGCAACTAAGATTACAGCAACATGCTAGCATAATTAAATGGGCTGGAAATAACAAACAACAATTTCTAGAAACTCCCATAATTAATTAAATGCAATTGGGACAGATCTGAAAAACTTCTGTTATAAAATTGTTAAACATGCTAAACAACAGCACCAAAATATTCTATACATTTTCCACCCCAAATGTATATAAAGTTTGTTAAATTTGGAGTTGTCGATATTTAGTTATGATTTTTCCAAGTTTAAGCATATTTAAAATAAGAATAAATTCAAAGAGCATTTTAAATGTTTTTAAACGTGGCAACAAACAGCATATTCATAATCTACATGAAAAACTAAGCATTTTACATATACAACTTATTTCCATCAGAGGTATATATCAACAGATATTAATTAAACAAAGAAAATGCAGAAAAAGAAAAAGAAAAAGAAAAACAGAAAAAGGAAAAGAAACGGAAAAGGCCAGACTGACCCAGGCTGAGCTAGCCACAGCCACTGAGCTGTGGGGTCAGGGGCGCCGAGGTGGCATACGTGTGTGCGCGTGAGGGTGGAAGGGCACAGTGAGGATGACAGGTGGGGCCTGCCTGTCATCCTCTCAGGAAAAACAAAAATCGGGGGAAACTACAGCCCTGGTGGGTTTCGAACCCACAAACCCCTGCATATCTGACGGAGATCCAAGCCACTGAGCTAAGCGATCAATCTTGACAGAATACAGGTGCAAAGCCTGAAGACTTAACTGAAGATGGAGCGGCTGAAGAAAAGCAGAGGCTCGTCGGAGCTGCTCGTCGGAGCTGCTCCGGCGATCAAAACTGACGGCGGAGGCAAGCGGAGTGCTCCTGGAGGAGTTCTGCACCCACTCGAAGCTCTTGCGGCACCTAGCATGTGCTACGTGACGGCGTTGAGCTCTCGACAGATCTGCGGCGGCGGAGCTCTACGCGACAGCAAGGCCTAGGCGGGGTTGGCGACGAGCGGCGGGCGTGCGGGATCGTGCGGCGGAGCTGCTACGACTAGCTGCGGGACCAGAGCGGCGGAGCGCCTGCCTACGCGACTAACTAAAGCGCGCGACAGCTACAAGTTCAGAAAGAGGGGGGCACCGAGTGCACGACGGCGGCATGGCTATGGCGACGAGCATAGGGGACTAACGATGACAAGGAGGAGATGGGGAGGAGCTGGGTATACCTCCTTACCCTAGGACAGGAAGGAGCCGCCAGAGACGCGCTAGAGAGGAGGATGGCGAGCTCTGAACCTTGGCACAGTCGCGGTGGTCGACGATGGAGAGGAAGTAGACGGCGCTGCGACAACGAGTTGGCGCCTGATCCGTGTAGCACGGGAAGTAGACGATGGCGGGGAAGGAGCAGGACACGATGCCAGCAGCTGGACCCGACCGGATGATCACCGGCGACGACGAGCACTCTCAGCTACGCTCGGTGGTTTGCGGGGACGAAGAAGGACAGAAGGGTAAGACTCCCTGGGAGGAGGCGGCGAAGGAGGAACCCTAGAGGGGCCTGGAGGCTTATAAAGGGGGGTAAGCGGCGACGCTGGCCTCGGCGTGCGTGATGGCGAGCTCACAGCGTCGGTGCTCTGGAACAGAGGAAAGGCACGGCGCGACGCAGAGGAGCAGGTGGGCGTGAGGCTAGAGAGGCCGACATGTGGGGTCAGGCGCGAGGGAGGGAGACGGCGTGACTGTGTGCCAGCTCGCTAGGCATGCGGGCGTCCAGATGGGCCGCTGGGGCTGCTACTGCTGCGAGCTGCTAGGTGGGCTGCTACTGCGGGAGGCCCGGGTAAGTCTCTGCTGCACTTTTCTCCTTTTCAGTTTATTTAAAATAAACAGTTGAATAAAGAAAAGGACCGGGGGGCTAGGAGAGGAGTTTGGGAAAAACAAAAATACCCCCAAGCTCCTGGATTTATGCCCTATTTAATAAAATTGGCTTGGACATTTTTAGAGGCAGAAAAATAAATGGAGTTTGAATTTGGTTCAAACTCTTGTCATTTTTGAACCCAACCAAATCAATTCCAACAAGGCTGAATTTTTGCAGAGATGGTGTAGACATGGTGCAAGGTTTTTAGGAAAAGAAAGAACATTAATGAACTTGGCTAGGTGGCTGCAAAATTGATTCAAGAAAGGAAAGAAAAGAAGAGGAGGAAGAAGGGGTCCAGGGTTTAGCAAGCCAAGGCTAGAACCACACTCACATACCTCACAAGGTGCCTCACACATACAAATCAACAAGAAGTAAACTAAGATGCCATGATGATGAAGCAATGCATGGATGCAAAAATAAAATAAATAACATGACAATGCAAAACTAAAATGAGTTCAAATGACAAGAACCCCCAAGGATAAGGACAAGGATCGAATTGAGAATTGCTTTATTGCCATTATAAATTCTATTAATGTCAATTGTGCTAATGATATGCAAAACACTAAGCTTGGGGATGCTAGTATTTCTATGCCCACTACTTGTTGCAATGATCATGATTGGGGTGATTCTTCTTATGATCTTGGAAATTTATTTAACCCCCATGATGAATGTGAGATTGATAATGTTTGCAATAATATTGAAAGTGGATTTGAAAGAGTGTCAACTTTTGATCCCACTACTTTAGATATTGATCAATCTTATGAAATTTTTGATAAAAGTGGGTTTGGAAAGGTCATGACTTTAGTTAATGTTATTCGCATGCATGTGGATCGTGTTGAGAATATGTTATGTGATAACTATATTGTTGAATTTGCTTATGATTCTACATGCAATTATTATGATGAAGGAAAATATGGTCATATAAATCATCATGTTACTAAATTACCTCTCTTCATGTTGAGATTGATCTTGTTTCTTTCTTCTTCCTTGCATACGCTAGATCTTGCTTGCTATGATAATTTGTTTTCCTATAAAATGCCTATGCATAGGAAGTATGTTAGACTTAGCTGTGTTTGTCACATGTATTATGATGCTCTCTTTGTGCTTCAAATCTTGTCTTTCATGTGAGCATCATTGAAGTATCGTACCTAGCTAGGGGCGTAAAATGATAGCGCTTGTTGGGAGGCAACCCAATTTTATATTTTTTTTGTTTTTGCTGCTGTTAGGGAATAAATATTTCATCTAGATGTTGTTTAGATGTGGTTTTGTGTTTTGTTTAGTGTTTGTGCCAAGTAGAACCTTTGGGAAGACTTGTGTGAAGTTTATATGATCTCGCTGTGAAAAACAGAATCGTTTGCGCTCGCTAGAATGGTCATCAGATTTTACAGGAGCGTGCTATTTAGTTTATTTTTTTACAGATGACTAATAGAAAAATTCCTCACATTTACCAATTTAGTTTGAATTTTTTGGAGTTACAGAAGTATGCAAAACCTGCAGATTACTACAGACTGTTCTGTTTTTTACAGATTCTATTTTTCGTCTATTGTTTGCTTATTTCAATGCATCTATGAGTAGTATTGGGAAGTATGAACTGATACGTCCAAAACGTATCTATAATTTCTGCTTGCTCCATGCCTCTTTTGTGTGATATTGCTATGATATTTATACACTTTTGATCATATTTGGACTAACCTATTAACTCAGTGCACCCCAGTGCCAGTTTCTGTTTTCTGCTGTTTTTGTATTTCAGATTTTCCCATTACGTAAACTGCCAGAAAAATTCCGGGAAAAATATATAAAAAATCAGCGTTCCGGAAGCTTCCATGCGGCCAAAGTAGGGCCGGAGGGGGGCCACCAGGGCTCCAGGCGCCCTGGGGGCGCGGCCCCCCTCCTGGCCGCGCCGGGGGGGCGCCTGGGCCCCCCAGGCCTCCGCTGATGCCCCCCTTTGGCATATATTTACACCGCGTCCCGAAACCCTCGAGGACGGAACCCTTTTTCGCGATCTCATCTCTGTTCCGCCGCCGCCGCGCTTCCAAGATCGGGAGCACCAGGAGAACTCTTCCCGGCACCCTGCCGGAGGGGAGGATCACCACCGGGAGCCTCTCCACCACCATGGACGCCTCCCGGATGAGTTGTGAGTAGTCTCCCTTGGACCATGGGTCCATGACCAGTAGCTATGTGATGTTCTCCTCCCCTCTTTGTCCTTCACTAATTAGACCTCGTGAGCTGCCCCACATGATCGAGGCACATATGTAATCCTTATGTTGTTGCTATGATGAGTTTGCTGGGATCCGATGGATTATGAGATTATGTTCAGATTGTGTTTGAGTATACCTCTTTTATATTTATGTTCTTGAGTAATTCTTGCATGTTCTCCGTTGCTGTTTATTGCTTTGGCCAAGTAGTAGGTAGTAACTCCAAGAGGGAACGTTATGCTTTATTGTGGGTTCATGCCCCTCGATGACTAGCTTGAGTGATAGAAACATGAGTCTAGGGGATGTGCTGTTGCCACAAGGGGGAAAACAACAGTGCTTGTACTCGCGGGTGCAAGGATTGTTTACTTTACGCAAAGTTCTTTTAATGCAGTTGTCTGTTGCTTTGAGTTTACTCTATGGGTGGGACTCGCAACTTAATACCAGCGAGATGTTCTGGATAGATATCTTAAGGTGGATGATTAGTAGTAGATGTAGATGGATTTCGGTCTACTTGCCTTGGCGTACCGCCCATGATTTTGAGCCTCTACCTTTCTTGCAACATAGTTAGCATTGGTTTGCGCACATAATCCTGTCAATTGCCCAGCTGTAATTCGTTTACCTCACATAGCTGTTTTATCGTCTTTTGGGAGAGAGACATCACTAGTGAACATCATGTGACCCCGGTCCATATTACCATCACTGATCACATCCACTATTTACTTTCAGTTCTTACTTACTAGTTGCAGTCATACCTATCACTATTATCTCTTGCGTTTGATCCTTTGTAAACGACAAGGCCGGAGGGATTGACAACCTCTCTGTACTCGTTGGGAGCAAAGTTATTTGCATCTGTGTGCAGGTCCAGTCTATTGCTAAGTATCTGGCGCCGTTAGCAGTTGACAACTTCTTGTTGAACCTTGGAGTCTCAGGGGAATTCGATCCTTGGTATCTTGCCAAGGGAAAACTACCGCTACACTGCATCTCAAACCTTCCACTTGGGGTAACCAACGAGGGGCGAGAAGCCATCAAGCAAAGTTTTCTGGCTCCGTCGCCGGGGACTCCACTCTTCAAGATAGGGGAGTTGCACGCTATCTTTTACCTTTGCTTTTTAGTCTTGTTAGTTTACCTTTCAGTTTTTGCTTTAGTATCCTTTATCAAAAATCACAAAAATAGTTATCTCGCTTTTTAGTTGGCATTATGTCTGGTCCTTTTGTCTTTGGCGAGGCAGAAGTTCTCACCTTTAAACAAAGAGGTGGGGAAAGTCTAAAAGATGCTTGGTATAGAATTAATGATTCTCAAAAAAGAGCCACCAAGAAGCAATCTACTACTATCCTGCTTAGAAATTTTTATGTTGGAATTACTTCTTGGAATAGGTTTATTCTAGATTCTGCTATCAATGGAAATTTCCTAGAGGCCCCAGTTTGGGAATCTCTTAGTATTATTGAAAATCTTGTTGGAAATCCCCCTGTTGTTAGCATTCAAGAGGACATCACCCTAGCTCACATTATGAAAGAACTTGAAAAGATAGAGCTAGAGATGCCAAACATTAATAAGATAAATGAGTTGGATCGTAAGATCCAAGGGAATTTGAATAGGCTTGATAGCTCCATGCATAAAATTCTCAAAACTTTGGAGACCATCAAATCCCATGACTTGGATTCTTCTAGGATAGACAAGATTGAGGAAATCTTTGATACTTTAGGAACTACTTTCTCCTCAATCAAAACCAAAAAGGTAGAAACTCCGGCAAAGAAGGAGCCTAAGTTCGTTTACGTTCTAAAGGCTCCCCGCTCTAAATGTAATCCATCAATTGCCAAAGGGGTTGAAACTGTAAAGACTTTGGAAGAAACACCTCTCTTTGATAAATTTATAAATGAATCTTCCCTTGACTTTTTTCCTTTTGGACTTCTCCCTAGAAGTATCTCTATTAGGCCTTTATTTGAAAGTCCTCTTAAGACTAGTTGTACTATTGAAGAGCTTTTTGATGATCTTGATGATGGTTCAATTGATACAACTTGATCTTTTTGCATTATGCCTAGCTTAAAGGCATAAAAGAAAGCGCTTTTGGGAGGCAGCCCACAATGAATAAAATTTTATTTTGCTTTTGTTGTGTCTTGATGTTGTTACTACAGTAGCATCATCATTGTATCTTTACTTTTCAGCTTTGTGCCAAGTGTAGCCTCTGATTGCAAGAAAGTTCAAAAGTTGTGACGTGCTGTCCAGGAAACAGATTCTGTCCTTGGACAGAAAAATTCGTATAAAATCACCAGATCATCTTTTTGGTCTGAATTTTTTCGACAGCGTGCTCTATACAATTGTCTTTCGAGCATCTGTTCTGAGTTTTTTGATTTGAGTTGCAGAAGTGCCCCGAAAAAATCATTTACTACCTGCTGGTCTGTTTTTCACAGATTCTGTCCTGTTTTGCCTTTTCTTCGTTTTGCAAACCTTGAGCTTGCTTTTTCTTTGCAAAAACCTTTTGGAAATCTTGAGAAAAAGTAGACCTTCAAGAATATCCTTATTTCCAGCAAGGAAAAATTATTTTATTATGGGTACTAACCTCGCTAATCAGATTATGATGAGTTATGTATGAAGGGAGTTTTCAAGTGTGCGAGGGAAGATGATAAAAAGATTCAGGAGTGTCAAACGCTCAAGCTTGGGGATGCCCCCATGCACCCCCAAGAAATATTCAAGAAGACTCAAGCGTCTAAGCTTGGGGATGCCCCCGTGCATCCCCTTCTCCATCAACATTATCAGATCGTCTTTCGTTCCACTATATTTTTATCACTTCATGTGTTATGTGCTATGCTTGGAGCGTCTTGCTTTTAGTTTCCTTTTTAGTTTTCTTTAGCTTTGCTTGCTGTTCATAACGAGTTGGAACTCAGCTTTCTTTGTGTGGGAGAGAAACACGCTCCACTTCAACCTAGAACATAACATAGAATTTTCATGTCTATCTTTGTTGTGTGTGTTCTTTGTCTTTCAATAGCTACTATCATGTTCAGCTCTTAGTTTCCATGCTTATCTTTTTAAAGAGCTTTTGTTTAGTTGGTCGCTGGAACTCTCTTTAGTTATCATGCTTATCTTGTTAAGAGAGTTGGCTTCTGTTGCACTGGTCGATATATCCATGATAAAAATGCTATGTGCATAATGGTGCTTAGTAGTTCATGTTTTCTTATGGTTAGTCTCAAATAGCTGGGGGGGTTCTCAATGTGTTATTGGAGTACCAACATGATTTGTTTGCCTATGATGTGGTATGGTTTAGTGATATCTTCCTCCGATAATTTATTTTGATTGACTTGGCGTATGCTCACACATATTTAAGACTGTAAAGAAAGTCTATCAAGCCTTGGTGATCTTTAATTTCTGAGTAGCGATATAACTTCCATGCCCGATTCAATGTTGTTTTGTCGCTCTGCATGATTATGACCGTCATTGCTCTCTTAGTTGGTCGCTCCCAGTCTTTTGCTAAACTTCGCCTGTACTAAGCGGACTGACTGCTTGTGCATCCAAATCCTTTAAACCAGTTATGCCATATGAGTCCACCATACCTTCCTATACATGGTATTTACCTGCCATTCCTAACGAAGACTTTCATGTACCATCTCAAAATTATTCAAAAAAGCATTTCTCTTTTGTGCCTCTGTTTTAGTTCATGAGGAAGTAGTAGTTAATTCATGATCTTTTTAAGTTGGACAAGCTTCACCTCGGGATTGCATGTCTAATGTGCAAACCCATAATACGAGAAGGAACTGGCATAGAGTGCGCCCGGCTCATTAAAAATAATACAACAAACAAACCCTCCTTCACGCTTTGTTCATGAGAAATCAGAAAACTTTGGCAGTGATAAACAAAGGAGATTAAGAGGATGTGATCGTCCTCATTCGGGAGCCGTTCCTCGAAACTTGTTCAGCTCGAGAAGAAATTGAGTTATCTACTAGCATTCGTTGACGAAATATGCATATTCAAAAATAATATTTTTTACTTCTGTTTTTAAAAACCAAGAGCTCTGCTACATGTTTTGTCTTTGTTTCCGACCATGGGTTTTCAACCTTGCCAACAAAAGCCACGGTTCGAGAGTCTCCACCTTCTTTAAAGCACCAACTATTGAGAGAATGATTGTCATTCTGAGTGTAATGTGCATTGTCCCAAAGTACCATTATCTTTTGCATGATTATGATATCGTTTATTCTGAAATCATTGTATCTAGTCGTCACTTAAACCTTGGAGGTGCCCCTGCATTTATGTTTTGCTTCACTAAAGGGGGCAAGCGAGGTACCACTTTGCCATATTTGCACACCATGCTCACTACAAATCTATTTGATGTTTCAGTATCATATTGTAAAACTTTTAGTTCTTTGTGATTTTCTCATGAGGCAACTAAACCACTACAGATTCATTATCTCAGTAAGCTTTTGTCATGCGACTGTGAAAAGTCCTTATATGGTTAATAGCATGTCACCACAGAAATTATGCTTGTTATCATTTACCTACTCGAGGACGAGCAGGAATTAAGCTTGGGGATGTTGATACGTCCAAAACGTATCTATAATTTCTGCTTGCTCCATGCCTCTTTTGTGTGATATTGCTATGATATTTATACACTTCCATACACTTTTGATCATATTTGGACTAACCTATTAACTCAGTGCACCCCAGTGCCAGTTTCTGTTTTCTGCTGTTTTTGTATTTCAGGTTTTCCCATTACGTAAACTGCCAGAAAAATTCCGGGAAAAATATATAAAAAATCAGCGTTCCGGAAGCTTCCATGAGGCCAAAGTAGGGCCGGAGGGGGGCCACCAGGGTTCCAGGCGCCCTGGGGGCGCAGCCCCCCTCCTGGCCGCGTCGGGGGGGCGCCTGGGCCCCCCAGGCCTCCGCTGATGCCCCCCTTTGGCATATATTTACACCGCATCCCGAAACCCTCGAGGACGGAACCCTTTTTCGCGATCTCATCTCTGTTCCACCGCCGCCGCGCTTCCAAGATCGGGAGCACCAGGAGAACTCTTCCCGACACCCTGCCGGAGGGGAGGATCACCACCGGGAGCCTCTCCACCACCATGGACGCCTCCCGGATGAGTTGTGAGTAGTCTCCCTTGGACCATGGGTCCATGACCAGTAGCTATGTGATGTTCTCCTCCCCTCTTTGTCCTTCACTAATTAGACCTCGTGAGCTGCCCCACATGATCGAGGCACATATGTAATCCTTATACTGTTGCTATGATGAGTTTGCTGGGATCCGATGGATTATGAGATTATGTTCAGATTGTGTTTGAGTAATATATTTGATTTACCTCTTTTATATTTATGTTCTTGAGTAATTCTTGCATGTTCTCCGTTGCTGTTTATTGCTTTGGCCAAGTAGTAGGTAGTAACTCCAAGAGGGAACGTTATGCTTGATTGTGGGTTCATGCCCCTCAATGACTAGCTTGAGTGACAGAAACATGAGTCTAGGGGATGTGCTGTTGCCACAAGGGGGAAAACAACGGTGCTTGTACTCGCGGGTGCAAGGATTGTTTACTTTACGCAAAGTTCTTTTAATGCAGTTGTCTGTTGCTTTGAGTTTACACTATGGGTGGGACTCGCAACTTAATACCAGCGAGATGTTCTGGATAGATATCTCAAGGTGGATGATTAGTAGTAGATGCAGATGGATTTCGGTCTATTTGCCTTGGCGTACCACCCATGCTTTTGAGCCTCTACCTTTCTTGCAACATAGTTAGCATTGGTTTGCGCACATAATCCTGTCAATTGTCCAGCTGTAATTCGTTTACCTCACGTAGCTGTTTTATCGTCTTTTGGGAGAGAGACATCACTAGTGAACATCATGTGACCCTGGTCCATATTACCATCACTGATCACATCCGCTATTTACTTTTAGTTCTTACTTACTAGTTGCAGTCATACCTATCACTATTATCTCTTGCGTTTGATCCTTTGTAAACGACAAGGCCGGAGGGATTGACAACCTCTCTGTACTCGTTGGGAGCAAAGTTATTTGCATCTGTGTGCAGGTCCAGTCGATTGCTAAGTATCTGGCGCCGTTAGCAGTTGACACCTTCTTGTTGAACCTTGGAGTCTCAGGGGAATTCGATCCTTGGTATCTTGCCAAGGGAAAACTACCGCTACACTTCATCTCAAACCTTCCACTTGGGGTAACCAACGAGGGGCGAGAAGCCATCATGAACCATAGAGAAGTTGGAATACAGTAGATTTAACACCAATATAAACAAAGAATGAATTCATTGCAGTACCTTTGAGTAGTGGTTTGCTTTCTTATACTAACGAAGCTCACGAGATTTTTGTCTAAGTTTTGTGTTGTGAAGTTTTCAAGTTTTGAGTATTGCTTTGATGGACTATGGAACAAAGAGTGGAAAGAGACTAAGCTTGGGGATGCCCATGACACCCCAAGGTAAAATTTAAGTACAACCAAACGCCTAAGCTTACCTCTTTCGTCTTCATCCATCGGTAACTATACTCGGAGCTATATTTTTATTCACCACATGATATGTGTTTTGCTTGGAGAGTCTTGTATAATTTGAGTCTTTGCTTGTTAGTTTGCCACAATTATCTTTGCTGGACACACCTATTTGAGAGAGTTAAGTATGGCCTAGGAATTGATAGAACACTCTATGTGCTTCACTTATATCTTTTGAGTTGAATAGTTTTTGCTCTAGTGCTTCACTTATATCTTTTAGAGCACGGTGGTGATAATATTTTGAAGAAATTGTTGAACTCTTACGCTTCACTTATATCTATTTGAGAGTCCATTAAAACAGCATGGTAATGTGTTTAGGCTATAAAATTAGTCTCCAGATGATAGACATCCAATATCAATGTAGTAAAAACTCTCATACTAGGTGCATTGAATATGATGAGAAGTTGGATGCTTGATAATTGTTTTGAGATATGACGATAGTGATATTAGAGTCATGCTAGTGGAGTTATTATGAAATTGAGAAATACTTGTGTTAAGGTTAGTGATTCCCGTAGCATGCACGTATGGTGAACCGCTATGTGACGAAGTTAGAACATGAGGTATTTATAAAGTGTCATCCTTTGTGTGGAGGTCGGGGGCGCGCGATGGTTAACTCCTACCAACCCCCCCCCCCCTAGGATCATGCATTGATTGCTTTGTTTTGATGACTCGCTGATTTTTGCAATAAGTATATGAGTTCCTATGACTAATGTTGAGTCCATGGATTATACGCACTCTCACCCTTCCACCATTGCTAGCCTCTCTTGTACCGCGCAACTTTTGCCGGTACCATACACCCACTATATATCCTTCCTCAAAACAGCCACCATATATTTTCCTCAAAACAACCACCATACCTACCTATCATGGCATTCCGAGATATATTGCCATGCAAATTTCCACTGTTCCGTTCATATGACACGCTTCATATTGTCACATTGCCATGCATGATCACGTAGTTGACATCGTATTTGTGGCAACGCCACCATGCATAATTTTTCATACATGTCACTCTCGTTTCATTGCACATCCCGGTACACCGCCGGAGGCATTCATATAGTCATACTTTGTTGTAGTATCGAGTTGTAATATCGAGTTGTAATGAAAGTGTGATGATCATCATTATTAGAGCATTGTCCCATGGGAGGAAAGGCTAAATCAATATAGCCCCTCCACAAGAAAAAGAAAAATAAAGGCCAAAGAAAAAAGAAAGACCCAAAAAAAGAAAAAGAAAAGGGACAATTGCTACTATCTTTTTTCCACACTTGTGCTTCAAAGTAGCACCATGTTCTTCATGATAGAGAGTCTCATGCTTAGTCACTTTTATATACTAGTGGGAATTTTCATTATAGAACTTGGCTTGTATATTCCAACGATGGGCTTCCTCAAATGCCCTAGGTCTTCGTGAGCAAGCAAGTTGGATGCACACCCACTAGTTTCTTTTGTTGATCTTTCATACATTTTTAGCTCTAGTGCATCCGTTGCATGGCAATCCCTACTCACTCACATTGATATCTATTGATGGGCATCTCCATAGCCCGTTGATACGCCTAGTCGATGTGAGACTATCTCCCTCATTTTTGTCTTCTCCACACCCACCTCTCTATTCCACCCATAGTGCTATGTCCATGGCTCACACTCATGTATTGCGTGAAAGTTGAAAGGTTTGAAAGAATAGAGTATTAAAACAAGTGCTTGGATGAAATCAGGGTTGTGCATGATATTAATATTTTGTGTGATGAAGAGGGAGCATAGCCAGACTATATGATTTTGTAGGGATAACTTTTTTTAGCCATAGTATTTTTAGAAGACATGATTGCTTTGTTAGTATGCTTGAAGTATTATTATTTCTTATGTCAATATAGACTTTTATCTTGAATCTTTCAGATCTGAACGTTCATGCCACAATTAAGAGAATTACATTGAAAAGCTATGTTGGTTAGCATTCCACATCAAAAATTCTGTTTTTATCATTTACCTACTCGAGGACGAGCATGAATTAAGCTTGGGGATGCTTGATATGTCTCCAACGTATCTATAATGTTTGATTGTTCCATGCTATTATTTATGATGTTTTAGATGTTTAATGGGCTTTGTCATACACTTTTATATTACTTTTGGGACTAACCTACTAACCCAAAGGTCCAGTCCAGATCGTTGTTTTTTGCCTGTTTTAGGGTTTTTACAGAAAAGGGATATCAAACGGAGTCCAAACGGAATGAAACCTTCGGGATAGATATTTTTTGGAGAAAATCATGCACAGGAGACTTGAGAACCATGGAGTAGGGGCCACGAGGTGCCCATGAGGGTGGCCCCCCCTAGGGCGCACCCCCTGCCTCGTGGACCCCTCGTGAGGCCCCTGGTGTCCTCCTTCCTCCTATATAAGCCTACGTACCCCGAAACCATCAGAGCAACAGAGAAAACCCTAGTTCCACCGCCGTAACCTTCTGTTCCCTTGAGATCCCATCTTGGGGCCTGTTCCGGAGCTCCGCCGGAGGAGGGATCTACCATGGAGTGCTTCTACATCATCATCATCGCCTCACCATGAGTTCTGAGTAGTTTACCACAGACCCTCGGTTCCGTAACTAGTATCTAGAGGGCTTCTTCTCTCTCTCTGGATCTCAATACAAAGTTCTCCTCGGTCTTCGAGGAGATCTATTCGATGTAATCTCTTTTTGCGGTGTGTTTGTCGAGATCCGATGAATTGTGAGTTTATGATCAAGATTATCTATGAGAAATATTTGGTTCTTTTCTGAACTCTTTATGTGTGCTCATAATATCATTGCAAGTCTCTTCGAATTATTGGTTTGGTTTGGCCTACTAGATCTATAGGTCTTGCAATGGGAGAAGTGCTTGGCTTTGGGATCAATCTTGCGGTGTCCTTTCCTAGTGACAGTAGGGGCAGCAAGGCATGTATTGTATTGTTGCCATCGAGGATAAAAAGATGGGGTTTATATCATATTGCTTTGAGTTTATCCCTCTACATCATGTCATCTTTCTTAAGGCGTTACTCTGTTCTTATGAACTCCATACACTAGATGCATGCTGGATAGCAGTCGATGTGTGGAGTATAGTAGTATATGCAGGCAGGAGTCGGTCTACTTGTCTCGGACGTGATGCCTATATACAATGATCATGCCTAGATAGTCTCATAATTATTCGCTTTTCTATCAATTGCTCGACAGTAATTTGTTTACCCGCCGTAGAATATCGCTATCATGAGAGAAGCCACTAGAGAACACTATGGCCCCCGGGTCTATTCTCAACATATCAATCTCCACTTACTTTACTTTTTCCGCTTTTACTTTCTGTTCTTATAAACAAAAATACCAAAAATATAAACTATCATCTCTATCAGATCGCACTTTTGTAAGTGACCGTAAAGGGATTGACAACCCCTTATCGCGTTGGCTGCGAAGTTCTTATTTGTTTGTGCAGGTGCGAGGGACTCACGCATGGTCTCCTACTGGATTGATACCTTGGTTCTCAAAAACTGAGGGAAATACTTACGCTACTGTGCTACATCTCCCTTTCCTCTTTGAGGGAATACAACGCAAGCTCGAGAAGTAGCACACCCCCTTTCCTATGTCTTCGGGGGACGCCCTCTTCTTCCCCTTCCCTTGATGGGGGAGTCGCTTCCCACCTCCTCCTCCTCTTCCTCTTCGTCATGGGAGGAGTGGGCATCGGTCTCTCCGAACACAATATTTGAAGGACCCTTGGGGCATGGGCCGCTCTTGACTTCCTTGCCCATCTTCTTGGCCTTCTTCTCCGGTGCCTTGTACAGCGCGTGAACCAGGATCGCCGTTAGTTGAGATGTGGCTAGGTTTTCGGGCAGCGGAGCCGGACAGTCGATCCGCTCCGCTTTCTTTGTCCAGCATGTATGAAACGTAAGAGTTCTAACTCCTGTTATAATTGAAATATAGACAGGATGCGTCTTCGGCAGAATCATGCTTACTTCTGAAGCCGAAGTCACGCTGTCGAAGCCCTTGTCTTCGGTCTCCACTGGCCACTCCTTCTGGGCAGAAAAGTTGCTTCCATATGTCTTCGTGCGTTGTACCGAAGAAGCGCTTCAAGGTCCGTGGTTCCTTCGGATTGAACTCCCATAAGCGGGAGGCCCAGAGCTGGTAGGGAAGGGTGCAGCGGAAGAGCGCGACCTGAATCACGTTAGTGAGGTGGGTGCCCTTCGCTATCATGCTGGAGATGTGGTTTTGGAGCGTCTTCACCTCCGACTGAGACCCCCAATCAAGGCCCTTGGTGGTCCATGAGGTGAGCCTCTCTGGGAGTCCGGGTCTGAATTCGGGCGTGGCTGCCCATTTGGCATCACGGTGTTTGGTAATGTAGAACCACTCCTGTTGCCATACCTTGTTGGTCTCCACAAAGGCCCCTTTGGGCCAGGCTGCGTTCGGGAGCTTGCTCGCCATAGCCCCCCCCCCC
>LR738712.1:591260224-591273596 GCA_902687465.1 Secale cereale
AATACTTACTTCGGTTATAGTACCATTTTCGGCCCTGCAGTGACTGTAGCTTACTTTAGCAGGTCTAGGGCCCGGGACGTGGCCCAATCCTAGCTCCGTCCCTGCTTGCAAGTGAATTTGGTACTGTTTGGGTAGTCTTTGGGACTGATGCACAGTTTCTCATGTTGGTGCTCAATCGAGGAAGCATGGACTCATCACCGGAAGTCCTTGCCTTTGATAAGCTGAAAGTTCGGCTCCACTCATCGTTCTCATCGTATGAAGTTGCGTCGTGTCGTCACGAGGTAATGTTTCAGCTCATGGGGTTGCTAACGCAGAGGTAAGTTGTGTAGGTGCAACAGCAAGCTATGTATCCTGGCAGTATGGTGTGCCATCGTGTAGGTCTAGTCCAGATCGAGTCCATCGTGTAGGTCTAGTCCAGATCGAGTCGTATGCCGTTGATGATCTGTTGGAGGCAGCTGTGGAGTGCTAGCCGAGTCTTGTGTTAGGGCATCTTCAGCCGCGCCTTCAACAGGCCCTCCAAGACTACTTTTTAGGCGCCGACGCCGAAAAAATGGCCCAGTCGCGTCCCCAGGACTCCGAAAATCATCGGATTGGGCCGAAACTGGCGCCGGCGGATCCAACCCGAACCCGGGGCGCTGGGTCGCCTGGGGGCGCCGGGCGAGGCGTTTTTTGGCGCGAACGGGATGGGCCCGCCCTGTCAGCGACGTGATGCGTCGTCGTCCTCATCGCCTCGGTTCCCGCGGGAATCAATGCCAAAGCTGCCGCACTGCCGAGCCGTCGCCTGCCATTGATGCCGCCCCCAGCGACCCGTCGCGTGCCCGGCACCACGGGCGACCGCCACACGGCGCCTGGCATGCGCCTCTCGCCGCGCGAGCTCGGCTATAAAAGCATCCTACCTCGCCGGTGAACGCCCACATCACAGCCACATCGTCACCGCACTCTCCTCACTGCCACTGCGCCCCTCCGGCCGCTGGCTGCTTCGTCGCCGGCCTAGCCGCTTCGTTGCCGACACGCACTTGCCCCCATGCCGCCTCGCCGCCGGGGAGGTGCGGGCTACCGCGGCATCCGGGTTCGTCCGTCCGGCACCTACTCCGCCGAGATTGTGTGGGGTGGCGTGCGCCTCCGCCTCGGAAACCTTCGACACCGCTCAGGAGGGCGCCCGCGCGTACGACGTTGCGGCGTGGCGCCTCCGGCGTTCCCGTTGGGACATGAACTTCATGGACGTGCCGACTCTGGAGCGGGCACAGGAGCTGGCGCCTCCCCCGCGGCTTAGAACCAACGAAGATCGCCGGAAGAACCGTAGGCGGGCGCACCGTCTCCACTTGGCCGAGATGGATGAGGAAGCCATGGCGACGTGGCGCCAAAACTTCCTGCAAGACTTCATCGACGAGCACCGGTTCTTGGCCGAGAGGAGAGCGGAGAGGAAGAAGAGGAGGAAGGAGCGAGCGGCTTATCGCGAGGACAAGCGAGCGCGGAGGGCGGTCGCTAAGTCCAACGTCGAGCAAGGAGATGCGTCCTCCTGGGACTTCACCGACGAGCGGTTCCTTGCCGCCTACGCTGAGACGTCGGAGGAGGACATCACCGAGGAAGAGTCCGAGTCGGAGAATGACTAGTAGTAGGTCGTAGGAGAAGACTATGTGAACTATCTATCTATCGTATGAAATATCTATCTATCTATATATGTGAACTATCTATTAAACTATCTATGAGAACGTCGTGCCTGGGCCGTTTTGCGCCGGAAATGGGCTGAGAAGCGCCGAAAATGGGCTGAAAAGCGCCGAAAATGGGCCGATATCAGCGCCTGGGGCCGACCTAGGGGCCGGCGACTGGGAACGAACTGGCACCCAAGCCGAAACTAGCGCCGGCTCGCCACCAGGCGGCGGTTTTCGGCGTGTCTTTGTTGTGGAACGTAGTATTTTAAAATTTTCCTACGATCACGCAAGATCTATCTACCAGATGCATAGCAACGAGAGGGGAGAGTGTGTCTACGTACCCTCGTAGACCGGGAGCGGAAGCGTCAAGTGACGCGGTTGATGTTGTCGAACTTCTTCGCGATCCAACCGATCAAGCACCGAACGTACGGCACCTCCGCGTTCAGCACACGTTCAGCTTGATGACGTCCCACGAGCTCTTGATCCAGTTGAGCTTCACGGGAGAGTTTCGTCAGCACGACGGCGTGGTGACGGATATGATGTGTTCACCGGCGCAGGGCTTCGCCTAAGCTCCGCGACGGTATGACCGAGGTGTGATTCTGTGGAGGGGGGGCACCGCACACGGCTAGAACAATTCAACTTGTGTGTCTTTGGGTGCCCCCCTGCCCTCGTATATAAAGGAGCAAGGGAGGAGGGGCCGGCCAACTCTCCTGGTGCGGCTAGGGAAGGGATTCCTACTAGGAATAGGATTGCAATCCTATTCCTAGTAGGATTCACCGAAAGGAAGAAGGGGGAAAGGAATAGGAGAGGTGACGCCCCCCCCCAATCCTAGTCCAACTAGGATTCCTAGGTGGGGGCGCCGGCCAGCCCTATGGGCTGCCTCTCTCTCACCCTTTAGGCCCACTATGGACCACCCCCTCTCGTAGGGGGTTCCGGTAACCCCCTCCGGCATTCCCGATAAATCCGAAACTTTTCCGGTATACTTTCGGTGTCCGAATATAGCTGTCCAATATATCAATCTTTATGTCTCGGACATTCCGAGACTCCTCGTCATGTCCGTGATCTCATCCGGGACTCCGAACTACCTTCGGTACATCAATACTCAAAAACTCATAATACCGATCGTCATCAAACGTTAAGCGTGCGGACCCTACGGGTTCGAGAACTATGTAGACATGACCGAGACTCATCTCTGGTCAATAACCAATAGCGGAACCTGGATGTTCATATTGGTTCCTACATATTCTACGAAGATCTTTTATCGGTCAGAACCGCATAACAACATACGTTGTTCCTTTTGTCAAACGGTATGTTACTTGCCCGAGATTCGATCGTCGGTATCTTTATACCTAGTTCAATCTCGTTTACCGGCAAGTCTCTTTACTCGTTCCGTAACACATCATCTCGTGACTAACTCATTAGTCTTTTGCTTGCAAGGCTTATTATGATGTGTGTTACCGAGAGGGCCCAGAGATACCTCTCCGACATTCGGAGTGACAAATCCTAATCTTGATCTATGCCAACACCACGAATACTTTCGGAGACACCTGTAGAGCATATTTATGATCACCCAGTTACGTTGTGACGTTTGATAGCACACAAGGTGTTCCTACGGTATTCGGGAGTTGCATAATCTCATAGTCATAGGAACATGTATAAGTCATGAAGAAAGCAATAGCAGTTAAACTAAACGATCATAGTGCTATGCTAACGGATGGGTCTTGTCCATCACATCATTCTCCTAATGATGTGATCCCGTTGATCAAATGACAACTCATGTCTATGGCTAGGAAACATAACCATCTTTGATCAATGAGCTAGTCTAGTAGAGGCATACTAGGGACATACTGTTTTGTCTATGTATTCACACATGTACTAAGTTTCCGGTTAATACAATTCTAGCATGAATAAAAGACATTTATCATGATATAAGGAAATATAAATAACAACTTTATTATTGCCTCTAGGGCATATTTCCTTCAGTCTCCCACTTGCACTAGAGTCAATAATCTAGCTCACATCGCCATGTGATTTAATACCAATAGTTCACATCGTTATGTGACCAACACCCAAAGGGTTTACTAGAGTCAATAATCTAGTTCACATCGCTATGTGATTAATACCCAAGAGTAATGAGGTGTGATCATGTTTTGCTTGTGAGAGAAGTTTAGTCAACGGGTCTGTCATATACAGATCCCTATGTATTTCGCAAATTTCTATGTCTACAATGCTCTGCATGGAGCTACTCTAGCTAATTGCTCCCACTTTCAATACGCATCCAGATTGATACTTAGAGTCATCTGGATTTAGTGTCAAAGTTTGCATCGGCGTAACCCTTTACGACGAACTCTTTATCACCTCCATAATCGAGAAATATTTCCTTAGTCATCCAATTACTAAGGATAATTTTGACCGCTCTACAGTGATCTACTCCTGGATCACTATTGTACCTCCCTGTCAAACTCTTGGCAAGGTACACAACGTGTTTTGTACACAGCATGGCATACTTTATAGAACCTATGGCTGAGGCATAGGGAATGACTTTCATTATCTCTATATTTTTCTGCCGTGGTCTGGCTTTGAGTCTTACTCAACTTCACACCTTACAAATCAGGCAAGAACTTCTTCTTTGACTGATCCATTTTGAACTACTTCAAAATCTTATCAAGGTATGTACTCATTGAAAGTCTTATCAAGCGTCTTGATCTATCTATATAGATCTTGATGCTCAATATGTAAGCAGCTTCACCGAGGTCTTTCTTTGAAAAACTCCTTTATGCTTTCCAGAAAATTCTACATCATTTCCGATCGACAATATGTCATTCACATATACTTATCAGAAAAGTTGTAGTGCTCCCACTCACTTTTTGTAAATACAGGCTTCTCCAAAAGTCTGTATAAAACCATATGCTTTGATCACCTCATCAAAGCGTATATTCCAACTCCGAGATGCTTGCACCAATCTATAGATGGATCGCTGGAGCTTGCATAATTTGTTAGCACCTTTTGGATCGACAAAACCTTCTGGTTGTATCATATACAACTCTTCTTTGAGATATCCATTCAGGAATGTAGTTTTGACATCCATTTGCCAGATTTCATAATCATAAAATGCGGCAATTGCTAACATGATTCGGACAGACTTAAGCATCGCTACAGGTGAGAAAGTCTCATCGTAGTCAACTCCTTGAACTTGTTGAAAACCTTTTGCAACAAGTCGAGCTTTGTAAACAGTAATATTACCGTCTGCGTCGGTCTTCCTCTTGAAGATCCATTTATTTTCGATGGCTTGCCGATCATCGGGCAAGTCAACCAAAGTCCATACTTTGTTCTCATACATGGATCCCATCTCAGATTTCATGGCTTCAAGCCATTTTTCGGAATCTGGGCTCATCATCGCTTCCTCATAGTTCGTAGGTTCATCATGGTCTAGTAACATGATTTCCAGAACTGGGTTGCCGTACCACTCTGGTGCGGAACGTACTCTGGTTGATCTACGACGTTCAGTAGAAACTTGATCCGAAGTTTCATGATCATTATCATTAACTTCCTCACTAATTGGTGTAGGAATCACTGGAACAATTTCATGTGATGTACTACTTTCCAATCCGGGAGAAGGTACAATTACCTCATCAAGTTCTACTTTCCTCCCACTCACTTCTTTCGAGAGAAACTCTTTTTCTAGAAAGGATCCGTTTTAGCAACGAATATTTTGCCTTCGGATCTGTGATAGAAGGTGTACCCAACAGTCTCTTTTGGGTATCCTATGAAGATTTACTTCTCCGGTTTGGGTTCGAGCTTATCATGTTGAAACTTTTTCACATAAGCATCGCAGTCCCAAATTTTAAGAAACAACAACTTTGGTTTCTTGCCAAACCACAGTTCTTGAGGCGTTGTCTCAACGGATTCAGATGAAGCCCTTATTTAACGTAAATGCAGCTGTCTCTAATGCATGACCCAAAACGATAGTGGTAAATCGGTAAGAGACATCATAGATCGCACCATATCCAATAAAGTACGGTTACGACGTTCGGACACACCATTATGCTGTGGTGTTCCGGGTGGCGTGAGCTGTGAAACTATTCCACATTGTTTCAAATGAAGACCAAACTCGTAACTCAAATATTCTCCTCCACGATCAGATCGTAGAAACTTTATTTTCTTGTTACGATGATTCTCTACTTCACTCTGAAATTCTTTGAACTTTTCAAATGTTTCAGACTTGTGCTTTATTAAGTAGATATACCCATATCTGCTCAAATCATCAGTGAAGGTCAGAAAATAACGATACCCGCCGCGAGCTTTCAACACTCATTGGTCCGCATACATCAGTATGTATGATTTCCAACAAATATGTTGCTCGCTCCATAGTTCCGGAGAACGGAGTTTTAGTCATCTTGCCCATGAGGCATGGTTCGCAAGCACCAAGTGATTCATAATCAAGTGATTCCAAAAGTCCATCATTATGGAGTTTCTTCATGCGTTTTACACCAATATGACTTAAACGGCAGTGCCACAAATAAGTTGCACTATTATTATTAACCTTGCATCTTTTGGCTTCAATATTATGAATATGTGTATCACACGATCGAGATCCAACAAACTATTTTCATTGGGTGTATGACCATAGAAGGTTTTATTCATGTAAACAGAACAACAATTATTCTCTAACTTACATGAATAACCGTATTGCAATAAACATGATCAAATCACATTCATGCTCAACACAAACACCAAATAACAGTTATTTAGGTTCAACACTAATCCCGAAAGTATAGGGAGTGTGCGATGATGATCATATCAATCTTGGAACTGCTTCCAATACACATCGTCACTTCATCCTTTAACTAGTTTATGTTCATTATGCAACTCCCACTTCGAGTTACTACTTTTTAGCAACTGAACTAATATCAAATACTGAGGGGTTGCTATGAACACTAGTAAAATACACATTAATAATCTGTATATCAAATATACCTTTGTTCACTTTGCCATCCTCCTTATCCGCCAAGTATCTAGGGTAGTTCCACTTTTAGTGACCATTTCCTTTGCAGTATAAGCACTTGTTTCAGGCTTGAGTTTTTTTTGGGTTTCTTCACGGGAGTGACAACTTGCTTGTCATTCTTCTTGAAGTTCCCCTTCCATCCCTTTGCCCTTTACTTGAAACAAGTGGTCTTGTTAACCATCAACACTTGATGCTTTTTCATGATTTCTACCTTCGCCTACTACAGCATCGCGAAGAGCTGGGATTTCCTTTCGTCATCCCTTGCATATTATAGTTCATCATGAAGTTCTACTAACTTGGTGATAGTGACTAGAGAACTTTGTCAATTACTATCTTATCTGGAAGATTAACTCCCACTTGATTAAAGTAATTGTAGTACCCAGACAATCTGAGCACATGCTCACTGGTTGAGCTATTCTCCTCCATCTTGTAGGCAAAGTACTGTCAGAGGTCTTATACCTCTTGACACGGGCATGAGTATGAAATACTAATTTCAACTCTTGGAACATCTTATATGCTCCGTGGCTTTCAAAACGTTTTTTGAAGTCCCGATTCTAAGCCGTAAAGTATGGTGCACTAAACTATAAAGTAGTCATCATATCGAGCTTTTGTCAAAACGTTCATAACGTCTGCATCTGCTCCTGCAATAGGTCTGTCACCTAGCGGTGCGTCAAGGACATAATTCTTCTGTGCATCAATGAGGATAATCCTCAGATCACGGAACAATTCCGCATCATTGCTACTAACATCTTTCAACTTGGTTTTCTCTAGGAACATATGAAAAATAAACGGGGAGCAACATCGCGAGCTATTGATCTACAACATAGATATGCTAATACTACCAGGACTAAGTTCATGATAAATTAAAGTTCAATTAATCATATTACTTAAGAACTCCCACTTAGATAGACATCCCTCTGGTCATCTAAATGATCACGTGATCCAAATCAACTAAACCATGTCCGATCATCACGTGAGATGGAGTAGTTTCAATGGTGAACATCTTATGTTGATCATATCTACTATATGATTCACGCTCGACCTTTCGGTCTCCAGTGTTCCGAGGCCATATCTATATATGCTAGGCTCGTCAAGTTTAACCCGAGTATTCTGCGTGTGCAAAACTAGCTTACACCCGTTGTATTTGAACGTAGAGCTTATCACACCCGATCATCACGTGGTGTCTCGGCACGACGAACTTTCGCAACGGTGCATACTCAGGGAGAACACTTATACCTTGAAATTTAGTAAGGGATCATCTTATAATGCTACCGTCGTACTAAGCAAAATAAGAAGCATAATAAGATAAACATCACATGCAATCAAAATATGTGACATGATATGGCCATCATCATCTTGTGCTTTTGATCTCCATCTTCAAAGCACCGTCATGATCACCTTCGTCACCGGTTTGACACCTTGATCTTCATCGTAGCATCGTTGTCGTCTCGCCAACTATTGCTTCCACGACTATCGCTACCGCTTAGTGATAAAGTAAAGCAATTACATGGCGATTGCATTTCATACAATAAAGCGACAACCATATGGCTCCTGCCAGTTGCCGATAACTATACAAAACATGATCATCTCATACAAAATCGTATAACTCATCATGTCTTGACCATATCACATCACAACATGCCCTGCAAAAACAAGTTAGACGTCCTCTACTTTGTTTGTTGCAAGTTTTACGTGGCTGCTACGGGCTTAGCAAGAACCGTTCTTTCCTACGCATACAAAACCACAACGATGTTTCGTCAAGTATGTGATGTTTTAACCTTCACAAGGACCGGGCGTAGCCACACTTGATTCAGCTAAAGTGAGAGAGACAGACACCCGCCAGTCACCTTTAAGCAACGAGTGCTCGTAACGGTGAAACCAGTCTCGCGTAAGCGTACGCGTAATGTCGGTCCGGGCCGCTTCATCTCACAATACCGCCGAAGCAAAGTATGACATGCTGGTAAGCAGTATGACTAGTATCGTCCACAATCTCATTGTGTTCTACTCGTGCATATCATCTACGCATAGACCTGGCTCATGATGCCACTGTTGTGGAACGTAGTATTTTAAAATTTTCCTACGATCACGCAAGATCTATCTACCAGATGCATAGCAACGAGAGAGAAGAGTGTGTCTACGTACCCTCGTAGACCGGGAGCGGAAGCGTCAAGTGACGCGGTTGATGTTGTCGAACTTCTTCGCGATCCAACCGATCAAGCACCGAACGTACGGCACCTCCGCGTTCAGCACACGTTCAGCTTGATGACGTCCCACGAGCTCTTGATCCAGTTGAGATTCACGGGAGAGTTTCGTCAGCACGACGGCGTGGTGACGGATATGATGTGTTCACCGGCGCAGGGCTTCGCCTAAGCTCCGCGACGGTATGACCGAGGTGTGATTCTGTGGAGGGGGGCACCGCACACGGCTAGAACAATTCAACTTGTGTGTCTTTGGGTGCCCCCCTGCCCCCGTATATAAAGGATCAAGGGAGGAGGGGCCGGCCAACTCTCCTGGTGCGGCTAGGGAAGGGATTCCTACTAGGAATAGGATTGCAATCCTATTCCTAGTAGGATTCACCGAAAGGAAGAAGGGGGAAAGGAATAGGAGAGGTGGCGCCCCCCCCCCCCAATCCTAGTCCAACTAGGATTCCTAGGTGGGGGCGCCGGCCAGCCCTATGGGCTGCCTCTCTCTCACCCTTTAGGCCCACTATGGACCACCCCCTCTCGTAGGGGGTTCCGGTAACCCCCTCCGGCATTCCCGATAAATCCGAAACTTTTCCGGTATACTTCCGGTGTCCGAATATAGCCGTCCAATATATCAATCTTTATGTCTTGGACATTCCGAGACTCCTCGTCATGTCCGTGATCTCATCCGGGACTCCGAACTACCTTCGGTACATCAATACTCAAAAACTCATAATACCGATCGTCATCAAACGTTAAGCGTGCGGACCCTACGGGTTCGAGAACTATGTAGACATGACCGAGACTCATCTCTGGTCAATAACCAATAGCGGAACCTGGATGTTCATATTGGTTCCTACATATTCTACGAAGATCTTTTATCGGTCAGAACCGCATAACAACATACGTTGTTCCTTTTGTCAAACGGTATGTTACTTGCCCGAGATTCGATCGTCGGTATCTTTATACCTAGTTCAATCTCGTTTACCGGCAAGTCTCTTTACTCGTTCCATAACACATCATCTCGTGACTAACTCATTAGTCTTTTGCTTGCAAGGCTTATTATGATGTGTGTTACCGAGAGGGCCCAGAGATACCTCTCCGACACTCGGAGTGACAAATCCTAATCTTGATCTATGCCAACACCACGAATACTTTCGGAGACACCTGTAGAGCATCTTTATGATCACCCAGTTACGTTGTGACGTTTGATAGCACACAAGGTGTTCCTACGGTATTCGGGAGTTGCATAATCTCATAGTCATAGGAACATGTATAAGTCTTGAAGAAAGCAATAGCAGTAAAACTAAACGATCATAGTGCTATGCTAACGGATGGGTCTTGTCCATCACATCATTCTCCTAATGATGTGATCCCATTGATCAAATGACAACTCATGTCTATGGCTAGGAAACATAACCATCTTTGATCAATGAGCTAGTCTAGTAGAGGCATACTAGGGACATACTGTTTTTGTCTATGTATCCACACATGTACTAAGTTTCCGGTTAATACAATTCTAGCATGAATAAAAGACATTTATCATGATATAAGGAAATACAAATAACATCTTTATTATTGCCTCTAGGGCATATTTCCTTCAGTCTCCCACTTGAACTAGAGTCAATAATCTAGATTACAAAGTGATGATCCTCACACCCATGGAGTCTTGGTGTTGATCATGTTTTGCCCGTGGAAGAGGCTTAGTCAACGGGTCTGCAACATTCAGATCCGTATGTATTTTGCAAATTTCTATGTCTCCCTCCTTGACTAGATCGCGGATGGAATTGAAGCGTCTTTTGATGTGCTTTGTTCTCTTGTGAAACCTGGATTCCTTCGCCAAGGCTATGGCTCCAGTGTTGTCACAAAAGATTTTCATTGGACCCGATGCACTAGGTACTACACCTAGATCGGATATGAACTCCTTCATCCAGACTCCTTCATTTGCTGCTTCCGAAGCAGCTATGTATTCCGCTTCACACGTAGATCCCGCCACGACGCTCTGCTTGGAACTGCACCAACTGACAGCTCCACCGTTCAATAAAAATACATATCCGGTTTGTGACTTTGAGTCATCCGGATCAGTGTCAAAGCTAGAATCGACGTAACCGTTTACGACGAGCTCTTTGTCACCTCCATATACGAGAAACATATCCTTTGTTCTTTTCAGATACTTTAGGATGTTTTTGACCGATGTCCAGTGATCCACTCCTGGATTACTTTGGTACCTCCCTGCTAGACTTATAGCAAGGCACACATCAGGTCTGGTACACAGCATTGCATACATGATAGATCCTATGGCTGAGGCATAGGGAATGACTTTCATTTTCTCTCTATCTTCTGCAGTGGTCGTGTTGGGGAACGTAGTATTTTAAAATTTTCCTACGATCACGCAAGATCTATCTACCAGATGCATAGCAACGAGAGGGGAGAGTGTGTCTACGTACCCTCGTAGACCGGGAGCGGAAGCGTCAAGTGACGCGGTTGATGTTGTCGAACTTCTTCGCGATCCAACCGATCAAGCACCGAACGTACGGCACCTCCGCGTTCAGCACACGTTCAGCTTGATGACGTCCCACGAGCTCTTGATCCAGTTGAGCTTCACGGGAGAGTTTCGTCAGCACGACGGCGTGGTGACAGATATGATGTGTTCACCGGCGCAGGGCTTCGCCTAAGCTCCGCGACGGTACGACCGAGGTGTGATTCTGTGGAGGGGGGCACCGCACACGGCTAAAACAATTCAACTTGTGTGTCTTTGGGTGCCCCCCTGCCCCCGTATATAAAGGAGCAGGGGAGGGAGGCCGGCCAACCTCTCCTGGTGCGGCTAGGGAGGGAGTCCTACTAGGAATAGGATTGCAATCCTATTCCTAGTAGGATTCACCGAAAGGAAGAAGGGGGAAAGGAATAGGAGAGGTGGCGCCCCCCCAATCCTAGTCCAACTAGGATTCCTAGGTGGGGGCGCCGGCCAGCCCTATGGGCTGTCTCTCTCTCACCCTTTAGGCCCACTATGGACCATCCCCTCTCGTAGGGGGTTCCGGTAACCCCCTCCGGCATTCCCGATAAATCCGAAACTTTTCCGGTATACTTCCGGTGTCCGAATATAGCCGTCCAATATATCAATCTTTATGTCTCGGGCATTCCGAGACTCCTCGTCATGTCCGTGATCTCATCCGGGACTCCGAACTACCTTCGGTACATCAATACTCAAAAACTCATAATACCGATCGTCATCAAACGTTAAGCGTGCGGACCCTACGGGTTCGAGAACTATGTAGACATGACCGAGACTCATCTCTGGTCAATAACCAATAGCGGAACCTGGATGTTCATATTGGCTCCTACATATTCTACGAAGATCTTTTATCGGTCAGAACCGCATAACAACATACGTTGTTCCTTTTGTCAAACGGTATGTTACTTGCCCGAGATTCGATCGTCGGTATCTCTATACCTAGTTCAATCTCGTTATCGGCAAGTCTCTTTACTCGTTCCATAACACATCATCTCGTGACTAACTCATTAGTCTTTTTGCTTGCAAGGCTTATTGTGATGTGTGTTACCGAGAGGGCCCAGAGATACCTCTCCGACACTCGGAGTGACAAATCCTAATCTTGATCTATGCCAACACCACGAATACTTTCGGAGACACCTGTAGAGCATCTTTATGATCACCCAGTTACGTTGTGACGTTTGATAGCACACAAGGTGTTCCTACGGTATTCGGGAGTTGCATAATCTCATAGTCATAGGAACATGTATAAGTCATGAAGAAAGCAATAGCAGTTAAACTAAACGATCATAGTGCTATGCTAACGGATGGGTCTTGTCCATCACATCATTCTCCTAATGATGTGATCCCATTGATCAAATGACAACTCATGTCTATGGCTAGGAAACATAACCATCTTTGATCAATGAGCTAGTCTAGTAGAGGCATACTAGGGACATACTGTTTTGTCTATGTATTCACACATGTACTAAGTTTCCGGTTAATACAATTCTAGCATGAATAAAAGACATTTATCATGATATAAGGAAATATAAATAACAACTTTATTATTGCCTCTAGGGCATATTTCCTTCAGTCTTGGGGGGCCGAACGGCTGGAGATGCCCTTAGAGCATCTCTAGCCATCGCCCCACGAGGCGATTAAAATCGCCGCCTGGAGGCATACCGGCGCTAAAATCGGCGTGGGGGCTTTCGGGCCCCCAGCCGCCGGCCCCAGAGTCGCCCTCAGCAGATGCTATATTTTTTAAATACAAAATAATAATGCGTCTAAAGTAGGGCGAAAAAATATATTTTGTAGCATAGTTTTAGTACATAAGCATTTTAGCAGCGTGTCTACGACGCGAAGAATGCGGTGAGCGCGACGAAGTCGTCGTCGTCGTCGGCCTTCTCCTCCTTGACACGGACGTCGCCGCACCTGCTGGACCCCTGGCCTGCGTCGCCCTGATGGACCGGTGCCGGTGGTGCGCCGTCGTCGAGGACGACGTCGCCCCGTTGTTGTCGGCGGCGTAGGCACGGGGGGGGGG
>LR738712.1:591288146-591299012 GCA_902687465.1 Secale cereale
TGTTCGACTACTTCCTCTACAGCCGAGGGTGAGCTACAAGTCCATCTCCTCCAAATTTTAGATTTCATTCTCGAGTCAAGTGACGTAACCTAGGCGTCTCCCGTCCGAAAGGGTTGCATCGATAAATATGCATTCAATTGCATATTTATCACCGCAGCTCTTTCGGATTGTCCAGCGTTTTCCATGGACAGCCCGAGGATGTGTAGATTGGGTATGTTCTCCATGTTCTACCCCGTTCCGAGACAGGATTTCGACGGTGCCTCCACATTGTTCTCCGGAGCACATTCTCTCGGCTATTTGCCGAGACGTGTTTCTGGAGAACAGCGGGGAGGTGCTGCCGAAATTTTGTCTCGGAACGGGGTAGAATGGAGAACGTACTCAATCTACACATCCTCGGGTGGGATTAGGACCCATCTTTACCTATTAGGGATGTAGGTGGATTAAACGCGGTAGAAACTGAAAATTTGATGTGATTAATTTAAGTGAACCCTTAATTATGTTGTGTGGGTTGCAAAAAAGCAGAGGATGGCAGATGATCAGTGGATGTACAGTGGTTTTATCCGTCGGAATCGAGTAACATCAGAGTGGATCACGAAAACCGATGTATATTTGAAGGAGATATTCCGTCGTCCAATGAGAATTATCCCTCCATGCCCCTGTGCGAGATGTGCCAGACGTCACCGTAGAAATCAGACGGACATGAGTGAGCACCTTCGCACTTACGGATATATGCCAAACTTTGACATGCCGCCGATAAACATAGCCGAGCAGGACCGTGGTAGAGAGGAGGTGATGCGACAACGCATCGATGGATACGAGGACGACGGGGTCAGGGACATGCTAGATGATGTCATTGTTGCAGAAACGGCAAATGCGACACCTTCAGAGAATGAACCGGAGGAGCCGGAGGCAACTGCAAAGGCCTTCTTGGAGGTCTTGGCCTCGTCGAAGAAACCTCTTTATGCGCGTGCGAAAATATCTCAGCTGGATGCCATCTCGCAACTGATTGCAGTCAAGGCTGAGTACGGCTGTAGCCAGAAATGCTTCGAAGCATTCCTGGGAGTATGGGCTAACAGCCTCCCTGAGGGTCATGAACTGCCGAAAAGCATGTACGATACAAAGAAAATCATGAAGGCACTCTCTATGGATTATGAGAAAATAGATGTTTGCCCGAAGAATTGCCTTTTGTTTAGGCACGAGTATGCGGATGACAAGTACTGTAGTAAGTGCGGTTCGTCTCGGTACATTGAGGTGGTCGGTGAGGATGGTGAGAAAAAGCAGCTAACCATCCCCGTTAAGGTTCTTCGGTATCTTGATTTTATAAAAAGACTGCAGCGCCTTTTCATCACGAAGGAGTCTGCCAAAATGATGAAGTGGCACAAGGAAGGTATAAGGTACAATCCAAATAAAATCGTACATCCATCGGGAGGGGAAGCATGGAAGTCATTCGATGAAGAATACCCCGAGGAAGCAGCCGAGGCTGGGAATGTCAGAATAGCCATATCAGGTGATGGGTTGAATCCATATGGTATGTCGTCCAATCCATACAGCTGCTGGCCTGTGTTTGTAATTCCGCTCAATCTTCCTCCCGGTGCCCTAATGCAACGGAAGACCATGTTCTTGTCGCTCATCATTCCGGGGCCTGACTACCCGGGGAAGAAATTGGGTGTGTTTATGCAGCCGCTTGTGGATGCTTTGCACCATTCTTGGTACTTTCCGAGGTTGACATACGACCGAGATCTACAGAGAAATTTCTTGATGAAAGTTTGGTTGCACTATTGCATGCATGACTTTCCCGGCTATGCTCTATTCTGCGGATGGTGTACAAGTGGTAAGATGCCATGCCCAGTGTGCATGCAGGCTCTGCGAATGATTTGGCTGAGTAAGGGTGGCAAGTATGTAGCCTTTGACCTGCATCGACAGTTCCTCCCTCCAGACCATCCAGACAGGGAAGACAAGAAGAACTTCACGAAAGGCCGGGTTGTTCATGAAGTAACCGACATTCCAACATTTTCGGGAACAGATGTTCTTGCTCAGCTAAAAGCTCTCAAGCCTAAAGGCAAAGGCAAAGGCAAAGGCTTCGAGGGATATGGTGAGACGCACAACTGGACTCACATTACCCCGTTCTCGCAGCTTCCCTATTTCAAGGACCTCAAACTTCCTTACAATATTGATGTGATGCACACCGAAAAGAATGTGGCAGAGTCCTTTTTCACAATGATCCTCAACATTACTGATAAGACGAAGGATAACGTTAAAGCTAGAGCCGATCAACAGAGAATTTGTGATAGACCACGGCTGAACATGAAGCCTCCCACAGGCGGTCGAAAAAACTGGTTCAAGCCAGATGCTGACTTTGTCCTTAAACCACCGGGAAAAAAAGAAGTACTTATCTGGCTGAAACAAATTTTGAAGTTCCCCGATGGTTATGCATCGAATATAAGTAAGGGAGTCAATCTTTCAACGGGCAAAGTGACCGGCCTGAAGAGTCATGACTACCATGTATGGATTGAGCGGATAATGCCGGTGATGGTTCGAGGCTATGTCCCCGAGCATGTCTGGCGAGTGCTTGCCGAGCTTAGACATTTCTTCCGCACACTCTGTGTTAAAAAAGTAAGTAAAGAGGTGATTGAAAAATTGCATAAGAAGGCACCGGAGTTGATAGTCAAGCTAGAGAAAATCTTTCCGCCAGGCTTCTTTACTCCGATGACACATATCATTCTGCACCTCGCGAACGAGGTATTGTTGGGGGGGCCTGTGCAGAATCGCTGGCAGTACGGCCCTGAGAGGCAGAACAAGCATCTCCGACGGAAATGTGGAAACAAAGCTAAGATTGAAGCTTCCATAGCTGAGGCGGTTATCCTAGAGGAGGTGTCAGACCTCAGGACATCATACTATCCAGACCATGTTCCCCATCTGCATAACAAGGTGCCTCGATACAATATAGAAGAGCCCAAGTATCAACCCAGGCTCGATCTATTCAACACGCAAGGTGGGAGGGCTGGGGCCTCGAAATCTTATAACATGCCACGACAAGAGTGGGAGGACCTCATGTTCTATATCTTGCACAACATCAAGGAAGTTGAGGAAGTGTGGATGAGGTAATACCACTACACCATTCCTTTATGTCTTCCACATCATCATGTTCCATGTTCACTTAGTCCCGGTCTAACACCGCTTTTCTTATTTTTAGTGATTTCGTTCAAGTGGAATGGACGGGAGTGAATCCTCCTACTGAGGCAGAGGCACTTACTCTTCTCCATCATGGAAACCCTGGACATAAAAATTTTGTTGCTTGGTTCATGGAGAAAGTAATTTTCCACACTCCCCTATTAAATACCTACTTCAACATTTATTAGTTAACCAAACTAATGCACGCAACAATTTCCATTATACTTGTAGGGAAAAGATCCGAACATATCTATGGATGATGAATTGAGATGGGTTTCCATGGGTTTTGACCCTGCCGTCATGACATGTAAAAAGTATGATGTGAATGGGTATCGCTTCCATACAGAGGAGCACCAAAACAGCCGCCCCGATCCCAAAACTATAAATACCGGAGTGTACACCCCCGGTCAAAATTCAGTAGACTACTACGGAAGGGTACAAAATATATACGAGGTTAAATTCCGCCAGGGGCATGAGACCCTAAGTCTTCCTGTGTTCAAATGCCGATGGTTCGATCCGCGGGACGGGGTTAAACATACGCCTTCCATTGGTTTGGTAGAAGTTAAACCATCAACCGTCTATGCCGGAGCCGATCTCTTCATTGCGGCTACCCAAGCTACACAAGTATATTATCTGCCTTACCCATGCCAGAAAGCGTATCTAAAGGGTTGGGAAGTTGTGTTCAAGGTTTCACCACATGGTAAGCTGTCAGACCCGAATGAAGACGATTACTACAACATTAACCCCATGACATACGAGGGAGTGTTCTATCAAGAACAACCTGATGATGATGATGATGATGGTGTGGTTAGAAACGATGACGCTAGACCATTGGGTGATGATGATGTGGACCCAAACGTCGACGATACACGGAATGATGGTGAGACCATTGTCAATGAAAATGACATACTTATGCTAGAAAAGTTAAACGAAGCCGCTGACGACGAGGAAGAGCCTCCACCTCCGTCGGACAACGAAGATGATATGATTGATAGTGATGATGAGACGGACCGAGAAAGAGGTTACAACAGTGATGATTCATATGGGTTCTAGCAGATGTATGTTTCAAGTATTTTTTTTTCTATAGTTTAGGAATATGCCTTTTTATGCATTTTTATTAATGTGTTTATTATCATGCATTTTCCTTCATTTCATTAATTTACTAATTGCTTTTTCTCTTTTCAATGCAGGTTCGTGGAACATGGGCAAGGGGAAGGCCGACGGCGTGGGTTTCCTACGCAAGGTCGTCGGGGGGGCTAGTCGGAGTGGTCGAGCACGTAATCCTCCCCCTCGGCTACTTGACGATGACTCCTCACAGGGAGGTCGAGGGAGAGGTGCCCCTAGAGGAGGAGGAGGGAGATCCTCTAGAGGACGAGGTGCTGGGGGGAGAGCCACTACAGGGGGTCGCGGCCAGAAAGAGCGCACCCTCACCGACTTAGGGGTGTTGTCTTCGAGGCCCTCCTCTAGTGAGGTACCCTCCTCTAGTGAGGTACACTCTAGGGAGGAGGAGGAGGAGGTGGAGGTGGAGGAGGAGGCAGGCGAGGAGGAGGAGGAGGAGGAGGGCGAGGCAGGCGAGGAGGAGGGTGGTGGCGGGGATGATGGTGGTGACGGGACCGGGGTTGACAACAAGGGGTGGCTGCGTGGTAACGCAAAGCTACCAAAGCAGGTTCCTGCTACTGAGGAGCAGAAGTGGCTCATTCAGCCCACGGGAAAAGAGTAAGCGCCACTTTGTAATAATTTCATTATTTTGCTTGTCACATGCCTATTCCGGTTGTTATATATTTTGCTTGTCACATGCTAATAATTCATTCTTTTGCAGCAACTGGATATATTCTAAAGGGGTCCGTATTCCCAACGGCCTCATCACTGTCTTGCTGAAGTTACACTGGCCGGGGTTGTACTGTCCGGATCCAGTCAGGCAGCCGGATCGTCGGGTTTTGGCCACGAGCTGGGACCACTGGGAAGCGGCCCCCCACGCGGACCATGACACCCATGCCAAGGCCGTGATCACTACTTTTTGGGTGAGTTCTCTTCAGAAGTCCATTCTACTTTCATGAATGATTTAACTCAGGGCTTCTTCCATTCTTGTTTCATGCATGTTTGTAGAAATTCTATCGAGTTCTTCCGGAGCATAGGGCTAGAGCGGACCAGATTGTGCTGCGCCAATGCAAGAAGAAGGCCCGCCAGCTGCAGTACGAGGTGCGCTATGTGGCCATCTCCACATACTACCACGACGTTCTTGGTGTGAAGATGACCAAGGAAGATGCGCGGAGGATGGGCATTACCTTGGAGAAGCCCGAGTTCTTGGCGGTAAGTATAAATTTTTTTCCATTATGCCATTATGCTGCCATTATGCTTTATGCTTTATGCTTTATGCCATTATGCTTCCATTATGCTTTATGCTTTATGCTTCCATTATGCTTTATGCTTTATGCTTCCATTATGCTTCCATTATGCTTTATGCTTCCATTATGCTTCATGCTTCCATTATGCTTCCATTATGCTTTATGCTTTATGCTTTATACCATTATGCTTCCATTATGCCATTATGCTTTTCATTATGCCATTATGCTTTTATTATGCTTTTATTATGCTTTATGCTTTATGCTTCCATAACACCAATTTGTACACACCTATATGCCATTATGCTTTTATTATGTAGGTGTGTCCAAATTGGTGTTATGGAAAAGACGAGTCCTGGGCGGCATTGGTTGATCTTTGGTGTGATGAGGCTGGAGCCTGGGCGGCTATGAGAACCAAAAATAAGGCTAACCGAGGGACGGAGGGAGTACATGCTCAGGGAAACCGAAACCACTATCTCCACAAGGCAGTTAATGTATGACTAACCCCATTAAACATTCTTCTTCTATTTACCATCAGTTTCTTATGTATGACTAACCTCTGTTTGGTGGTGCAGGAGGAGAAACTGAAGCGGCCGCTGTCAGACATGCAGGCGTGGGAGATCGCCCATACGCGGAAGGACCCCAAGCCTGGCGATAACAAGTACTACGGCAAGAAGACCGCGGAGAACATCCAAGCCTACTCTGAAGCCTATTTAAAGTTGCATCCTGACACACCTGACCCCATTGCGGCGCCTCTGGACGAAAGGGCGGTGGTGAGCATGGGGCCCAAGGAGCACGGTCGGGAGGCGGTTCTCGATGCTGTGATCACTCCTAGTATCTCCTACACACAGCTTCATCGGATCGACCCGAGCCTGAGCCAGCGCACGAGCCAGCCAGTGACCAGTGCACAGTCCCTCTTCCAGGAGCAACAATCTGTAAGTATTTTCCCTCTTATCTTCATTGCTCATTTTATTTTCCGCATTTATTATTTTTATGAGTTCTATCATGGCATACCGTAGGCCTACCTGGAGTACACACGCCAGGAGACCATGGCGTGGCATAAGAGGCTTTATGAACACCAAGTGCAGAGGGATCTCCAGATGCAGCAGGCTTTTCAGGAAATGGCGGCCGGCAGGTGTCCTCAGTTGCAGCCAGCACAATGCCCTCCAGCGCAACCAGTGCTGCTGACCTTTGAGGAGTTTGTGGCACAGACCGCTGGCCCCTCGCCGGTTAGTTCATCCCCAATCTATTCATCCAAAGCATGTCATGCCTTTCAACATAGTCATATATCCCGTTAATATGTCTTTTCAACATCCAGGGAACAGGTGGATCTACCGTTGGCGGTGGTCTTCGCAGCACTCCGGAGACACGGAGCCCGACCACTCCGATCCACGGAGGCGGAGGCGGAGGTGGAGGTGGAGGCTTCGGCGGTCTTGGTGGTGGCTCTGCCGCTAGCAGTGACGACCTGGGCTTCGGCGGTCTTGGCGGTGACGACCTCCGTAGTGCTCGATGATCCTTGTGTGTGGTGATGATACTTGATAGGACTTGTGTGTGGTGATGATCATTTAGATGACTTGTGTGCTTCTCTATATGCTTATGTTTATGTTGGTTGTGATGATGATCTTTTAGAGATTTGTGTGTGATGGATGATGCTTAATTATGCTGTTGTTTATATCTTTATTCTGTTATATATGTCTATTCTATCATATATATGTGCTGTGTATTGAATTGAATTCATTTGAAACAAAACAGAAAAAAAAGCAGAAGAAAGCTATGCCGACGGCAAGGCCGTCGGCATAGGGATACTATGAGCTCCCAGTAGCTGACACGTGGCAGCTATGCCGACGGCCTGACCGTCGGCACACAATTTGTACTAAGCCGACGGCCGGGCCGTCGGCATACCTGCCACGCGTCAGACACTGGGAGCTGCGTATGAATGAGTAAGCCGACGAAGTGGCCGTCGGCTTATAATTCAATATATGCCGACGGCCGGGCCGTCGGCATAGGCCTGGTCCACGACCAACGACAGGCAGCCACGTGGCATGCCTATGCCGACGACGACCGTCGGCATAGCCATTGTCCGCGAGCAACGCCAGGCAGCCACGTGGCAGCCCTATGCCGACGGTCGCCGTCGGCATAGCCCTGGTCCACGAGCAACGCCAGGGAGCCACGTGGCAGCCCTTTGCCGACGGCTTGCCGTCGGCATAGCCCTGGTCCACGAGCAACGCCAGGCAGCCACGTGGCAGCCCTATGCCGACGGCAAGCCGTCGGCATAGCCGTATGCCACGTGGCGGCCCGTCGCTGGGCGAACTTAACGGCTGTGGGCGCCGTTAGGCACGGGCTTTGCCGACGGCCGTTGCCGTCGGCATTGATGTACGGACGCCGTCGGCATAGCATATATGCCGACGGCTTTTCTATGCCGACGGCCATCCGGGCTATGCCGACGTATATGTTGCCGACGGCCCTATGCCGACGAGGGCCGTCGGCATACGTCTGTCCCGACGGGACTCAGGGCTATGCCGACGGCCCTGGCCGTCGGCATAGGGGGCGATTCTGGTAGTGTCTCATTTCTCCCATTCCACAGCCGCATCCCTCGTATGTCCTAACTCAAATTCATACAAAACCATGCAAACGATGTTTCTACGTATCTGAACGTAGAACATAGCAATCCGGCATAGATAACATAGTCCAATACTCCGATATAAAAGATGTCGCCCGAGTTCATCACTTTCAATACTAAAAATCAACTAATGGGGTAGGGGGGAAACCCCTTTCTTTTCAAAAAAAAAAAACAACTAATGGGAGGGGATTTCACCAGTTTCTCCATGCCGGGCACTTCCCCTTGGGGTCTCGGCAGCTGGACTCGGTGTAGGCGTCAGCGGCTCCGGGCGCGTCATCGTCGTCGCTGTCTGAAGCAGAGGAGGAGGAAGATGACGAGACGATGATGCCCGTCGTGCGACGGGCTTCACGATTCTGTTCCTTCCGGAGCCATGCGGATCTCTCTGCCGCTGTCGCCCGCTGCCTCGCCAACCGCTCCAACTCCTCCAGCGTGACGCGGAACGCCTTCAAGTCTTTGTGGCGACGACGGCGGCCCTCCGTCTCCGCGGACGTGTACGAGTGGCGGATGGCGGTGCGAAGGTCTCCGTCGTCGTCACTGACCTGTGGAAGTGGCCGTGGCACGGATCTGCTCAACCCTCCCTTGGATCCGCGGCTGCTAGCTAACTCCACCGTCCGCTTCTTTGCAAGGCGATACACACGGCATGTTGGCGCCGCCTCCTCGCAGCGCCACTTCTTCTTCTACCTCTTGCTGCCTCTCACAGCTCTCTCTCTGGTTGTTTCTCTCAAACACACAAGAACACCCACGCACACACACTGCACCAAGGAAGAAGACCAAACTGGCTTTGGCAAGAGTACTTCCTTGATGCCCACCGTGGCTACATTTTGCTTGTGCCCTCTCGGCCTCTTCTTTCATTACTCAATGCAACTTATATATACACGGAGGTTGGCACGGCTGCCATGCAGAACTCACGCCACTACATGACCCATTACTCCACTAACCACTCCATGCACGAGCACCACACAACTAACTAATCTCTATGACCTTATCTCCTCCTAGAATCTCTCCAAGAGCTATGACTTGGCCTCAACCGCAGACTGCATGCGTGCTAACAAACTCACATGCAACTAACTAGCACGGGCTACTTGCATGGCCAAGTTCGGCAGCCTCCTCAACGGCCACAGACTCGTCCCAATAGCTTGCCGGATCACTTGGCTCAACTTGATCTTTCAGCCCATCACGCTCCTGCCACAACCGCGTCGTGCCGCATCTCACGGTGTTGTCGTATCACACAGCAACATCGATATCTCGTCATGATCGCCGCATCGCATGGCAGACTGACATCTCATCTTCCTCGCTCGCCTACGCTGAAGCTTCACCGGACTAGCTATTCTCTAACCTATCCTACATGCATGACCAAAACAAACATGTTGATACAAATATCAAGATTAAACCTAACATTTTCCCTCCTAATCTTGATACTCCAATCTTCACGCGGCTTCACCCGCTGTCACTTGACGACGCCATCGCGGCGCTGCACACCTTGTCGTGGACCGACGCCATCGCAACGCCGGCGTCCATCACCATGTCCTCTTGCCGCACGCGGCGGCCACCTCTTGGCGTGGACGACGTTGTCGCAACGCCGATCACCACGCCGTCTTGCCGCAGCATCACGCTGCAACTTTTGTTGGTTTCGCACCAACACTCCATGACGACGATGGCATCGCACCACCGCCATCGCCATCATACCGACTCGAGTGACAGCATCGCGCCGTCGTCCATCTTCTTAGCGGCATCGCACCGCTTCTCCTTTTGACGGAATCGCACCGTCGTCTAGGCAGCGTCGCACCGCCATCTCCTCTTAGCGGCATCTCACCGCAACCGGCCGCCGGCGCGCCGCCGACGTCCTCCACCTCACATGGAGTCCGCCGTGTCGCTGTCGCCGTTGCCGCAGCCATCGCCTCGGCCACCGCCACGCTGGTCACCATAGACACCGGCACCATCGTCGCCGCCATGGATCAACAAGGCTCTGATGCCAATTGTTGGCGCCGCCTCCTCGCAGCGCCACTTCTTCTTCTACCTCTTGCTGCCTCTCACAGCTCTCTCTCTGGTTGTTTCTCTCAAACACACAAGAACACCCACGCACACACACTGCACCAAGGAAGAAGACCAAACTGGCTTTGGCAAGAGTACTTCCTTGATGCCCACCGTGGCTACATTTTGCTTGTGCCCTCTCGGCCTCTTCTTTCATTACTCAATGCAACTTATATATACACGGAGGTTGGCACGGCTGCCATGCAGAACTCACGCCACTACATGACCCATTACTCCACTAACCACTCCATGCACGAGCACCACACAACTAACTAATCTCTATGACCTTATCTCCTCCTAGAATCTCTCCAAGAGCTATGACTTGGCCTCAACCGCAGACTGCATGCGTGCTAACAAACTCACATGCAACTAACTAGCACGGGCTACTTGCATGGCCAAGTTCGGCAGCCTCCTCAACGGCCACAGACTCGTCCCAATAGCTTGCCGGATCACTTGGCTCAACTTGATCTTTCAGCCCATCACGCTCCTGCCACAACCGCGTCGTGCCGCATCTCACGGTGTTGTCGTATCACACAGCAACATCGATATCTCGTCATGATCGCCGCATCGCATGGCAGACTGACATCTCATCTTCCTCGCTCGCCTACGCTGAAGCTTCACCGGACTAGCTATTCTCTAACCTATCCTACATGCATGACCAAAACAAACATGTTGATACAAATATCAAGATTAAACCTAACA
>LR738712.1:591299022-591415522 GCA_902687465.1 Secale cereale
GTACTAAGCCGACGGCCGGGCCGTCGGCATACCTGCCACGCGTCAGACACTGGGAGCTGCGTATGAATGAGTAAGCCGACGAAGTGGCCGTCGGCTTATAATTCAATATATGCCGACGGCCGGGCCGTCGGCATAGGCCTGGTCCACGACCAACGACAGGCAGCCACGTGGCATGCCTATGCCGACGACGACCGTCGGCATAGCCATTGTCCGCGAGCAACGCCAGGCAGCCACGTGGCAGCCCTATGCCGACGGTCGCCGTCGGCATAGCCCTGGTCCACGAGCAACGCCAGGGAGCCACGTGGCAGCCCTTTGCCGACGGCTTGCCGTCGGCATAGCCCTGGTCCACGAGCAACGCCAGGCAGCCACGTGGCAGCCCTATGCCGACGGCAAGCCGTCGGCATAGCCGTATGCCACGTGGCGGCCCGTCGCTGGGCGAACTTAACGGCTGTGGGCGCCGTTAGGCACGGGCTTTGCCGACGGCCGTTGCCGTCGGCATTGATGTACGGACGCCGTCGGCATAGCATATATGCCGACGGCTTTTCTATGCCGACGGCCATCCGGGCTATGCCGACGTATATGTTGCCGACGGCCCTATGCCGACGAGGGCCGTCGGCATACGTCTGTCCCGACGGGACTCAGGGCTATGCCGACGGCCCTGGCCGTCGGCATAGGGGGCGATTCTGGTAGTGTCTCATTTCTCCCATTCCACAGCCGCATCCCTCGTATGTCCTAACTCAAATTCATACAAAACCATGCAAACGATGTTTCTACGTATCTGAACGTAGAACATAGCAATCCGGCATAGATAACATAGTCCAATACTCCGATATAAAAGATGTCGCCCGAGTTCATCACTTTCAATACTAAAAATCAACTAATGGGGTAGGGGGGAAACCCCTTTCTTTTCAAAAAAAAAAAACAACTAATGGGAGGGGATTTCACCAGTTTCTCCATGCCGGGCACTTCCCCTTGGGGTCTCGGCAGCTGGACTCGGTGTAGGCGTCAGCGGCTCCGGGCGCGTCATCGTCGTCGCTGTCTGAAGCAGAGGAGGAGGAAGATGACGAGACGATGATGCCCGTCGTGCGACGGGCTTCACGATTCTGTTCCTTCCGGAGCCATGCGGATCTCTCTGCCGCTGTCGCCCGCTGCCTCGCCAACCGCTCCAACTCCTCCAGCGTGACGCGGAACGCCTTCAAGTCTTTGTGGCGACGACGGCGGCCCTCCGTCTCCGCGGACGTGTACGAGTGGCGGATGGCGGTGCGAAGGTCTCCGTCGTCGTCACTGACCTGTGGAAGTGGCCGTGGCACGGATCTGCTCAACCCTCCCTTGGATCCGCGGCTGCTAGCTAACTCCACCGTCCGCTTCTTTGCAAGGCGATACACACGGCATGTTGGCGCCGCCTCCTCGCAGCGCCACTTCTTCTTCTACCTCTTGCTGCCTCTCACAGCTCTCTCTCTGGTTGTTTCTCTCAAACACACAAGAACACCCACGCACACACACTGCACCAAGGAAGAAGACCAAACTGGCTTTGGCAAGAGTACTTCCTTGATGCCCACCGTGGCTACATTTTGCTTGTGCCCTCTCGGCCTCTTCTTTCATTACTCAATGCAACTTATATATACACGGAGGTTGGCACGGCTGCCATGCAGAACTCACGCCACTACATGACCCATTACTCCACTAACCACTCCATGCACGAGCACCACACAACTAACTAATCTCTATGACCTTATCTCCTCCTAGAATCTCTCCAAGAGCTATGACTTGGCCTCAACCGCAGACTGCATGCGTGCTAACAAACTCACATGCAACTAACTAGCACGGGCTACTTGCATGGCCAAGTTCGGCAGCCTCCTCAACGGCCACAGACTCGTCCCAATAGCTTGCCGGATCACTTGGCTCAACTTGATCTTTCAGCCCATCACGCTCCTGCCACAACCGCGTCGTGCCGCATCTCACGGTGTTGTCGTATCACACAGCAACATCGATATCTCGTCATGATCGCCGCATCGCATGGCAGACTGACATCTCATCTTCCTCGCTCGCCTACGCTGAAGCTTCACCGGACTAGCTATTCTCTAACCTATCCTACATGCATGACCAAAACAAACATGTTGATACAAATATCAAGATTAAACCTAACACGGCACACAGACTCCGGCTGCGGTTCCACTAGCAAAAACACCCAGCGGCGCCCCTGAGGAGCCGGTGCGGACGTGCTGGGTGCCACCAGGCAAGGGCCAGCAGGGACCGCGTCGGATGAGCGCGGGGCGCCGCGGAGCTGCTGCTGCCCTCTCGGCCAGTCGCCGACGCCTCGGAAGAGGAGTTGTCGCCCTAGTCCAGCGGCGACTGGCAGAGGGCAATGCAGAGCACTAGCTCCTCCTCCGATAGGTCGGATTCACTGTCGGACATGATGGGCAGGGGAAGACGGAGTGGATTTGGGGAAGAAGTGGAGAGGTCGAGTGAGTACCGACTGAGTTTGACTAGGGCTTGCTCATCGGTCGTCATATATTTGCGGGGGCTGAAGTGGGGTCGTTGTGGGCCATAGCGGGCTAGGCCGACTGTAACGCCCGGATAATTAAGCTACAATAATCCTCTGCTAATGATGCCACGTCATCGCTTTTACTGTTGCTAGAAATCACTTTGGTTCAAACCGATTCCAATTCAAATTTAAAATAAGTCAAACAAATAAAGTTTTCAAAGTGTCAAAACTAAAATGTTCAAAGTGTGGAAAATAATCCTTGGATATTTGTCATGTTGAAACCTATATCTTATAAAGTATTTAAATGCCCTTTTGGTGAATATAATAGTGGCTAAAACATTTGTTTAAATGCTTCTTAAATAATAAACAAATATAAACTAATTTATTTTAGTGCCAAAATAGTTGTGGCAGTGGCATAATTGTTAAGACTAATTTTGGGGCTAGTGCTATATTTTTACAAAAGCTAAAATTAAACAAAACAGAATAAGTAAATAAATAAACAAAACACAAAATAAAATACAAAATAAAAAGGAAATGTCCCCTAGGCCACTTGGCCCAGTCGGCCCAAGCAACTCCTCCCACCAGGCCGGCCCACTGCGCCCCCCCGTTTCCCCCTCCTCTGTTCACAGAGGAGGCGTGGACAGCACCTATGGCCACCACGGCCCCGGCCATCGCCGTGGCGACTATCCGGCGACTACCCCGGCGACATCAGCACCTATATGACCCCCTCCCCGGCGCCCAAACCCTAACCCTAGCCGCCCCCTTCCTCGCGTCCAGATCCCCTTTTCCCCCTTCTGGACTCGCCCCGCAGAGAGCTGCCGCCGCCGTCACGTCGCCGTGGCCGTGGCCAACGGCCTCCCCGGGGCTCAACCGGTTGTTCCACGGACTCCCCGGCGTCATCCTCGTCCTCTACACGCCCAGGGCCCCTGCATCGCGTCGTCGCCGTCGTCTTCTTTGTCTTCGGTTGCCGTCGAGCTCCGTCGAATCCGGCCACCTCAAGCTCTTCCCCGAGCACGCTCTCGCACCTCTGCAGGGACGCTGTGAGCACCGCCCCCTGCTTCTTCCCTAGGTTGTAGCTCGCTCTTTGCGTCGTCTCCGCAGTTACCGAACTGCCGTGCCGCTCGCTGCCGTCGATGCGGTTACCGTCGAGCTCAACTGAGCTTGTAGACGTGCTCAGTGCAAGCGTAGTGTTCTTACGTGCTGAGCCCCATCGCTCTGCTGCTAGCACTGCTCCTTGCCGCTGCGCCCATCGCTCGTCCCAGCCGCACGCACCCGCGCCCGCCCTGGCCAGCCGCTCCGCTCGCCCCGCGGCCTCCTCCTCGTCGCCGCTGGCACCCGCTTGCGCCGCCACTCCCTCCGTCGCTAGCTCCACTGCCGCTGCCGCCCGCCGCTGCAACTCGCCCCACCACTGCCGCGCGTGCGACCGCTCCGCCCTCGCCGGCTTTGGCCGCTCCTGCCGCCGCCCTTAGCGGCCCCTCCTACGCGCCGCTGTCGCCGGCGGCCACCCCACGGCTCGCCTGCCTCTGCCCTGCCTCACCTGGCCGCTGCGCCCACCTGGCTCCACCGCCCCCACGCGCTGGGCCGGTGCCCTCCCTGGCCGGTGGTGGCCTCGAGCGCACGAGCGGGCTCTCATGCCCGTTCGCCCGTCCGCCCCGGCGCCCGATAGCCCTTTTGGCCCATGTGCCACTACACGTGGGGCCCGCCCCCAAACATTTTTTTAAGAAAAGAAAATGTTATTTTTTAAAATTAATTAATTAATTAATTAATTAATTGGTAATTTTTTAACTTAATTAATAAGGTTAATTAACCTAACCTAATTAATCTTTTTAGTTAGCTAATTAATAGTTAATTAATTAGTCAGTCTATGACAGTGGGCCCCACTGCCCCTTTTGACCAGTCAACCGAGTCAAAGTTGACTGTTGACCCTACTGACATCAGCATGACGTCATGCTGATGCAATAAGCCTTTTGAATTTAATTTAATAATTTCACAATATTAATAAAACTTTGAAAAATCATATAAAATAATCCGTAACTCGAATGAAAATAATTTATATATGAAAGTTGCTCAGAATTGCGAGACGAATCCGAATACTCGCTTCGTTCGTATGCCACACGTCCCAATCATAGCGAACATGCAACTTCCCCCTTTGGTTCGCCTGTCCGAAAATGCCTAACTCTGGGAAAACATTCTCGGATGTTTCCCCCCTTCATCCGTAACGTGTAGCACTGCGTTAGGTCACCCCTAGCACCGCGTTTTGCCATGTCTTGCTTTGTGATGCTATTGTTTGCTCTGTTATTTATTGTATTCCCCCTATGTTACTTCTTTTTCGGTAGACCCCGAGACCAATGTTGATCCGGTGATCGACCACTTCACCGTCGAGGGCCCGTATCTGTTTGTCGAGCAACCATGCAAGCCAACCCCCCCCCCCTTGATCATTCCGATATCACCCACTCTCTTCTCTCTTATGCTTGCATTAGAACTGCTACTGCTTTTTTTATGATCCTATTCCGGTGCATAGCCTGTTGTTGATACCTGCTTTCATACCATACATGTTTATACTAAACTATTTAGTATAGGCTGGTTAGAGATCCATCAGAGACCCCTTCCCCCACTTTGTCATGTCTGCCCCGCTGGATTATCAGAAGACCCGATCAACGGGATCGAAGACCAGGACCCGGCACCGCACATCACTTTCCCCTTAGCTGCTCGACACTACTGGGTTCCTATCGAGTGCCGAGGGTGAGACCTCATCAGCACTTCTGATGTTAACCTTGTAGGTTAGTTCATCGGTTATGGTAATCGAGGGTGATTTCCTCCTTCTCCACTCCCGATATCGACACTGTCGTGCAACTCCTCAAGAGTGGACCTCGAGGGTGACTCCTCTTTTATTCACATTGACGATAAACATCAGGTGGAATTCCATCGAGGGTGATTTCCTCAGGTTTCCCTTTGGTGTTAGACACACAGTTACTATGGTTACTATGACTTTACACTGAACCTTGTTACTAAAGACGGGTCGACCCTGAGGGGTACCCGCGCCAGCTTAATTGCGAGTGATGTGTAGTCGGGTTGACCTGGAAGGTACCCGCGAGATAATTACAAGGCATGGCCGGGCATTCTTAGCCCTTGCCGCAAGTCCTCGAGACGGGGCGATGGGGTCACATGATCGTGAGTCTCTGCTCGTTACCGCGCGTTCCCAAGACACTAAACGGTTTGGATATTTGATCCAAGGGGCCTCTGGCCTGATAGCGCTAACCATCACGTGGGCATAGTATGGGCGTTCTGCGTCGTATGCATCAGCCGAAGCTTAACTGACGTCATTGCGACTGAGCGGCGCGTGTCGGGTTGGACTGGTTATGCGCCTACCTTTTTAAGGAGGTAGCTAGGTCTGCTCACCGGCCGCCTACGCAACGTGCAGGAGTTTCCGAGGCGATTGGCCCATGACCCCGGGGGGCATAGGGTTTAGTCCGGCGTGCATGACCTCTCTATTAAGCCTAGGTCGGGTTGCGGCGTATTGTTTGGCCGAGGGCAGGCATGACCTGATGGTGTGTCCGGCCGGAGTTAAGCAAGCGTGGTGGGTAAGTTGGTGCACCCCTTCAGGGAAGAAAACATCTATCGATAGCCTGTCCTACGGTAACGGACACTTGGAGTTGTATCCCGAGTGATACAACTAGAACTGGATGCTGAGGCATGAATTGGATATGTTGCTCCGGGAGTCGAGAAAGGATCCCGGAGTGTTGACAACAACATAAATATGTCTTATGTTATACTACACTATTCCCCCTGTTGCTGCAAGACGATGGTTTCCAGAAGATGCTAGTCTTCGATAGGACTAGCTTCTCCCCCCTCTTATTCTGGCATTCTGCAACTTAGTCCACATATACTACCCTTTTCATTGATACCGATGCATATGTAGTGTATATCCTTACTTGCGAGTACTTTGGATGAGTACTCACGGTTGCTTTTCTTCCCCCCTTTCCCTCTTCTTTCTTCTTTCTGATTGATGCAACCAGATGCTGGAGTCCAGGAACCAGAAGCCATCTTTGACGACTGCTACTACCCCGATGGAGGCTAATACTATGTGAAGACCACCGACGACCAGGGGTAGTTAGGAGGTCCCAGGCAGGAGGCCTTGCCTTTTCAATCGTTGATGTTTTGTGCTAGCCTTCTTAAGGCAAACTTGTTTAATTTATATCTATACTCAGATATTGTTGCTTACGCTGACTCTTGTGTATTCGAGCTTATGTATTCGAGCCCTCGAGGCCCCTGGCTTGTAATATAAAGCTTGTATTATTTTATTTGTGTCTAGAGTTCTGTTGTGATATCTTCTAGTGAGTCCCTGATCTTGGTCGTACACATTTGCGTGCATGATTAGTGTACGGTCAAATCGGGGGCGTCACAAGTTGGTATCAGAGCCGACTTCCTATAGGAACCCCCTTTCCAACTCCTTGACCGAAGTTGAGTCTAGTCATTGCAAAACTTTTACTAACGTGGTTGTGTGGCTTACGGGCCCACGTCGCCAATTGGGTGGTACTAGGATATTTTATTCCCCGTCTTTACTCTGGGACGCCGATCTCTCTTCTATTCGGGTTCTCAAAAATACTTTCTCCTGGAGAGTCCCTTCAGTAAAGATGGTCGCCTGCTTCGTCAGAAGATTCCGAAGATACTCTACGATGTTCTTTCGACACTTTGTGCCCTTCACTGTTACAATTCGATATCACCGATAAATCCCTAAGGATAGCTGCATACACTTGTCCTCCATACCTTCATTTCATTTTTTTCTTGTTACTACAAGATACCCTGAAATACTTCGGATACTCCGAGAATCCTTGGTGCCTGCTGCCTTGTAGCTCCTTTTCCGCATGAATACATGTATGACACTTACTGGGAATTCGTTCATCCCCAGTTGTTCATGCGTTTCACAAATGTCTTCGAAACGCTATTCAATCTTCCATAATCCTCAGCAACCTATTGCTCTAGAAAGTTTTATCTGCTTGCATTATGGTTAATTCCATATGTATATCAATATTTGTTAAAATCCTTTGTGATTGACTTTCTGATCTTATTGATTCAATAGGTTGCAAATACTCACAATCATCAGTCAAACTAGAATTCGTTCTTCAAGCTCAGACGTCATTCCGAATATGAGCTGGTTCTCAACCAATCAAATTCCTGTCAAATGTACCCCTAAGTCATATCAACTTACCCATCCTTAATCAGAGCGGTTGCTTCTGATCGCTTGATTTGGAAATCATAACCCCTTTGAATTTGAGTTTTGAATTAGTCAGTTGTTTCTATAAACTAATCTCTCTCTATTCTTTCTTCTCATTGTTGAGTACCGATGCTCACATCAGATCCCTGGTAGACTGATACGTCTCCAACGTGTCTATAATTTTTTATTGTTCCATGCTATTATTTATGATGTTTTGGATGTTTAATGGGCTTTGTCATACACTTTTATATTATTTTTGGGACTAACCTACTAACCCAAAGGCCTAGTCCAGATTGCTGTTTTTTTGCCTGTTTCAGGGTTTTACAGAAAAGGAATATCAAACGGAGTCCAAACGGAATGAAACCTTCGGGAGAGATATTTTTGGAGAAAATCTCGCACGAGAGACTTGAGAACCACGGAGTAGGGCAGACGTGGTGCCCACGATGGTGGGGGTCGCGCCCCCTGCCTCGTGGGTCCCACGTAAGGCCCCCGGTGCCCTCCTTCCTCCTATATATACCTACGTACCCTGAAACCATCAGAACAATAGAGAAAACCCTAGTTCCACCGCCGTAACCTTCTGTTCCCGTGAGATCCCATCTTGGGGCCTGTTCCGGAGCTTCGCCAGAGGGGGGATCTTCCACGGAGTGCTTCTACATCATCATCATCGCCTCACCATGAGTTGTGAGTAGTTTATCACAGACCTTCGGGTCCATAGCTAGTATCTAGATGGCTTCTTCTCTCTCTTTGGATCTCAATACAAAGTTCTCCTCGGTCTTCGAGGAGATCTATTCGATGTAATCTCTTTTTGCGATGTGTTTGTCGAGATCCGATGAATTGTGGGTCTATAATCAAGATTATATATGAGAAATATTTGGTTCTTCTCTGAACTCTTTATGTATGATTATAATATCCTTGCAAGTCTCTTCGAATTATTGGTTTGGTTTGGCCTACTAGATCTATAGTTCTTGCAATGGGAGAAGTGCTTGGCTTTGGGTTTCAATCTTGTAATGTTCTTTCCCAGTGACAGTTGGGGAAGTAAGGCACGTATTGTATTGTTGCCATCGAGGATAAAAAGATGGGGTTTATATCATATTGCTTGAGTTTATCCCTCTACATCATGCCATCTTGCTTAAGGCGTTACTTTGTTCTTGTGAACTCAATACACTAGATGTATGCTGGATAGCGGTCGATGTGTGGAGTAATAGTAGTAGATGCACAATCGTTTCGGTCTACTTGTCTCGGACGTGATGCCTATACATAATGATCATGCCTAGATAGTCTCATAATTATTCGCTTTTCTATCAATTGCTCGACAGTAATTTTTTTACCCACCGTAGAATATCGCTATCATGAGAGAAGCCACTAGAGAACACTATGGCCCCCGGGTCTATTCTCAACATATCAATCTACAATCTACTTTATTTTTTCGGCTTTTACTTTCTGTTCTTATAACCAAAAATACCAAAAATATCAAAGTATCATCTCTATCAGATCTCACTTTCATAAGTGACCGTAAAGGGATTGAAATCCCCTTATCGCGTTGGCTGCAAAGTTCTTATTTGTTTGTGCAGGTGCGAGGGACTCGCGCGTGGTCTCTGTGACGCCCCCGATTTGTCCGTACACTAATCATGCACGCAAATGTGTACGACCAAGATCAGGGACTCACTGGAAGATATCACAACACAACTCTAGACACAAATTAAAAATAATACAAGCTTTATATTACAAGCCAGGGGCCTCGAGGGCTCGAATACAAAAGCTCGAATACACAAGATTCAGCGGAAGCAATAATATCTGAGTACAGACATAAGTTAAACAAGTTTGCCTTAAGAAGGCTAGCACAAAAGTAGCAATGATCGAAAAGGCAAGGCCTCCTGCCTGGGACCTCCTAACTACTCCTCGAAGCCGAACTCCATGTAGAAACATCATCGGAATCCTTTGGGTCCTGGACTCCACCATCTGGTTGCATCATCCGAGAAGAAAGAACAAAAGGGGAAAAGGGGGAGAGAAGCAACCGTGAGTACTCATCCAAAGTACTCGCAAGCAAGGATCTACACTACATATGCAATGATATCTGTGTAAAGGGGTAATATATGTGGACTGAACTGCAGAAAGCAGAATAAGAGGGGGATAGCTAATCCAATCGAAGACTACGCTTCTCGTAACCTCCATCTTGCAGCAGGAGATGAGGGTAGCTGGAAAGTTCACCAAGTAACATCGTATAGCATAATCCTACTCGGCGATCCTCCCACACATCACCCTGTGAGAGTGCAACCACCGAGTTGTATCTGGCACTGGTAAGGGTGTGTTTATTAAGTATCCGGTTCTAGTTGTCATGAGGTCGGAGTACAACTCCGGGTCGTCCTTTTACCGAGGGAGACGGCTATTCGAATAGATTAACTTCCCTGCAGGGGTGCACCACATAACCCAGCACGCTTGATCCCATTTGGCCGGACACACTTTCCAGGGTCATGCCCGGCCTCGGAAGATCAACACGTCGAAGCCCTACCTAAGCACAACAGAGAGGTCAGGACGCCGGTCTAAGTCCTAGGCGCGCAGGGATTCGGGCCCATCGCCCAACGCACACCTGCACGTTGCGTACGCGGCCGGTGAGCAGACCTAGCAACCTCCATTACTAAGGAAGTTACGTTACGCGGTCCAACCCGGCGCCCGCCGCTCAATCGCTGACGTCAAGAAGGCTTCGGCTGATACCACGACGTCCAGTACCCATAACTATTCCCATGTAGCTGGTTAGTGCGTATAGGCCAACGGCCAAACTCAGATCAAATATCCAAACTCGTTAAGCGTGTTATTATGAAATAACCGCGTACAACAACCAGGGCCTGGCCACCTCTCCACTGGGTGTCTCAACCTGCCCTGTCGCTCCGCCACAAAGATCCACTTGGGGGGCCGTCGGGAACTCAGGCCCATCACTACCTGGATGGAGCCACCTGTCCTTTCAGCCCCCACATCGAACCACTTGCGGGTACTTAATGAGCCGACCCAACTTTAGTCACATCATGTATCATGTAAAGTATGTATATAGTATATACCCGTGATCACCACCCGAGGTGATCACGGCCCGATAGTATAGCATGGCAGACGGACAAGGATGTGGGGCCACTGATGGAATACTAGCATCCTATACTAGGCATTAGGATAACAGGTAAAGGTATCAACAGTTGTAGCAATAATTACAGGCTATGCAGCGAGTTATCGAATCATCAACAATAGCAAATCTAATGCAAGAATAAGAGAGAAGAGAATGGGTGATATCTGGTGATCAAGGGGGGTTGGCTTGCCTGGTTGCTTTGGCAAGAAGGAGCGGTCGTCGTCGACGTAGTCGATCACAGTGGCACCGTCAGCAGTCTGAGTCCCGGTGTCTATCGGAGAGAAGAGGGGGAAGAAACAATAAATATAAAACCAAGCATCACATCACAAAGCATAACATGGCAAAACGTGGTGCTACGTGTGACCTAACGCGGTATCGGGTGCTAGTGGCGAAGGGGGGAAACATCCGGAAAAGTATTCCCGGTGTTTCGCATTTTCGGGCGGATGAAACGGAGGGGGGAAAGTTGCAGGTTCGGTATGCTAGGGACGTGTGGTTGACGAACGGTCTGCGTATTCGGATGCGTCTCGAAATTCTGAGCAACTTTCATATATAAAACTTTTTCATCCGAGCTGCGGTTTATTTTCTATGATTTTTCAAAGTTTTAAAACAATATTCTGAAATTATTATTAATTAGAAAATAAATGAAAAATTGCTAAGTGCACACAGCACTGTGTACACAGAAGTGTACATAGGCTGACATGTGGGTCCAGAGGTCCCAGTTGACCAGTCAAATGTTGACTGGTCAACAGGGTGTGTGTCCACTTGTCATTGACTTATTTACTAATTATATATTTAAACTAACTAATCCAGTTTATTATTTTAATTAACACTAATTAAGAAAGTTAACTAAACAATTAATTATTTAATTATATTATTATTATTATTATTATTTTATCCTCCTTTTTTTATAGGGGGCAGGCCCCATCTGTCATAGGCCCTAGTGGCCTATCGGGGGCGGGTTAACGGGGTGGAGCTCGGGGAAGCGGCCACGCCCGCCCGAGCGACGGACGAGTGGGGAGCCGGGCATGGGCACCGGCGGCCAGGGGCCGCACGGGCGCCGGCCGGAATTAGGCATCGGGCCAGAGGGGAGGTGGCTGCCGGCAGCGGCTGGAGGGACCGGCGCGGCCAGGAGGGGCCGGCGCGCCACTGGCGCGGCCGTGACCAACGGGTCGAGCGGCCCGGGCGCCGAAGCGCGCCGGCGGCTACGGCGAGTGGGGAGGCGGCGCGGTGAATGCAGGGGGGCGGCCGCGGCAGTGGAGGCGGCGACGCGGCAATGGCAGTGGGGAGGCGGCGCGGTGAGCGGCAGGAGGGGGCGGCTGCCGAACGCGTGCGGGTAGGCAGAGGGCGAGGCCGGCGGCAGTAGCACGCAGCACGGGAAGGGCGCGAGTGGCCGGAGTAGTCGGGGGGAAACGAGCGGGGCGAGGCAAGCCGTGGCTGCAGGAACGAGGCGAGGTCGGGCCGCAGCGGGGCGCCGGCGTGCGAGCAACGTGAGCTATGGTCGGGTGTAGCGACGGCTGTAACGAAACACGGCCACAGATTAACGTGATGCGGTGAGGAAAAACGCAACAGGGCTCACAGCGGTGCTCGCAGTTGACTCGGGGAGGCCGGAGGTGACTTGGTCGCAACAGATCGGCGACGAGTAGCTCGGCACCAATGACGAAGACGGGATGATGGCGACGAGTAGCGCGGCCAGGAGGGGGCCAGCGAGGTGACGAACCCAAGGGGTGGAGAGGACCAGCGCGATGTGGCGGTTCTTCAGCTCCTGCTAGCACGGAGAGGGGAGGCCGGTGGCCACGGCAACGACGACGAGCTTGGGGGGCGGTGGTTCGGCCATGTATGCGGAAGAGAAAAGCGGCGCGAGGGGGAAGAGGGAAAAATGCTAGGGTTCGGTCTGGGTGGTCGGGGGAGGACTTGTAGTCGACGGGGAGGAGCTAGATGGCCGGCACGTGGCCATCCATGGCCATGAACGTGCGAGGGGAAGCCACCCAGCCTCCTGTGAACAGGAGGTGGAAGATGGGAGGGGGAGTTGGGCTGGTTTCTATTAGATGGGCCAAGTAGAGTAGATTAGGTTTGTTGTTTAGTTTCTCTTTTCTTCTATTCATACTTTAAACTATTATATTTTATCTTCTATTTATTATAGTTTTATAAATTACTATATTAGTTACTAAAATAGTATTACTACTTATTCTAATGCCCCAATAACTTGGGCACCCAAACAATTTAGTTTAACATGTTAGATAGATATGATAAAAGGCATTTAGTTATAGGTTTTAGCTACTATTTATTTACTTTAGAGCATTCAGTTATTTTATAAAAGTGGGTTTTCTTCATCATAATTACTTACGCATTATTTGGCACAACCCGAACTATTTAGTTTTAATATTTGAAAACTTTTACTGCTCGACTTTACTTTGAAGTTGAATTCCGAACCGTTTTGATCTAACACAAGATTATCAACAGCAACCGAGGTGACGTGGCATCATTAGAAGAGGTTCACTATAGCTTAATTACCCGGGCGTCACAATTCTCCTCCACTAAAAGAAATCTCGTCCCGAGATTTAAGCGGTGGAGTAGGGGGGGTGCTGGTAGCGAAAACCTAACGAGTCTTCTCGGTCTTGGCTGCCCTTTCGAAGAGGTTGATCCCTTTTGTTGATGTCTTCATTCCTGTGCTTCAAGTCATCATGATCAAGTCATCATCCTTTCTTCGGGATCTCAATCGTCCTACGAACGCGACCAGGGGGAAAACTTTGGTGGAACGTATCTCCACGAAGTATGTGCCTCTAACAGTGAATTCAGAAAGTGATACACGAAGTATCCTACGCGTAGTATTTCAGTGAACGCATTGAGAACAATAAGCGATGGTACCAAAGTTTCAAACGGGTAGGCAGTCATTCGATGCCTAACCAGAAGCTGGAATGGGGGCTTGAACAACGAGAATAATATGGTGTTCGATATCAGGATGAAACATGGTAGAATTTAGCTCGTGAATTACACACGAAGCCAAGTGCAAAGTATACATTAGAATCAGGGTTGTACAAGAGAGTCAGGTTTCGATCCCGTGGACCTGTGGGTTATGGGCCCACCATGTGGGTTAAGAATAGGAAGGGCGATGACATCTTGCACAGAAAGCAAGGCATGTCAGAGGATAGTCTGTCAGCTAAGTTGGCAACAATGTCGGTACCAAGGACGGGGGACGAAGAGAGCCATTTTCCTGCTCGTTGAAACGAGGCGGACCGGTAGGCAAAGTTTACTTCCATCGGTGGTTACTTGAATGTTACCAACTATAGTTATAGGGTCTTACCGACAGAGTTGTACAACAAGGTGTTTACATAAGCAGAAAATTATTACTACTTAGATTATATGTAGATCAAGGAAAGGTTAAACAAACAAATGGAAAGGAAAATTGTGATTACACACAATTATTAGGAGTATATCCTTCCCATGGACAAGAAGAACATGGCATGCAGGGTAGGAGAGCAAGTACCCAACCATCCAGATAAAGAGACAAGGATTAATCAAGATGTTACCCATTCAATGGTGTTTGGATAACTGACCAAGAAACATTTAGCATCACGCCTCCAATGTTCTTGTTGGTGAGCGGGGTATCATAGCCATGCTTCGAGGTAGCAGTGATATGGTGTTTCAATCAAAGGCCAGTCTTTGGATACACGAATGATCCATCAGGAGCAACTTATAAAATAAGCCTTACAATTTCCTCCTGGAAGAATGGTTATCATTGCAAAAGAAATTATAATGATAGGTCCTCCAGCTAGGGGTGCTAAGCATGACATCATAATACCGGGTCATCAAAGGACCAACATTATAACTCTTGGAAAGTTGTCCCAACCATCATATCTGACCGAGATTTAGATCCGATTGGTGTCATGATACCTCAGACTCAGGATGTTCGAGAAGAAAAGGTGCAACTCAAATCGACGATATGACATTGTAAGATTCTTGGGAAATGAACTATGGGGGCGGGTTCCCAAAACGATAGTTCATCATTAATCCAAGGAGAGGATGAGGAGGTGGCTGATGGGCTCAACGACAATTCATCGAGAATTCCAAATGGATGGATTTCCACAATAATGTGAACAAGAAGAAGACACTTGTCAATTCAAATGATATAATGTTGTATGCTCAAGGAAAACATACACCATTAATCATTACTTGAAAGGTGTGCCCGAAATATGACCTTAGGCAGCAAGGTCAATGTTAGAGTGATGATTCAATAACCAATAGTATAAGAACGAACTATCGATCGTTAACTTCAAAGCGATAGGGTTGCTAGAAGTACAGAACTCAAGCAACATTGTTAGCATATTGGTATCCCGGTTATAAACAACACGGGGACCAAGGAAGAATGGTGATGGTGAGAAGTATCATCATACCGAGAATTTCAAAGAGGTGGATCAATCCCCTCAACATTCTAGACATAAAAGACAGTAATACTTCAAGGCGGAACACAACACTAGCTGGAGAGCAACTTGTATTCATAATGTGGACAAGTTCGCGATGAAAGGAAGTCAAGGGTGTTTTCGACGATAATAAAAATCATCGAGGGCAAGGAAGGTATTTCTCATTATGAACACAGTTGACATCTCGGGAGAAGTCAAAGTGTTGAAGGTGATCCGACACATTTGTCGGGAGGTTTCAAGAGGACGCAATCGAAGATCGGCTGCGTCAAGCAAGGGAATGACGAAGTGGCAAGTTATTGGATCAATATAAAAGATGCAAGCTCGGAATCAAAGTTGCCTTACTGAACAAGCAACCAGATGCTGAAAGCTCGACGTAAGTTGTGCTCAATCTCTGAAGAACTCGTGCACCAAAGAAGGACGAGGTAGCACAGTCAAAGATAGCTAGACAAGGGATGTACCCGATAGTCTAGGAATAAAACCAGATTGAGTTTAAAAATTTCCCAGTAACATCTACTAGGGGTGTTGAATTTTTAGAGCGGATTTGATTTACTAAACGGTGTCCTCGGTTGACGGCAACCTAGAACCCATAGAGTGATTACGACAAGTAAAGGTATTACTTCATCAAAAGTTCAAAAGGTGTAGTGCAAATGCATGATATCCTCGAGATATCAGAGGGTAAAACTCGAAGGTAGAACACGATAGAAGTTGAACTAGGTCATTGACCTATGACAGTAGATACTTTAACCTTGTCAAAAATTGACGAGGCCTGGAATGGATTTATTCCAGATATATTGAATAAGGACAGCATGGTCGGAACCATAACTGCAAGGGACCAAATTTATTGACACCGAAAGAATTATTTAAATGAAAAATCATTTTGCAAGAAGCTTCTGAGACGGTCTACATCATTTCATGGGCATGAACACCAAGTTCAAGGTCGACTCCCACTTCTTTAATGCATATCATTTCATTCACCTCTCGCTTTAATAAAACTGTAGTGTTGGAATTTTAACTAGTAGAACACCGAAAGAGTATGACTTGTGAAAACTTTTGGGTTTTCACGGATTAGGGGAAGGCATAGGTTCAACCCATCGGGCATCTTAGTAACATATACCACAAATTTCAAAAATAGTTACACCAGCTCGAAAGTAGAGCATGATTGTCCAAAGAGAGGATACAATTTACCAGAGGCATTATGTATCAGGGGAAAAACTCACAAGGTGCTTGAATATGAAGAACACTGTCGGATAACAATCCAACAATGGATCGGGCGATCCACAACGGAGCTAATGTGAGTATCGGTACTCACTTAGAGGAAGAAAGAATGTAGAGGCATCATATACAAGAATCACCTGATTAGTCTGATGCTTAAATAGAAAGAAATTATGGTTTTCAGAACGAAGGATCAGAAGCAGACGCTCTGATCCAGGATGGATAGGCAGAAAACACTTAGTTGGTCAATCAATAAAGGTTTGAATTACCGAGAACCAACTCATGTTCGGATTGACGTTTGAGCTGAAAAGATAATTTTAAAAAGGATAACCTGATGACTGCGTGCATACGCACACATTGATTCAATAGGCTCAAAATGGCTTAGACAAGGGATGCTAACGAAGACTACTAGTCACATGGAATTAACCATAATGCAAGCAGGCCAGAATTTCAAGAGTAACTGACTGCAGAGGATTTTCGAAAGATCGAAAAGTATTTAGAAGAATTTTGTGAGACACATGAACAATTGAGAAGCACGGATCCTCGATAAATGTGACGAAATAACCGTAAGGGTTTTCACGCGAAACATAACTGCGAGACAATAAACTCAAAGGATTCTCGAGACAACGGAGAATATTTCGAGGCCTCTTGTAACAACAAGAGCGACGAGGAATGATCATGAGAATGACAAGTGCATGCAGATATCCATAGGGATATATCAGTGGCAGTGAATTACAAAGGCGATGAAGACAAGTTCTCGGGTTAACAGCGGATAGTATCTTCAGGGTCTTCTGGTGCAGCGGACGATCATCAATCATAAGGTGCTCTCCGGGTAAAAGTGATAACGAGATCCTAATGTTAGATTTAGCAAAATTCATTTACCCTGAATAGAAGAGAGATAAGAGTCCCAGAGTATAGGCGAGGAGTAAAAGATCCTAATACCACCCATTGGTGCTTTGGGCCCGTAAGCCACACAACAAGTTAGTAAATTTGTTTTTCAAAGACTAGACTCAACTTCGACCAAGGAGTTGGAAAGGGGGATTCCTACAGGCAGTCGGCTCTGATACCAACTTGTGACGCCCCCGATTTGTCCGTACACTAATCATGCACGCAAATGTGTACGACCAAGATCAGGGACTCACTGGAAGATATCACAACACAACTCTATACACAAATTAAAAATAATACAAGCTTTATATTACAAGCCAGGGGCCTCGAGGGCTCGAGTACAAAAGCTCGAATACACAAGAGTCAGCGGAAGCAATAATATCTGAGTACAGACATAAGTTAAACAAGTTTTCCTTAAGAAGGCTAGCACAAAAGTAGCAATGATCGAAAAGGCAAGGCCTCCTGCCTGGGACCTCCTAACTACTCCTCGAAGCCGAACTCCATGTAGAAACATCATCGGAATCCTTTGGGTCCTGGACTCCACCATCTGGTTGCATCATCCGAGAAGAAGGAACAAAAGGGGAAAAGGGGGAGAGAAGCAACCGTGAGTACTCATCCAAAGTACTCGCAAGCAAGGATCTACACTGCATATGCAATGATATCTGTGTAAAGGGGTAATATATGTGGACTGAACTGCAGAAAGCAGAATAAGAGGGGGATAGCTAATCCAATCGAAGACTACGCTTCTCGTAACCTCCATCTTGCAGCAGGAGATGAGGGTAGCTGGAAAGTTCACCAAGTAACATCGTATAGCATAATCCTACTCGGCGATCCTCCCGCACATCACCCTCTGAGAGAGCAACCACCGAGTTGTATCTGGCACTGGTAAGGGTGTGTTTTATTAAGTATCCGGTTCTAGTTGTCATGAGGTCGGAGTACAACTCCGGGTCGTCCTTTTACCGAGGGACACGGCTATTCGAATAGATTAACTTCCCTGCAGGGGTGCACCACATAACCCAGCACGCTTGATCCCATTTGGCCGGACACACTTTCCAGGGTCATGCCCGGCCTCGGAAGATCAACACGTCGCAGCCCTACCTAAGAACAACAGAGAGGTCAGGACGCCGGTCTAAGTCCTAGGCGCGCAGGGGTCCGGGCCCATCGCCCAACGCACACCTGCACGTTGCGTACGCGGCCGGTGAGCAGACCTAGCAACCTCCATTACTAAGGAAGTTACATTACGCGGTCCAACCCGGCGCGCGCCGCTCAATCGCTGACGTCAAGAAGGCTTCGGCTGATACCACGACGTCGAGTACCCATAACTATTCCCACGTAGCTAGTTAGTGCGTATAGGCCAACGGCCAGACTCAGATCAAATATCCAAACTCGTTAAGCGTGTTATTATGAAATAACCGCGGACAACGACCAGGGCCTGGCCACCTCTCCACTGGGTGTCTCAACTTGCCCTGTCGCTCCGCCATAAGGATCCACTTGGGGGGCCGTCGGGAACTCAGGCCCATCACTACCTGGATGGAGCCACCTGTCCTTTCAGCCCCCACACCGAACCTCTTGCGGGTACTCAATGAACCGACCTGACTTTACACACATCATGTATCATGTAAAGTATGTATATAGTATATACCCGTGATCACCACCCGAGGTGATCACGGCCCGATAGTATAGCATGGCAGACGGACAAGGATGTGGGGCCACTGATGGAATACTAGCATCCTATACTAGGCATTAGGATAACAGGTAAAGGTATCGACAGTGGTAGCAATAATGACAGGCTATGCAGCAGAATAGGAGTTATCGAATCATCAACAATAGCAAATCTAATGCAAGAATAAGAGAGAAGAGAATGGGCGATATCTGGTGATCAAGGGGGGTTGGCTTGCCTGGTTGCTTTGGCAAGAAGGAGCGGTCGTCGTCGACGTAGTCGATCACAGTGGCACCGTCAGCAGTCTGAGTCCCGGTGTCAATCAGAGAGAAGAGGGGGAAGAAACAATAAATATAAAACCAAGCATCGCATCACAAAGCATAACATGGCAAAACGTGGTGCTACGTGTGACCTAACGCGGTATCGGGTGCTAGTGGCGAAGGGGGGAAACATCCGGAAAAGTATTCCCGGTGTTTCGCGTTTTCGGGCGGATGAAACGGAGGGGGGAAAGTTGCAGGTTCGGTATGCTAGGGATGTGTGGTTGACGAACGGTCTGCGTATTCGGATGCGTCTCGAAATTCTGAGCAACTTTCATATATAAAACTTTTTCATCCGAGCTGCGGTTCATTTTCTATGATTTTTCAAAGTTTTAAAACAATATTCTGAAATTATTATTAATTAGAAAATAAATGAAAAATTGCTAAGTGCACATAGCACTGTGTACACAGAAGTGTACATAGGCTGACATGTGGGTCCAGAGGTCCCAGTTGACCAGTCAAATGTTGACTGGTCAACAGGGTGTGTGTCCACTTGTCATTGACTTATTTACTAATTATATATTTAAACTAACTAATCCAGTTTATTATTTTAATTAACACTAATTAAGAAAGTTAACTAAACAATTAATTATTTAATTATATCATTATTATTATTATTTTATCCTCCTTTTTTTAAAAGGGGGCAGGCCCCATCTGTCATAGGCCCTAGTGGCCTATCGGGGGCGGGTTAACGGGGCGGAGCCCGGGGAAGCGGCCACGCCCGCCCGAGCGACGGACGAGTGGGGAGCCGGGCAAGGCCGCCGGCCGGAATTAGGCATCGAGCTAGAGGGGAGGTGGCTGCCGGCAGCGGCTGGAGGGACCGGCGCGGCCAGGAGGGGGGCAGCGCGGCCAGGAGGGGCCGGCGCGGCACTGGCACGGCCAGGAGGGGCCGGCGCAGCACTGGCGCGGCCCGGCGCGGCCGTGACCAACGGGTCGAGCGGCCCGGGCGCCGAAGCGCGCCGGCGGCTACGGCGAGTGGGGAGGCGGCGCGGTGAATGCAGGGGGGCGGCCGCGGCAGTGGAGGCGGCGACGCGGCAATGGCAGTGGGGAGGCGGCGCGGTGAGCGGCAGGAGGGGGCAACTGCCGAACGCGTGCGGGTAGGCAGAGGGCGAGGCCGGCGGCAGTAGCAGGCAGCACGGGAAGGGCGCGAGTGGCCAGAGTAGTCGGGGGGGAAACGAGCGGGGCGAGGCAAGCCGTGGCTGCAGGACCGAGGCGAGGTCGGGCCGCAGCGGGGCGCCGGCGTGCGAGCAACGTGAGCTATGGTCGGGTCTAGTGACGGTTGTAACGAAACACGGCCACAGATTAACGTGATGCGGTGAGGAAAAACGCAACAGGGCTCACAGTGGTGCTCCCAGTTGACTCGGGGAGGCCGGAGGTGACTTGGTCGCAACAGATCGGCGACGAGTAGCTCGGCACCAATGACGAAGACGGGATGATGGCGACGAGTTGGGGAAGCGAGGTGACGAACCCAAGGGGTGGAGAGGACCAGCGCGATGTGGCGGTTCTTCAGCTCCTGCTAGCACGGAGAGGGGAGGCCGGTGGCCACGGCAACGATGACGAGCTTGGGGGGCGGTGGTTCGGCCATGTATGCGGAAGAGAAAAGCGGCGCGAGGGGGAAGAGGGAAAAATGCTAGGGTTCGGTCTGGGTGGTCGGGGGAGGACTTGTAGTCGACGGGGAGGAGCTAGATGGCTGGCACGTGGCCATCCATGGCCATGAACGTGCGAGGGGAAGCCACCTAGCCTCCTGTGAACAGGAGGTGGAAGATGGGAGGGGGAGTTGGGCTGGTTTCTATTAGATGGGCCAAGTAGAGTAGATTAGGTTTGTTGTTTAGTTTCTCTTTTCTTCTATTCATACTTTAGACTGTTATATTTTATCTTCTATTTATTATAGTTTTATAAATTACTATATTAGTTACTAAAATAGTATTACTACTTATTCTAATGCCCCAATAACTTGGGCACCCAAACAATTTAGTTTAACATGTTAGATAGATAAGATAAAAGGCATTTAGTTATAGGTTTTAGCTACTATTTATTTACTTTAGAGCATTCAGTTATTTTATAAAAGTGGGTTTTCTTCATCATAATTACTTACGCATTATTTGGCACAACCCGAACTATTTAGTTTTAATATTTGAAAACTTTTACCGCTCGACTTTACTTTGAAGTTGAATTCCGAACCGTTTTGATCTAACACAAGATTATCAACAGCAACCGAGGTGACGTGGCATCATTAGAAGAGGTTCACTGTAGCTTAATTATCCGGGCGTCACAGTCTCCTACTGGATTGATACATTGGTTCTAAAAAACTGAGAGAAATACTTACGCTACTGTGCTGCATCTCCCTTTCCTCTTCGAGGGAATACAACGCAAGCTCGAGAAGTAGCAAGAAGAATTTCTAGCGCCGTTGTCGGGGAGGCTTACGCAAAAGTCATATACCATGTACCTATGACAAACCCTTATCCTTCACATTACATTTTTTTGCCTCTCGTTTTCCTCTCCCCCACTTCACCCTTGCCGTTTTATTTGCCCTTCTTCTGCCGTGTGTTTATCAGTCGCTTGCTTCTTGTTTGCTTGTGTTGCCATGTGCCTTCTATTATCTTGCATCTTCGCTTGCTAAATTATGGATCATCATCCACTTGCTAATCTCTTTAAGAGATCCAATTATGTTGAACCAATTGCTAGTGAGTTGAGTGCACTAGATTATCTTTATGGGGTTTTACTTGAAATTTATGAATCTGAAAATTGTGAGGAATTGTTAAAAGAAAAAGTGATTCACGATAGCTCTTTTAATGAAAAACATGATTGCAATGATACTATTGTAAAATCTATTAATGCCAATTGTGTTTATGATATGCAAAACCCTAAGCTTGGGGATGCTAGTATTGCTATGTCCACTAGTCGTTGCAATGATCATGATTGTGGTGATGCTTCTTACGATGTTGAAAATTTATTTCAAACCCATGATGAATATGAGATTGATAATAATGTTTGCAATAATATTAAAAGGGGATTTGGAGAGTTCATGACTATAGTTAATGTTGCTCCCACTATTTTGGAAGAGTGTCAACTTCGTATGCATGTGGATCGTGTTGAGAATATGTTATGTGATAGCTATATTGTTGAATTTGCTTATGATCCTACATGCAATTATTATGAGAGAGGAAAATATGGTTGTAGAGATTTTCATGTTACTAAATTACCTCTCGTTATGTTGAGATTGCTATTGTTTCTTTCTTCTTCTTCCTTGCATATGCTAGATCTTGCTTGTCTTGCTAATTTGTTTTCCTATAAAATGCCTATGCATAGGAAGTATGTTAGACTTAGATGTGTTTTGTCATGTGTTTTATGATGCTCCCTTTGTGCTTCAATTCTTGTCTTTCATGTGAGCATCATTGAAATCTCAATGCCTAGCTAGGGGCGTTAAACGATAACGCTTGTTGGGAGGCAACCCAATTTTATATTTTTTGTTTTTGCTTCTGTTTAGGAGTTAATATTGCATCTAGCTTCTGTTTAGATGTGGTTTTGTATTTTGTTTAGTGTTTGTGCCAAGTAGAACCTTTGGGAAGACTTGTGTGAAGTTTATATGATCTTGCTGTGAAAAACAGAATCGTTAGCGCTCGCTAGAATGGTCATCAGATTTTACCGGAGCGTGCTATTTAGTTGATTCTTTTTGCATATGATTAATAGACAAATTCCTCATGTTTACCAATTTAGTTTTAATTTTTTGGAGTTACAGAAGTATGCGAAACCTGTAGATTACTACATACTGTTCTGTTTTTGACAGATTCTGAATTTCGTGTGTTGTTTGCTTATTTCAATGCATCTATGAGTAATATAGGGAAGTATGAACCATAGAGAAGTTGGAATACAGTAGGTTTAACACCAATATAAACAAAGAATGAATTCATTGCAGTACCTTTGAGTAGTGGTTTGCATTCTTATACTAACGGAGCTCACGAGATTTTTGTCTAAGTTTTGTGTTGTGAAGTTTTCAAGTTTTGAGTATTGCTTTGATGGACTATGGAACAAAGAGTGGAAAGATCCGAAGCTTGGGGATCCCATGGCACCCCAAGGTAAAATTCAAGGACAACCAAAAGCCTAAGCTTGGGGATGCCCCGGGAAGGCATCCCCTCTTTCGTCTTCATACATCGGTGACTATACTCGGAGCTATATTTTTATTCACCACATGATATGTATTTTACTTGGAGCGTCTTATATAATTTGAGTCTTTGCTTGTTAGTTTGCCACAATTATCCTTGCTGGACACACCTATTTGAGAGAGTTAAATATGGCCTAGGAATTGTTAGAACACTCTATGTGCTTCACTTATATCTTTTGAGTTGAATAGTTTTTTCTCTAGTGCTTCATTTATATCTTTTAGAGCACGGTGGTGATAATATTTTGAAGAAATTGTTGAACTCTCATGCTTCACTTATATCCATTTGAGAGTTTATTAAACAGCATGGTAATGTGCTTAGGCTATAAAACTAGTCTTCACATGATAGACATCCAATATTAATGTAGTAAAAACTTTCACACTAAGTGCATTGAATATGATGAGAAGTTGGATGCTTGATAATTGTTTTGAGATATGAGGATAGTGATATTAGAGTCATGCTAGTGCAGTTATTATGAAATTGAGAAATGCTTGTGTTAAGGTTAGTGATTCCAGTAGCATGCACATATGGTGAACCGCTATGTGACGAAGTTAGCGCATGAGGTATTTGTAAAGTGTCAACCTTTGTGTGGAGGTCGGGGGCACGCGATGGTTAACTCCTACCAACCTCCCCCCTAGGAGCATGCATTGATTGCTTCGTTTTGATGACTCGTAGATTTTTGCAATAAGTATATGAGTTCTTATGACTAATGTTGAGTCCATGGATTATACACACTCTCACCCTTCCACCATTGCTAGCCTCTCTTGTATCGCGCAACTTTCGCCGGTACCATACACCCACTAAATATCCTACCTATTATGGCATTTCCATAGCCATTCCGAGATATATTGCCATGCAACTTTCCATCGTTCCGTTCATATGACACGCTTCATATTGTCATATTGTCATGCATGATCATGTAGTTGACATCGTATTTCTGGCAAAGCCACCATGCATAATTTTTCATACATGTCACTCTTGATTCATTGCACATCCCGGTACACCACCGGAGGCATTCATATAGAGTCATACTTTGTTCAAGTATCGAGTAGTAATATCGAGTTGTAATTTAATGAAAGTGTGATGATCATCATTATTAGAGCATTGTCCCATGTGAGGAAATGCTAAATCAATAAAGCCCCTCCAAAAAAAAGAGAAAGGCTAAAGGAAAAAAGAAAGGCCCAAAAAAAGGAAATAACAGAAAAAGGGACAATCGCTACTATCCTTTTCCACACTTGTGCTTCAAAGTAGCACCATGTTCTTCATGATAGAGAGTCTCATGTTTAGTCACTTTCATATACTAGTGGGAATTTTTCATTATAGAACTTGGCTTGTATATTCCAATGATGGGCTTCCTCAAATGCCATAGGTCTCTGTGAGCAAGCAAGTTGGATGCACACCCACTAGTTTCTTTTGTTGAGCTTTCATACATTTTTAGCTCTACTGCATCCGTTGCATGGCAATCCCTACTCACTCACATTGATATCTATTGATGGGCATCTCCATAGCCCGTTGATACGCCTAGTTGATGTGAGACTATCTCCCTCCTTTTTGTATTCTCCACAACCACCTCTATATTCCACCCATAGTGCTATGTCCATGGCTCACGCTCATGTATTGCGTGAAAGTTGAAAGGTTTGAAAGAACATAGTATCAAAACAAGTGCTTGGCTGAAATCGGGGTTGTGCATGATATGAATATTTTGTGTGATGAAGAAGGGGCATAGCCAGACTATATGATTTTGTAGGGATAACTTCCTTTAGCCATAGTATTTTGAGAAGACATGATTGCTTTGTTAGTATGCTTGAAGTATTATTATTTCTTATGTCAATATAAACTTTTGTCTTGAATCTTTCAGATCTGAACATTCATGCCACAGTTAAGAATATTACATTGAAAAGCTATGTTGGTTAGCATTCCACATCAAAAATTCTGTTTTTATCATTTACCTACTCGAGGACGAGCATGAATTAAACTTGGGGATGCTTGATACGTCTCCAACGTATCTATAATTTTTTATTGTTCCATGCTATTATTTATGATGTTTTGGATGTTTAATGGGCTTTGTCATACACTTTTATATTATTTTTGGGACTAACCTACTAACCCAAAGGCCCAGTCCAGATTGCTATTTGTTTTTTTGCCTATTTCAGGGTTTTACAGAAAAGGAATATCAAATGGAGTCCAAACGGAATGAAACCTTCGGGAGAGATATTTTTGGAGAAAATCACGCACGGAAGACTTGAGAACCACGGAGTAGGGCTGACGTGGTGCCCACGAGGGTGGGAGGCGCCCCCTAGGGCGCGCCCCCTGCCTCACGGGTCCCATGTAAAGCCCCAGGTGCCTTCCTTCCTCCTATATATACATACATATCCCGAAACCATCAGAACAACAGAGAAAACCCTAGTTCCACCGTCGTAACCTTCTGTTCCCGTGAGATCCCATCTTGGGGCCTGTTCTGGAGCTCCGCCGGAGGGGGGATCTTCCACGGAGTGCTTCTACATCATCATCATCGCCTCACCATGAGTTGTGAGTAGTTTACCACAGACCTTCGGGTCCACAACTAGTATCTAGATGGCTTCTTCTCTCTCTTTGGATCTCAATACAAAGTTCTCCTCGGTCTTCGAGGAGATCTATTCGATGTAATCTCTTTTTGCGATGTGTTTGTCGAGATCCGTTGAATTGTGGGTTTATGATCAAGATTATCTATGAGAAATATTTGGTTCTTCTCTGAATCCTTTATGTATGATTATAATATCCTTGCAAGTCTCTTCGAATTATTGGTTTGGTTTGGCCTACCAGATCTATAGTTCTTGCAATGGGAGAAGTTCTTGGCTTTGGGTTCAATCTTGCGGTGTCCTTTCCCAGTGACAGTAGGGGCAGCAAGGCACGTATTGTATTGTTGCCATCGAGTATAAAAAGATGGAGTTTATATTATATTGCTTGAGTTTATCCCTCTACATCATGTCATCTTGCTTAAGGCGATACTCTGTTCTTATGAACTCAATACACTAGATGCATGTGACGCCCGAAGACTGACGCTCCAGAAGATTCCAGATGTTCCGGGTTCTCCCGTGTGTTTCATTTGTGCTTGCTTTATTTTTTTTTGCATTACATCATGTCATCATGCCATCATGTCATTAATCTTTGCACCTCAACTAAATAAATTGTGTGGATCTTCGATCCATTTAAATCGAGGGAAGGATGACTTATCTTTATAACATATCCTCCTAATATTTATGGAGCTATTATGATAAATATTCCATTGCCTTGGAATTTACCTCAACACACTTGCAAATATTCCCATGCCTCTTTTACTTCAAGTTTCACCGTCAAAACCTTATCTATATTCTTTTCCCGTTTATCGAGGTTCCTCCAAAGACCTCAACATTTTTGGACACTTCAAAAATCAAGTCTTAGTTCAAACCCATTTGAAGTAAATTCAATTATGTTTGAATTATATCTTTCGATCATGCCACTTCTATTTTTCTTGGATTGCGCTCATCTTTATGAGCCCGAGAAAAATAACCTCATGTGCAAATTCCTTCCCAGACCTCCCTTTCTTTTCTTTCTCTTTTTCTGTTTTTTTAGTTAAGAGAGAAGAGAGAGGATCTCAGAGAGGACCTGGGCCATCTAGGCCCATCCGGTGCGAGCCAGCAGCCCGCCGGCCTCCCTGGCCATCTGGGCCTCCCAGCCGCCAGCTTCCCCCTAGGCCCATCCTCGCTCCAGCCAGGCGGCCGCACCTCTATGCCCAAGGCCCAACCGCCCCTCCAGCGCTAACCTTAGCCCCGTTTCTCCCATCTCTCCCTCTCGTCCTCCACAGCCGCCGCACCCCATCTCCCTTTCGACCCCCTTCGTCCTCCTCCCATCGACCCCGCGCCCGACGCCGCCCTGTCTCCTCACGCCGGCCCCGACGCCAAGTCCCGTCGCCGGAGCTCGCCTTCGTCCCAACTCCGGTCGGATCAGGCCCTGCTCTCACGCCTCCTCCCTAGTCGAGGACAACCACCGCCGTCGGTCCCGTCGTCGCTGCCACTCCGCCCGTTCTGCATCGGCCTCCACCGCGCGCTGCCGCCCCGGTTCCGGCCGGATCGAGCCGCCTCTGCACAGGGCGTCGAAGCCGCCGTCATCCTTGCCTCTGGCCTCGCCGTCCGTCCACGTCCAGCGTGCCGCCTTGCTCGGCCCAAACTCCGCCTCCTCTGCCTCCTCCCTCCAGCACCAGGAACAACACCGCGCGCAGCCGCGCCTGCGTCCCCGTCCTCGCCGTCGCCTCTTCCTCCTCCGCGCCGGGCACCGTGAGCCGCCGCTGATGACCTCGACCGCCTCCCTCGGCTTTGCTCGTCTCCTTGCTGCTACCCACCAGGGGGCCCAACTCCGATGGCCTCGATGCCCCGCCTCTGCTTCCTTCCACGTCGCCCTGCCGTGTTGCAAGATGAACCGAAGACCTTGCTGCCCCTTTGTCGTTTCCAAGTTCAAAAACAGGGGACCCAAGTCTGCCAAGTACCACGACGACCACTCTTGCCAAGTTCAACTACCGTCGCCAAGAACCAAGACCAGCAAGTCCGAAGACCCAAGTACCACGACCAAACGACTACAAACGTTGACCCCAAGTTCCTCTTCGGAAATGTACAACTACCCCGAAGACCCGTGGATGCGCCAAGTACCCCTTCGGACCGAAACGCCAAGTACCGCTACGACTGTGTGCCACTACCGTCGACCCTCAAAGACCACGTGGACGTCAAGTACATCGACAACCGATGTCGAACGACCACCATCGCCGTGTACCACTACTTCCACTACCGTCGCGAGAACGTCTACTTCCTTCTACACCGCATCGAACTCGAACCCCTTCGAAACCCACCCTTCGAAGGTATAACCCCGATACGACGCCCGTGGACGAGTGTTGCATGTTGTGTTGTATGAGATGCACCCTTTGTTGCACTGTGTTCGAAGTACCCCTCGTTGCCTTGTCGCCGAACCATGGGAAACCGGCAACGGGATCACCCCATCTTCTTGCATGACACGCTTCTGTCGTCCTTCATTTGCACCGATATCTCAAAGAGGTGTCGGATCACCGGAACGTTGCCGTGGCACCTTTTTCGGTATCGCCGCCGTGGCACCCCTTTCTTTCCACCACGGTGACAAATACTTCATATCTCTTTAGGTTAACTTTTACTAAAAATTGCGTAAAACTTGATCATGTCATCCGCATCATGATAACAACCTTTGAATGTTAAATTGTTGTTGCTTTAATAATTGCTAAAATTGGTCATGGGGATTTTCCGGAATTGTTATTGCTATTTCCGGCCTCATTTAAAATGACTAGATAGTGTAGTTTTGCTCATGCTTCACCTCTTGCCATGTTTAATAAAAACATTTAAATTTGGTGGGTTCATAACGAGAGTCAACTAAATAAATAAAACGTGGTGTTTTGTCGATATGCAACTCGTTGCATATTGAGCTCCACTTAAAGTGTAGTATTGCTTGTGCACCTTGCCATGCCATGCATATTTAAACCGCACATGCATCATACTTGGTTGTGCATCATATGCCATGGTTATGATATGTGTGTTCACCATATTGTTTGCTTCTTTCCAGTATGCTTCTTCTCGTTAGCTTCGGTTTAGTTCCGGAGTTGTGAGGATTTGTTCGACTACTTCATGGACTTGTTCTTCTTCCTTGCGGAATCCCAGGCAAGATGACCATCACCTTGGCTACCTTTACTATCATTGCCATACTAGCTGTCTCGATGCTATCGTTACATGTCACGCTACCCATCTTTTATTGTCAGCCCCTCTCCTTGTTGCCATGAAACCTCTAACCTTTGACACCTTCCCAGCAAACCATTGTTTGGCTATGTTACCCGCTTGCTCAGCCCCTCTGATAGCGTTGCTAGTTGCAGGTGAAGATGAAGATCGCTCCATGTTGGAACTTGTTGTTGGAATATCAAAATATCTATTATTATTATTAACACACCTATATACTGGGCATGGGTGGAAGGCTTGGCCTTTTGCTCGGTGTTTTGTTCCACTCATGCCACCTTAGGAGCCGATAAACCGGCGTTATGTTCCTTGATTTTGTGTTCCTTACACGGTTGGGTATATGGGGACCCCTTGATAGTTCGTCTTTGAATAAAACTCCTCCAACAAAGCCCAACATTGGTTTTAATTTGCCTCATAATAACAACTTAATTAAATAATTAAATTGCATAGGGGGTCGCGCCCTCGATGATTCTTTCTACATAGCAGGGGGGCCAGTGCTGATGGTGTTGGTCCCAACCAGGCAACCTGCGGGGCTTCCATGGGGAAACATGTGGGCTGGCTCCCATAGCTTGTCCCATCCGGACGTGGCCTGAGATGAGATACGCGCGGCTACTATCAGGGTGTCGGCACGCCGGGAGGTCTTGCTGGTCTTGTTTTACCATTGTTGAAATGTCTTGTGCACCGGGAATTCCGAGTCTGATCGGGCCTTCCCTAAGATAAGGGGTAATATTATTATTACTTCTGCTGATCATGAGAGCTTGTGATGGCCTAAGTTGGGACACCCCTGCAGGGTTATGATCTTTCGAAAGCCGTGCCCGCGGTTATGTGGCAGATTGGAATTTGTTAATGTACGGTTCTAGAAAACTTGTAAGAGGATCCGAGATAAAACACACCGCCGGGTGAGTAACCGTGACTGTCTCATTTCACTTTGAGAAGAGAACACGGTGGGGGTTATGTTTGACTCATAGGTAGTTCAGGATCTTTAGCGATCATTACTAGTTGCAACCGTTTGCGTAGATGCTCATTTTATTCTTGTACTCGTAAGTTAGCCACCATACTTTTGCTTAGCCGCTGCTGCAACCTCACCACTACCCTTTTCCATACCCATAAAACTTTGCTAGTCTTGATACCCATGGTTATGGGATTGTTGAGTCCTCGTGGCTCACAGTTACTACAACACTAGATGCAGGTACCGCTGAAATCAGTGCAGGAGATGGTTCAAAACTTCTCTGGGAGCTCGATGAAGAGAGTGGCCGTATGTATGTGACGTTTTTCGACGATCAGTAGTGGTTCCTACTAGGGGTGATCGGACCTTGTGTTTATGGTATCTTTCTCGTTTGGTTTTCGTTCGTAGTCGGACCCTGTGTTTTGGATGATGTATGTTATTGTATTCATTGTGTGACGTGGCGAGTGTAAGCCAACTATCTTTTGCTATTTCATCCCTAAAATTTTACATGAGATGTGCAAAGATATCATACTTGAGATCATTATAGGATGCGCTTCTGTCTCTAAGTCGTGCCTCGACACGTAGGAGACATAGTCGCATATTGGGCATTACAAGTTGGTATTCAGAGCCTTCTAAGACCTAGGAGCCCCCTGATTGATCGAACCGCTGACGGTTGAGTCTAGGCACACACATGAAAATGTTTTGAGTCCTATATATATCGGAGAGTAGGATTTCTTTTTACTCATCACCCCATTATCACTCTGGTGAGGACTCTTGACGATGTTCTATCTCTTCTACTCTCAAAAATTCACTATTTTTTTAGGATCACGCGAGTATTGTTTGGATTGTTCCGATATCTTTGTGACGAGAACATTGTTCTTGATGCCTCCTGTCATTTAGGGGTTGTGGCAGTGTCCCGGGGAGTTGAGCTCCGAGGTGTTGTCGTCACAAATCTATCGCAGCAGTTCTGGAATACTTAAGACGGCCGACATCGAAAACTCTTCTATGCGGTTAGTGGTGAGATAACCCCGACGTCACCCAGTACGAGGGAGGTAGTTCGGGAGTATTGCCACAACTAGTATAGCGGATGTGTTTCGAAGGTCCGAGGTAAACGGTTTCCGAAGATGAATGGTTATGTGTTGACGGATGGATATAGCTGGATGTATGTTTAGAGTTGAGTGCGCGGTGCTTCCCCTGTATCCCCAACACCAGATTGCATAACCGGAAACTTTCGGAAATTAATAGGTGGGTTCTTCTAGAAGCTCGTAGGCATTCTTCCAACGAGTGCATGGTATGAAATTCGGTGTTCAACATCGAGTGAAGCGGTTTTATGGGCGTTGTTCCAATTGGGAGTTGTATCTTAAAGGGTCCTTGGCTATGCTGATCCGGGGATTGCAACACCTTTTTGTAACACGTTCAGTGAGCTTTCAGCACGAACATGTGGGACGAAGCTTCTATCATGTATTTGTTCTATCTGCTCCTTGTTGTTTTTTATTTATCTTTTGTTCTCCCAGGTGGCTTCTCGACAATTGGATGTACCATTAAGCTATGGAATTCTTTCGTCAATTCTCTATTCGGATGATATTGTGAAGATTATGTTGCAACATATCTATCCTTTGTTTTTGTTTTGATTCGGGTATTCGAGTTGCTTCAATGTCAAATGTTGATTCCATACCTTTCCTAATCGGTGTTCTCATATTTCTATGGGGTGCTAATCCTTCTTGATCATCAAGATTGTCATGTTAAATTCTTTTTTCAACCGGTGCGTTTTCTCTTCAAGTTAAACCGATCCTTACAATATGTGCAAGACCAAGTCTTGGGTTTTTCTCAACGGTGTCTGTTTCATTCATCCCAAGTTGTCTTTGTTTTCCCACCCTCCCACCCTTCTTCTTCTCGGAGCCAGAAATCTCAAATCAACTATCCATTTTATTCATGTGAGGTTTCTTCATTCATTTCCTTCAATGTTCTTATCCGGTGATTTATTGTGAAGATGCTCAAGAGCTTCAAGTTCATCATTCTTAATTCTAATATTCTTCTCTGATAGTTCTTTCAAGATTACTCTTCCGTTTTTATCGTATTAATTCATTTGTTCTTTTCATAACCCTACCGGTGATTTGTTGAATACTCTCTCAAGTTTGTGCGAGATCTCTCTTTAATTCTTTGCAACAAGAATAAGTAGTATCCCAAATCCATTGCTTGTCATCAATTAATTTGATGAAGGATAAGCATACAGTAAATCTTATTCTTATTTCCTCGAATTGATTAATCTTTTTTTTTCCGGAGCTTGTTCATCATATCATATCCTTAGTTCTAAGTTGTTCATCTTGTTTTCCGGAGCTCCAAATTATTTCAATTATATCATTTCAAAGCTCCAGCTAATTCATCGCAGGCCTTGAATCTTATTCTTTTCATCTTTCAGTTCTCATGCTTTCATTACTGGAGTTCTCATGGTGGTTCATCATGTTTTAATTCATCCTTGAAGTCTTCATCAAGATTCTTGTTAGAGCTCAAGCATTCTTCATCATGCATTCCAATTGCAATCCTTTCTACCTTATCTTTTCAGATGGTGTCATGTCATTCTTGACAATTTCCTTCATGTGTCATGATTCACAAGTTATCAAGAATGAGATATTTAATCCCGTCAATTTATTCGTTGGAGTTATCTTTTGTTGTATTTCACCTAAAAGCTTTCCTTAAGGTTTGTTGGTATTATGGTGATTATAAATGACCCAAGTTCTTCATTTATCATCCCGGTGAAATAAGTTTTTCCTCTCCTTGTTGATCTCAACCCAATTAAATGTTTTCGTCAGTGGCCGGTTGTCACCTTATAGTTTTGAGATGTTTTCCATAAGCCCACAACAAGCTTATTCTTTTGTTGTTGATTAATTTCAACAAATCCGTTCAACCCTTCTTCGTAAGGATGTTTTTCTAATTCATTTGTGGTAGAAGTTATCATTTTCTCCTACTTTCTTTCTTCCTAACGTTCTAGCTTCTATTCCGGAGGTATTGTAATATTGATATCTTCGTTCCATCATCTCTTTTTGCCAAGATCATGTTCTTTTCCTTTCTGGTCCATTTAATGAGAGTGTCGTGTCCTCCATTCAAGTTCTCTCATCTGATCAAGTTTTGCCTCACTTTTCAACCGGAGTGCTATCTGAAATCTTTCTTAACCTTGTGCCATTCTTTTTATTGTTTCGGAGGTAGTGTGTGTTGATTTCATCAAGTATCATCCCATCTTCTCAAGTTCTTGTTCAATTCCTTCCATTTTACGGGAGTGCTGTCCAAATTATGTCATTCTTATTCCTGGGCTATACCGTTGCAGTTTCATATTCTTTTGGTTCGTAAGCTCTTGTTTCAAGTCTTTCAACCTACAAGGTTCTCATAATGTTCCTTGTTCCTCTTTTCTAACGGAGTGCTTTCATCTTCGTTCATCTCCATTGTATTCTTTCTTTAACTTGTTTAACCTCTCAAGGTTCAAGGTTTCACTCGTTTGTCAAAGAAGCAACTTTGTTTTACCTCTTCCTTTATCCTCTTTTATCCGGTGCCATCTCTAGGATCTTGGGTTGAGATCCTCTGTTAGTGTGGGAGAGTTGTGACGCCCGAAGACCGACGCTCCAGAAGATTCCAGATGTTCCGGGTTTTCCCGTGTGTTTCATTTGTGCTTGCTTTATTTTTTTTGCATTACATCATGTCATTAATCTTTGCATCTCAACTAAATAAATTGTGTGGATCTTCGATCCATTTAAATCGAGGGAAGGATGAATTCTCTTTATAACATATCCTCCTAGTATTTATGGAATTTACCTCAACACACTTGCAAATATTCCATTGCCTTGGAATTTACCTCAACACACTTGCAAATATTCCCATGCCTCTTTTACTTCAAGTTTCACCGTCAAAACCTTATCTATAATTCTTTTCCCGTTTATCGAGGTTCCTCCAAAAATCTCAACATTTTTGGACACTTCAAAAATCAAGTCTTAGTTCAAACCCATTTGAAGTAAATTCAAATATGTTTGAATTATATCTTTCGGTCATGCCACTTCTATTTTTCTTGGATTGCGCTCATCTTTATGAGCCTGAGAAAAATAACCTCATGTGCAAATTCCTTCCGAGACCTCCCTTTCTTTTCTTTCTCTTTTTCTGTTGTTTTAGTTAAGAGAGAAGAGAGAGGATCTGAGAGAGGACCTGGGCCATCTAGGCCCATCCGATGCGAGCCAGCAGCCCGCCGGCCTCTCTGGCCATCTGGGCCTTCCAGCCGCCAGCTTCCCCCTAGGCCCATCCTCGCTCCAGCCAGGCGACCGCACCTCTAGGCCCAAGGCCGAACCGCCCCTCCAGCGCTAACCCTAGCCCCGTCGCTCCCATCTCTCCCTCTCGTCCTCCACAGCCGCCGCACCCCATCTTCCTTTCGACCCCCTTCGTCCTCCTCCCATCGATCCCGCGCCCGATGCCGCCCTGTCTCCTCACGCCGGCCCCGACGCCAAGTCCCGTCGCCGGAGCTCGCCTTCGTCCCGACTCCGGTCAGATCAGGCCCTGCTCTCCCGCCTCCTCCCTGGTCGAGGACAGCCGCGCCGTCGGTCCCGTCGTCGCTGCCGCTCCGCCCGTTCTACATCGGCCTCCACCGCGCGCTGCCGCCCCGGGTCCGACCGGATCGAGCCGCCTCCGCGCAGGGCGTCGAAGCCACCGTCATCCTCGCCTATGGCCTCGCCATCCATCCTCATCTAGCGTGCCGCCCTGCTCGGCCCGAGCTCCGCCTCCTCTGCCTCCTCCCTCCAACGCTAGGAACAACACCGCGCGCGGCCGCGCCTGTGTCCCCATCCTCGCCGTCGCCTCTTCCTCCTCCGCGCCGGGCGCCGTGAGCCGCCGCCGGCGACCTCGACCGCCTCCCTCGGCTTCTCTCGTCTCCTTGCTGCTACCTACCAGAGGGCCGGACTCTGTTGGCCTTGACACCCCGCCTCTGCTTCCTTCCACGTTGCCCTGCCATGTTGCAAGATGAACCGAAGACCTTGCCGCCTCTTTGTCGTTTCCAAGTTCAAAAACAAGGGACCCAAGTCTGCCAAGTACCACGACGACAATCTCTTGCTAAGTTCAACTACCGTCGCCAAGAACCGAGACCGGCAAGTCCGAAGACCCAAGTACCACGACCAAACGACTACAAACGTTGACCCCAAGTTCCTCTTCGAAAATGTACGACTACCCCGAAGACCCGTGGATGCGCCAAGTACCCCTTCGGACCGAAACGCCAAGTACCACTACGACCATGTGCCACTACCGTCGACCCTCGAAGACCCCGTGGACATCAAGTACATCGACAACCGATGCCGAACGACCACCATCGCCGTGTACCACTACTTCCACTACCGTCGCGAGAACGTCTACTTCCTTCTACACCGCACCGAACTCGAACCGCTTCGAAACCCATGCTTCGAAGGTATAACCCCGATACGACGCCCATGGACGAGTGTTGCATGTTGTGTTGTATGAGATGCACCCTTTGTTGCACCGTGTTCGATGTACCCCTTGTTGCCTTGTCGCCGAACCGTGGGAACCCGGCAAGGGATCACCCCATCTTCTTGCATGACACGCTTCTGTCGTCCTTCAGTTGCACCGATATCTCAAAGAGGTGTCGGATCACTAGAATGTTGCCGTGGCACCGTTTTCGTTATCGCCGCCGTGGCACCCCTTTCTTTCCACCACGGTGACAAATACTTGATATCTCTTCAGGTTAACTTTTACTAAAAATTGCATAAAACTTGATCATGTCATCCGCATCATGATAACAACCTTCAAATGTTAAATTGTTGTTGCTTTAATAATTGCTAAAATTGGTCATGGGGATTTTGCGGAATTGTTGTTGTTATTTCCGGCCTCATTTAAAATGACTAGATAGTGTAGTTTTGCTCACTTCACCTCTTGCCATGTTTAATAAAAACATTTAAATTTGTTGGGTTCATAACGAGAGTCAACTAAATAAATAAAACGTGGTGTTTTGTCGATATGTAACTCGTTGCATATTGAGCTCCACTTAAAGTGTAGTATTGCTTGTGCACCTTGCCATGCCATGCATATTTAAACCGGACATGCATCATACTGTTTGTGCATCATATGTCGTGGTTATGATATGTGTGTTCACCATATTGTTTGCTTCTTTCCAGTATGCTTCTTCTCGTTAGCTTCGGTTTAGTTCCGGAGTTGTGAGGATTTGTTCGACTACTTCATGGACTTGTTCTTCTTCCTTGCGGAATCCCAGGCAAGATGACCATCACCTTGGCTACCTTTACTATCATTGCCATACTAGCTGTCTCGATGCTATCGTTACATGTCACGCTACCCATCTTTTATTGTCAGCCCCTCTCCTTGTTGCCATGAAACCTCTAACCTTTGACACCTTCCCAGCAAACCATTGTTTGGCTATGTTACCCGCTTGCTCAGCCCCTCTTATAGTGTTGCTAGTTGCAGGTGAAGATGAAGATTGTTCCATGTTGGAACTTGTTGTTGGAATATCACAATATCTATTATTATTATTAACACACCTATATACTGGGCATGGGTGGAAGGCTTGGCCTTTTGCTCGGTGTTTTGTTCCACTCATGCCACCTTAGGAGCCGATAAACCGGTGTTATGTTCCTTGATTTTGCATTCCTTACACATTTGGGTATATGGGGACCCCTTGACAGTTCGTCTTTGAATAAAACTCCTCCAGCAAGGCCCAACATTGGTTTTAATTTGCCTCATAATAACAACTTAATTAAATAATTAAATTGCATAGGGGGTCGTGCATTCGAGGATTTTTTCTACATAGCAGGGGGGCCAGTGCTGATGGTGTTGGTCCCAAACGGGCAACCTGCGGGGCTACCACGGGGAAACTCGTGGGCTGGCTCCCGTAGCTTGTCCCATCCGGACGTGGCATGAGACGAGATACGCGCAGCTACTATCAGGGTGTCGGCACGCCGGGAGGTCTTGCTGGACTTGTTTTACCATTGTCGAAATGTCTTGTGCACCGGGAATTCCGAGTCTGATCGGGCCTTCCCTAAGATAAGGGGTAATATTATTATTACTTCTGCAGATCGTGAGAGCTTGTGATGGGCTAAGTTGGGACACCCTGCAGGGTTATGATCTTTCGAAAGCTGTGCCCGCGGTTATGTGGCAGATTGGAATTTGTTAATGTTCGGTTGTAGAAAACTTGTAAGAGGATCCGAGATAAAACACACCACCGCGTGAGTAACCGTGACTGTCTCTTTTCACTTTGAGAAGAGAACACGCTGGGGTTATGTTTGACTCGTAGGTAGTTCAGGATCTTTAGCGATCATTACTAGTTGCGATTGTTTGCGTAGATGCTCATCTTATTCTTGTACTCGTAAGTTAGCCACCATACTTATGCTTAGCCGCTGCTGCAACCTCACCACTACCCTTTTCCATACCCATAAAACTTTGCTAGTCTTGATACCCATGGTTATGGGATTGCTGAGTCCTCGTGGCTCACAGTTACTACAACACCAGATGCAGGTACCGCTGAGATCAGTGCAGGAGATGGTTCAAAACTTCACTTGGAGCTCGATGAAGAGAGTGGCCGTATGTATGTGACGTTTTTCGACGATCAGTAGTGGTTCCTACTAGGGGCGATCGGACCTTGTGTTTATGGTATCTTTCTCATTTGGTTTTCGTCCGTAGTCGGACCCTGTGTTTTGGATGATGTATGTTATTGTATTCATTGTGTGACGTGGCGAGTGTAAGCCAACTATCTTTTGCTATTTCATCCCTAAACTTTTACATGAGATGTGCAAAGATACTATACTTGAGATCATTCTAGTATGCGCTTATGTCTCTAAGTCGTGCCTCGACATGTAGGAGACATAGTCGTATATTGGGCATTACAATGCATGCTGGATAGCGGTCGATGTGTGGAGTAGTAGTAGTAGATGCAGAATTGTTTCGGTCTACATGTCTCGGACGTGATGCCTGTATATAATGATCATGCCTAGATAGTCTCATAATTATTCGCTTTTCTATCAATTGCTCGGCAGTAATTTGTTTACCCGCCGTAGAATATCGCTATCATGAGAGAAGCCACTAGAGAACACAATGGCCCCGGGTCTATTCTCAACATATCAATCTACAATCTACTTTACTTTTCCCCTTTTACTTTCTGTTCTTATAACCAAAAATACCAAAAATATCAAACTATCATCTCTATCAGATCTCACTTTGGTAAGTGACCGTAAAGGGATTGACAACCCCTTATCGCGTTGGCTGCGAAGTTCTTATTTGTTTGTGTAGGTGCGAGGGACTCTCGCATGGTCTCCTACTGGATTGATACCTTGGTTCTCAAAAACTGAGGGAAATACTTACGCTACTGTGCTGCATCTCCCTTTCCTCTTTGAGGGAATACAACGCAAGCTCGAGAAGTAGCAAGAAAAATTTCTTGCGCCGTTTCCGGGGAGGCTTACGCAAAAGTCAAATACCAAGTACCTATCACAAACCCTTATCCTTCGCATTACATTTTTTTCCTCTTGTTTTCCTCTCCCCCACTTCACCCTTGCCGTTTTATTTTCCCTTCTTCTGCCATGTGTTTATCGTTCGCTTGCTTCTTGTTTGCTTGTGTTGCCATGTGCCTTCTATTAGCTTGCATCTTCGCTTGCTAAATTATGGATCCTCATCCACTTGCTAATCTCTTTAAGAGATTCAATTATGTTCAACCAATTGATAGTGAGTTGAGTGCACTAGATTATCTTTATGGGGTTTTGCTTGAAATTTATGAATCTGAAAATTGTGAGGAATTGTTAAAAGAAAAAGTGATTCACGATAGCTCTTTTAATGAAAAACATGATTGCAATGATACTATTGTAAAATCTATTAATGTCAATTGTGTTTATGATATGCAAAACCCTAAGCTTGGGGATGCTAGTATTGCTATGTCCACTAGTCGTTGCAATGATCATGATTGGGGTGATGCTTCTTACGATCTTGAAAATTTATTTCAACCCCATGATGAATATGAGATTGATAATAATGTTTGCAACAATATTAAAAGGGGTTTTGGAGAGTTCATGACTTTAGTTAATGTTGCTCCCACTATTTTGGAAGAGTGTCAACTTCGTATGCATGTGGATCGTGTTGAGAATATGTTATGTGATAGCTATATTGTTGAATTTTCTTATGATCCTACATGCAATTATTATGAAAGAGGAAAATATGGTTGTACAAATTTTCATGTTACTAAATTACCTCTTGTTAAGTTGAGATTGCTATTGTTTCTTTCTTCTTCCTTGCATATGCTAGATCTTGCTTCTCTTGCTAATTTGTTTTCCAATAAAATGCCTATGCATAGGAAGTATGTTAGACTTAGATGTGTTTTGTCATGTGTTTTATGATTCTCCCTTTGTGCTTCAATTCTTTTCTTTCATGTGAGCATCATTAAAATCTCAATGCCTAGCTAGGGCGTTAAACGATAGCGCTTGTTGGGAGGCAACCCAATTTTATATTTTTTGTTTTTGCTTCTGTTTAGGAATAAATATTGCATCTAGCTTCTGATTAGATGTGGTTTTGTGTTTTGTTTAGTGTTTGTGCCAATTAGAACCTTTGGGAAGACTTGTGTGAAGTTTATATGATCTTGCTGTGAAAAACATAATCATTAGTGCTTGCTAGAATGGTCATCATATTTTACTGGAGCATGTTATTTCGTTGATTCTTTTTGCAGATGATTAATAGACAAATTCCTCACGTTTACCAATTTAGTTTGATTTTTTTGGAGTTACAGAAGTATGCGAAACCTGCAGATTACTACAGATTGTTCTGTTTTTTACAGATTCTGTTTTTCGTGTGTTGTTTGCTTATTTCAATGCATCTATGAGTAATATTGGGAAGTGTGAACCATAGAGAAGTTGGAATACAGTAGGTTTAACACCAATATAAACAAAGAATGAATTCATTGCAGTACCTTTGAGTAGTGGTTTTCTTTCTTATACTAACGGAGCTCACGAGATTTTTGTCTAAGTTTTGTGTTGTGGAGTTTTCAAGTTTTGAGTATTGCTTTGATGGACTATGGAACAAAGAGTGGCAAGAGCCTAAGGTTGGGGATGCCCATGGCACCCCAAGGTAAAATTCAACGACATCCAAAAGCCTAAGCTTGGGGATGCCCCGGGAAGGCATCCCCTCTTTCGTCTTCATTCATCGGTAACTATATTCGGAGCTATATTTTTATTCACCACATGATATGTGTTTTACTTGGAGCGTCTTGTATAATTTGAGTCTTGGCTTGTTAGTTTTCCACAATTATCCTTGCTGGACACACCTATTTGAGAGAGTTAAATATGGCCAAGGAATTGTTAGAGCACTCTATGTGCTTCACTTATATCTTTTGAGTTGTTTTTGCTCTAGTGCTTCATTTATATCTTTTAGAGCACAGTGGTGATAATATTTTGAAGAAATTGTTTAAATCTCATGCTTCGCTTATATCCATTTGAGAGTCTATTAAAACAGCATGGTAATGTGCTTAGGCTATAAAACTAGTCTTCACATGATAGACATCCAATATCAATGTAGTAAAAACTTTCACACTAAGTGCATTAAATATAATGAGAAGTTGGATGCTTGATAATTGTTTTGAGATATGAGGATAGTGATATTAGAGTCATGCTAGTGGAGTTATTATGAAATTGAGAAATTCTTGCGTTAAGGTTAGTGATTCCCGTAGCATGCACATATGGTGAACCTCTATGTGACGAAGTTAGCGCATGAGGTATTTGTAAAGTGTCAACCTTTGTGTGGAGGTCGGGGGCGCACGATGGTTAACTCCTACCAACCTCCCCCCTAGGATCATCCGTTGATTGCTTTGTTTTGATTACTCATAGATTTTTCCAATAAGTATATGCGTTCTTATGAGTAATGTTGAGTCCATGGATTACACACACTCTCACCCTTCCACCATTGCTAGCCTCTCTTGTATCGCGCAACTTTCGCCGATACCATACACCCACTATATATCCTTCCTCAAAACAGCCACCATATATATTCCTGAAAACAGCCACCATACCTACCTATCATGGCATTTCCATAGCCATTCCGAGATATATTGCCATGCAACTTTCCACCGTTCCTTTCATATGACACACTTCGTATTGTCATATTGCCATGCATGATCATGTAGTTGACATCGTATTTGTGGCAAAGCTACCATGCATAATTTTTCATACATGTCACTCTTGATTCATTGCACATCCCGGTACACCGCCGGAGGCATTCATATAGAGTCATACTTTGTTCTAGTATCGAGTTGTAATATCGAGTTGTAATTTAATGAAAGTGTGATCATCATCATTATTAGAGCATTGTCCCATGTGAGGAAAGGTAAATCAATAAAGCCCCTCCAAAAAAAAGAGAAAGGCCAAAGAAAAAAAGAAATGCCCAAAAAAAGGCAAAAAAGATAAAGAAAAGAAAAAGGGACAATTGCTACTATCTTTTTCCATACTTGTGCTTCAAAGTTGCACCATGTTCTTCATGATAGAGAGTCTCATGTTTAGTCACTTTCATATACTAGTGGGAATTTTTCATTATAGAACTTGGCTTGTATATTCCAACGATGGGCTTCCTCAAATGCCATAGGTCTTCGTGAGCAAGCAAGTTGGATGCACACCCACTAGTTTCTTTTGTTGAGCTTTCATACATTTTTAGCTCTACTGCATCCGTTGCATGGCAATCCCTACTCACTCACATTGATATCTATTGATGGGCATCTCCATAGCCCGTTGATATGCCTAGTTCATGTGAGACTATCTCCCTCCTTTTTGTCTTCTCGACAACCACCTCTCTATTCCACCCATAGTGCTATGTCGATGGCTCACACTCATGTATTGCGTGAAAGAATAGAGTATGAAAATAAGTGCTTGGCTGAAATCGGGGTTGTCCATGATATGAATATTTTGTGTGATGAAGAGGGAGCATAGCCAGACTATATGATTTTGTAGGGATAACTTTCTTTAGCCATAGTATATTGAGAAGACATGATTGCTTTGTTAGTATGCTTGAAGTATTATTAATTCTTATGTCAATATAGACTTTTGTCTTGAATCTTTCAGATCTGAACATTCATGCCACAATTAAGAGAATTACATTGAAAAGCTATGTTGGTTAGCATTCCACATCAAAAATTCTGTTTTTATAATTTACCTACTCGTGGACGAGCACGAATTAAGCTTGGGGATGCTTGATACGTTTCCAACGTATCTATAATTTTTTATTGTTCCATGCTATTATTTATAATGTTTTGGATGTTTAATGGGCTTTTTCATACACTTTTATATTATTTTTGGGACTAACCTACTAACCCAAAGGCCCAGTCCAGATTGCTGTTTTTTGTCTGTTTCAGGGTTTTACAGAAGAGGAGTATCAAACGGAGTCCAAACGGTATGAAACCTTCGGGAGAGATATTTTTGGAGAAAATCACGCACGGGAGACTTGAGAACCATGCATGGAGTAGGGCTGACGTGGTGCCCACGAGGGTGGGGGCGCCCCCCTAGGGCGCGCCCCGTGCCTCGTGGGTCCCACGTAAGGCCCCCGGTGCCCTCCTTCCTCCTATATATACCTACGTACCCTGAAACCATCAGAACAACAGAGAAAACCCTAGTTCCATCACCGTAACCTTCTGTTCCCGTGAGATCCCATCTTGGGGCCTGTTCCGGAGCTACGCCGGAGGGGGGGATCTTCCACGAAGTGCTTCTACATCATCATCATCATCATCGCCTCACCATGAGTTGTGAGTGGTTTACCACAGACCTTCGGGTCCATAGCTAGTATCTAGATGGCTTCTTCTCTCTCTTTGGATCTCAATACAAAGTTCTCCTCGGTCTTCGAGGAGATCTATTCGATGTAATCTCTTTCTGCGATGTGTTTGTCGAGATCCGATGAATTGTGAGTTTATGATCAAGATTATCTATGAGAAATATTTGGTTCTTCACTGAACTCTTTATGTATGATTATAATATCCTTGCAAGTCTCTTAGAATTATTTGTTTGGTTTGGCAAACTGGATCTATAGTTCTTGCAATGGGAGAAGTGCTTGGCTTTGGGTTCAATCTTGCGGTGTCCTTTCCCAGTGACAGTAGGGGCAGCAAGGCACGTATTGTATTGTTGCCATCGAGGATAAAAAGATGGGGTTTATATCATATTGCTTGAGTTTATCCCTCTACATCATGTCATCTTGCATAAGGCGTTACTCTGTTCTTATGAACTCAATACACTAGATGCATGCTGGATACGGTCGATGTGTGGAGTAATATTAGTAGATGGAGAATCATTTTGGTCTACTTGTCTCGTACGTGATGCCTATATATAATGATCATGCATAGATAGTCTCATAATTATTCGATTTTCTATCAATTGCTCGACAATAATTTGTTTACCTGCCGTAGAATATCGCTATCATGAGAGAAGCCACTAGAGAACACTATGCCCCCCGGGTCTATTCTCAACATATCAATCTACAATCTACTTTACTTTTTCCGCTTTTACTTTCTGTTCTTATAACCAAAAATTTCAAACTATCATCTCTATCAGATCTCACTTTCGTAAGTGACCGTAAAGGGATTGACAACCCCTTATCGCGTTGGCTGCGAAGTTCTTATTTGTTTGTGCAGGTGCGAGGGACTCGCGTGTGGTCTCCTACTGGATTGATACCTTGGTTCTCAAAAACTGAGGGAAATACTTATGCTACTGTGCTGCATCTCCCTTTCCTCTTCGAGGGAATACAACGCAAGCTCGAGAAGTAGCATAGACCACCAGATCTTTTGTTGGATTTTATCCCACAACATCCTTCATATTCAAACACCTTGTGAGTTCTGCCATGATATATAATAACTTGGGTAAATTGTATCATCTGCTTTCTCTACCATGCTTTGCTTTCGAGCTGTATTTTTGTTCCTAAAGTTTGCGTAGTATGTGCCTAAGATGCCCCGATGGGTTGAATCTATGTCTTCCCTAATCTGTGTGAATCGGGAAAATCCTATGGGTCTTACTCTATTGGTGTTACGCCAGATAAAATTTCAATGCTACAACTTCTTCGAAAAGCAAGAAGTGAATGGAAAGTTGTGCATTACAGAAGTGGGAGTCGACCTTGAGTCTTCCTGTTCATGCCCATGGACACGGTGTAGATCTTATCATTAAGGCTTGTCTTAAAATTAATTACCCCCTTGATATAAGTCCAATCTTATCAGGGATCTGGCCTCTTGCAATCGTGGTTCCGACCATGCTCTCCTTCAAATACCATTGCTCGGGCAAGTTAAACCACTTGTCCTCTGAAGGTCAATGCACCCGTCCAACCTCTATTATGATCTACCTTTGAGTATTACCCCGTGGTATCTCGATAATGTTACAGAACCATATTACTTCTTATAAGTTCTCCTTCTAGTATTACTTCTCATCGATTCCAATTTCCCCGGGCTCTGAGTTGTTAGACACTTAAGGACACTGATAAGTGAATCAATTCAGCACTCCGATTCAATAACTCTAAGTAATCTCCATTGCTTATGAGCTTATTAATTCTTCAAGTCATATCTAGCCTGATCAGATTTATCATTACTGCGCTTCTTTTAACCGTGCTACCTGGTCCTCCTTCCCGGAGCACAATTTCGGCAATGAGCTAAGCTTACGCCGATCTTCCTCGGCACATCATTTCACCTTGAACAACTAGCTTGATTTCAAGTTTGTATTGTACTAGTGGTTTCCATAACCTTTCGCTCCATCTTTCATTTGACTTGATGTCATCACCGATCGATTACATCCTAGTGAAATCTCTCGACAAATGTGTCGTGATCATCATCAATAATGATTTGCCTTCTTCCAAGTTGTGAATCGAATTCATGATGAGTAATACCATCCTTCCCCCTCGATGATTTGTATTAACATCGACAACATTCTTGCATTCCCTCCAACACAAACTTGTTCTTATTTTGTGTTATACCATGAGTTCCTTGTTATCCGACTTATGATATGCTCTACCTTGGAGTACTATCATCTTTCATGTCAAGAATGTCATGAGAATTTCACCTCCCCTTATGAATTCTTGATACAAGTAATACTTCTCGCCATCCTCGTTCGTTCCCTAGTCCCCGTGTTGTTTCTAACCGGAAACCCAACAATTGAAGTATGGCGTGCGAATCTAAGACTTCTAGCAAACCGAATACTTTGAAGTGAAAGGTCGATAGTTTCATTCCAACCCTTCTGGTTATTAAACCTCCATGCTAACATCGATCTTGCTACTTGGTACGTATTTCTAGGTGCATTTCGTTCAGTACTTATTTATGGATGTTCTCCACGAACACACTTCATTACATATCTTGGTGTATCCAAAGTTTGATCTTTACCCAATAACCTTGTCGGTGCTATCTCGAAGCATGCCTGTGTTACTCCGAAGATCCACACGAACATGGTAAGCGCAATGCTAAATGTTTTTGATCAACTATCCAACATCGTTGTGTGGGTACATGTCATAATTTTTCTTACCCCTTTTTTCTATATGGTCATGACTTTGATCTCCTGACACGTATATCATGCCCTGCATAATCTTGGGAATGATATACTCCTATTCATTGTGTTTAAACACATTTTTTTCCTTTCCATTTGTTTGTTTAACCTTTCTTTGATCTACATATAATCTAAGAAGTAATGATTTTCTGCTTATGTAAACACCTTGGTGTACAACTCTGTCAGTAAGACCCTGTTACTATTGTTGATAACATTCTGGTAGCCACAGATGGACGAGAACTTTGCCTATTGGTCCGCCTCGTTTCAACGATCAGAAAATGGTTCTCATCGTCCCTCGCCCTTGGTACCAACATTGTTGCCAACATAACTGACAATCTATGCTCTGACATGCCTTGCTATCATCGCCCTTCCTACTTTTAACCCACATGGTGGGCCCATAACCCATAGTTCCACATGATCGAAACTTTACTCTCTTGTATACCTTTGTTGCCAAAGATATTCCTCGCACTTGGCTTCGTATGTAAATCACGAGCCACATTCCTAGTGATCTATTTTGGCATCATACGCAATACTTATTCTCGTTGCTCTGAACCCCTTTCACCATCTGCTTCAGGCAACGAATGATTGCCTACCCGGTTGAAGCTTCTTATTGCACCTCCTTACCTTGCTCTAGACGTCTTTCCTGGATTTCGACTAGAGAGGTGCCTCCGTGCCATGTTCACTAAGATAGCCCCCATGTACATATCTTATGTTAAGCTCCAACCTTCCCAAGTCTTTCCCCCTTCACCCCTTAAATCTCGGGACGAGATTTCTTATAGTGGAGGAGATTTGTAACGCCCGGATATTTAAGCTACAGTAATACTCTGCTAATGATGCCACATCATCGCTTTTACTGTTGCTAGAAATCACTTTGGTTCAAACCGGTGCCAATTCAAATTTAAAATAAGTCAAACAAATAAAGTTTTCAAAGTGTCAAAACTAAAATGTTCAAAGTGTGGAAAATAATCTTTGGATATTTTTCATGTTGAAACCTATATCTTATAAAGTATTTAAATGCCCTTTTGGTGAATATAACAGTGGCTAAAACATTTGTTTAAATGCTTCTTAAATAATAAACAAATATAAACTAATTTATTTTAGTGCCAAAATAGTTGTGGAAGTGGCATAATTGTTAACACTAATTTAGGGCTAGTGCTATTTTTCTATAAAAGCTAAAATTAAATAAAATAGAATAAGAAATAAATAAACAAAACATAAAATAAATTACAAAATAAAAAGGAAATGTCCCCTGGGCCACTTGGCCCAGTCGGCCCAAGAAACTCCTCCCACCAGGCCGGCCCACTGCGCCCCCCGTTTCCCCCTCCTCTATTCACAGAGGAGGCGTGGACAGTACCGATGGCCGCCACGGCCCCGGCCTTCGCCATGGCGACCATCGGGCGACTACCCCGGTGACATCGGCGCATATAAGACCCCCTCCGCGGCACCCAAACCCTAACCCTAGCCGTCCCCTTCCTCGCGTCCAGATCCCCTTTTCCCCCTTCTAGACTCGCCCCGCAGAGAGCTGCCCCCGCTGTCACGTCGCCGTGTGATACGTCTCCAACGTATCTATAATTTTTTATTGTTCCATGCTATTATTTATGAAGTCTTGGATGTTTAATGGGCTTTATCTTACACTTCTATATTATTTTTGGGACTAACCTACTAATCCAAAGGCCCAGTCCAGATTGCTGTTTTTTTGCCTGTTTTAGGGTTTTGCAGAAAAAGAATATCAAACAGAGTCCAAACGGAATGAAACCTTCGCGAGCGATATTTTTGGAGAAAATCACGCACAGGGGACTTGAGAACCACGTCAGGGGAGCCTCGGGGTGTCCACGAGGGTGGGTGCGTGCCCCCTGCCTCGTGGGCCCCTCGAGCACCCCCCGGTGTTGTAGCAACCATGATCTGAATGGATCGAAGTCTCTGTGTTTCAGTGTCATCCCTGGATCGGTAATGCTGACACACACAGTACTTGAAGGATTTATAACAGAGTGGCAATCACACACTTATTACATCGAATGTCTCAAAAGAGAACTTATTACAAAAGTCTATGGTGTAAGGCCATCTAACAAAATAACAGCGCAAGGCTTGGAAGATAAGTGAGTCCATCAACTCCAACGGCATAGCTGAGTGAATGACAAATGACCTAGAACGTCTTACTCCTCATCTGAAAAGTCTGCAACGTAACATGTTGCAGCCCGAAAACGGGTCAGCACATGGAATATGCCGGCAAGATAACACAGTAGAATGCAAGTAACAGAATAAAGGCTAACACTATATGCATATTTGGCTGGTGGAGGCTCTAAGGTTAAAGTTTTTGCATAAAGCCAATTTTTCCCTACAACAAAGGAATAAATTTTATTTTAACTATCATGGTTGTTGAAACATCATTGAGAAGGTACCTCCAACTCAATCCCAAATAAAGTAATCATTAACCCAACAAATTAATTTTAGAGTGATGAGATCAACCAATCATTCAAGTACGAGATAGTCAAGATTGTCCATAACCGGGGACACGGCTAATCATGATCAGTTTGTACACTCTGCAGACATTTGTGCACTTTTTCCCACAAGACTCGATCTCCTCCGTTGGATTTCTCGCACTACATGGTGTTTGAGAAACGGATGACCGAGACACAGTCTTTCAGAAACATTTACTCTTTACCTCGGGTGGACCCGTACACCTACTTTCGCCTACATCTGCTAGTCCACCACTGAAAGAGCTCACACAACTTACTCATACTATGCCAGAACCCATAATGGCACTGTGCCTGCACACGGAAGTTTCTAGCATGAATAGTTTTATGATCCCTTTGAGCCTGGGTGGCATTCCATAGGACAATCACATGGAACCCCGGGATTTCCTAGGACAACACTGGATTCTCCAGGTGCCCTGCAACCAATCCACCCAGATGTGTATTCAAGTAGCCACCTTAAGTTGAACCATTAATTAACAACTCACATATGTCATGGATTTCACTCAAACCCAAGCCACGTCTTCGACCATAGCATAGCAACCTAAGCATAACGTGGAAGTAACTCCCAAGGGTTTGAAAATAATGGAGGTAATAGGTTCTACCTCAATCTACTTCCCAGTCCCACAAGTTAAAAGATCCTACTCATGCAATGTGTGAGGGTTTGATCTAATGCATAAAAACTGGGTAATAAAGGGGTATGATCAAAGTGTTACTTGCCTTGCTGATGATTCGCAAAACCTAGAGACTCGTAGTAGCATGCTGCGCAGTCCGGGTATTCTATCGCAAGCAAACAATAGCATACATAAGCAATCAAGCAAAGATGCACAAACAAAACTCCAAATAAGAAGATCTGACCAGAAAGTTCAACTTAAGAACTCCAGTTTGCAAAAAGAATCAAATCAAACGAAGCAACGAAACTCAAACTCCGAAAGAAACAAGATCCGTTTACTCGATTGATCTAGGGTCAAATTTTACAGTAACAAAACTTTGTTCAAGTTGTTTAAATGGAAAGAGGGCGTCGAGAGGAAAATTTGGGATTTTGAATCACCTGATTTCGACTCTCGAGCGAAAAGAAAAACGAAAAACAATATCAGGGCAGAAATCACGATCGAAATAATCACGGACAAAAGCCCCGAAAAAGAAAACTGACGAACAGGCTAACGAACGAACGTTCACTGTCTGTAACTAACGGGTGGACAACGTTCGTTAAAACGAACGTACGGACGAACGTCCGCAAACTAACTAAACCGGAAAAAAATGAACCGATTTAAAAAAACAGATCTAGGGTTCCGAAAGAAAAACCGATTGGTTTAAAAAAACCAACGCGACGGCGACGATGACGAGAACGGCGGCGGCGGCTACCTCGGCGAACGGCTCCGGCGGCGGCGGCTCCGGCGACGGCGGCGGCGCGGGGCGGCGGCGGCGGCTCGGGCGCGCTAGGGTTACGGCGCGGGCGGGCTGGCGGCGGGAGTTGGGCTGGCGGCGGGGTCGGGCTGCGCTTATAAAGGGCCCGGCTAGGAAGAGTCCTATTCGGTTACGGCCCAAAGGTCGGTTCACATTTTTTTAAACGAGTCTTGACGCACGAAAATGGACGAAAGAAATACTAAACGGACTCCAGAAATTCCGAAATAAATTTTCACTGTCCTCTAATAATATTTAGGACAAAGTGAACGTTTTTCCTGGACCTAAATGCAATTTTGAAAAACGCGCATTTTCCTATGGAAATAAAATCACAAATAAATCCGAATAAATACCAAAAGTGATTTTAACATTTTTCCTCCAATATTTCTTTTATTTTGGAGAAGTCATGTTATCTCCGCTCATATATTTTATTTAGAAATATTTTTAGGGAGAGAAAAATAATTAAAAACCAAGGCGATCCTCGTACCGGTATTCGAGAAAACTCAAATACGAAAACGGTAGAATTCTCAACTCTCTCCGTAGGTCCTTAAGTTGCTTAGAATCTTCGAGGGTCGCCACGCACAAAAACAATAAAATATGAAATGCAATATGATCTATGTATAACATTCCAAATTGAAAATTTGGGATGTTACAGGTGTCCTCCTTCCTCCTATATAAGTCTACGTACCCCGAAACCTTCGACAATAGAGAGAAAACCCTATTCCATCGCCGTAACCTTCTGTTCCCGTGAGATCCCATCTTGGAGCCTGATCCGGAGCTCCACCGGAGGGGGATCCATCACGGAGTTCATCATCATCATCATCATCATCGCCCTCACCATGAGTTGTGAATAGTTTACCACAGACCTTCGGGTCCATAGCTAGTATCTAGATGGCTTCTTCTCTCTCTCTGGATCTCAATACAAAGTTCTCCTCGGTCTTCGAGGAGATCTATTCGATGTTATCTCTTTTTGCGGTGTGTTTGTCGAGATTCGATGAATTGTGGGTTTATGATCAAGATTATCTATGAGAAATATTTGGTTCTTCTCTGAACTTTTTGGTATTTCTGATAGAGATTATAGTTTATATCCTTGCAAGTCTCTTCGAATTATTGGTTTGGTTTGGCCTACTAGATCTATAGTTCTTGTAATGGGAGAAGTGCTTGGCTTTGGGTTCAATCTTGCGGTGTCCCGGTGACAGTAGGGGAAGCAAGGCACGTATTGTATTGCTTGAGTTTATCCCTCTACATCATGTCATCTTGCTTAGGGCGTTACTCTGTTCTTATGAAATCAATACACTAGATGCATGCTGGATAGCGGTCGATGTGTAGAGTAATAGTAGTAGATGCAGAATCATTTCGGTCTACTTGTCTCGGACGTGATGCCTATATACAATGATCATGCCTAGATAGTCTCATAATTATTCGCTTTTCTTTCAATTGCTCGACAGTAATTTGTTTACCCACCGTAGAATATCGCTATCATGAGAGAAGCCACTAGAGAACACTATGGCCCCCGGGTCTATTCCCAACATATCAATCTACATCTACTTTACTTTTACTGCTTTTACTTTCTGTTCTTATACACAAAAATACCAAAAATATAAACTATAATCTCTATCAGATCTCACTTCTGCAAGTGACCGTAAAGGGATTGACATACCCTTATCGCATTGGCTGCGAAGTTCTTATTTGTTTGTGCAGGTGCAAGGGACTCGCGCATGGTCTCCTACTGGATTGATACCTTGGTTCTCAAAAACTGAGGGAAATACTTACGGTACTGTGTTGCATCTCCCTTTCCTATTCGAGGGAATACAACGCAAGCTCGAGAAGTAGCACCGTGGCCATGGCCAACGGCCTCCCCGGGGCTCAACCGGTTGTTCCACGGACTCCCAGGCGTCATCCTCGTCCTCTAGACACCCGGGCCCCCTGCATCGCGTCGTCGCCGTCGTCTTCTTCGCCTTCGGTCTCCGGCGAGCTCTGTCGAATCCAGCCACCTCAAGCTCTTCCTCGAGCACGCTCTCGCACATCTACAGGGACGCTGTGAGCACCGCCCCTGCTTCCTCCCTAGGTTGTAGCTTGCTCTCTGTGTCGTCTCCGCCGTTACCGAACTGCCGTGCCGCTCGCTGCCATCGATGCGGTTAACGTCGAGCTCAACTGAGCTTGTAGACGTGCTCAGTGCACGCGTAGTGTTCTTACGTGCTTAGCCCCATCGCTCTGCTGCTAGCACTGCTCCTTGCCGCTGCGCTCGTCGCTCGTCCTAGCCGCACGCACCCGCGCCCGCCCTGGCCAGCCGCTTCGCTCGCCCTGTGGCCTCCTCCTCGTCGCCGTTGGCACCCGCTTGCGCCGCCACTCCCTCCGTCGCCAGCTCCACTGCTGCCGCCACCCGCCGCTGGAACTCGCCACACCTCTGATGCGCTTGCGACCGCTCCGCCGCTCCGCCCTCGCCGGCTTTGGCAGCAGCTGTCGTAGCCCTTGGCGCCCTCCTCCGCGCCACTGCCGCCGGCGGCCGCCCCACGGCTCGCCCGCCTCTGCCTTGCCTCACCTGGACGCCGTGCCCGCCTGGCTTCGCCACCCCCACGCACTGGGCCGGCGCCCTCCCTGGCCGGTGGTGGCCTCGAGTGCACGAGCGGGCTCTCATGCCGGTTCGCCCGTCAACCCCGGCGCCCGATAGCCCTTTTGGCCCATGTGACACTGCACGTGGGGCCCGCCCCCAAACTTTTTTTAAGAAAAGAAAAATGTTAGTTTTTAAAAATAAATAATAATTAAAATTTAATAGTAAAACAATTAATTAATTAATTAGTTGGTAATTCATTAACTTAATTAATCATGTTAATTAACCTAACCTAATTAATCTATTTTGTTAGCTAATTAACAGTTAATTAATTAGTAAGTCTATGACAGTGGGCCCCACTGCCCCTTTTGACCAGTCAACCGAGTCAAAGTTGACTGTTGACCCTGCTGACATCAGCATGACGTCATACTGACGCAATAAGCCTTTTGAATTTAATTTAATAATTTCAGAATATTAATAAAACTTTGAAAATCATATAAAATAATCCGTAACTCGGATGAAAATAATTTATATAAGAAAGTTGCTCATAATTTCGAGACGAATCCGAATACGCGGTCCGTTCGTCCGCCACAGATCCCTATGATAGCAAACATGCAACTTCCCCCTTTGGTTCGCCTGTCCGAAAATGCCTAACTCCGGGAAAACATTCTCGGATGTCCCCCCCTTCATCTATAATGTGTAGCACTGCGTTAGGTCACCCCTAGCACCGCGTTTAACCATGGCATGCTTTGTGATGCTTTTGTTTGCTCTGTTATTTATTGTGTTCCCCCTGTGTTACTTCTTTTCTGGTAGACCCCGAGACCGATGTTGATCCGGTGATCGACCACTTCACCGTCAAGGACACGTATCTGTCTGCCGAGAAACCAGGCAAGCCAACCCCCCCCCTTGATCATTCCGATATCACCCACTCTCTTCTCTCTTATGCTTGCATTAGAACTGCTACTGCTTTTTGTATGATCCTATTCCGATGCATAGCCTGTTGTTGATACCTGCTTTCATACCTTACATGTTTATAATAAACTGTTTAGTATAGTCTGGTTAGAGATCCATCAGAGACCCCTTCCCCCACTTTGTCATGTCTGCCCCGCTGGATTATCAGAAGACCCAATCAACAGGATCAAAGACCAGGACCCGACACCACACATCACTTTCCCCTTAGCTGCTCGACACTACTGGGTTACTATCGAGTGCCGAGGGTAAGACCTCATCAGCCCTTCTGATGTTAACCTTGTAGGTTAGTTCATCGGTTATGGTCATCGAGGGTGATTTCCTCCTTCTCCACTCCCGATAACGACACTGTCGTGCAACTCCTCAAGAGTGGACCTCGTGGGTGACACCTCTTTCATTCACCTTAACGATAAACATCAGGTGGAATTCCATCGAGGGTGCTTTCCTCAGGTTTTCCTTTGGTGTTAGACACATAGTTACTATGGTTACTATGACTTTACACTGAACCTTGTTACTAAAGACGGGTCGACCCTGAGGGGTACCCGCGCGAGCTTAATTGCGAGTGATGTGTAGTCGGGTTGACCTGGAAGGTGCCCGCTAGATAATTACGAGGCGTGGCCGGGCATTCTTAGCCCTTGCCGCAACTCCTCGAGACGGAGCGATGGGGTCACATGATCGTGAGTCTCTGCTTGTTACCGCGCATTCCCAAGACACTAAAAGGTTTGGATATTTGATCCAAGGGGCCTCTGGCCTGATAGCGCTAACCATCACGTGGGCATAGTATGGGCATTCTGCGTCGCATGCATCAGCCGAAGCTTAACTGACGTCATTGGGACTAAGCGGCACGCGCCGGGTTGGACTGATTATGCACCTACCTTTTTAAGGAGGTAGCTAGGTCTGCTCACCGGCCGCCCATGCAACGTGCATGAGTTCCCGGGGCGATTGGCCCATGACCCATGGGGGCATAGGGTTTAGTCCGGCGTGCATGACCTCTCTATTAAGCCTAGGTCGGGTTGCGGCGTATTGTTTGGCCGAGGGAGGGCATGACCTGATGGTGTGTCCGGCCGGAGTTAAGCAAGCGTGGTGGGTAAGTTGGTGCACCCCTGCAGGGAAGAAAACATCTATCGATAGCCTGTCCTACGGTAACGTACACTTGGAGTTGTATCCCGATCGATACAACTAGAACTGGATGTTGAGGCATGAATTGGATATGTTGCTCCGGGAGTCGAGAAAGGATCCCGGAGCGTTGACAACAACATAAATATGACTTATGTTATACTACTCTATTCCCCCCTATTGCTGCAAGACGATGGTTTCCAGAAGATGCTAGTCTTCGACAGGACTAGCTTCTCCCCCTCTTATTCTGGCATTCTGCAGCTTAGTCCACATATACTACCCTTTTCATTAACACCGATGCATATGTAGTGTAGATCCTTGCTTGCGAGTACTTTGGATGAGTACTCATGGTTGCTTTTCTTCCCCTTTTTCCCCTTCTTTCTTCTTTCTGGTTGATGCAACCAGATGCTAGAGTCTAGGAACCAGAAGCCATCTTTGACGACTGCTACTACCCCGATGGAGGCTAATACTATGTGAAGACCGCCGACGACCAGGAGTAGTTTGGAGGTCCCAGGCAGGAGGCCTTGCCTTTTCGATCGTTGATGTCTTGTGCTAGCCTTCTTAAGGCAAACTTGTTTAATTTATATCTATACTCAGATATTGTTGCTTCCGTTGACTCTTGTGTATTCGAGCCCTCGAGGCCCCTGGCTTGTAATGTAAAGCTTGTATTATTTTATTTGTGTCTAGAGTTGTGTTGTGATATCTTCCGGTGAGTCCCTGATCTTGGTCGTACACATTTGCGTGCATGATTAGTGTACGGTCAAATCGGGGGCGTCACACCGACGTGGCGGACTCACCATGGCATGTCCGGGCGCCCCATATTTGCCTCATATTTGGGCTGGGTATGAGGGGTGCTGATTAGCTCAGGCATTTGAGGTCTATTTGAGAAGCCCAACTGGGTCAACTTTCGGTGACTGGTCGGTGACCAGGCGGCCCGGTAGGGGGTTTGAGGCGATTTTAGGGCGTCCGGCTGTAGATGCTTTTAGTTCCTCGACATGTTTGTGATTATTCTGGGTGGTGAGTGATTAAAAGCAACGTGAATTGTTTGCCAAACTGGCCTAGGAAAAGGGCAAGATAAGAGGGTGTTTGTTTACATGAACTTTTTTGGGTAGGAACTACAAAAAGTCCCTTTTAGTCTCATCTAGACCAAACATGAGGGACTTTTAGGGACTAAAAGTGGGCATTTGGGACTAAAGAAAGAAGACACTGAGGCTGCTGCCAATGCATGGGTGCTTAGATGAGGTGCTAAGCACATTAAATAATTTAGTAACTATACTCCCCAATGCATAGGTGCTTAGCTTATGGTTGCTAAGTTTGCTTCATTTAATGATTTAGGAACTAAAGCTTTTCATGTATTGATAGGTTTCCTTTCTTTAAATGTTTTGCCTAGGTTCACGCGCTTAGCATTGTTTCTTCCTGGGGTCACCACACTCATCTCTCTCCTCTTAAATAACTTACCACATTAGATTTTTTGCCTACATGGAAGGCTTAGCACCTGTACAAGGTGGAGCATTGGGTGTAGACCTGACCATGGGCAGCCTGGCCCGGTCGGCCCGACCCGACCCGGCCCGAAAAAGCCTAACCCGGCCTGGCTCGACCTTGTCCATGGGTCGGGCTCGGGCATAGATTTCAAGCCCGTCGGCCGGGCCGGGCCGGGCCCGGGCCCGTCATATTTGTGCATTCCTGAAGAAGCCCGACCTGAGGCCCGGCGGGCTTTTAGCGTGATGGGCTGGGCTCGGGCCTGTTTTTAGGCCCGATGGCCGGGCCGGGCCGGGCTCGGGCCTGGGTTTTTTGCGCCGGGCTTTGGTCGGCCCGGCCCTAAGCCCGGCCTAGGCCAATAAATGGCCAGGTATAATTGGGAGGGGCCTGAGGGAGAGTATTTTGGGGACTTTTTCCGACAGTTGCGCCTGCCCCGCACCGCACTTCATCTCTATTAGTTCATTACTAGGGGTAACATGGTCTTTTAACATGCCATTTAATAACCTCTACTCCATGTTTAGTCCATGAAACTAAACATGTAGGGACTAGGGACTTTTTAGTTGGGACTAAAAAAAGTCCTTGAACTTTTTAACCAAACAGGGCCTAAAATACGATGTGTGTCTTTTCCTCATGCTCTCATTAACATTGATTTTTATATCTTGCCATCAGCGCTTGCTTAAGTTTTCATTCATCAAGATGACTCCCTTACACAAATACCACATATAGATTTTGATTTATTTGGAATGATATAACTCTTGTTGACCATGTCAACTAGTCCTTTAATTCATAATGGAATCGTGTAAGTCTTGTTGACCGATAAGAAAAGTCCTTTAATTCATAATGGAATGGTGTAACTCTTGTTGACCATGTCAGCATACATAGATCTACCCGATAAGAGTCCCCTGGAAGTGGAAGCTCTCTCAATTAATTGAGGTCTCCAATTTGAGATGTGGTCCACAATTTTGACTTGGTCAACACGCTGTGCTTTGTGGAGTGATCTCTGATGGCCGGACTCGTTGGTAAGTCTTGTGTGGTGAATCGATATCAGTCAATTCAGGGGAAACATTTCAATAGAGTTTGTTTTTTGCTTATTTCTCCAATGGTTAGCAAGTGCTGACCACACCTCGGCCCAAGTCTCGTTAACCGGGCCATGAATTCCCGTCATGTTGCGTCTCCAGGGGGAATGAGATTCTTTACTATTGCACTGGCTGTGTAGGCATGGAAAAGACTGCGCGGAGCCAAAGAAGGTAAACCTAGAGGTGTTGTGTGCAGAGGTGGCTTGACGAGATCTCGGCGGCTGGGAGTAGGCGGCTTGAGGGGAGTTCGTGTCTTTCCTAGTTGGGCATTCAGCGGCCGCAAGCATGTTGCGAAGAGGGCGTCTTCCCCAGTCGGCCATTCAACGGTTGGACGGTCGGTTGTTGCAACCTCACCAGTAGGGAGCGATCTTTTCCTGCTGGCTGTTCGGTGATTAAGACCTCGTCGGCTGGGAGTGGGTCTTTTTTCTTTCTTTTATTCACTATCTTCCCATGTGTTGGCGTGTTCTTTTCACTTCCCTTTGAGTATCTAGATTATTTTGTGGTACCTTCCTCCTACAGTTCATTGAATACTTGTTATTAGCTGTTGCTTTCGAGTGTGTTGATATATTAGGGTGACCTATTTTTGTGACAAACTTCACGAGTTTGTCCTAAATTGGTGTTGGGTGTTTTCTTAAATTAGTTGTCGCGTGTTTCTTTTACTGTGAATCGTCAATGGTTGCTCTTATGGCGGCCCTGAGGGAGTTCTGGACTAGGGGGTCCACAGGTGTCTGGATTACTCGTTATGGGCCGGACTGGTGGGCCATAAAGACCAAAGTAGATGATTACCCCCCGTGTTCGGATATGACTCCTATGTACGTAGAATGGCAAGTTTGAGCCCGGGTGTAATGTTTTCTTCCTCTGCAAGATGATTCCGTACAACCCTAGGTCTCTCCAGTGTATATTTAAACCAGAGGGTTTAGTCCGTAGAGGCAATCATAACAATCATAGGCTAGACATCTAGGGTTTAGCCATTACGATCTCGAGGTAGATCAACTCTTGTCATCCCCATATTCGTCAAGATCAATCAAGCAGGAAGTAGGGTATTACCTCCATTAAGAGGGCCTTAACCTGGGTAAACATCGGGTCCTTGTTTCCCATGTTACCACCGATCCTCAGGTACACAGCTCGGGACCCCCTACCCGAGATCTGCCGGTTTTGACACCGACATTGGTGCTTTCATTCAGAGTTCCGCTGTGTCGTCAAAGGGAAGGATCGATGGCTCGCTTTGTTGTCGGGGACGGCGCTGCCTCGATGGAGATCTTCCTCCCCGGCTAGCTTTTCGTGTTTGGCAGCTTCGTACTACTCGCCAACTCGGATGGCCACCTTGAGCAGTTCGACAACTACGCCCCTGGTCATCAGGTAATGTTTCGAAGTCCGAATTACGTCGCTGATATCCGAGGAGATATGATCTTTGAGGCATTTGCGGCCTCGGCTGCCGCTCCCTGCTTGCACGAAGAAGACCCCTCAGATCAACTATTAGATCCCGTCCAGGGATCGACACTCACGTTTACTCCGGCCATAGATCTGGAGTAGGTCACTTCATCCGAAGACAAGAGGCTAAACCCCGCCAGACTCTTCATCCCCGAGGAATTTCTCACAGGAGACCCTGAGGCGACCGCACCACTAACTGACTTGTGCCAAACGGGACTCTTCCCATGGCTATGGAGATGTACTCGCCTTCGGATACTAGTTCTGAACGCTCGAGATCCGCGTCCCCTGAGCTCCGCCAAATGGTTAACACCGGCCCCAGCTTCGCGGATCCACGGACTCCTATCCCGCTCTCGCTCCTAAACGAGGCGCAGGACTTGATGGAATCTCTCGCCATAACAGAGGCTTCATCTTTGGACTATGCCCAGTTCAAACTAGGGGTTGAGACTAGGGAATTTTACTTCCCACCCACCACCCACTTGGTAGCCACGGTCGAGGATCTAATCGACGTGCTAGACTACGCTTCCGAAGACATCCATGGCATGGAGCACGATGTCGAAGCCGATCTAGGTCTAGACCCGCCCATCACCGGGCGTTGGACGACCACTTCTACCTATGACATATACATGGTGGACACACCCGAGGAGAAGGACGACGATGTCGCTAAAGATCCAAAGGAAGATAAGCCTGTCGATGAACCTCCTAAACATCGGCGTCAGCGGTGCCGCTCATGGTCGCGTCGAGGAAGCGAAAGTAATAGTGGCACCGGATACAATGACACTCCGGATGATGGCAAAGACCCTGCGGAGCTAGCGTTAGAGCAGGAGGAGCGGGAGGATGGCCAATTCAGTCCCGAACAACTCACCGATCACAATGATTCTGAAGACAGTAACTACCTGTCTTCGAAGAGGATGTCAGCCTGGGAGACGAGGAATCCATCATCCCAAAGGAACCCCTCGAACAAGAACGCTTTCAGTGACGACTTATTGTTACAACAAGGAGCCTGAAAAAGGAGCAGCGGCGGCTTAGAGCCGAACAGGACACGCTCAACGACAGATGGAATGAAGTGCTAGACGCTGAAGAAAGATACGGCCGTGAGCGCCAAATAAAGAGCTATCCCAAGCGTAAGCTGCTGCCACAATTTGACGACGAGGCCCTTGCACCAATTCCATTGAGGCACACAATCAGGCCGATCAACCGGACCAACCACCACATGGATGGGACAAAGCGGCTAGCAATGCCGAACACTAGTCTGTGCCTCTGCATCGTAAAGGAAAGGATACAACGGCTCAGGGCCACAAGTACGACCTACGTCAGGAACTGAAGAACAAAGCCGGTCAGGCCAGATCAATCTATGGATCAAGAGGATGTGCTCCCACATGGGGTGACGGCTATCAATCCAAGCACGCCGAATATAATCAAGTTCGCGGTCAACACCGAACACAGATGAGGTCCGAACTCCGTTGCGATGTCGCAAGATACAGAGGTGCTGCGTACCCTATGTGCTTTACCGATGAGGTGATGGATCACCAATTTCTGGAAGGGTTTAAACTCGTAAACATTGAGCCGTACGATGGAATGACGGATCCCATGGTATGGATTGAGGAATTTATTCTCCATATCCTCATGGCTCGAGGAGATGACCTCCATGCCATTAAATATCTCCCTCTAAAGCTGAAGGGGCCAGCACGTCACTGGTTGAACAGCCTCCCAGAGAACTCCACTGGAAGTTGGGAAGATTTAGAGGATGCCTTTCGGGCTAACTTTCTGGGGACTTATGTACGACCACCGGATGCTGATGACTTGAGCCATATAATCTAACAACCCGAGGAGTCAGCCCGCAAGCTTTGGAATCAGTTCTTAACTAAAAAGAACCAAATCATCGACTGTCTAGATGCCGAAGCCTTAGTGGCATTTAAACACAGTGTCCGCGACGAATGGCTCGCCCCACACCTCGTCCAGGAGAAGCTGAGGACTATGGAAGCCCTAACCACACTCATGACCCGCTTTTGCGTGGGCGAAGATAGCTGGCTGGCTCGTAGAAGCAACAGTACTAGCGACCCTGGCACTTCTGAAGCCAGGGATGGAAATGGCAGGCCACGACGCAATAAAAATAAGTGTCGAAACAATAATGGTGAAACAGATGACATGGTAGTAAACACTAGATTCAGCGGCTCCAAATCTGGTCAAAGGAAGAAGCCGTTCAAGGGAAATCGGGATGGTCCATCAAACTTGGACAAAATACTAGAGAGACCTTGCGAGATTCATGGCACCGCTGACAAGCCTGCAAACCACACCAATAGAAATTGCTGGGTCTTCAAGCAGGCGGCAAGTTAAATGTCGAACATAGGGGGAAAGGACCTCAAAGCGAGGACGAGGACAAGCCTCGCCCGCCAAACACAGGGGGGGCAGAAACAATTGCCCCCTGAGGTGAAAACGGTGAACATGATCTATGTCACCCATATACCCAAGACGGAGCGCAAGCGCGCACTAAGGGACGTCTATGCTGTAGAGCCTGTCGCCCCCAAATTGAACCCATGGTTGGCGTGTCCGATCACCTTTGATCACAGGGACCACCCAACAGTATCCATCACAGAGGTTCAGCGGCCCTTGTACTGGATCCTATCATCGACGAATACCATCTTACTAGAGTCCATATGGACGGCGGCACTAGCCTCAACTTAATCTATCAGGATATTGTCCGCAAGATGGGGATAGACCCGTCAATAATCAAGCCCAGCAGCACTACCTTTAAAGGAGTGATACCCGGCATAAAGGCCCGCTGCACGAGCTCATTAATACTGGAGGTAGTATTCGGCTCTCCAGAAATTTTTCGAAGAGAGGAGTTAATCTTCGACAGCGCTCCTTCCGCAGCGGCTACCATGCACTGCTTGGAAGAACTGCTTTCGCCTACTTTAATGCAGTCCCGTATTATGCTTACCTTAAGCTTAAAATGATCGGACCTGGTGGCATCATCACAGTCAATGGAAATATGGAGCGCTCCCTCCGTACAAAGGAGGACATAGTGGCCCTGGTAGCCGAAGTTCAAGGTGGCCTATTCAAACCAAATAATTCAGTGGCCATCAAGACCCAAGACACTGCAAACGTGTCCGGCCCGCATCGCAGCGCGGTAGCTCAGGGGAACATGAGCTTGAGTAGAAGCTCGGCCTCTGCCGACTACCCCATAAGGTTGTGGCGTACATACCTCGCGTACATAACTACGCCCTCACAATACCTTGGGCAGCGCCGGGGGCACACTGCGCAAAATGGTCCCTAGTACGGCTTGATCCTATTGGGACCTCTATTACGTTTTTATTATAGGTTCATTAAAGAACCCACCTTATCTATGGTTGTGCAGGGAACTCTTTTCCTCTTTTTTTGCAGATGGCCATCACACTTCCCTCCTTCAAGGATGTGTCACAAAGGAGAAACGACGCAGACGTGCTGTAGGGCTTCATTTGGATTTTTAAATCATTAAATTTAGGCTGTAGACCTTTCCCTTTACTCTTTCCTTCTTGGCATGTAAAATGTGCTTGATGCTTGTGGCATTATCTGTAAAGACACGGCTCACCGTATTAATCAGGGTATAAAGGAAGCAGTCAGTTTCCACTTTGTTTGGAGTTCATTTCACATTACCATCTGTGTTCCCTCCCTACCTCAGACTGCCACACGTGCTTCATTCTGGACTTAACACCGGGGCCTGTATACGGCCGGACACATTTCAAGGTGCACACCCATAGGGAATTGTTTGGCGTCCTGGATATTGCATTATATGCATCGGTTCTGAATCATGTCTTGGGTCTATAGTTAGGTTACCTGGCTCCTATGCTTACCACCTTACGTTTCGCATTGTTCGGCTAAGGTAGTAAAGGGAGAACTACTGCGATAATATTTCTGGTTCGTCCGGTCAAGTACCTCATCAGATAAAGCCGAAAACTGACTACCATGATAAGCGAGAGCTGGTCGGCGATTCGGCGACTTATTATTATACTACAGATCGTTAGCGATCTACCCTGTGTTACACGAGGGTTTGGTCTTAGCCCAGCCGCGTAGAGTAGGCACCATAATCCGGATAGCCGCATACGCACAAGGGGCTAGTACTTAGCCCCATAGTCGAACTCCTATGGCTAAGGGAAATAAATAAAGCTGCATAGTCATATTGCCTGGTTCACTTCGCGGACACCTCCTTTACGGACCAAGACGTTGGGTAAAGTGTGGTCGCCCATCATGTCGAGCACCTCTGTAGAATCTACATGTGGGTTGAAGCCGACGATTAGGAACTTTCAGATATAAAAAGCGCAAAAATATACTTCACATAGGTTCATAAGCATAGTCTTTACAATCTGAACACACTTAATTAAAAGCCACGTCTTTTGAGAACTGGTCCTCTACAATGCGGGCTCCTTCTAGGACATCATGGAAGTACTTCTCCGGCCTGCAATGATCCTTGCCCTTGGGTGGCCCTGCGGTCGCCACTTCGGTGGCCTTCATCTTCGCCCAGTGCATCTCGAAGCGGGCAAAGGCCATCCGGGCACCCTCTATACATGTCGAGCGCTTCACAGCGTCGACCCACGACCTCGCATCGACGAGCCGCTTCACCAATCTGAAGTAGCTGCTAGGGATTGGCTCGGCGGGCCAGCGCTAGACTATTAAGTCCTTCATGGCCGAACCCGCCATCTTATGCAGCTCAACCAGCTGCTTCAGCTGGTCGTTCAGAGTTGTTGGATGTTTTGGTACAAGAAATTGCGACCAGAACAGCTTCTCTGTCGCGTTCCCTTCCTAGGATTTAAAGAATTGGGTGGCAGCGGTGATATTCTTCATGAGATCCGTAAACGCGCGTGTAGAACTCCACACTCGAGTCAGCGATGCATACTTCAGACCTCCGAAAATACTCTGCAAAAGAAAGGCCTTACCAGCCGCTATCTGCCGTGCTTGGTGGATCCCTTCACGAGCACTCCCGGACTCGCTCCGCACCTCCTTGGCAACATTGAGAGCTTTGTTAAGCTCAGACATTTGGTCCGAAGTCTTCTGCTCCAATGCCTCACATTTGCTGATGGCGTCTCGTAGCTCTTGTTCGACTCCGGCCATCCGAGCCTCATGTTGACAGCGGGAGGTCTGTTCAGCCTCCAGCTCAGCAGCCATTGTCAGCGGCTTCCTTGTTCGCCTCAGCCTCCTTCTTGGCTTCAGCAAGGGCACCCTTGAGGGTCTCGACCTTAGCTGCGCCAGCTGTGATCATAATCAAAACACACAATGAGTTAAAACTCTTAATAAAAATATCGTCTTTGGGCATGAAAATTCTTTAAGTCCGCATACCCTGCGTTTCATCGAACCGCATGTTAATGCGGTTGAGTTCCTCGTCAGCTTCTTGAAGCTTTCGATTGAGCTCGTAAACCTCTGCAGCCTGAGAAGATGCCGCCAATAGGGAAGCATGTTCAAATAAACGGCATAATACGTTATATCTCCGGATACTATACGGATCCTCTGTCTAATTCCTTTAAGAATCAAACAAAGCATCAGGGGCTAGCATCCGTACACATGCTTTGTAAACTATACAAATGAAATATAAAGTTGTTTAGAATATTACGTCGCATACCTCAAGCCTGTTAGTAGGCTGTGAAAGGCTTCATTCAGTCCGCTCTTGGTAGACTGAATCTTCCCCATAACCGCACCCATCAGAGTGCGGTGGTCTGTTGAGATGGAAGCACTTTGAAGTTCTTCCTCCAGAGCGTTGGGCGCCTCCGGACTAACAGAGGCCGCCGCTGGAGCTGCTGCTCCTCCCCCTCTCATGGGGGATTGCCTATACGATTCCAGAGCCATATTGTCCACCAGAATGGTGTTTGGCGGGGGCCGGGATTGCTTGGGCTCCCTGCCGTCGGTTGCCATGGGGACTTTCCCCTTGGCTGATGGTGGCCGAGGTGTACCCTCGGACACTCTATTATCGGCCCCGCTCTCCCCCTCTTGTGTAGGGGACGTCCGTAGTGAGGACACCTCAGTGTCCCCTAGAATGATGGGCGACTCGACCCGCGGCGGCGTTTCACTCTCTGCCATGTCGGGTGGCAGAGAGCTCCTCGACGATGAGGAGGTGCTGGGGAATGTGTAGGGACGACCCCAAAACAACAAACATAATTACTTATAAAACGATAACAGGTTGATAGAAGACAACAGTAAAAATCCGAATACTTACAATTCGGCAATGGGCTTGACCCGGGCTTTCTTCGGAAGTCAGCTTCGGACTCTAAGTCGAAGCTGTCCGGGAGGTTCAGCTTCCTCCTAGGCTCCCCCTTTCCCGTGTCTTCGTGGGGCGCCCTCTTATTTCTCTTACCCTTGATGGGAGAGTCGCTTTCCAACTCCTCCTCCTCCTCATCGTCATGGGAGGAGGGGGCATCGATTTCTCCGGATACAGCTTCCGAAGGACCCCTAGGGCAGGGGCCACCCTTGGCCTCCTTGCTCTTCTTCTCCAACGTGTGGTACGGCGCCGGCACCAGCATCGCCGTTAGCTGAGGCGGGGCTGGGTTCTCGGCCAGCGGAGCCAAACAGTCAACCTGCTCCGCTTTCACTATCCAGGCCTGTATGGAACGCAAATGTTCCAACCCATGTTATACTTGAAATATGGACCGGATAGGTCTTTGGCAAAATCGCGCTTACCTTGGAAGCCAAAGTCTCACTGTCGAATCCGATGTCCTAGGTTTCTTTTGGCTACTTCTTCTAGGCCTTGAAAAGTTGCTTCCATATGTCTTCGTGCATATTGCCAAAGAAGCGCTTCAAGGTCCGCGGCCCCTCTAGATCGAACTCCCACAAATGGGAGGCCCAGAGCTGGCAGGGGAGGGTGTGACAAAAGAGCATCACTTGAATCACGTTAGTGAGGTGGGTGACCTCTGCTAGCAGGATGTAGATGCGATTCTGGAGCATCTTCACCTCCGATTGAGACCCCCAATCGAGGCCCTTGATGGTCCATGAGGTGAGCCTCTCTAGAGTTCCGGATCTGAATTCAGGCATGGCCACCTAGTTAGCCTTGCGAGGTTTGGTGATGTAGAACCACTCCTGCTGCCATATCCTGATGGTTTCCACAAAGGCCCCTTTGGGCCACGTGGCCTTGTGGAGCTTGCTTACCATGGATCGGCCACAGTCCGCATGCTGTCTATCGATCACCTTTGGCTTCAAATTACAGGTTTTCAACCCTAGGCCGAAGTGTGGGGGGACGCGGAGAAAAGCTTCACATATGACTATGAAAGCCGATATGTGAAGGATAGAATTCGAGGCTAGATCATGGAAATCTAACCCGTAGAAGAACATGAGACCCCAGACAGAGGGGTGAAGGGGAAATCCAAGCCCCCGAAGAAAGTGAGGGATGAACACGACCCTCTCACCGGGACATGGAGTAGGGATCACCTAATTATTATCAGGAATCCGGTGCTCTATGTTTGCCGCAAGAGAGCCTGCGCTCCGGAGACTCTTCACGTCTTTATCCATCACTGTGAAGGCCTCCCACTTGCCTTTGGAGCCAGATCCAGCCATTGCCGAAGAAGGAGTTTGCGGTGGGAGGGATGGGAGCTGTGGTCGCTAGAGCAAGGAGATTGGGAAAGCAGAGGTTAGAGGAAAGTGTGAGGAAAAAGGGAGGAATATGTGTCCTTTTATAGGCAGTAAATACCAAACGTCCCCCCACTCGAGCCATAAAACTCGTCTGTTCCAACGAGATCGTGCATAAAGCGCGGTTGGGTTACCCAAACCATATTGATGGGGATCCCATAATAAGTGGGCATGATCTCTGTTTTGACAGGACATGCCAATGGAGGCTATGCCTCGATGCACGATACCGGAGCCGAGGTAACGGTTCGAAATATTAAAGGGTCAAATGTGACGTAGCCGAGAAAAAGTTGTCAGTAAAGACACTTCACAGTACATGAATTAGGAACTTTGCCATCTGCCATGGCTGATGGCAAAGGCATGCCTGGCGGATGGCAAAGACCTTTGCTGTCAGCCAGCATACAGGAAACAGTCCAGCTGGATGAACTACGGCAAAGGGCTCTTTGTCGTCTGCTGGCGGACAACAAAGATGTAAAGGCCTTTGCCGTGCGCTGGCAGCCGACAAAGGGCCTGGAGGGCACTCGTGGCAGGTTAGGTCCATTAAGGGGTTAATGGCATGCTTTGCGATCTGCTGGCAGATGATATAGACCTTTGCATTCCCAAATAGGCCAGCCCAGATGCCCCCCCCCGGTAGCTGCCATGTGGCATGCTATGTCATCTGCTCGCAAATGGAAAAAATGCAAAGTTCTTCGCCATCTGCTGGCAGACTACAAATCAACCATATAGGCCAGCCCAGTGCCCCCAGGTTGCACAGGTAGCTGCCACGTGGCATCTTTGCCGTCTCTAGCTGATGGCAAAGCTCTTTGCCGTCTGCAAGTAGATGACAAATAGCCTGTATAACACGTGTTTTTCCGTTTTTCCTTAAATTCATTCAGTTTCACGGAATTTCGCTGATACATATATACACATTTGAAAATACTTTGAACAAGCATACCAACACATGAGTCGTGAAAAGAGGACCTTATGCAACATACCCAACAAGTTTCCAACAACATATCCAGCATATATACAATGGTTTCATTCATACATACATATCCAACAACAAGTTTCAAACAAGTTTCCAAAAACAAAAAGGAAGCACAAGGAGAAGAGTAGACTCCATCAATGCAAGCTTCCTGCTCCAAAGCAAATCTACAAATTGGGAAAGAAGAAAGTTAGAAGAAGAAGAAGAAGAAGAAGAATAAGACTAGCTAGAAGAAGAAGAAGAAAAAGAAGAAGAAAAAGAAGAAGAAGAAGAAGAAAAATAAAAAGAAGAAGAAAATGAAGAAGAAGAAGAATAAGAAGATTTTTTCTTCTCTTTCTTTTTCTCCTCTCCTCTTCTTTATCTTCTTATTATTCTAACTAAGGTAGGTAAAAATGCCATTTTTTAGCTAAGCTAGGTAAAAATGCTAAGTGTAGGTCACTTTAGAGCTCAGCTAGGTAAATAGGTCATTTTGGAGCTTAGTAAGGTTATTATGTCATTTTTGAGGAAAATAAGATAAGTCTATGTCATTTTGGAGGTAACCAAGATTATCATGCCATTTTTAACCTAAGTATGTCATAAATGAACTAAAGAAGCTAAGTGTAGGTCATTCTTGAGCTAACCTAGGTAGTTATGCCATTTTGAGCTAATTAAGCATATTTATTAATTTTGGAGGACAAAATGGCAATTGTAGGTCATTTTAGAGATATCCTATTTAAAATCGGTCATTTTGGAGCTAGGTAAGGTTATTTTGTCATTTTGGAGGAAAATAAGCTAAGTCTATGTCATTTCGGAGCTAAACCAAGGTTATCATGCCATTTTTGACCTAAGTTTGGTAAGTATGTCATAAATGAACTAAAGAAGATATGTATAGGTCCTTTTTTTAGCTAATCTAGGTAGTCATGTCATTTTGAGCTAACTAAGCATATTTATTCATTTTGGAGGACAAAATGGCAAGTGAAGGTCATTTTAGAGCTATCCTGGTTAAAATCGATCATTTTGGAGCTAGGTAAGGTTATTTTGTCATTTTGGTGGGAAATAAGCTAAGTCTATGTCAGTTTGGAGCTAAACCAAGGTTGTCATGCTATTTTGGACCTAAGTATGCTAAGTGTGTCATAAATGAACTAAAGAAGCTAAGTATAGGTCATTTTTGAGCTAACCTAGGTAGTTATGCCATTTTTAGCTAACTAAGCATATTTATTCGTTTTGGAGGACAAAATGGCAAGTGTAGGTCTTTTTAGAGCCATCCTAGTTAAAATCGGCCATTTTGGAGCTAGGTAAGGTTATTTTTTCATTTTGGAGGAAAATAAGCAAAGTCTATGTCATTTTGGAGCTAAACCAAGGTTATCATGCCAGTTTGACCTAAGTATGCTAAGTATGTCATAAATGAACTACAGAAGCTAAGTATAGGTCATTTTTGAGCTAACCTAGGTTGTTATGCCATTTTTAGCTAACTAAGCATATTTATTCACTTTGGAGGACAAAATGGCAAGTGTAAGTCATTTTAGAGCTATCCTAGTTAAAATCAGTCATTTTGGAGCTAGGTAAGGTTATTTTGTCATTTTGGAGGAAAATAAGCTAATTATATGATAGTTTGGAGCTAAACCAATGTTATTATGCCATTTTTAGCTAAGTAAGCTAATTATGTCATAAATGAACTAGGTAAGCTTAGTATAGATGATTATTGAGCTATCCTAGGTAGTTATGCCTTTTTTAGCTAACTAAGCATATTAAGTCATTTAGGAGGAAAAATGCTAAGTATAGGTCACTTAATTGTTATCCTAGGTAAAGTATGTCATTTTGGAGCTAAGTAAGGTTATTATGTCACTTGGGAAAACTTACCATCATCGCGGAGGTGGAGGACCGGTCGGGTGTGCACCAGTGCTAGACGGAGAAGGACCAGCCGGGGTTGCGCAAGTGCGAGACGGAGAAGGATCGGTCGATGCTTGTCGGGAGGCATGCTGCACCAAATATCATTTGCAATGTTTCGTTATGATGATGCAACTGAAATGTGAATGCTAGTAACTAATGACAATTCAAATGAAACTCACCGTGTCCACTATACCAATCGGGGTCATCAGCGGAGGGGTCTGACCGTTTTTCTCGCACACGGACTGCACATTTTGTTTTCACGAGTCAGTCATATTTTTTAGTAATGAAATGAACATTACATGCATGATTTGGCTAATATGCAGGAGAAACTTACCACAAGGAGCTCGTATAGGGCCCGGTGACCCACGTCATTCCGGTTCCTCTCTGCCTCCAATAGACTAGCCATCCTCTCCTCCAACTCCCTCTCCCTGTGCGCCGTATGCCTGTTTGCCTCCGCGAGAAGCTCCTGGGCCCTAGCCTCGATGGCAAGCTCCATCGGCCGTGGACGAGGACTCATCTCAGGAAGACAGCTCGTCTGGCACTTCTTGATCTTCCGGAGAGTTCTAGGACAACGTATCAGTCCATCCCCAATGGCTGCTGAGCCATGTTTCCTCCCGTCAGGATCAAAAGCACTCTGGCTCGGGTTGAAGTCATCCCATTTCATCGCCTTCCCAAAGTCTCTGTACCTCACCATCTTGTTGTGGGAGAAGATGTTGGTGAAGCTCTTTGGATTATATAGGTTAGATTCAAAGAATGCCTTAGCCTTCTTGTACGGGGCATTATTGGCCATGGCATAGAGGTCGTACACCGGTGGCACCTCCTTCTTGTTGTGATGCACCTAAAAGAGAGGAACAACATATTAGTTAAGGGATCAAGATAGCATGAAGAATGAAATTGCATGAACCACATACCCATTGATCCCCGTACTGAAACAAGTTGGTGCTCCCTTGATGGTGTGGCACACCTTGCATTTGGGCACGCTTATGCTTGGCCTTGTTTTGGACGGCTAGCCATTGGTGTGAGCACCACTCATTCACCAATGCCTCCCAACAGTCCATCCTATCCGCACACCATCTCGGGGGCACCTAAGTTAGACAAGAGAAATTTCAGCGCTACGCCTATGAATCAAATCAAGGAAACTAAGTACATGGCCTTAAGATTAGGTAATTACCTCCATGTACTTCTCATTACTCAGATACTTGGCGCGGCATTTTTTCTTGGCTCTTCTAATGTGAGTCAAGGCGTAGTAGTCTTGAACAGCCTGCGCCCGAGCCTCGTGCCCATAAGTTCTGAAGTAGGCACTTGCACTTGGATTTGACAACCATAGCCGCGTCCGCCTCGTGTTCCTCAAGACACCTGTAAAAGGTCTACAGTCAAACAAGACAACACTGATTAGTACAATCACTAGGTACTCTTGATTTTTAGTTCTGTAAAGCAGAAATTACCCAAAATCACGGGATCACAATGTCGGCCACCGTCTCGCACAAGACACTGTTGACCCTCTTCTTCGGTGGGGTTAGGGCAGCCACGTACAACTCCCAGCTCAGTGCTAGCTGTGGAACCTCACCCTCACCGGGCAACGTGACCCGACCTGGGAAGTGGTGTCGGCAAAGCACACCAAGGACCTTGTTGGCCCTGCAGACACCACAGATGTGTACCCAACCCCTGCAGTATGACAGGGACAGTACATTAGATATTAACTTGAAGAAACTTGAAGGCAAAAGGTTAAAAAAGAGTTAATGCACTTACTTCTCCCCGTTAGGCACAATCAACCACCTCTGATCGCGGGTCAGCGGCACGGGCGGGATCTTTGTACCACCATGCTGGTAGACCTTCTTGCCCCCCTCAACCAGCTCGCCCTCGCTATAGCCATTGTCATAAAAGGTGTCCTCGCCACCATCAGCATGGCCTCTAGTCTCCGAAGTCACGTGGGACAAAGACTCTGGGACCCGTGTCTACTGGGAAGAAGACTCTAGGACCCGAGTCTCGTGGGAGGAAGGCTCGTCGACCCGAGGCTCGTGGACCAGAGTCCAAGACAGGTCCAATTCAGACGAGTCCACCTGAGATGGAGCACTATAGTGGTCCGAAGAATCTGCTGGGGGTGGCGATGAGGAAGGTGCAGCAGCCTTCCTACCACTCCCGCTGCCACGTCCACCTCTAACAGCCCTCTTCGTCTTCCCCCGACCTATACCGACCGAAGAAGAACTGTCTGCCGGTGTCTGCATATTGTCATCCAGCGCTCTCCGAATGTGCTGGGGTGGAATAATAACACCCCTCCCAGCACGCGCCGAGGAAGGATGCTCGCAGCGCTCTCGACCCGCGCCCACCATCTATCAACACCTGCAATGATAAAGAGTAAATGAAATTAGAACAACATAAACATAATAAAATATTTAAGTGTGTATCATAATAAAATATTTAAGTGTCTTGTCCGGGTCGGGGTTTTGTGTCCGGGTCGGGGTGTCGGGGTCAGGGGGTCGGGGCGGCGACCCACGACCCCTCGACTCCTTTTCCCCTCGACCCTCGACCCCTCGGCAGCTCGATCCTCGACCCCTGCACCCTTGACTCCTTTCCCCCTCGATCCTCGACCCCTGGACCCCTTTTCCCCTCGACCCTCTTTCCCTCGAAACCTCGATCCTCGACCCCTAGACCCTCGACTCCTTTCCCCTTCGATCGTCGACCCCTCGACACCTCGACCCTCGACCCCTCGACCCTCGACTCCTTTCCCCCTTGATCCTCGACCCCTCGACACCTCGATCCTCGACGCCTAGACCCTCAACTCCTTTTCCCCTCGATCCTCGAGACGTCGACCACTCGGCAACCCTCTTTTTCTACTTTTCCTACTTCGTTTTTTCATCTTCTACTTCTACTTCTTCTTTTTTTCATCTCCACTTCTACGTCTTTTTCTTCTTCTTCCTTCTTTTCCTTCTTCCTATTGTCTTCTCTTTCTTCTTCATTTTCCTTATTTTCCTTCTTCCTCTTGTCTTCTTTTTATTCTTCAACTAATCAACCTAAATCAACTAATTACCCTAAATGAACTAAAATCTACTAACCTAAAATCTATTAACCAAAAATCAACTAAAATCTGTTAACCTAAAATCAACTAAAATCTACTAACCTAAAATCAACTAAAATATATTAACCTACCATCTAAATCAACTAATAACCTAAATTAACTAACTAATTAACCTAAATCTCCTTCTTTTGACTATGTACAATAGGGTAAAACACCCCACTACTAACCTAAATCAACTAATCTATACCTACTATTAAAGTTAGGTGTTATTCTTGGTTTCGGCCCGCATCTGATCCTACACTAATTATAAGTGTATTATACGCGAGGTGGTACTAATTCTTGCGTCACGCGTCCACATCATTCATTTTGATTCTCATAGGCTCGTAACTCGCCCGGGTGGGCCTGAACCCATTAATTGCAGCCGAGTCAGCCGGCCCAACTGCTATTTGGTAGCCAGCACAAAAAAATAGCCGTTGGGTGGTTTGGGATTGAACTCCAAACCTCTGGTCGAGCATGAAGGCCTATGTACAATTGTGCTACGTCCACTCTGTGTATAGAAGTAGGACTGGTTCTCTATTAAATAGTACCACATCACTTTCTTACATCATACATTACCAATTTAAATACGTGTAAGATTTGAAATCAGTAAGCCGTCTTGAGAGTCAATAAACAGCTGAGTCCCGTTTGATCACAAATAAGCAACAAAAATAGGGCAACGAGACGGGCTGGAACAGTGATGTGCATATATATGAATGAGGTGTGCATGCGGCTAGCTCGACAAATATATGACCATTGTGGAATAAATCAGTGACACATGAAGGCCATGGACTGCCGGCACATTATAGACGAATGGGAAGTTTTTTCAATTGAAGAGCTACTAAATTTTAAATTGAAAAAATTGATAGAACCATGGAAAAATTTGAAACTGAAAGATGGATTAAAAAAATTGTCCTAATGCAAGTGAGAAAAAAATATGTGGCCAGAAGATGATTTAAAAAGTTCACATAACTGAATGAATCTGAAAATAATAGCTAATTAAATACAATAGGAATATTAATGGCTATTCAAATAACATTATAGCCTCCATTGTTTTTCAAAAAAAATGTACAAAACCAGTTGGTCCACTCCAAATGCACCATCTTAGTAAAGAATCTTATCGATGAATAATAATCATATAGTGGAGAAATAAGTAGTGAGAAAAGTATGGTTGCACACATCCATGTGCAACGTAAATCACACAACGTAATTATCACGCAAGGCGAAAAGGCAGATATGCGATAATATAGGTGAGACGCCATGTTGAAATAGATGACCTGTAGATGTGCACTGCCTTGAGTCACTATTATTGAGCTAGGAGCACGTAAAAATATCTCCCGTCGCAACGAACAAGCATTTGTTCTAGTTAATCTAAATCAACTAATTAACATAAATCACCCCACTGCTAACCTAAATCAATCTAAATCAACTAATCAACCTAAATATCCTAATTAACCTAAATCAAAAAATAGCAAGAAAAAAAAAGAAAAAAGGGAAGGAACCTCACCAGGGGCACAACGGTGACGGGCGGCCGGGGGCGGAGCGGAGACGGGCGGTGGGGCGCCTGGGCGGTGGGCGGCCGTAGCGGCGGGGTGCCAGGGCGGCGGGGAGTCGGGGGCATTGGGGGCGATGGTGGTCGGGGATGGCCGGGGCGATGCGGTTCGTCGGCGGGGGCAGCGGGCACGAGGACGACGGGCACGGGGGCGATGCGGGTGAGGTGAGGAAGAGAGAGAGAGGCGTGGGGCGTGGGGCAGACCGTTTTCTAGTTAGGTTGAATTTCTTTGTCGTCTACTAGCAGACGGCAAAGAGCGTAGCTAGTGGGGTGGGCCGGGGGGAACCGCCGCTAGGTTGGCGACGCTCTTTGCCGTCTACTAGCAGACGACAAAGAAACTTTGACGTCAGCTAGAGACGACAAAGAAAGTGGCCATTAGGTGGTCCTCATTAGTGGGCCACCCTCCCTCTTTGCCGTATGCTAGCAGATGGTAAGGATTTTATGCCGTCTGCTACCAGACGGCAAAGAGCTGGCTGACGACAAACATGATCTTTGTCGTCTGCTCCTTCTTTGCCGTCATTTTTCCATAAGCTGATGGAAAAGACCTTCTTTGCTGTCAGCTGGCTGACGACAAAGATCCTGACTCCAATAGTGTCGTACCTATTTGGACGTTTGTGCCTTCGGAGCTAAGGGTTGCACTAATCATGCATAGCTGGACATAGTTCCTTTACGCACGAAATGAACTTCATATATTCGGGAGGAGGAACCCGCCTTGCAATGCCGAAGACGGTATGTGTGCCAGTCTCATCGTCATCGAAGACTGGTTCAGGGGCTATTGAGGGAGTCCTGGACTAGGGGGTCCACACGTGCCTGGATTACTCATTATGGGCCAGACTGGTGGGCCGTGAAGATCAAAGTAGAAGATTATCCCCCGTGTCTGGATAGGACTCCTATGTGCGTAGAATGGCAAGTTTGAGTCTGGGTCTAATGTTTTCTTCCTCTGCAAGATGATTCTGTACAACCCTAGGTTTCTCTGGTGTATATATAAACTAGAGGGTTTAGTCCGTAGAGGCAATCATAACAATTATAGGCTAGACATCTAGGGTTTAGCAATTACGATCTCGAGGTAGATCAACTCTTGTAATCCCCATATTCATCAAGATCAATCAATCATGAAATAGGGTATTACCTCCATTAAGAGGGCCTGGACCTGGCTAAACATCGGGTCCTTGTTTCCCCTATTACCACCGATCCTCAGATACACAGCACGGGACCCCCTACCTGGGATCTGCCGGCTTTGACACTGACAGGCCCCTCCCTTATGGGCAAATTTTGGTTGTGTGCGTAGATTGGTGGTACATGGTTTTCTTTTGTTGTTTTATCAGGGCATGGAAAGCAATTCTTGTTTTTTGATTTTTTTTTTGATTTTGGGTTGTTGTCTTCTATTTTGTTGTGATGATCTGTGGTAATGGTCAGATGTAGTCCCCCCAAGGTAATATAATTCATGCATGAATTAAACTAGCTAAGCTAGGCGATTTCCCCCTTTTTATATATTTTTACCTGCTTTGATGTAACACCACGTGTAACTATTGGGGGGGTGAAGAAGTAACCAAATAGATTTGAGTTGGACTATTCTAAAGAAATGTTGGGCTAAGGTAGGTCGTCCATCTAGGCGTCCACCATTCGCTCATCTCCATCTCTCTCACAAGGCCTACAAATCCTCTTCTGTCTTGCTAACCACGACAACCGTCATCGGCCATGGCGTGGTAGTGTTGGCCGCCATCGGCCACTGCAGGAGGACTGTCGGCCGTCTTGGGACACCGCCTTTGGTGTAGATCGGTAGGGGATGGAGGCCTTGCAACTTGTGGGAGGAGCCTCTGCCAAAGCTAGACGTCGGCAGTGATGGGGAACGAAGCATGAAAATAAAAAATCCTACGAACACCCAAGATCTAATCTCCAGGAGATGCATAACAATGAGATGGGAGTGTGTATATACCATTGTAGACCAAAATCAGAAGCATATGAAATGCGGTTGATGTAGTCATACTCTTCGCGATCCAATCACGACCCAAACCGATCTAGCGCGAACGGACGACACTTCTGAGTTTAGCACATGTGCGTCTCGGTGACGTCTACTCCTCCTTGATCCAGCAAGCAAAGAGGAGAAGTATATGGGATCACAACCATCATGACAGTGTGGTGGTGATGGTGGCAGTGGAGCATCGGCAGGGTTTTGCCCAGCGTCTACGCGAGGTGGAGGAGATGTAATGGGAGAGAGATGGGCAAGGATGGAATGGTTCAACTCCCCATGTGCCTCCCCACAATATATAGGGGTGGAGAGTGATGGTGGCTTGCCCTCAAAGCCTTCGTTGGCCAAGTGGGAGGAAGGACATCCCTCCTTTCCTTTCCCCACTGATCGCTATCCCCCCTTCTTAGAGATCTTGATCTTATCCCTTAGCGATATGATCATATTCCATGTAAGAGGGGGTCCTGGTCCGCCTAGACCAGGGGTGTGGGGCCTTTCCCCACTATCCACGTCATTCTGGACCCCTATGTAGGTGGGCCCCACTTTGAAACTTTCTAGAACCTTCCCGGTACAATACCAAAAAACCCAAACTTTTCCCAAGACCAAAAATAGGACTTCCCGGATATAAAACTTTACCTCCAGAACATTCTGGATATCCTCATGACATCCGAGATCTCATTCTGGACTCCAAACAACATTCGGTCACCAAAGTTAATATCCTAATACTACTCTAGCATCATCGAACGTTAAACGGGCGACCCTACGGGCTCGAGATTCATGTAGACATGACCGGGACACCTCTCCGATCAATAACCAATAGCGGGACCTGGATGTCCATATTGGTTCCTACATATTCTACAAAGATCATTATCGGTTGAACTATGATGACGAGGATTAAATTAATCTCGTATGTAATTCCCTTTGTCCGGTGATACGTCTCCAATGTATCTATAATTTTTCATTGTTCCATGCTATTATATTATCCTTCTAGGATGTTTTATGGGCTTTTATATACACTTTTATATGATTTTAAGGACTAACCTATTTACCCAGAGCCCAGTGCCAGTTTTTGTTTTCCCTTGTTTTAGAGTATCGCAGAAAAGGAATATCAAACGAAGCCCAATTGACCTGAAACTCAATGGAGGATGTTTTTGGACCAGAAGAAGACCAGAGAGTACCGGAGAAGAACCAGAAGGTCCACGGGCTGCCCACGAGGGCAGGGGTCCCTGGGCGCGCCCCCCTGCCTTGTCGACAGCCCGGAGACCCCCTTTACTTGTCCCCGACTCCAACACCTCCTATATATACTGAAACCTCCGGAAAGTAACCTAGATCGGGAGTTCCGCCGCCGCAAGTCTCCATTGCCACCCAAAATCAATCTAGACCCATTCCGGCACCCTGCCAGAGGGGGAATCCCTCTCCGATGGCCATCTTCATTATCCCGTCGCTCTCCATGATGAGGGGGGAGTAGTTCACCCTCGGGGCTGAGGATATGTACCAGTAGCTATGTGTTTGATCTCTCTCTCTCTCTCTCTCTCTCTCTCTCGTGTTCTTGAGATTGCACGATCTAGATGTATCGCGAGCTTTGCTATTATAGTTGGATCTTATGATGCTTCTCCCCCTCTATCTTCCTGTAATGGATTGAGTTTTCCCTTTGAAGTTATCTTGTCGGATTGAGTCTTTAAGGATTTGAGAACACTTGATGTATGTCTTGGGTGGGATACCCATGGTGACAATGGGGTATTCTATTGATTCACTTGATGTATGTTTTGGTGATCAACTTGCGGGTTCCGTGACCTTGGGAATCTATGCATAGGGGTTGGCACACGTTTTCATCTTGACTCTCCGATAGAAACTTTGGGGCACTATTTGAAGTTCTTTGTATTTGTTGAATAGATGAATCTGAGATTATGTGATCCATATCGTATAATCATGCCCACGGATACTTGAGGTGACAATGGAGTATCTAGGTGACATTAGGGTTTTGGTTGATTTGTGTCTAAAGGTGTTATTCTAGTACGAACTCTATGATAGATCGAACGGAAAGAATAGCTTCGTGTTATTTTACTACAGACTCTTGAATAGATCGATCAGAAAGAATAACTTTGAGGTGGTTTCGTACCATACAATAATCTCTTCGTTTGTTATCCACTATGAGTAACTTTGGAGTGACTCTTTGTTGCTTGTTTAGGGATAATTATATGATCCAGTTATGTTATTATTGTTGAGAGAACTTGCACTAGTGAAAGTATGAACCCTAGGCCTTGTTTTCTAGCATTGCAATACCGTTTACGCTCACTTTTATCATTAGTTACCTTGCTGTTTTTATATTTTCAGATTACAAAAACCTATATCTATCATCCATATTGCACTTGTAGCCCCATCTCTTCGCCGAACTAGTGCACCTATACAATTTACGATTGTATTGGGTGTGTTGGGGACACAAGAGACTCTTTGTTACTTGGTTGCAGGGTTATTTGAGAGAGACCATCTTCATCCTACGCCTCCCACGGATTGATAAACCTTAGGTCATCCACTTGAGGGAAATTTGCTACTGGCCTACAAACCTCCGGACATGGAGGCCCAACAACGTCTACAAGAAGAAGGTTGCGTAGTAGACATCAAGCTATTTTTTGGCGCCGTTGCCGGGGAGGTGAGTGCTTGAAGGTATATCTTTACATCTTGCAATTGAATCTTTTAGTTTCTTGTTTTATCACTAGTTTAGTTTATAAAAGAAAAATACAAAAAATGGAATTAAAGCTGCCTCATATGCTTCATCTTTTTTATATCTTTCGTGAAAATGATGGAACGGAAAATTGTGCCCAAGTACTAGAAGAAGAATGCATTAAAATGTTTGGCACTAAATACTTGAATGATGAGCATGATTGCAATGTTCTTAGTGTGAATTCTTCGAATATCCATGATGCTAATGATATGCAAAGCCACAAACTTGGGGATGCTATGTTTGATGAAGATGATATCTTTAGTCCCCCAAGTTTTGGTTATCAAATTTATTATGATGAAAGCATGCCCCCTACTTATGATGATTATTGTGATGACACTTATGCTATAAGAAGTAGTGATGATTATATTTATAAAACTTGTCATGATTACGATTACCCTTTTTCTGAACATTACTCTTTTAATGTGAAAACAATCTATAGTATTCATGTGTCTTATGATATTCCCACTATTCCGAATGAGAAGAATTTTGCTTATGTGGAGAGTAATAAAATTTATATGCTTGGGGATCATGAAAAGAATGCTTTATGTGATTGTTATATTGTTGAATTCAGTCATGATTCTACTGAAAATTATTATGAGAGAGGATCATATGCTTGTAGGAATTGCAATAATATCAAGTTTCCTCTCTATATGCTTGAAATCTTGAAGCTATGCTTGTTTTGCTTTCCTACGCTAGTTGATTATTGTTCCCATAAGTTGTTTGCTCACAAAATCCCTATGCATAGGAAGTGGGTTAGACTTAAATGTGCTAGTCATATTCTTCATGATGCCCCTTTTATGTTTCAATTCTTATCTTTTATGCAAGCATCATTGAAATCATTGTGCCTAGCTAGGGGAGTTAAACGATAGCGCTTGTTGGGAGGCAACCCAATTTTATTTTCTTTGCATTTGCTTCTGTTTAGGAATAAATATTGCATATAGCTTCAGTTTAGATGTGGTTTCGTGTTTTAATTAGTGTTTGTGCCAAGTAGAACCTTTGGGAAGACTTGTGTGAGTTTAAGCGATCTTGTTGTAAAAAACAGAAACTTTAGCGCTCATGAGATTGCCTGTCATTTTTTACTGGAGAGTGATATTTAGTTGATTCTTTGTGCAGATCATTAATAGACAAATTCCTCACGGCCACCAATTTATTTCATAATTTTTAGAGTTACAGAAGTAATCGAAAGTTACAGATTGCTACAGACTGTTCTGTTTTTGACAAATTCTGTTTTCTATGTGTTGTTTGCTTATTTTGATGAATCTATGAGTAGTATCGGAGGGTATGAACCATAGAGAAGTTGGAATACAGCAGTTATTAAACCAATATGAATTTAGAATGAGTTCACAACAGTACCTAAGTGGTGGTTTTAGTTTTCTTATACTAACGGAGCTTACGAGTTTTCTGTTGAGTTTTGTGTTGTAAAGTTTTCAAGTTTTGGGTAAATATTCGATGGACTATGGAATAAGGAGTGGCAAGAGCCTAAGCTTGGGGATGCACAAGGCACCCCAAGTTAAAATTCAAGGACAACCAAAAGCCTAAGCTTGGGGATGCCCCGGGAAGGCATCCCCTCTTTCGTCTTCGTCTATCGGTAACTTTACTTGAGGCTATATTTTTATTCACCACGTGATATGTGTTTTGCTTGGAGCATCATTTTATTTTATTTTGTTTTGCTTGCTGTTTGAATAATGTCCCACAATCTGAAATTCTTAAATGTTATAGAGTCTTCACATAGTTACATAATTATTCAACTACTCATTGATCTTCACTTATATCTTTCAGAGTAGTTTGTCGTTTGCTCTAGTGCTTCACTTATATCTTTTAGAGCACGACAGTGGTTTTATTTTGAAGAAATAGATGAACTCTCATACTTCACTTATATTATTTTGAGAGTCCTTTAGAACAACATGGTAATGCGCTTTGGTTATAAAACTAGTCCTAATATGATAGGCATCCAAGATGGGTATAGCAAAAACTTTCATAAAGTGCATTGAATGATAGGAGAAGTTTGATAGTTGATGATTGTTTTGAGATATGAGGATGGTGATATTAGAGTTATGCTAGCGGGGTAATTATGAATTCAAGAAATACTTGTGTTAAAGTTTGTGATTCCCGTAGCATGCACGTATGGTGAACCGCTATGTGACGAAGTTAGAGCATGAGGTATTTATTGATTGTCATCCTTTGTGTGGAGGTCGGGATCGCGCCATGGTTAACTCCTACCAACCCTTCCCTTAGGAGCATGCGTTGAGTACTTTGTTTTGATGACTTGTAGATTTTTGCAATAAGTATATGAGTTCTTTATGACTAATGTTGAGTCCATGGATTATACGCACTCTCACCCTTCCACCATTGCTAGCCTCTCTTGTATCGCGCAACTTTCACCGGTACCATAGACCCACCATATACCTTCCTCAAAACAGCCACCATACCTACCTATCACGGCATTTCCATAACCATTCAGAGATATATTGCCATTCAACTTTCCACCGTTCCGTTTGTTATGACACGCTTTATCATTGTCATATTGCCATGCATGATCATGTAGTTGACATCGTATTTGTGGCTAGGCCACCATGCATAATTTTTCATACATGTCACTCTTGATTCATTGCACATCCCGGTACACCGCCGGAGGCATTCACTTAGAGTCATATTTTGTTCTAGCTTCGAGTTGTAATCTTTGAGTTGTCAGTAAATAAAAGTGTGATGATCTTCATTATTAGAGCATTGTCCCGTGTGAGGAAACAAAAAAGAGAGAGAGAAAGGCCAAAAAAAGAGATGGCCCAAAAAAGAGAGAGGGGGGCTAAAAGAAAAAAAAAAGAAGCCCCTCCAAAAAAGGGGAGAGAAGGGACAATGCTACTATCCTTTTCCACACTTGTGCTTCAAAGTAGCACCATAACCTTCATGATAGAGAGTCTCTTGTTTTGTCACTTTCATATACTAGTGGGAATTTTAATTATAGAACTTGGCTTGTATATTCCAACGATGGGCTTCCTCAAAATGCCCTAGGTCTTCATGAGCAAGCAAGTTGGATGCACACCCACTTAGTTTCTTTTGTTGAGCTTTCATACACTTATAGCTCTAGTGCATCCGTTGCATGGGAATCCCTACTCACTCACATTGATATCTATTGATGGGCATCTCCATAGCGCATTGATATGCCTAGTTGATGTGAGACTATCTTCTTCTTTTGTCTTCTCCATAACCACCACCCTATTCCACATAGTGCTATATCCATGGCTCACGCTCATGTATTGCGTGAAAGTTTAAAGGTTCGAAAGAATTGAAGTGTGAAACAATTGCTTGGCTGAAACCGAGGTTGTGCATGATTTAAATATTTTGTGTGATGAAGATAGAGCATAGCCAGACTATATGATTTTGTAGGGATAACTTTCTTTGGCCATGTTATTTTGAGAAGACATGATTGCTTTGTTAGTATGCTTATAATATTATTATTCTTATGTCAATATAAACTTTTATCTTGAATCGTTCAGATCTGAATATTCATGCCACAATAAAGAAAATTACATTGAGAATTATATTGGTTAGCATTCCACATCAAAAATCCTGTTTTTATCATTTACCTACTCAAGGACGAGTGGGAATTAAGCTTGGGGATGCTTGATACGTCTCCAACGTATCTATAATTTTTGATTGTTCCATGCTATTATATTATCCTTCTAGGATGTTTAATGGGATTTTATATACACTTTTATATGATTTTTGGGACTAATCTATTAACCCATAGCCCAGTGCCAGTTTATGTTTTTCCCTTGTTTTAGAGTATCGCAGAAAAGGAATATCAAACGGAGCCCAATTGACCTCAAACTCAACGGGGGATGTTTTTGGACCAGAAGAAGACTAGAGAGTACCGGAGGAGAACCAGAAGGTCCACGGGATGCCCACGAGGGTAGGGGCGCGACCCCTGGGCGCGCCCCTGCCTTATTGACAGCTCGGAGACCCCCTTTACTTGTCCCCGACTCCAACACCTCCTATATATACTGAAACCTTCGGAAAGTAACCTAGATCTGGAGTTCCGCTGCCGCAAGCCTCTGTTGCCACCAAAAACCAACCTAGACCCGTTCTGGCACCCCGCCGGAGAGGAAATTCCTCTCCGGCAGCCATCTTCATCATCCCGGCGCTCTCCATGATGAGAGGGGAGTAGTTCACCCTCTGGGCTGAGGGTATGTACCAGTAGCTATGTGTTTGATCTCTCTCTCTCTCTCTCTCTCTCTTTCTCTCTCTCTCTCGTGTTCTTGAGATGGCACGATTTTGATATATCGTGAGCTTTGCAATTATAGTTGGATCTTATGATGCTTCTCCCCCTCTATCTTCTTGTAATGGATTGAGTTTTCCCTTTGAAGTTATCTTGTCGGAATGAGTCTTCAAGGATTTGAGAACTCTTGATGTATGTCTAGCGTGGGATACCCGTGGTGACAATGGGGTATTCTATTGATTCACTTGATGTATGTTTTGGTGATCAACTTGCAGATTCCGTGACCTTGGGAATCTATGCATAGGGGTTGGCACACGTTTTCATCTTGACTCTCCGATAGAAACTTGGGGCACTCTTTGAAGGTCTTTGTGTTGGTTGAATAGATGAATCTGAGATTGTGTTATGCATATCGTATAATCATGCCCACGGATACTTGAGGTGATAATGGAGTATCTAGGTGATATTAGGGTTTTGGTTGATTTGTGTCTTAAGGTGTTATTCTAGTATGAACTCTATGATAGATCGAACAAAAAGAATAGCTTCGTGTTATTTTACTACGGACTCTTGAATCGATCGATCAGAAAGAATAACTTTGAGGTGGTTTCGTACCCTACAATAATCTCTTCGTTTGTTCTCCGCTATTAGTTACTTTGGAGTGACTCTTTATTGCATGTTGAGGGATAGTTATATGATCCAGTTATGTTATTATTGTTGAGAGAACTTGCACTAGTGAAAGTATGAACCCTAGGCCTTGTTTCCTAGCATTGCAATACCGTTTACGCTCACTTTTATCATTAGTTACCCTGCTGTTTTTATATTTTTCAGATTACAAAAACCTATATCTATCATCCATATTGCACTTGTATCATCATCTCTTCGCCGAACTAGTGCACCTATACAATTTACCATTGTATTGGGTGTGTTGGGGACAAAAGAGACTCTTTGTTACTTGGTTGCAGGGTTGTTTGAGAGAGACCATCTTCATCCTACGCCTCCCACGGATTGATAACCTTAGGTCATCCACTTGAGGGAAATTTGCTTCTGTCCTACAAACCTCTGCACTTGGAGGCCCAACAACGTCTACAAGAAGAAGGTTGCGTAGCAGACATCATCCGGCGATATGTTACTTGCTCGAGATTCGATCGTCGTTATCTCCATACCATAGTTCAATCTTGTTACCGACAAGTCACTTTACTGTTCCGAAATACAGGAACTTCTGACTAAATTCATTAGTTTCATGAAGCTTCTTATGATGTTGTATTGGCGAGAGGGCCCAACGATGTCTTCCCGCCATACAGAGTGACAAATCCCAAACTCAATCTATGTAACCCAATAGACACCTTCGAAGATACCTGTGGAGCACCTTTATGATCGGCTAGTTACGAAGTAACGTTTGATATCACACAATGCGTTCCTCCAATATCCAGGAGTTGCACGATCTCATGGTCCAAGGAACTGATACTTGACATGTAGAAAGCCATAGCAAATAACTAAACGATCTGATGCTAATCTTACGGTTGGGTCTCTCCATCATATCATTCACCTAATGATGTGATCACGTTATCAAATGACAACTCATGTCTATGATTAAGAAACCTTAACCATCTTTGATCAATGACTATTCCAATACAGGCTTACTAGGGACACGATGTAGTTTATGTATTCACACATCTATTTAAGTTTCCGGTCAATACAATTATAACATGAATAATAAACATTTATCATGAACGGGAAATATGATAATAACCAATTTATTATTGCCTCTAGGGAATATTTCCAACATGAAGCATTGGTGTCTAGTAGCAGGAGTGTTGGCGCTCTCTCCCCCGATCTCCCCCGATCTCCCCCAACTGCCCCACGCCTTCTCTGCCACGTCCCTGAATATTGAGCGGCAGGCCTTGCCGCTTCCCCTTAGATGTTTTTCTTTGCCTCAGCTGCCCCAACAACCCTACGCTTTCTAGCGCCCGTCCTCCTCGCCGATGGCCACATCCTTAACTCTCCGGTAACCTCTTAGTCATGTACGCCCCTTTGTGGTTGATACGTCTCCAACGTATCTATAATTTTCGATTGTTCCATGCTATTATAGTATCAATCTTGGATGTTTTATATACATTTACAAGCACTTCTATATCATTCTTTGGGACGAGCGTATGAACTTAGTGCCCAGTGTGAGTTGTTGTTTTTGCTTGTTTTTTGGTTTTGCACAATATTAATATCAAACGAAGTCCAAATGCCATGAAACTATTGGGATATTTTTTCTGGACAAAAGAGACACTAGAAGCTTCGGGGGATGGTCAGATGATGGACGGTGGGCCCATGAAGCACCAGGGCGCACCCTGGTGGCTTGTGGGGCCCATGTAGCTCCGTTTGACCCGACTCCGCCTCTATAAATTCTTTAAAATTATGAAACAAATAGTGAACCAAATGAAATACTTTTTCACCACCGCAAGTTTCTGTTCTCGAGTGATCCCATCTGGAGGCCTTTTCCGGCACTCTGCCGGAGGGGGGATCAATCGCGGAGGGGCTCTACATCAACCTTGCCGCCCTTTGGATGGTGTGTGAGTGGTTTACCACAGACCTATGGGTCCATACTTAGTAGCTAGATGACTTCTTCTGTCTCTTTGATCTTCAATACAATGTTCTCCTTGATGTTCTTGGAGATCTATTCAATGTAATGACCTTTTGCGGTGTGTTTGTTGGGATCCGATGAATTGTGAGTTTATGATGAAATTATCCGTGAGTATTATTTGATTTTTCGCTGAACTCTTTTATGCATGATTACTATAGCTTTGTATTTCTCTCGTATCTATTTATTTGGTTTGGCCAACTAGATTGATTTTTCTTGCAATGGGAGAGGTGCTTTTGTGATGGGTTCGATCTCGCGGTGCTAAATCTCAGTGACAGAAAGAGACATAACACGTATTTCTATCATTGCCATTAAGGATAAAAAGATGGGTTTAATTCATGCGTGAGTTTACTTTGTCTACAACATGTAATCTTGCTTAAGGTGTTACTCTATTCCTTATGAACTTAATACTCTAGATGTATGATGGATATTGGTTGATGGGTGGAGTAATAGTAGTAGATGCAGGCATGAGTCGGTCTACTTGTCTCAGACGTGATGCCTATATATGAGCATTTCCTTGGATATCGTCTTGATTATTTGCTTTTATATCAATTCACCAACAGTAATTTGTTTACCCACCGTATGCTATTTTAAGAGAGAAGTCTCTAGTAAAAACTATGGCCCCGGGGTCTACTTGTGTCATATATCAAAAACCAAAAGTACCTTGCTGCACTTTTTCTTTCTTTATTTTCTTTTGTATTTTTGCATCTATCTATCTATCTATATATCTATCACTTCACAATTAATCTTGCATGTAACCACCAAGGAATTAACTACCCCTTGTTCGTGTTGGGTTGCAAGGATTTATTGTTTGTGTGCAGGTGCTGCTAATGAGGTGTTGTGTGGTTCTCCTACTGTATTGATAACCTTGGTTCTTAACTGAGGGAAATACTTATCTCTATTGTACTGCATCATCCTCTCCTCTTCGGGGAAATCCCAACGCAGTTCACAAGTAGCAGGAAGAATATTTGGCGTCGTTGCCAGGGAGACATCATCAACATCTATCAAGTTCCTACGAATAACTTTTCATCTCCTTGCATTCACATTATTTGCTATTCGCCTCTCGCGTTCATCTCCTTCACTTCTATTTTTTTACAAAAACACAAAAACATTTTTGTTTGCTTCTTTGCTATGTTTGCTTGTGTTGCCATGTGCCTTCTATTTGCTTGCATCTTTGCTTGCTAAAAAATCTATTGATATGGATCCTCATCCACTTGCTAACCTTTTCAAAAGATCCAATTATGATGAACCAGTTGCTAGTCAGTTGAGTGCACTTCATTATCTCTATGAAGTTTGGCTTGAATCAAGAATATAAAAGTTGTGATGAAGTGTAGGAAGAATAAATTGGGGTGATGCTCATAATTGGGGTGATGCTTCTTATGATCTTGAAAATTATAAAGTGACACATACAATCTTGGAGATGATGATTTTGTTATGTCCACTACTTATTGTAATGATCATAATTGGGGTGATGCTTCTTATGATCTTGAAAATTTATTTGAGCGTCATGATGAATATGATATTGATAGTAATGTTTGCAATAATATTGAAGATAGGTTTGGAAGAGTATCAACTTTAGGTAAAAAGAATACAACATATTTAGAGAGTGCTCAATATTATGATTTTTTTGATAAAAGTGGGTTTTGAGAGGTCATGACTTTAGTTGATGTTAATCCCACTATCTTGGAAGATTATAAAACTATTGTGCATGTAGATGAGGAAAAGAAAATTTTATGTGTGCATGTAATTATTATGGGAGAGGGAAATATGGTAGTAGAAATTTCCATGTTACTAAATTACCTTACGTTATGTTGAGATTGTCAATGTTTTATTCATCTCCTTTGCATATGGTAGATACTTCTTGTCTTGATAATTTGTTTTCTTATAAAATTCTTATGCATAGGAAGTATGTTATACTTGAAAGTGTTTGTCACATGTTTTATTATGCTCCTTTTGTGTTTTAAGTTTTATCTTTTACATGAGCATCATTATTATCCCAAGCCTATCTAAATGGCTATAAAGGAAGAGATTGTTGGAAGACAACCCAATACCTTTTTGTATTTTCAATAAGCACACAATTATTCCTCTGTTTTGGATGTATTTTTGTGTTTTAATTAGTGTTTATTCCAAGCAAATCCTTTGGGACGACTTGGTTGATACTTGATTTGATTCTTTGCAAAAACAGAAACTTTTGCGTCCAGTCACAGAATTTTCTGTGGTTGTTGGAGCGCGAACAATTTCTGAATTTTTTCACTTAATTTATATATATATATTTCCCATGTTGTCCTAATTTTTCAAAATTTTCAGAGTTGTAGAAATATAGTCATTAATTGAATCTTTATGGATTGTTATGTTTTTGATAGATTCTGTTTTTCTTGCATTGTTTACTTGTTTTGATGAATCTATGGGTTGTATCAGGTGGTATAAATCACAGTGAACTTACAATACAGTAGGTAAAATGCAATAATTAACTATGTAGGGTTTGCAACATTACTTAAATTAAGGATTGGTTTTATTATACTAACGGATCTCACGAGTTTTTTTGTTAAGTCTTGTGTGTTGAAGTTTTCAAGTTTTGGGTGAGATCATGATGGATGAAGGCATAAGGAGTGGCAAAAGCCTAAGCTTGGGGATACCCGAGGCACCCCAAGGTAATTTTCAAGGACGCCCATGCAACTAAGCTTGGGGATGCCCTGGAAGGCATCCCCTCTTTCTTCTAATGACCATTAGTAATTTTTCTTGGAGCTATATTTTTATTCATCACATTTTATGAGTTTTGCTTGGAGCGTCGTGTATTATATGAGTCTCTATTTAGTTATCTTTTTAGTTTGTTGTAATCATCCATGCTAGACAAACCTTTTTGAGAGGGACACACATTATCTATAATTTTGTAGAATACTCCGTGCTTCACTTATATCTTTTGAGCTAGGTAGCTGCTCTAGTGCTTCATTTATATCTGTTTGAGCACGGTGGTGATTATATTTTGAAGATATACTTGCACTCTCATGCCTCACTTATATATTTTTGACAGTTGATAATTGTAATGGTAATTTTCACAAGATATGAATTTGGTCTCAATATGATGAATATCCAAGAAGGATATAATAAAACTTTCATGTAGATCACTTGATATGATAAGTTTGATTCCTTGCAATAGTTTTGTGATGTGGAGATGATAATATGTGAGTGATGCTAATGAGTAATCGTGGTTCAGTAAGAATATTGGTCTTACAGTTTTTGGTTCCCTATGCATGCACCTAAAGTCAATAGTTATCCAACGAAGTTATAACCTCCTTATGGTGTATTATCCAGTGTTAGTTGTGTTCATTGAATGTTTATGGTTTTTCAATTTCTGGTCGGTTGCTTCTCAATCTATTTGCTAGTGTCCATTTGTACTAAGCGGAAATACTACTTGTGCATCCAACTCCTTAAACCCAAAGTTTTTCCATATCAGTCCACTATATCTACCTATAAGCGGTATTTACATGCCGTTCTATGTAAATTTGCATGTGCCAACTCTAAACCTTCAAAATAAACTTCTTTTTTGCCCATACCTCTTATGAAGTGGCAGGGGTTGGCTAATATCTTTCATTCTGGGCGGGATATTATCAAGATGAGTTTTTATTCACTTGTCATTGCACGAGGAAATGGCAAGGTAATAGAGATGCCCAGTCCCGAAACGAAAAAATACATTAATAAATTCCTTGGGAAGTGAATAGTTTGGAAGGCACCCGTGGATACAGCTAGCCATGTATTGTGAAAGAATGGTGGAAATGAAAATAACTTTATTTTCTGTTTGGGAACCGCCTATAATGTGTCTAACATGGAAGATGTTAGGAACTCTCGGTCGTGACGTTGATAGGAAAACCATGCCTCCCAAAATAATTTTATATCTCTACTTTAAACCTTGAGCTCTGGTACCTCTGCGAAGGGCCTGTCTATTTAATTTTACACATTTTTTATTCGAGTCTCCGTCGTCTCTTATAAAGCACGAACTAGAAGGCACTATTGTCATACTTGTGCATTGGATGTGGTTAATATTGAGTGTATTTCATGAATGGATCAATGACTGAGCATCATGGGCCAGGGATAACTTTCTTTAGCATTGATATTTTGAAAGACATGGTTGCTTATTGGTATTGCTTGAGTATTTATGTTTTCATGTCAAACTATAGACTATTAAGGGCCAGTTCTTTTGGCCGATTCTTCCAGAATCACCACCCTCCCCAGCTTCTCCCAGAATTGCCACTCCATATTTTTTGTAAAATCCTAACAAATTAGACCTTAACAAGATAGCATTGTAAAAATAATGAGTGGCGATTCTGGGAGAAGCTAGGGAGGGAGGCAATTCTGGGAGAACCGGCCAAAAGAACTGGCCCTAAATCATTCAAGTCCAAATATCCATGACATAAAATAAAAGAATATGATGTATATGATGGCTGGCATTCCCCATAAAAAATCTATTTTTATTATTTACCTACTCAAGGACGAGCTGGAATTAAGCTTTGGGATGCTTGATAGATCTCCAACCTATCTATAGTTTTTGATTGTTCCATGCTATTATAGCGTCCATCTTGGATGTTTTATATACATTTACAAGCACTTCTATATCAACTTTTGGGACTAACCTATTAACTTAGTGCCCAATGCCAGTTGTTGTATTTTTCTTGTTTTTTTATTTTGCAGAATATCAATATCAAACAAAGTGCAAATGCCACGAAACTTCTTGGAGATTTTTTTCTGGACAAAAGAGATAGTGGAAGCTTTGGGAGAGGGCCGTATGATGGAAGGTGGGCCCACGAGTCACCAGGGCGCCCCGGGGGGTAGGCGCGCCCTCGTGGCTCATGGGGCCCACTTGGCTCCATTTGACCTAACTCCACCTCTATAAATTCTCAAAAATCATGAAATCAATAGAGAGACAGACGAAATAATTTTTCCGCCATCACAAGTTCATGTTCTCAAGATATCCCATCTGGAGGCTTTTTTCGGCACTCTTCCAGAAGGGGAATCAATCGCGGAGGAGCTCTACATCAACCTCGTTGCCCTTCCGATGATGTGTGACTAGGGTACCACGGACCTACGGTTCCATAGTTAGTAGCTAGATGGTTTCTTCTCTCTCTTTGATCTTCAATACAATGTTCTACTTGACGTTCTTGGAGATCTATTCGATGTAATAAATTTTTGCGGTGTGTTTGTTGGGATCCGATGAATTGTGAGTTTATGATCAGATTATCCATGAATAATGTTTGACTTTTCTCAGAACTCTTTTATGCATGATTACTAAAACTTCGTATTTGTGATGCCCCCGATTTAAACGTACACTAATCATGCACGCAAATATGTACGACCAAAATTAGGGACTCACTGGAAGATATCACAACACAACTCTAGACACAAATTAAAATAATACATGCTTTATAAAACAAGCCAGGGGCCTCGAGGGCTCGAATACAAAAGCTCGAAAACACAAGAGTCGGCGGAAGCAATAATATTTGAGTACAAACATAAGTTAAACAAGTTTGCCTTAAGAAGGCTAGCACAAATATAGCAATGATCGAAAAGGCAAGGCCTCTTGCCTGGGACCTCCTAACTAGTCCTCGAAGCTGAACTTCTGTAGAAACATCCTCGCGATCCTCTGGGTCCTGGACTCCATCGATATGGTTGCATCAACCACGAAGAAAGGAAAAAGGGGGAAAAGGGGGAGCAAAGCAAATGTGAGTACTCATCCAAAGTACTCGCAAGCAAGGATCTACACTACATATGCAATGATATCTGTGTAAAGGGGTAATATATGTGGGCTAAACTGTAGAATGCCAGAATAAGAGGGAAATAGCTAATCCAATCGAAGACTACGCTTCTGGCAACCTCCATCTTGCAGCAGTAGAAGTGAGTAGCTGGAAAGTAACTAGTATCCTCGCTTCCGGCAGCCTCAGTCTTGTAGCAGTAGAAGGGAGTAGATGGTAAGTTCACCAAGTAACATCGTATAGCAATATCCTACCCGGCGATTCTCCCCTCATCACCGTGTGGGAAAGCGATCACCGGGTTGTATTTAGCACTTGAAAGGGTGTGTTTTATTAAGTATCCGGTTCTAGTTGTCATGAGGTCGGAGTACAACTCCGGGTCGTCCTTTTACCGAGGGACACAGCTATTCAAATAGATTAACTTCCCTGCAGGGGTGCAGCACATTACCCAGCACGCTCGATCCCATTTGGCCGGACACACTTTCCTGGGTCATGCCCGAGAAGATCAACACGTCGCAGTCCTACCTAAGCACAGAAGAGAGGTCAGCACGCCGGTCTAAGTCCTAAGGCACAGGGGTCTGGGCCCATCGCCCAATGCACACCTACACGTTGCGAGGGCGGCCAGTAATCAAACCTAGCCGCTCCTAATACCAGATCGGCGTTCCATTACAATTCGGCGCGCGCCGCTAAGTCGCTGACGTCAAGAAGGCTTCGGCTGATACCACGACGTCGAGTGCCCATAACTATTCCCACGTAGCTGGTTAGTGCGTATATGCCAATGCCAAGACTCGGATCAAATACAAAGATCTCGTTAAGCGTGTTATTATAGAATAACCACAGACAACGACCAGGGCCAGGCCCACCAGTCTCCTAGGTGGTCGTGACCTGCCCTGCTGCTGCGCCACAAAGTAACCATCAAGGGGCTGCCGGGAACCCAGACCCACCACTACCTGTGTGGAACCACCTGCCCCTTCAGCCCCAACTCTGAATCATCAACATAAGTGTGTAATAGGAGCTATCGAATCAATGACAGTAGCAAACCTAATGGAAGAATAAGAGAGAGGAGAATGGGCGATATCTGGTGATCAAGGGGGGGGGGCTTGCCTTGAAGCTCTGTTGCACATGAAGAAGGGTCATCGATGATGTACTCGTACACAGTGGCATCAGCGCCAGTCTCGGGGTCTACCGGAGAAGAAGACGGGGAAGGAAACCGTAAATACAGAGCAAACAAAGTATCATAAAATATAACAACGCAAAATGTGGTGCTAGGGGTGACCTAACGCAGTACCGGGTGCTACTAGTGAAGGGGGGAAATATCCGGGAAAGTATTCCTGGTGTTTGACGTTTTCGGACAAATGGACCGGAGGGGGAAAGTTTCATGTTCGCTATGCTAGGGATGTGTGGCGGACGAACGGAGTGCGTATTCGGATTCTTCTCGTCGTTCTGAGAAACTTTCATGTACAAAGTATTTTCATCCGAGCTACGGATTATTTTATATTATTTTCTAAAGATTTAATTCATTTTTACAATTAACAGAATTAATTTAATTAGAAAATGTCATTATGACATTATATGATGTCAGCATGATGTCAGCGGTCAACATTGACTGTTGACCAGTCAACCAGACTGTTGGGTCCCACATGTCATTGTCTCTACACTAATTAACATATTAGATAGTTTAATTATCAGGCTAATTAGATTTAATTTGTTAACTATCAGAATTAATTAACTTAATTATTTATTTTAATATTTTTCTTTTATCCTTTTTTTAAAACGTTCTGTGGGGGTGGGCCCCAGCTGTCATAGGACCTAGGGCCTAACGGATGCAGGTTAGCGCGGGTGGAGCGGAGTGGAGCCACGGGGCTCGCGGGCGCGGCCCGTTGGCCAGGGGCCGTGCAGGCGGCGACCCGAGAGGGCTGGAGCAGGCAGCAGCCTCAGCGGCTGCAGGCGAGGCAAACTGCCGGTAGTGGCAGCCGCTAGCGGCGGCGGAGCTGTAGACAGCATGCAGCGTGGGGGGCGATGGCTGTGTGGAGGCCAGGCATGCGCGGCGAGCGCGACCGTAGGGCGGGGGCGCGGAGTCAGGGTCGAGGCAGGGAAGGCGCTAGGCGAGGCCGTGGCGGCTGGCTGGGGCGGGAAACAGGGTCGGCCAGCCGGCGGGTGGGCGCGGCCGAGCAGGGTTGTGGCCTGGCGGGTCAGTAGAGGCCGCGGCACACGGCGACAGAGGGGAGGGGAGGCGAAGGAGGAGGCTCACTAGGGAGTGGGAGAGGCAGTTGGCGATGGTCGAGGTGGTCCGGTGAGGAGGAGGCCGGGGAAGCAATGGTGCGAAGTACGGCGGCGTCCTGGCGGCTCGGGTCGGAGGCGACGGGAGCAGGGCGGCGTCGGGCCGCCGCCGACGAGGCCGATGGGGCGATGGCGCGCGATGGGTTGGTGGCGTCGGTTGGCCCCGATCCAGATCCACTCGGGGGCGGGGTGGGGAGACGAGAGGGAACGAGGGGAAGAGTGGGGGTTACGGGTTAGGGCTAAAGGTTAGTGGGGGGGTTATAGGCGTGGCGCGTGGGCCGGCCTGGCGGCTGGTGACCTGCTGGGCCGTGTCCCAGTGGGCCTGGGGCTGGGGGTTTTGTTTTTCCTTTTCTTTTTCTTTTTTACTTTGTTTAATTTCCTTTATTTTATTTGTTATTTTATGTTCTTATCTTATTTTAGCCTTATAAAACATAAGCCCAGTCCCTAAATTAATGTTATAGTTTACTCTACTGCCACAAAGTGTTTGGTACACAAACAAAATAGTTTTACATTTTTATAATTCTTAAAAGGGCATTTAATTAATTGTTTTACCACTGTTTTATTTGATTTAGAACCTTTAAACACATTATAGAGGTGTGGTTCCTACACCAATATTATTTGTGATTTATTTTTCCTATCGAGAATATTTTAGTTTTAATATTTGAAAACTTTTACCGTTCGACTTTATTTTGAAGTTGAATTTGAATCGGTTTCGAACTAACGTGAGATTAGCAACATTAATCGGAGTGACGTGGCATCATAACCAGAGGGTTACTGTCGCTCGATTACCCGGGCGTCACAATTCTCCTCCACTACAAGAAATCTCGTCCCGAGATTTAAGAGGGGGAATCAGTGGGAAAGGTCTGGTTACAAAATTCTAACGAATCTTCTCGGTCTTGGTTGCTCTTCTCGAAGAGGTTGATCCCTTCTGTTGATGTCTTCATTTCTCTGCTTCAAGTCATCATGATCATGTCGTTATCCTTTCTTCGGGATCTCCATCATCCTACGAACTCGACCAGGGGGAAAAACTCCGGAAGAACGCATCTCCATAAAGCTGGGCATCTGACGGTGAACTCAATTAGGAAATACACAAGGTACCCCACGAGTGGTATTTCAGTGAATTTGATGAGTGCAATATACGATGGTACCAAAGTTTCATATGGGTAGGCAATCATTCGATGCCTAGAGAAAAGCTGCAATGGGGGCTCAAACAACGAGAATAACATGGTGTTTGATTCCAGGATGAATAATGGTATAGAATTTAGCTTGTAAATCACATACGAAGCCAAGTGCAAAGCATACATTAGAATCCGGGTTGTAAAGAAGAGTCAGGTTTCGATCCAGTGGACCTGTGGGTAATGGGCCCACCATGTGGGTTGAAAATCGGAAGTGTGGTGACATCTTGCACAGCCGCGACAGGGAGGCATGTCAGTGGATAGCTGATACGTCCAAAACGTATCTATAATTTCTGCTTGCTCCATGCCTCTTTTGTGTGATATTGCTATGATATTTATACACTTCCATACACTTTTGATCATATTTGGACTAACCTATTAACTCAGTGCACCCCAGTGCGAGTTTCTGTTTTCTTCTGTTTTTGTATTTCAGGTTTTCCCATCACGTAAACTGCCAGAAAAATCCCGGAAAAATTATATAAAAAATCAGCGTTCCGGAAGCTTCCTTGCGGCCAAAGTAGGGCCGGAGGGGGGCCACCAGGGCTCTAGGCGCCCTGGTGGCGCGGCCGCCCTCCTGGCCGTGCCGGGGGGGCGCCTGGGCTCCCCAGGTCTCCGTTGATGCCCCCCTTTGGCATATATTTAACACGCGTCCCGAAACCCTCGAGGACGGAACCCTTTTTCGCGATCTCATCTCTGTTCCGCCGCCGCCGCGCTTCCAAGATCGGGAGCACCATGAGAACTCTTTCCGGCACCCTGCCAGAGGGGAGGATCACCACCGGGAGCCTCTCCACCACCATGGACGCCTCCCGGATGAGTTGTGAGTAGTCTCCCTTGGACCATGGGTCCATGACCAGTAACTATGTGATGTTCTCCTCCCCTTCTTGTGCTTCACTAATTAGACCTCGTGAGCTGCCCTACATGATCGAGGCACATATGTAATCCTTATGCTGTTGCTATGATGAGTTTGCTGGGATCCGATGGATTGTGAGATTATGTTCAGATTGTGTTTGAGTAATATATTTGATTTACCTCTTTTATATTTATGTTCTTGAGTAATTCTTGCATGTTCTCCGTTGCTATTTATTGCTTTGGCCGAGTAGTAGGTAGTGACGCCAAGAGGGAACGTTATGCTTGATTGTGGGTTCATGCCCCTCGATGACTAGCTTGAGTGACAGAAACATGAGTCTAGGGGATGTGCTGTTGCCACAAGGGGGAAAACAACGGTGCTTGTACTCGCGGGTGCAAGGATTGTTTACTTTACGCAAAGTTCTTTTAATGAAGTTGTCTGTTGTTTTGAGTTTACACTATGGGTGGGACTCCTAACTTAATACCAGCGAGATGTTGTGGAGAGATATCTCAAGGTGGATGATTAGTAGTAGATGCAGATGGATTTCGGTCTACTTGCCTTGGCGTACCGCCCATGCTTTGAACCTCTACCTTTCTTGCAACATAGTTAGCATTGGTTTGCGCACATAATTCTGTCAATTGCCCAGCTGTAATTCGTTTACCTCACATAGCGGTTTTATCGTCTTTTGGGAGAGAGACATCACTAGTGAACATCATGGGACCCCGGTCCATATTACCATCACTGATCACATCCGCTATTTACTTTCTGCTTTTACTTACTAGTTGCAGCATTACCTATCACTATTATCTCTTGTGTTTGGTCCTTTGTAAACGACAAGGCCGGAGGGATTGACAACCTCTCTGTACTCGTTGGGAGCAAAGTTATTTGTATCTGTGTGCAGGTCCAGTTGATTGCTAAATATCTGGCGCCATTAGCAGTTGACACCTTCTTGTTGAACCTTGGAGTCTCAGGGGAAATCGATCCTTGGTATCTTTGCCAAGGGAAAACTACCGCTACACTGCATCTCAAACCTTCCACTTGGGGTAACCAACGAGGGGTGAGAAGCCATCAAGCAAAGTTTTCTGGCGCCGTTGCTGGGGACTCCACTCTTCAAGATAGGGGAGTTGCACGCTATCTTTTACCTTTGCTTTTTAGTCTTGTTAGTTTACCTTTCAGTTTTGCTTTAGTATCTTTTATCAAAAATCACAAAAATAGTTATCTTGCTTGCTTGCTGCTATGGGTTCCACCGAGAACACCAAGTTGTGTGACTTCACTAGTCATAACAACGATGACTTTATCTGCACGCCTATCACTACACCTGCCACTTCAGCACCTTCTTATGAAATTAAACCTGCTTTACTGAACCTAGTTATGAAAGATCAATTCTCCGGTGCTGGAGATGATGCTGCTTTACACTTAAACAATTTTGTTGAACTCTGTGATATGCAAAAGTACCAAGAAATAGATAGTGATATTGTTAAGCTTAAGCTTTTTCCTTTCTCTTTGAGAGGAGGAGCTAAAATTTGGTTTCAATCTTTGCCGAGAAATAGCATAGATTCTTGGGACAAGTGCAAAGATGTTTTTATTGGAAAATACTATCCACCTGCTAAAATTATCCAACTAAGGAGTAACATAATGAATTTTAAACAATTGGATAATGAACACGTTGCCCAAGCTTGGGAATGCATGAAATCTCTTGTCAAGAACTGCCCTACTCATGGTTTGACTACTTGGATGGTTATCCAAACTTTTTATGCAGGCTTGAACTTTACCTCGCGGAACTTGTTAGATTCGGCCGCGGGAGGAACCTTTATGTCAACTACACTTGGTGCTGCCACGAAGCTTCTCGATGAGATGATGACCAATTATTCCCAATGGCACACCGAACGTGCTCCAACAGGTAGGAAGGTAAACTCTGTCGAGGAGATTTCCTCCCTAAATGAAAAAGTTGACTTGATCATGTCTCTACTTTCGAAGCAATCTTCTGTTGATCCTCGTGATGTTCCTTTAAATTCTTTGATTGCTCAAGAACAAGTAGATGTGAACTTTATCTCTAGAAATAATTTCAATAACAATGCTTATAGGAGTAATTTTGGTAGCAATCCTAGACCGTTCCCCTCTAATTCCTATGGGAACAACAATGCTTATCCTAGCACCAAGAACTCCACTACTGAACTAGAGATTATGCTTAAAGATTTCATCACTACCCAAAAAGCCTTTAATAAGAGTGTAGAAGAAAAACTAAACAAACTAGATGATCTCTCTTCGAAGGTAGACAATTTAGCCCATGAGGTAGAATTGCTTAAAATTAGAACCTCTCCTCTTGAGGAGAGGAAGGTCACTCCTATGAATGCTATTCAAGTGCAAATTAATGAAAACATTAGGATGTTGGCTAAACTTAAAGAGAGATGGGCTAGAGAAAAGGAGGAAGAAGATAGAATTAAGAGCCTTCCTACCCACCACACTGTTGCTACTATCCAAGTTGTTGAGGATATCCAAACTCTTAGCACCCAATGCACTCCTGGTCCCATTGGACCTATTAATGGTGATGCTATGACCATAGAAACTACCAAACAAGTGAGCCTAAAGGACACCACTACCACTTTACTTGATAGTAGTGACCTTGATTTTGATAATTGCACTCTTACCGAAGTTATTGATTTCCTTCACAAGATGTCTAGAGACCCCCGCACTAGCATGCTTAACCTTCCCTTCACAGAGCATATCACTAATGCTCTCATCAAAGCTAGGGAGGAGAAACTTAGAGTAGAAGCCTCCATACCTAGAAAGCTAGAAGATGGTTGGGATCCTATGATTAAAATTAAGTTGAATAACTTCTCTTGCTATGCTTTATGTGATGTTGGAGCTAGTACCTCCGTTATGCCCAAAAGAATATATGATATGCTTAAATTGAAACCTTTTGATTCTTGTTCTTTTGGTGTTTGTCTTGTTGATTCTTCCATAAAGAAACCTTTGGGGAGGATCGACGATGTTCTTATCATTGTCAATGACAATTACGTTCCCGTTGATTTTACTATTATGGATATTGAATGTGAACCTTCTTGTCCAATTATTTTGGGACGTCCTTTTCTTCGCACCGTTGGTGCCATCATTGACATGAAAGAGGGGAATATAAAATTCCAATTTCCTCTCAAGAAAGGGATGGAACACTTCCCTAGAAAGAAAATTAAGTTACCTTTTGAGTCCGTTATACGGGCTAGCTATTCTTTTACTCTTGATAAAACTTGATCTCTTTGCATTATGCCTAGCTTAAAGGCATAAAAGAAAGCGCTTTTGGGAGGCAGCCCACAATGAATAAATTTTTATTTTGCTTTTGTTGTGTCTTGATGTTGTTACTACAGTAGCATCATCATTGTATCTTTACTTTTCAGCTTTGTGCCAAGTGTAGCCTCTGATTGCAAGAAAGTTCAAAAGTTGTGACGTGCTGTCCAGGAAACAGATTCTGTCCTTGGATAGAAAAATTCGTATAAAATCACCAGATCATCTTTTTGGTCTGAATTTTTTCGACATCGTGCTCTATACAATTGTCTTTCGGGCGCCTGTTCTGAGTTTTTTTATTAGAGTTGCAGAAGTGCCCCGAAAAAATTATTTACTACCTGCTGGTCTGTTTTTCACAGATTCTGTCCTGTTTTGCCTTTTCTTCATTTTGCAAACCTTGAGCTTGCTTTTTCTTTGCAAAAACCTTTTGGCAATCTTGAGAAACAGTAGACCTTCAAGAATATCCTTATTTCCAGCAAGGAACAATTATTTTATTATGGGTACTAACCTCGCTAATCAGATTATGATGAGTTATGTATGAAGGGAGTTTTCAAGTGTGCGAGGGAAGATGATAAAAAGATTCAGGAGTGTCAAACGCTCAAGCTTGGGGATGCCCCCATGCACCCCCAAGAAATATTCAAGAAGACTCAATCATCTAAGCTTGGGGATGCCCCCATGCATCCCCTTCTCCATCAACATTATCAGTTCGTCTTTCGTTCCACTATATTTTTATCACTTCATGTGTTATGTGCTATGCTTGGAGCGTCTTGCTTTTAGTTTCCTTTTTAGTTTTCTTTAGCTTTGCTTGCTTTTCATAACGAGTTGGAACTCAGCTTTCTTTGTGTGGGAGAGAAACACGCTCCACTTCAACCTAGAACATAACATAGAATTTTCATGTCTATCTTTGCTGTGTGTGTTCTTTGTCTTTCAATAGCTACTGTCATGTTCAGCTCTTAGTTTTCATGCTTATCTTTTTAAAGAGGTTTTGTTTAGTTGATCGCTGGAACTCTCTTTAGTTATCATGCTTATCTTATTAAGAGAGTTGGCTTCTGTTGCATTGATCGATATGTCTATGATAAAAATGCTACGTGCATAATGGTGCTTAGTAATTCATGTTTTCTTATGGTTAGTCTCAAATAGCTGGGGGGGTTCCCAATGTGTTATTGGAGTACCAACATGATTTGTTTGCCTATGATGTGGTATGGTTTAGTGATATCTTCCTTCGAGAATTTATTTTGATTGACTTGGCGTATGCTCACGCATATTTAAGACTGTAAAGAAAGTCTGTCAAGCCTTGATGATCTTTAATTTCTGAGTAGCGATATAACTTCCATGCCTGATTCAATGTTGCTTTGTCACTCTGCATGATTATGACCATCATTGCTCTCTTAGTTGGTCGCTCCCAGTCTTTTGCTAACCTTCGCCTGTACTAAGCGGACTGACTGCTTGTGCATCCAAAATCCTTTAAACCAGTTATGCCATATGAGTCCACCATACCTTCCTATACATGGTATTTACCTATCATTCCTAACGAAGACTTTCATGTACCATCTCGAAATTATTCAAAAAAGCATTTCTATTTTGTGCCTCTGTTTTAGTTCATGAGGAAGTAGTAGTTAATTCATGATCTTTTTAAGTTGGACAAGCTTCACCTCGGGATTGCATGTCTAATGTGCAAACCCATAATACGAGAAGGAACTGGCATAGAGTGCGCCCGGCTCATTAAAAAATAATATAAACAAACAAACCCTCCTTCACGCTTTGTTCATGAGAAATCAGAAAACTTTGGCAGTGATAAACAAAGGAGATTAAGAGGATGTGATCGTCCTCATTCGGGAGCCGTTCCTCAAAACTTGTCCAGCTCGAGAAGTAATTGAGTTATCTGCTAGCATTCGTTGACGAAACATGCATATCCAAAATAATAATAATTTTTACTTCTGTTTTTAAAACCAAGAGCTCTGGTACATGCTTTGTCTTTCTTTCCGACCACGGGTTTTCAACCTTGCCAACAAAAGCCATGGTTCGAGAGTCTCCACCTTCTTAAAGCACCAACTACTGAGAGCATGATTGTCATTCTGAGTGTAATGTGCATTGTCCCAAAGTACCATTGTCTTTTGCATGATTATGATATCGTTTATTCTGAAATCATTGTATCTAGTCATCACTTAAACCTTGGAGGTGCCCCTGCATTTATGTTTTGCTTCACTAAAGGGGGCAAGCGAGGTACCACTTTATCATATTTGCACACCATGCTCATTACAAATCTATTTGATGTTTCAGTATCATATTGTAAAACTTTCAGTTCTTTGTGATTTTCTCATGAGGCAACTTAATTATTACAGATTCATTGTCTCAGTAAGCTTTTGTCATGTGACTATGAAAAGTCCTTATATGGTTAATAGCATGTCACCGCAGAAATTATGCTTGTTATCATTTACCTACTCGAGGACGAGCAAGAATTAAGCTTGGGGATGTTGATACGTCCAAAACATATCTATAATTTTTGCTTGCTCCATGCCTCTTTTGTGTGATATTGCTATGGTATTTATACACTTCCATACACTTTTGATCATATTTGGACTAACCTATTAACTCAGTGCACCCCAGTGCCAGTTTCTGTTTTCTGCTGTTTTTGTATTTCAGGTTTTCCCATCACGTAAACTGCCAGAAAAATCCCGGAAAAATTATATAAAAAATCAGCGTTCCGGAAGCTTCCTTGCGGCCAAAGTAGGGCCGGAGGGGGGCCACCAGGGCTCCTGGCGCCCTGGTGGCGCGGCCCCCCTCCTGGCCGCGCCGGGGGGGCGCCTGGGCCCCCCAGGTCTCCGCTGATGCCCCCCTTTGGCATATATTTAACACGCGTCCCGAAACCCTCGAGGACGGAACCCTTTTTCGCGATCTCATCTCTGTTCCGCCGCCGCCGCGCTTCCAAGATCGGGAGCACCAGGAGAACTCTTCCCGGCACCATGCCGGAGGGGAGGATCACCACCGGGAGCCTCTCCACCACCATGGACGCCTCCCGGATGAGTTGTGAGTAGTCTCCCTTGGACCATGGGTCCATGACCAGTAGCTATGTGATGTTCTCCTCCCCTTCTTGTGCTTCACTCATTAGACCTCGTGAGCTGCCCTACATGATCGAGGCACATATGTAATCCTTATGCTGTTGCTATGATGAGTTTGCTGGGATCCGATGGATTGTGAGATTATGTTCAGATTGTGTTTGAGTAATATATTTGATTTACCTCTTTTATACTTATGTTCTTGAGTAATTCTTGCATGCTCTCCGTTGCTATTTATTGCTTTGGCCGAGTAGTAGGTAGTGACTCCAAGAGGGAACGTTATGCTTGATTGTGGGTTCATGCCCCTCGATGACTAGCTTGAGTGACATGAGTCTAGGGGATGTGCTGTTGCCACAAGGGGAAAAACAACGGTGCTTGTACTCGCGGGTGCAAGGATTGTTTACTTTACGCAAAGTTCTTTAAATGCAGTTGTCTGTTGCTTTGAGTTTACACTATGGGTGGGACTCGCACCTTAATACCAGCGAGATGTTCTGGATAGATATCTCAAGGTGGATGATTAGTAGTAGATGCAGATGGATTTCGGTCTACTTGCCTTGGCGTACCGCCCATGCTTTGAACCTCTACCTTTCTTGCAACATAGTTAGCATTGGTTTGCGCACATAATTCTGTCAATTGCCCAGCTATAATTCGTTTACCTCACATAGCTGTTTTATCGTCTTTTGGGAGAGAGACATCACTAGTGAACACCATGGGACCCCGGTCCATATTACCATCACTGATCACATCCGCTATTTACTTTCTGCTTTTACTTACTAGTTGCAGCATTACCTATCACTATTATCTCTTGTGTTTGATCCTTTGTAAACGACAAGGCCGGAGGGATTGACAACCTCTCTGTACTCGTTGGGAGCAAAGTTATTTGTATCTGTGTGCAGGTCCAGTTGATTGCTAAATATCTGACGCCATTAGCAGTTGACACCTTCTTGTTGAACTTTGGAGTCTCAGGGGAAATCGATCCTTGGTATCTTTGCCAAGGGAAAACTACCGCTACACTACATCTCAAACCTTCCACTTGGGGTAACCAACGAGGGGCGAGAAGCCATCAATAGCTTGTCAGCTATATCGGCAACAATGTCGGTACCAAGGATGGGGAACGAAAAGAACCATTTTCCCGCGCGTTGAAACGAGGCGGACCAATAGGCAAAGTTCTCGTCCACCGGCAGTACCGGAATGTTATCAACAATAGAATCAAGGTCTTACTGACAGAGTTGTACAACGAGGTGTTTACATACGAAGAGAATTATTACTGCTTAGATCATATAGATCAAGGAGGTTAAACAGAACAATGTAAAGGAAAACTATGATTACACACAATTATTAGGAGTATATCCCTCCCGTGGACAAGAAGAACATGGCATACAGCGTAGGAGAACAAGTACCCAACCATTCAGATAAAGAGGAAAGGATTAATCAAGATGTTACCCATACAACGGTGTGTGGATAACTGACCAAGAAACTCTTAGCATCGCGCCTCCAATGTTCTTGTTGATGAGCGGGGTATCATTGTCATGCTTCGAGGTAGCAATGATTTGGTGTTTCAATCAAGGGCCAAACTTTGGATACACAAATGATCCATCGGGAGCAACTTATAAAATAAGTCTTACAATTTCCTCCTGGAAATTAGTTATCCTTGCAAAATAAATTATATTGATAGGTCCTCCAGCCAGGGGTGCTAGGCATGACATCATATTACCCAGTCATCAAAGGACCAAATTATAACTCTTGGAAAGTTGTCCCAACCACCATATCTGTCCGAGATTCAGATCCGATTGGTGTCATGATACCACAGACTCAGGATGTTCGAGAAGAAAAGGTGCAACACAAATCGACGAAATGACATTGCAAGATTCTCGAGAAATGAACTATGGGAGTGGGTTCTAGAAACAATAGTTCATCATTAAACCAAGGAGAGGATGAGGAGGTGGCGATGGGCTCAGCGACAATTCATCGAGAATTCCAAACGGATGGATTTCCTCAATAATGCGAACAAGAAGATGACACTTGTCAATTCAAATGATATAATGTTGCATGCTCGAGGAAAACATACACCATTAATCATCATCTGAAAGATGTGCCCGAAATATGACCTTAGGCAGCAAGATCAATGTTAGAGTGATGATTCAATAATCAACAGTTTAAGAACGAACTGTCGATTGTTAATTTCAAAGCAATAGGGTTGCTAGGAGTACAGAACTCAAGCAGCATCGTTAGCATATTGGTATCCGGGTTAAAAACAACACGTGGACCAAGGAAGAATGGTGATGGTGAGAAGTATCATCATATCAATAATTTCTAAGACGTGGAGCAATCCCCACAACATTCTCGACATAAAAGATAGTAATACTTCAAGGCAGAACACAACACTAGCTGGAGAGCAAGTTGTATTCATAATGTGGACAAGTTCGCGATGAAAGGAAGTCAAGGGTGTTGTCGATGATAATAAAAAAATCATCGAGGGCAAGGAGGGTATTACTCATCATGAACACAATTTTACATCTCGGAAGAAGTCAAAGTGTCGAAGGTGATCCGACACATTTTCCGGGAGGTTTCAAGAGGATGCAATCAAACAACAATGACGAAGAGGAACAATACATAAGATGCAAGCTTGGGACCAAAATTGCCTTTTAAGACAAGCAACATGATGTTGAAAGCTCGTTGTAAGTCGTGCTCACACACTGAAGGATTCGTGCACCAGAGATGGACGAGGTAGCATAGTCAAAGATAGTAAGACCAGGATGCAGCTGATAGTATAGGAATGACCAGATTGAGTTCAAAATTTCCCAATAAAATACTAGAGGTATTTGATTTGTAGTGCGGAATAATTTCACTAGTCTATGTCCTCGATTGACAACAACCCAGAACCCGTAGAGTGATTACGAAAAGAAAAGATATTACTTCAACAAAGTTAGTAAGATGTGGTGCAATGGCAAAACATCTTCGAGATACGAGGGGGTAATACTCGAAGGTAGAACATGATAGGTGTAGAACCGGGTCATTAACCTATGACAATAGATACTTCATCCTTCCCAAACATAGATGAGGCACTGGACTGAATTCCCATCAGATATATCAGATCAGGATAGCATGGTCGGAACCATAACTATAAGGAATCAATTCAAGAATACCGAAAGAATCATATAGTAGGATAATCATTTTTCAATAAGCTTCCGAGACTGTCTACAGCATTTTCATGGGCATGAACACAAAGTTCAAGGTCGACTCCCACTTCTTTAATGCATATCATTTCATTCATGTCTCGCTTCGATAAAACTGTAGTGTTGGAATTTTATCTGGTAGAACACCAGAAGAGTAAGACTTCTGAAAACTTTCGGGTTGTCTCGGAATAGGGGAAGGCATAGGTTCAACCCATCGGGCATCTTAGTAACATATACCACAAGTTTCAAAAGTAAATACACAAGCTCGAAAGCAGAGCATGGTTGGCCAAGCAGAAGATACAATTTACCAAAGGCATTATGCATCAGGGGAAGAACTCACAAGGTGATTGAATATGAAGGACACTGTCAGATAACAATCCAACATTGGATCAGGTGATCCACAATGGAGTTGACGTGAGTATCGGTACTCAATCAGAGGAAGAAAGAATGCAGAGGCACCAGATTCAAGAATCACCTAATTAGTCTGACGCTTAAATAGAAATAAATTATGGTTTCCAAAACAAAGGATTTAAAGCAGACGCTCTGATCAAGGATGAATAAGTTGAAAACACTTAGTTGGCCAATCAATAAAGGTTTGAATTGCTGAGAACCAACTCATGTCCGGAATGGCGTCTGAGCCAGAAGGATAATTTTAAAAATGATAACCTGATGACTGCGTGCATACGCACATATTGAATCAATAGGCTCAAAATGGCTAAGACAAGGGATGTTAATCGAAGACTACAAGTCATATGGAATTAACCATAATGCAAGTAGGTAAGAATTTCAAGGGTAACAGGCTATAGAGGATTTTCGAAAGATCGAAAAGTATTTCGAAGAATTTTGTGAGACACATGAACAATTGAGAAGAACGGATCCTCAATAAATGTGAAGAAATAACCGTAAGGGTTTTTATGCGAAATAAAACTACAAGACAGTAAAATCTAAGGATTCTCGGGACAACGGTGAATATCTCGAGGTATCTTGTAACAACAAGAGCGACGAGGAATGATCATGAGAATGGCAAGTGCATGCAGGTATCCATAGGGATATATCGATGGCAGTGAATTGCAAAGGCGATGAGCACAAGGGTCTCGGGAAAATATCGAGGGATATCCTCAGAATCTTCTCATGAAGCAGGTGATCTTCCGGAATAAGGGCTCTCCGTGAGAAATAGTTACGAGAACCTAGAGTCAGAGTTAGTAAAATCTTTTAACCCAAATAGAAAAGAGATCAGAGTCCGAGAGCATAGAAGAGGAATAAAAGATCCTAACACCACCCAATGGCGACGTGGGCCCGTAAGCAACACAGCCAAGTTAGTAAAAGTTTTTCAACGAATAGACTCAACTTCGGCCAAGGAGTTGGAAAGGCGATTCCTACAGACAGTCGGCTCTGATACCAACTTGTGACGCCCCTGATCTGAACATACACTAATCATGCACGCAAATATGTACGACCAAAATCAGGGACTCACTGGAAGATATCACAACACAACTCTAGACACAAATTAAAATAATACAAGCTTTATAATACAAGCCAGGGGCCTTGAGGGCTCGAATACAAAAGCTCGAAAACACAAGAGTCAGCGGAAGCAATACTATCTGAGTTAAACAAGTTTGCCTTAAGAAGGCTAGCACAAATATAGCAATGATCGAAAAGGCAAGGCCTCCTACCTGGGACCTCCTAACTACTCCTCGAAGCCGAACTTCACACAGAAACATCCTCGGGATCCTATGGGTCCTGGACTCCATCGATCTGGTTGCATCAACTGCGAAGAAACGAAAAAGGGGGAAAAGGGGGAGCAAAGCAACCATGAGTACTCATCCAAAGTACTCGCAAGTAAGGACCTACACTACAAATGCAATGATATCTGTGTAAAGGGGTAATATATGTGGGCTAAACTGCAGAATGCCAAAATAAGAGGGGGATAGCTAATCCAATCGAAGACTATGCTTCTAGCAACCTCCATCTTGTAGCAGTAGAAGAGAGTAGCTGGAAAGTAACCAGTATCCTCGCTTCTGACAACCTCCGTCTTGCAGCAGTAGAAGGGAGTAGATGGTAACTTCACCAAGTAACATCGTATAGCAATATTCTACCCGGCGATCCTCACCTCATCGCCCTGTGGGAAAGTAATCACCGGGTTATATCTGGCACTTGAAAGGGTGTGTTTTATTAAGTATCCGGTTCTAGTTGTCATGAGGTCGGAGTACAACTCCGGGTCGTTCTTTTACCGAGGGACACGACTATTCGAATAGATTAACTTCCCTGCAGGGGTGCACCACATTACCCAGCATGCTCGATCCCATTTAGCCGGACACACTTTCCTGGGTCATACCCGGCCTCGGAAGATCAACACGTCGCAGCCCTACCTAAACACAACAGAGAGGTCAGCACGCCGGTCTAAGTCCTAAGCGCATAGGGGTCTGGGCCCATCGCCCAATGCACACCTGCATGTTGTGAGGGTGGCCGATAAGCAGACCTAGCCGCCCCTAATACCAAAGCGGCGTTCCAGTCCAATCAGGCGTGCACCGCTAAGTCGCTGATGTCAAGAAGGCTTCGGCTGATACCACGACGTCGAGTGCCCATAACTATTCCCACATAGCTGGTTAGTGCGTATAGGCCAATGGCCAAACTCAGATCAAATACCAAGATCTCGTTAAGCGTGTTATTATGAAATAACAGTGGACAATGACCAAGGCCAGGCCCACCTGTCTCCTAGGTGGTCGTGACCTGCCCTGCCGCTCCGCCACAAAGTAACCATCAAGGGGCTGCCAGGAACCTAGGCCCAGCACTACCTGTGTGGGACCACCTGCCCCTTTAGCCCCCAACTCCGAATCATCAACATAAGTATGTAATAGTATAGCATATACCCGTGATCACCTCCCGAGTGATCACGGCCTAGTAGTATAGCATGGCAGACGGACAAGGATGTGGGGCCACTGATGGAATACTAGCATCCTACACTAAGCATTAGGATAGCAAGTAAAGGTATCAACAGTTGTACCAACAATGACAGGCTATGCATCAGAATAGGAGCTATCGAATCAACAATAGTAGCAAACCTAATGCAAGAATAAGAGAGAGGAGAATGGGCGATATCTGGTGATCAAGGGGGGGGCTTGCCTTGAAGCTCTGTTTCACAGGAAGAAGGGTCGTCGGTGATGTAGTCGTACAAAGTGGCATCAGCGCCGGTCTCGGGGTCTACCGGAGAAGAAGAGGGGGAATAAATAGTAAATACGGAGCAAAGAAAGTATCACAAAATAAAACAAGGCAAAACGCGGTGCTAGGGGTGACCTAACGCAGTACCGGGTGCTACTGGTGAAGGGGGGAAACATCCGGGAAAGTATTCCTAGTGTTTGAGGTTTTCGGACAAACGGACCGGAGGGGGAAAGTTGCATGTTCGCTATGCTAGGGATGCGTGGCGGACGAATGGAGTGTGTATTTGGATTCGTCTCATCGTTCTGAGCAACTTTCATGTACAAAGTATTTTCATCCGAGCTATCGATGATTTTATATTATTTTCTAAAGATTTAATTCATTTTTAGAATTAACAGAATTAATTTAATTAGAAAATGTCATTATGACATCATATGATGTCAGCATGATGTTAGCGATCCACATTGACCGTTGACCAGTCAACTAGACTGTTGGGTCCCACATGTCATTGTCTTTACACTAATTAACAGATTTGATAGTTTAACTATCAGGTTAATTAGAATCAATTAGTTAACTATCAGAATTAATTAACTTAATTATTTATTTTAATATTTTTCTTTTATCCTCTTTTTAAAACATTTTGTGGGGGTGGGCCCGAGCTGTCATAGGACGTGGGGCCTAACGGATGCGGGTTTGCGGGGGCGGAGCGGAGCGGAGCCACGGGGCTCGCGGGCGCGACCATCGGCGGCCAGGGGCCGTGCAGGCGGCGACCCGAGGAGGGCTGCAGCAGGCAGCATCCTCGGCGGCTGCAGGCGAGGCGAACTACCGACAGCGGTAGCCGCTAGCGGCGGCTGCGCTGTAGACAACAGGCGACATGGGGGCAATGGCTGTGAGGAGGCCAGGCGTGCGCGGCAAGTGCGGCCGTTGGGTGGAGGCGCATAGTCAGGGGCAAGGCAGGGGAGGCGCTAGGCGAGGCCGTGGCGGCTGGCTGGAGCGGGAAGCAGGGTCGGTTGGACGGCGGGTGGGCGCGACCGGTGGCAAGGCCGAGCAGGGATGTGTGCTGGCGGGTCAGCAGAGGCCGCAGCGCACGGCGACTGAGGGAAGGGGAGGCGAAGGACGAGGCTCACTGGGGAGCGGGAGGGGCAGTTGGCGAGGGTCGAGGTGGTCCGGTGAGGGGAGGCCGAGGAAGCAATGTTGCGATGTCCGGCGGCGTCCTAGCGGCTCGGGTCGACGGGATCGGGGCGGCGTCGGGCCGCTGCCGCCGAGGCCGATGGGGCGATGGCGCGCGACGGGTCGGGGACGTCGGTTGTCCCCGATCCAGATCCACTCGGGGGCGGGGGTGGGGGAGACGAGAGGGAACGAGGGGAGGAGTGGGGGCTACGGGTTAGAGCTTCAGGTTAGTGGGGGGTTATAGGCGTGGGGCGTGGACCAGCCTGGCGGTCTGGTGACCTGCTAGGCCGTGGCCCAGTGGGCCTGGGGCTGGAGGTTTTGTTTTTCCTTTTCTCTTTCTTATTACTTTGTTTTATTTCCTTTCTTTTATTTGTTCTTTTCTGTTCTTATCTTATTTCAGCCTTATAAAACATAAGCCTAGTCCCTAAATTAATGTTTTAGTTTACTCTACCGCCACAAAGTGTTTGGTACACAACCAAAATAGTTTTACATTTTATAATTCTTAAAAGGGCAATTAGTTAATTGTTTTACCACTATTTTATTTTATTTAGGACCTTTAAACACATTATAGATGTGTGGTTCCTACACCAATATTATTTGTGATTTATTTGTCCTATCGAGAACATTTTAGTTTTAATATTTGAAAACTTTTACCGTTCGACTTTATTTTGAAGTTGAATTTGAATCGATTTCGAACTAACGTGAGATTAGCAACAATAATTGGAGTGACGTGGCATCATAACCAGAGGGTTACAGTAGATCCATTACCCGGGCGTCACAGTATTTCTCTCCGATCTATTGATTTTGTTTGGCCAACTAGATTGATTTTTCTTGCAATGGGGGAGGTGCTTTGTGATGGGTCGATCTTGCGGTGCTCTACCCCAGTGATAGAAAGGGACATGACACGCATTTGTATCGTTACCATTAAGGTTAGAAAGATGGAGTTTATTCATGCATGAGTTTACCTTGTCTGCATCATGTCATCTTGCTTAAGGCATTACTCCGTATTTATGAACCTTATACTCTAGATGCATGCTGGATAGCGGTCGATGGGTGGAGTAATAGTAGTAGATGCAGGCAGGAGTCGGTCTACTTGTCTCGGATGTGATGCCTATATATGATCATTTCCTTGGATATCATCATGATTATTTGCTTTTCTATCAATTGTCCAACAGTAATTTGTTTACCCACCATAAGCTATTTTCAAGTGAGAAACCTCTAGTGAAAACTAAGGCTCACGGGTCTACTTTTATCATATATCAAAACCAAAAATACCTTGTATCACTTTTTATTTATTAATTTTATTTTGTATTTTTGCATCTATCTATCTATCAATCACTACACAATTTAATTTTGCACGTAACCACCAAGGAAATAACAACCCCTGTTTCACATTGGGTCGCAAGGATTTATTGTTTTTGTGCATGTGTTGCTAACGAGGTGTTGCGTTCTCCTACTGGATTGGTAACTTCGGTTCTTCAATGAGGGAAATACTTATCTCTACTATACAGCATCATCCTCTCCGCTTCGGGGAAATCCCAATGTAGTTCACAAGTAGCAATGATTTTTACATGTTGCTCACCGCCATTGACATGTTCTTGCGATTTGGTTGATGTAATCACCACTGATGATTACTCGTCTGCCAAGTGCGGGATTTTATGTATGAGAAAATAGAAGTTTTGGCCATTTGCAGCAAACAATGAAACATCTGTGATATCCTCTACATTAAACCAATCAGATTGTGTTGTTATGTTGCTTGTGTGTTTGTTAGAACTTTAAATTACCATGGTTTATTTACATGTGAAAAAATTGTACATGGGAAGAGAGTCCTTCTGGATGCAACTCTCTTTAGTTGATGATGTTTAGATGCCACCATGCCATCAGCAGGACATTGAATGTCACAAGAAAGGCCATATTAGAAGACTCAAAATCTACTTATTTCACTTGAAAGGTACAACAACTCAAAGATGGCCATATTAGAATTCTGAAGTGTCCCCTTTTAGTGTTTAGAAGCTAACAGAATATTGAATTTATTTATTTTTATTGCATGCCTTTAAACATGTCAAGTGAAAGGTTCTGTGGTAACTAATTGTATTTGTTTCTGCTGACACTTCTTGCCTAATTAAGCAACCATTCTATGGTGTCAATCTTTTTGCACAGTTCTAATTTTTTCACACTACTCATCAGGTTAAATGTGAAGCAAACATGTAGTTGTAAACTGGTCACATCGTTAGCATGCTATAGATTTTGAGGCAAGACAGTACAAACATTTAGGACTGTGGAGAATATCGAGGCACAATGGTAAGAAAGACAACATGGTAGAGGAAGCGTGATACCACATACGAGGCAACACAAAGGTTGTTGAGGTAGTGACTGTTGTATCATCTAGGGAGGAAGTGGAAGAAGGGGAATGGAGTGTCATTGGGTGGGACCTCTCCATCCCACGAAAAAAGGGTGGGACCTCACCATCATTGCCTTGTCTTTTATGCTTTTTGGCAGGTGCCCACACTCTATAATCTCCATGACTGGAATTGTCAGACCCATATCCAAGCCCCAAGATCTTGGCAAGCTCCCCTTTATTTGTTTTTCATGTTCAAATTGAATCATCTCTCCCTTGCTACTTCAATTTCGCGCCTCAATTTTATTCCCTCATTCCAACTTTCATAGGTTTTATTTATTTTTGAACATTAGTAAAGATTTGTAAATTCAAATATGTGGTCCAATAGCCATTGTTTGCAATTTTCTTTGTACCTTTCATTATCAAGTACATATAGATATAAATCATCCTTTATTGCTTTATTGAATTCTGGAATGTAGGTCACCTACCTAAAGACAATGGAAATTTCTGATGCACCATTACTGATATGAAAATGAATAGATTGATTGCTAGGGTCTATAAGCTTTCTTCTTGAATATGTTTTCTTATTAATTCTCAGTGCTACATATATTTGCCATTCGTTCTCAGATTCACATTCTCTATTTTCGTTTGAAGCACTTCCCCATCTCACCGCTCAAATGAGATATCAGTAAACCTATCACTAAAATCATTGTGTTATTCTCCTGCAAGTTACTGTTGGTTTATTTCCTAACATGTCTATGGTTTATTTCCTATAGTCGGGAAAGGTCCTGAAATATTGTCGACATGGTTTGTGTATAGTGAGCAAAGGACTTGAGCATATCTTTTGCGCAAGTTTATATTAGTTCGAGCATTGGCACTATCAACTATGCAAACGTTTTGGCCAGGGGAAAATCGTACATACAAGGCTTATGACCTCCATTTTTGTTTGAATCAATGCAAGCAATGGTGGGAACTCCAATGATGCATATCCTTCTTTTTTCTCTTCTGCTATGATTAGGCAAAGAAACATCAACCATTTATTGTGGCGGATCTTGGATTTGGGATCTATTAATATGCATACAACATAGCCCATGATTAATAATTGGAATTGCGGGCTATATGAGAATGGTGTGTTGTTCACAAATTATATATATTCTTCAATAGTTGGAGCTAGAATAATATATGTGCAACTGTTAGTTTTTGTCTGTTTTGGTTTATTTGATTTAGCATGTCAGACCTCTACATATTTGTCTTGGTGCTCATATTTGTTGTAGCGATGAGTTTCATGCTCTATTTTCATGAATGACGGTTTGTTGGTGCAGGAACTTATAAGCTTCTAGACAGATTGTGAAGAAAAAAAATATGTATGTACATGTTATATGAATAATCCAGATAGAATCCTCCTTTATTGGATTCAACTAACTAAACAATATTTCATATTATTTATTAAGCCAGCCACTTCTTCTATTAGAGCGTCGTGTATGATGTTTAACTTTGAAAGTACATCGTTGTATATCATGTAAGGTGTGATGTTTAAGAAATAGTTTTCATGTCTCCGGAAATTCCTTTCTCTGAGTTACATGGTGCAAGGCCTCAATTTTTGGTCTCTACATTGTTTTACGGTTCTCTAGGCTTCAGTGGATATATATTAAGTTTCATTTGTTTGTTAGTTAAAGTTGACAAGTGAGATGATGGTGAATTTAAGTCAAGGTTGTAGGATTTATATACTTTTTTTCCTTCAAATATGCATGATACACTAGCAGCTCAAAGTGTAGATTTATGGTTTATAACTATTTGCTGCTATATAGTAACACATCATTGTGCTGGTAGGTTGTGCGAAGCTTTAGAGACTCTTGAACTTGCTGCCCACCTATGAAATGGGGACAAATGACATGCTTTTATTCACCTGCCTTTGGTGTCTTCACCCCGTACATGCTATGTTTAGCTATGTACATAGCCTTCCTCTAATAATTGTCAAGAAGTTGAAATCACCAAAATTGTCGACTTCCAATATACTGTTATTTATTTTTTGTGTTGTTATAGCAATTATGGTTATAATGTCTTGAGTAGTAAAACTGTAATGCTTTTATAGATAAATTAGCCGTTTGCCGGATTTTTTACATAGTTCTGGTACGTTCAAGTAAGTGCTTGGAGTTAGGCCAGTGTTGATGGTTCCTTGTAAATTTTGTTTGCTCTTTCGCATGAAGGTTTGTGGTTATTAGATCTAAGAAAAAAATCAACAAAATAGCCCTAGACTAAAATAGTTGGGATAATATTTAATTTTTTCCAACTATCCTGGATGCACTATAAATAAATATAATTGTTTCCTAAAATAGTACTGAAAAGGGAGGACTGTAATTTCATCAAATTATATTATCATGCATGATGTAATAAGAGAACATGTTATTAGATGTTGCAGCAATGGTGAAAAGCATGTGTGGAATAATATTTACCTGAGTATTTATCACTACAAGATCCCATGTGTAGTCGGATGAATAATATGGGCAAGAGAAGTAAAATAGTAGTTCGAATGAGTTCAATACCAGTGTTCCACGTGGTAACAACAAGTGCTAAATCTCATTTACCGTCAGCAATATGCAAATTTTCAGTAAATGTATGTTTTGATTAACCAGAATGCTTTCATTTTGGTAGATCTCGAATAGGCACTTCTAAAGTATGTGTGGTCAAAATATTCTTCTTAGAAGATGCCAGTGAATCCACTATGGTACAAGGCAATAGTTAGTTTTGATGCATTGTGGTAGTCGCTTATATTCTGATCTATGATGGTGTTTCAGGCCATATAATATTTTTTTAGTCAACCTAAAATTTTCAATACATTTTATCTACTACAATGGCTTTAAAAATTCATCTTGCTCGCCTGAATATTGTTAGTTTTGTTAAATAGGTGGTGGCCCTCTTAGTATGGTTGTGGATGGTCTTTCCCTTCATGAGATCATGTAATAGTTTCAGACAGCTTGGTTGCCACCTTTAGTTTTACTATAAGTTATTACTTCATTTTAAACGTTGTTTCCTATACATTCATATTGATAGAAAAGTGTTTTAAATTGGGGTGGTTCATACAATGAATAAGCAGATCATGATATTAGGTTAGTTTGGTTATAATCTAAACAAATTCAATCTTACATGTTATAATCTAATAAATTTTATCTCTCGTCATTTATATAAATATAAATTTTTATGCATATAGCTGAAAGGGTTGCATAGTATATTCTAGAAATATTAAAGAACTAAAGAAGCATGACAACAACAATATAATTATAGGATAACAAGCTTTTCATCCTCATAGAAATGGAATCTGCACTTTTTCTCATATCTAGGTCGTCTTAATGCTTGACAAACTCTACTTTAGGGGATTTTCTTGCGATTTTTTTGCATGCCTCATTTGCTCATGAAACTTGGCAAAGACTATGATTGCTTACCATGAAAGGACTTGTGGGAATGTTAGAAGCAAATCATCCAATTATGAAGGCCAACAGCAAGAGGCGAAAAACCGGGCACACAAAGGATTTGGTGATAAAGAGAACGATAACAAAGCATGTTGGTCGGAAGCAAGCCATCCAAGCATGATGCATAAGAGAAAATCATGCAGAGTGCTAACAAGTGACAAGCTACTCCACAAACCTTTTCTCTTTATCTACAAATCTAAGTATTGAATTAAACCAATCCCCGCCAATTGTACTATTTCATAACAAATTAAGCTACAAATTTGCAAAATGATGGGCTCATACGCCACGCGTCTCCCTACTAATGAAGTAATATTGCCATCGATACTATCAAAGTAGGGGTTGCCAAACCATTTTTACATGTCTTTCACGTTTAACTAAGCAGACCGAGATTGATATGTCTTTGTGTGCTGAGTGCTTCGGTTTTCCTGGCTTATACCTATGAGAAGATTGAGGTCCATCTATAGGAGTTGCGCAGCAAAGCACAAAAAATGATTCTGGTACTTTTTATGTTGTACTAGATGACTACTCAAGGTTAAAATGTAGACTATCGATCATTGTTAGAAATATGGCTACAAAATTATATATTTGTGTTCCAAATAAAAATTTACGTCCACCATAGCAAAAATGACATGCAGTTGTGGATATCTAGCAAGTGTGCTTCAAAAAAATTAACTGATGTCCATCATATCGATAAGCGTACAAAATGTTTTAAACGTGATTGATTGTATAATAAGGATTTATCACATCAGTGGTAAGATAATGCTATGCACGAAATTATGAATATACTAGTTGTGATCCCATAATAATACGACATGAGATATCAATCTGCTTGGAATGTTGCTTTACTACTTGAATTTTTGGCTGAGCTATAAGATTACATGAGACGGGCCTTATGGTGAAAAGCAACATACAAGGTATCACTAAAGGGGAATATTGTAGCAAGGATCTAACCGTGCTCCTGATTGCTGGTCCGGATGGGATAAGTAAGACAACTATGATACAACACATATATCACAATATGGAAATGTGAAATAATTTTCAAGTGCTGATTTGGTTATGTGTATCTCTAAATGTTCGTGTACATAGGGTAAACATTTATAAATAGATATCCAACTTTGCCAACAACGAAGGACCCATTTTCACCTTATATTAGGGTAGGGGGCATTGCCCCCCCCCCCTCGTCCATGCACGACACTGCACTATATTTATTGAATAATTGTTTAAATTGACTACACATATCTTGTAATCATCATTTGTATCATATAATCACATATACATGGTGTATTAAAACCTTATTTTCTAATTAACATTACATTTTCTATGTTTCTGCCTTTATATCAATTTAATGATATGTGATATATAAAAGTGGGAGTACTTTTGTTAATTACTCTATTATGGTTGTTATGTGCCGTTGAACCTACTTAGCACATGGGCCTCCATGATGCTAGGGCTGGCCCTAGGTTAGTGAAATTATTGGTCAAAATTTTATCCCAACTGAAAGTAGCATGCAAAGTAATTTGAAATAAAGGGGAGTGATGTATCTCTATCTCTCTCTCTCTCTCTCTCTCTCTCTCTCTCTCTCTCTATATATATATATATATATATATATATATATATATATATATATATATATATATATATATATATATATATATATATATATATATAGGACTCCTCTTTTGTACTCCCATGAGTATGTACTCTCATCCTCAATATACCTCATATACGCATTAATTATACCTCTTTATCATTCGCAATATACTCCATTAAATATTCTAAGATACCCCAATACGAGTTTTGTTGAAAAAATATCATCTGCGACGTATTTTTTTAAATATACCTTTTTTCACGTATAAACACATCAGTATATACGTAAACATTTAAAATACGTAGACTCGCATGAACTTTTTCATGAAAATCATTTTGGGGTATCTAATAATTACTAATGAAGTATATTAAAAGTAATAAAAAGGTATAAAAGAATCATCTATATGGTATATGAGGAGCGGGAGTACGTACTCCCAGGAGTACACAACCATTTTCGTATATATATATATATATATATATATATATATATATATAT